>CM053607.1:44682037-44717690 GCA_028646535.1 Procyon lotor | reverse complement strand
AAACTATGGAAAGACCCTAGATGTCCATCAACAGATGAGTGGATAAAGAAGTGGTATATATATACAATGGAATACTATGCAGCCATCAAGAGAAGTGAAATCTGGCCATTTGTAACGACATGGATGGAACTGGAGGGTATTAGGCTAAGCGAAATAAGTCAGACAGAGAAAGACAAGTATCACATGATCTCTCTGATATGAAGAATTTGAGAGGCAAGGCAAGAGTTTGTGGGGGTTGGGGGAGAGAAATAAAACAGGAGGGGATGGGGAGGGAGACAAAGCATAAGAGACTCCTAGACTTACGAAACGAACTAAGGGTGGCTGGGAGGATGAGGGGGTAGTGATACGGTGGCTAGGTTGTGGACATTGGGGAGGGAATGTGCTAATGTAAGTGCTGTGAAATGTGTAAGCCTGATGACTCACAGACATGTACCCTGGGGCAAATACTACATTATATGTTAATTTTAAAAATTTAAAAATTAAATAAATAAATAGATAGATAAATAAATTAAAAAAAAATAATGAACTACTTGTCCCCCATTCTGAATGTTATATGACTCCATCCTCTACCCAGCCTCAGGAAAAAGCTGTTGTCCCAGCAGATCTCACCAATCAACGCATTCCTACTGTGGTCACAGAGTCTGATTCAGGGATAAATACATGTTCCAAGAAGGCAAATAGACTCAGTTCAGGGACTTCTGTTAGACTGCTTGGGAAGAAAAACAAGATTTGTGCTGGATTTGAAGATTAACAAGAGAATGTGAGCCAGGAGCTAATGGGCCTATAGAGTATAAAAAACCAGCCTATACATGAAGCCAATAAAGAGGAGAACAGAATTACCTGACGGTAAGAATGTCCTTCTAACAACATTTAAAGCTTTGGCTTAGTTGTAACGTAACAGAAATCTGCACCACTACCCCAATTTTTTTTTTCTGCTTAAGTCAATTTGAGCTGAGTGATAAACAGTCTGCTAACACAAAAAAATATTACAGGGAAATCAAATACCATACCCAATGGTGAAAAGTCAAAACTGACAACTTATTTACTGTTTGCAAGTGAAGCTCTTTTTGGAAAGCAAACAGAGAGATACAAAAGATAAGTAACAGTCCAAGTGGTAAGTACTCAGTAAATGTGAGTTCTGTCAGATGCTGCCCAAAAAACTTTACATCTATTAAATCATTTAAACTTCACAAGCCTGTGAGGTAGGCATTATCATCACCTCCATTTTACTGAGACAAAGGATTTCAGGTCTATAGAGATAACCTGCCCAAGGTCATAAAATTAGGAAGTGGTTGAGCTAGGAATCAAATCTTCATTCTATAAAATTCAAAGATGTAGTACTCATTCTTGCTGTCACACTATCTCGAAAACCATTTCCTCACTGAGGACACTAGTCCAAGAAAGGGGCAAAAGAATTCTATAAGATGTTACTGGGAACACAACTTGTTGTTAAACTTAATCTAAAAGATAAGTATTCCTCATTGAGCATTTTACCTAGTCTGCTAGCCTGTATGCACCTCTGGGTAAAAGCAGCTTTGTTTCAAAACTGATAATCATAGCCATCCTCCCAGCCCAGTGCTTCTGTACAGTGCACCAACTATACAACCAGAAACAGCAGCCCTGACGAAAGCCCAAGTTAGTTTAACAAACTGCTCAAAATCAAGAGATGTGGGAAACAATAAAGACAGAACCACAATCACAGTCTCCAAATGTCCAAAATAGAAAAAGGGGCAATTCAATCTTTTCCTGGGTCCTGTTCCTTACCAAAGGGCTGCTCGCAAACTCACAATATCATAAATATCTGCACCATGTTTTTACCCATTAACTGTGTTAAAGAACAAAATTCAAATGAGTAAATTTTAAACATCTTACTGGCTTTATTCAGCAATTCATGAATCAGGCAGCATCAAATTTAGCAGACTAAAAGGAACTCTGTTTTAAAGCTGTACAAGGTGAGAGATTTTTATAGAACAAGGTGACCAAACAAAGGTTATTTCGGGTATTTGTGCTAATTAAAGGAGGGCTACTTTCCTTATATGGAGCAAAGGGAAGTCTTGGAACAGGGTCAGGTAACTTGGGCTGAGCAAGCAAGTGTTCACTAGTTAACCTAGGCCTTTCTTTTCAGGGAGAGCCGAACATAGAAATTTAGTTAAATTGTGGTTTGCTGGCATGGGGCTTAGCGTAAGCAAATCTGTCTTGGGCCTAATCTGACTGCTTTAACATCTGCAAAGAATAAAGGCAGCAACTAGTGACAGATAGACCTGGGTTTTAATCCTAGCTGTTTCTTTTGCTATTTGTCTGGCTTTGAGCAGGATGGATAAATTTCTAAGCATCAGTCTGCTCATCTATAAAGTGGAAATAGATATCTACTCCAGCAGGTGGTTGGCACATTGACTGCCACGTAGCAAGTACCAAACAAATGGCAGGTCTTTCTTTCCGACTTCTGCCCACCCCCCAGGATTTCTGCTTAGCTAGATTTCAGATCAAGGCATATACTTTGGAAGCAGCTATCAATGAAGGTTCCAAGACTCCCTGTTCTGATTAATGAGGAGTGTGCAAAGCTCTGTGGCGCTGTGGCTAGGGTGTTTTTATATACCAAAAGCATTTCTCCCTTTGGTCGTTTATATTTTAGAAGGCCCAGATCAGATACTCCACACCTAATCTGCTCCCACAAGACAGAGTTACCCCAGAAGTGAAAAGTGAGAATATCAGTGCTAACTGCCAGAGATGATAGCAATGATTAGTAAGAGGAGAGAAAAAGCACTGTCAGCTGACAGTAGAGGGCAACTGGAAGAGAAATTGGAAAAACCAAAAATACTTTTAAAACATCCAGATAAAGTAATAAAGAAGTTCAATAATCTGGTTAAATGCTATTAGTTTGTACTTAAGTAGAAAAAGATACCTTTCCAAAGCCCAGTGTGGCAAATAATACTTACTGCTTTTACTCCAACAAAAAAGATGAAAGTAAATGTAATTCTTTCTTCAGAAAAATATGTTATGTATTCGCTATTTTTCTTTTTAGTATCTACTTTTTGTACTTTTTGTGATGCTACATATAACACAATCTGGTCCCCTATGAGGCTTACACTTAGATGGTAAAAGAAAACAAAAAGGATGAATAACTATGAGACAAATATTTTTACTCATCAGACAGTAAATTCAAAGACTACTAACTTTACAGGATAAAAAATTCTCTCAGATCTCCACACCTCCCTCCCCTTCAGATCCATATGCAATCGAACACCAAATCCCATCTTCTCCTCCTTCTGCATTTCTCTTCAACTCATTCCTTCCACCACCACTGCCTCTCCCCTGGTTGGGGGCACCAATATCTCTACCCTTGACTATTTCAGGAGCCTTGAAGCTTCCTTCCTTGCCCCCACACCATATTTATCCTGGATTAGTGTTTTTTAATATAAATCCAATCAGGGCTTAAACCACTTTGATGATAGTCCATAGACCTCAGGATAAAAAATCAAATGACTTTAAATAATATGAGAGTCCTTTGTTCTCTGCCTGCCTCTTCAGTCCTAATCTCCTACAAATCCTCCCCATATTCGAGGCCAAACTGAACACCAGGTCTCCTGTCTGGCTTTTAGTGCATTCTCTTCTCTGCCCAGAATGACCCCACACTCATTCATTTTCTTATGCCTGGATTATTCCTGTTCATCCTTCTGCATTCAGTTTTAGATGTCATCTCTTCCATGAAGCCCTCTCTGACCCCTCACACAAACAGAAAGGAAGAGATGTATACCACAAACCTAACAGGTATTCCACCTAATTACTCCTCTGAGTATTATATTTATCCTAATCATAGTATCATATTGGAATTCGGTCTGCTTCTCTGACTCTCCATTAAACTCAGATATCACTGAGACTGGGAGCTCTCCCACTGTAGATTTCCGAGGCCCAACAGACATCAAGCACTCAGACAATACTTATTAAATGAATGAGTGGGTAGATTTGATGAGAAAGATGTTAGGGAGGAGATGGAATTCTAAATCAGTTTCAGAGGAATTTAAACTGGTATAATGGAATGGAGGCGACTTTCCAATAATTTTTATCTTAAATAGAGCTTATTAAAATGCAAATATCCTTAATGGTTCACACCAGAGGGTATTAATTGTTTATCACCACGCATGTTCCAATTTAAAACCAGGCTTTATATAAATAAGATAGAATATTGGAGGGGATAAACTTTTAGAGACTAGAAGGAAACAAAACTCGGGGGTGCCTGGGTAGCTCAGATGGTTAAGTGTCTGACTCTTAATCTGGGCTCAGGTCATGATCTCAGGGGCTTCATCTCAAGCTCCTGGTAGGGCTCTGCGCTTGGTGGGGAGTCTGCTTGAGATTCTCACTCTTGGTCTACCCCTCCCTACCACTCTCTATCTCTTTCTCTCAAATAAATAAATAAATCTTTAAAAAAATAAAAACAAAAACCTCATTCTCTCTACACTAGATCCCTCCATTTTAGTCTGTTCACTCTGCCAATAAGCAAAATTTTAAACCCTTCTGTAGGAAAAAAAATTTCCTAGATAATAAAAATTTTTTTCCAAAATTTTAAGTGCTATGATTGAAATAAAATGCATGCCCCAAAAAAGAACATTCAATAGCTCTTCAATATAGCATGAGCTCAAATTGTCTTACCTTGACACTTTACATTTCCCAATCTTCTTTTCCATTCTTATCTCTTTCTGGTTATTATTCTGTCCTATACCCTATGGAGTCCCATGGGATGTTATACATTCCCAGTAAACCATAGTTTTATTTTTATATCTCTGCCTCTTCACATCTTGAAAATTTTTTCAGAATACCCTTTCCCTTTACTGAGCTGTGAACTCACTCATTAATTCCCAATTCAAATTCTTACCTCCTCTCTGAAGCCATTTTCATCCCTTCCAAAGGCAAATTAATTCTCCCATCTCCACTCTCCCATAGCTATCTCTATTCGCTATCTCTATTCAAATACTTTCTGAGGAGTTCTAGTCACATGGACTATCAATAGGTCATTTAGGGACAAAGGGTTTTCATTTTCATTAAGTTGTGAAATATTTAGCTAAAGAGATAGCATTTCTATAATATTTCTGAGGTCTTATATGTACTGTGAAACTTAAAAAGAGATTATAGTTTAAAATATTTTCCAAATTTGTACAGTCACGAAAGTCTTGAAGCCAGGAATGCCATTCTTCACAAAATAATTTGTAGGGCCAGTGATCTACAGAATATTTTAGGTAATATGGCCTATTTTGTGATTATCTACATGTCGGTAATGTACTCCCTAAAGAATCTGTGTGCTCGGGGCGCCTGGGTGGCTCAGTGGGTTGGGGCCCCTGCCTTTGGCTCAGGTCATGATTTCAAGGTCCTGGGATCGAGCCCGCATCGGGCTCTCTGCTCAGCAGGGAGCTTGCTTCCCCCTTCTCTCTCTGCCTGCCTCTCTGCCTACTTGTAATCTCTCTCTCTCTGTGTCAAATAACTAAATAAAATCTTAAAAAAAAAAAAAAAAGAATCTGTGTGCTCATTAAGAGTGGAACTCTTTCCTTATGGTCTTCATAATCTCAATAAACAACACACAGTAGGATGTTAAAAAAAATCTTCTGATTTATCAAAAGAGGGTAAGAATACCAAAAAAAGGTAATAGGCATGGTCAGTCCCCATGTATCTCTTAGACAAAAGGTAATGCACACCTACCTGCACACATCCCCCTTCCTGTGCAAGTCAATTTAAAAATGACTTAGTTGCAGGTCACAGGAACACAACTCAGGCTAACCTTTGCACAAGAGAAACATGTTGGTAATGTAGCTGAATACTGCAGTACATTGCAAAATTAATGGAAAGGCTGCAGAAATCTAGGACCTGGAGGAAAAAATGAGCACTCCATGCTATTGAGAAACACATGTTTTCTCTGTGGCCATCTTCCATCACTGCAACACTGTTTCTCTTTGCATTTATGTGTAATTTCTCCTAAAATTAGGATGGCAGAAAACATGGGAACCACAACCAAAGCAAGTACCCTTATCAGAAAATGTGAGCCTCTTTGTCCCAGTGTCTCTATACTGATACCATTTAAGAACTCTGCTGGTCTTTGTATGGTTCATGAGTCCATGCTTAGAACTAATTTCTGTTGCAAGGGAGATATAAGATATAAGAACCAAGGCCTGACCATAATTCCAGACACTCCTTTATTAAAGAGCCAAGCTGGTAAACTACTCAAAAGAGAGAGATAGAAAAGCTTGATGAACAGACCAGGAAAGAGCTACCACCATACACTCTAGCTGATTAAACATGGCTCAACTAAAAGGCCGTCCAGATACTTTATCCTTGCTAATACAGGAAAATAACATTTTGTTGTTGTTGTTGTATAAAGAGTGGTAACTCACTTTCTGTTCTGGTTTCCAGCATTCTCGCCCACTGTGAAGAAAGAGCTTCTCAAAAAGCAAAACAGGAACGCCTGGGTGGCTCAGTGGGTTAAAGCCTCTGCCTTCGGTTCAGGTCATGATCTCAGGGTCCTGGGATCCAGCCCCGCATCAGGCTTTCTGCTCAGCAGTGAGCCTGCTTCCCCCTCTCTCTCTCTGCCTGCCTCTCTGCCTACTTGTGGTCTCTCTCCCTCTGTCAAATAAATAAATAAAATCTTTAAAAAAAATAAAAGCAAAACAAAGGGACATGGACAACATACACTTAGCTTATTGAAGCACAAAGATGCTGAATTTGTCCTTAAAATGCGAATATCTGAACCCTTTTAAAACCCCTGGAAACTAGGTTACAAGAGAAACACCTCTCTGATTGGTTAACCATATCAATTTAGGTCTTTATTTCATTTTTTCTGGTGAAGAATCACAATCTGACCTCTAGACTACCCCTAAAATCTGGGTAAAAAGAAGCTGAGTTATATATAAGACTATTGAAATTGACATAAATCCAACATTATTTAATATTTATCTTTCCATTTCACCAGAAAAAAATTCGGAAGAACCACTTAGATTCCACTTCCTTATACTGCTTACCTAGAGTTTTACAGTCACCAACAGAGAAGAGTTTAATTTTTTGAGGGATAGAAAAATGAAGAATTAAAATTGTAATTAGAAAAATTGCCTCAATCAGAATTACACTTCAAGATGCTTGAATGGATGGGCTAAATAAGTTCAGGCATCCATTAGTTTCCAAATTGAATTAAAATATATTGAGTGCTAATTCAAAAATCTAAAGGCAGCCAGCTGGAATAGAATGGGAATCATCTGGGTCTAAAAGGGTAGTGCAAATGACACAAAGCAAGGAAAGACGATGGCATTTTTGCTGACCTGAAAGAATGAAACAGAAATCTTAAAACCACTAGTAATTTATTACAGCCCATTATTCTAATATCGCTGTTTACTCCAAGCCTGCATCACAGGAGGTCCCTTTTGATTTTGCACAGCACAATAGCCCAATTCTAATCCTCGTCTCTGCTCCTTCCCACAGGAAGCCCTTTTTCTCTGCCATTTGCTGTGTGCAGCACAGATGACCTGTGGTAATTGCTGAAGACATTTTCAACCATATTTTTTAGCAAATGTAATTTCCTTTTGATGCTGCCATGTCCTCTCCCCGCCCTGCTGTGACAACGAACTCCAATAATCATGCGACTAACATTCAGATAGAGATCAAGTAACGCAGCCAGCTGTAACACAACTTTTGACTTTCAACTTTGTACTTACTTGGGTACACATATTACCAATTGAGGAAATGAAAAATATTTTTTTCTCTAATGAAAATAGCTTTGGCCTGGGATGAGGCTGGTGGTATTTTCCTGAGCTTAAAAAAAAAAACAAAAACTTCATATAATTTAGCTCTTAAAAAAATCTTTAAAAAAAAAAAAGTGAATCCTTTTTCATAACACACATTTTTAAAATACTCCATGATTAAAATACTCATTGTTTATGGTCCTGAAGTAATACTCCTTATTTTTAAGACTATCTTTCAAATGTTCTGAGTCTTTGAAGAAATCTGTATTTGTAAGGAAGAGAGGGAGGTAGAGGAAACAGGGGGGAGAGAGGGTTGCATAACCAGAATGACATAACAAATTATTCTAAAACTTAGTGGCCTAAAACAACCATTTGTTATGTTCATGTATTCTGTGGGTCAGAAACTTAGGACACAACATGGTCAGCTTGGCTCTTCTCCCTGTTGGCTAAAGTCTCTGCTGGAAAACTTGAGAGATGAGGTCTAGAAAGCATCTGAAGACTCACTCAGATGTCTCTCTATCAGCAGTAGCTACCAGCTGGAGAAGTCAGCTGTAGTTCACGTCACCTGGAATCACGTCACCTGGAATACAAGTGCATGTGCACTTGTATGCATGGCCTCTTTGTTTGGCTTGGGATTCCTCACACCATGGCAGTTTATGACCAATATGACGTCTGTCCCCCCCAAAAAAAACACACCATGCCTTAATATCACTTGCCCAGACACCTGGTGAAATGATGGATTAACATCTCATTGGAGACCAGCTAGGAAGCAGAGTAAATCATTTGAGCCACGGTCACTTCCCCCATGACGTCAATCTTGGGAAAAAAGACTGCTTAGAAGAAAAAAGAGGGCCGCCTGGATGGCTCAATTAAGTGTCTGCCTTCTGCTCAGGTCATGATCTCAGGGTTCTGGGGTACAGCCCTACAACAGGTTCCAGGGAACCTGCCTCTCCCTCTCCCTCTACCCCTCTCCCACTGCCCCTCTCCCCTGCTCATGCTCTCACTGTCTCTCTCAAAACGAATAAATAAAAAAACTTAAAAAAAAAAGAATAGACTTGATAAGTTCCTGAACTTTGAGCCACTTACCCAAAGTCTCTTTTATACTGAAAGAGATTTATTTTAAATGTGATATTTAAATATTTTCTGTTGTCAACAGAAATGGGAGTCCAAAAATAAGATGAAATCAATTATATATATCATAAAGAGAGTCACTTTATTTTTATGTGTGAGTTTTAGCACATACATGTGTGGCTCTACTAAACTAGGAATCTCTTTAAGTTTTCAATACATTAAGAAGCATGCTATTCCTCAGACTAAGCTACATGAAGTCATGAACTGTGAGTCCTTTCACCCACTTAATCATTTTTTTTTTTAAGATTTTATTTATTTGAGAGAGAGAGAAAGCGTGAGAAGGGGGAGGGTCAGAGAGAGGAGCAGACTCCCTGCCGAGCAGGGAGCCCGACGTGGGACTCGATCCCTCGACTCCAGGATCATGACCTGAGCCGAAGGCGGTTGCTTAACCAACTGAGCCACTCAGGTGCCCCTTAATCATTTTTTATTGAATAAATACCATGAAGCAAGGCATTCTAGTATAGGCATTAAAAATACAGAAATGAGGGGCACCTGGGTGGCTCAGTTGGTTAAGCGACTGCCTTCAGCTCAGGTCATGATCCCGGAGTCCCGGGATCAAGTCCCATATCCGGCTCCCAGCTCTGCTTCTCCCTCTGACCTTCTCCTCTCTCATGCTTTCTCTCTGTCTCTCTCTCTCTCTGTCTCTCTCTCTCTCTCTCAAATAAATAAATAAAATCTTTAAAAAAAAAATACAGAAATGAATGGTACAGTCCCTGCCCTCAGAGAGCTCAGAATCTGTAGCACAGAAAGAAAGCAACCAATTATTTTAATAGGGGAACTCCGCAGGTTCAGTCACAAAAAAGGGATCCTGTACAGGATTTAAAAACTTCAAGAGGGAATGGAAGAATCATCAAAGTTAAACATAAATTCAGATAATATGCCAAATCCACAGATCATTTATTATTATCTGCTTAGCTCAGTGCAAACTAGCAACAAAGTCAGGATGGTGGATTCATTTAATTTGTGGCCCAGTTAGCTCTGCATGTGACAAACTGTCCCAAGCTATAAGCCACATTCCTATTTCCAATCGTCATGAAAATGCACAATCAGGAGGACTGGTTCTCAAGTGTATATGGTTAAAAGGCATCCACTCTCACTATAAGAAAATACTTTAATCCTTAAAAGCTTCTGGTGGTAGCTCTATTCTATCAGGTCACCATGAAGCTAGGAAGATGAAAGGGAGGTCAAGTGTAAATCATTTTAGAAACCTAGACATAGCATATTTCATCAAATCAAAGACTATCACCAATTTTAAGATGCCCCATTATTTTATTTACCACCAGAAAAGACAAATGATAGCAAATAAACTATGATACTATGCTAAGACATTCTCAATTGCTGGTCATATCCTAAGTTCAGAGATGTAAAAATATTTTTAAAATCTCATCTTACAATGAATGCAATATGGTATCATATGAGAAGCCCTGATAGATCTCCAGAGAGAAGTGACAATGAGAAAAGTTCTGATAACTTTGGGATAGGAGTTCTTAAATAAGAATGGTTCTCAGTAGGTTTAGGATCCATACCCCTTGCCATGGTCTACAGATATCTATACAATCTGGTTTCTCCTGGGCCACCCTGCTCACTATTCACTCTTCACCAGTCTCCCTAGCCTTCTAGACTTATTCCTGGTTTGCTCCTATACTTTGTGTCTTTCACTTGGAACTCTATTTCCTATTTCTCCCACTGATACAAGTACTTCATTAGCGCATAGAAATTATATTTTCTCAATGTTAAAAGAATATGCGGCATAAAATAGACAAGACATAAATATATTTTAATAAATCGTAAAGTCACCTAAAAGTAAAAGAACTTTTTTACTTTTTTTACTTTTACTTTAAAAAGGGGTTTAACCCAATCCTGAGTCTCTGATTAGCATAAAGAGGGAAAGAATTTTAAATATGAAATAGGATGAATGCTAATTGAATTATCCTCCAACAGAGTCCCTAAAAATATTTATTCTCAATTTTTTCAAGGTTAGAGGCAATTAGAAATATACAAAGCAAATCAAAAGTTATAACTTCCAAAGAGCCAAATTAAAAGGGTTAATTCTTATGAATAGAGCATTCTTCTCCTTCCCCCTCGGGGACTCAATATCATTGGCTTTGAGAATAAAGAGGTCACCAGAGATGAAGACAGTGATAACTTATAGTGTAATGGAGTAACAGGGACCCATTAAGAATCAAGAAAAGGATATGAATAAAGAAACAGGGAAGCCTGTGAAAGATACCAGAACCATCCACCACCATGACAATAATCATTTTCTAAGTCTATAGGTACATGGTACTACTGGTGGTGTAGAATGATTTCTATAGGTTAATTCCATTCATTTCCCACCTCTCTTAATTTTTCTTACCATCCCACAAGGTTTATGCAAATTATGAAGTTTTTAAATGGGACACACACATACATATACCTCATTTATTTTGCTATGTTAGAACAAAGGAAAAAAAGATGGTAATACCACCCATCTCCAAGTCCCCTTCACCTATCTGTCCATCTTTGGTTTCAAGAACCATGCATGTCAAGCTTTGGGATAGATGTAGCTTACAATGTGCCTTATGATTCTTCTAGAAACATCTTTCACATCCCTGGAGGAGTTATAGGACTTGAGTAGATTTAGGATCCAAATGGTATCAAGATCCTATTGGGTCCTGGGGCTCTTTCTTGATGTCACAGATGAATTTCAACAGCTCTAGTCGATATCTAGAGTTCAGGGAATTTAAAGATCCTCTGATAATTTACGTTCGATCAAGCAGGACCAGCTTCTCCCTGTGTCTTTCTTCCAAGGATTACACACCAGAATGAAGAGTAAGGAAAATTCCTCATAGGGTTATTTCATGCTAAGACCCAAGGGAAAAGAGAAGCTGGTATTATCAGCTCAGCTACTTTATCTTATTTAGAGATTCAGGAAAAACAACTTAAAAGCATCACTCTGGGAATAGTCTATTGACTGACACAAAATTATTTTTAATTCATTGGTATATCTGCAAAGTCACCATCAAAAGCCCTGGGCCTGAAGTATGACTAATTCATTTTCTTTATCAGGGGAAAAGAGAAATTATAAAAGAAATTTATCATAACATTGGGCATGGTGGGGAGGCAAAGTGAGCATAAACAGTTTGGTTTCAGGGTGAAGCACAGTTTGGGGAGTTGAGAGGTACACCTAATCACTGCCCAGCTTATCTCTACCTCTAAGTTCTGTTTCTCACTGAAGAAGAAGGCAAACAAGTGCTTTGCAAATGGGTGTCTCATAAACTCTCAATTGTGACCATTCAGACACAATGAGAAATTCAAAAATTAATCACAATAACTGGCATTCTTCCCATTTTGTAGATCAAGACATGTCCTCGGGGCCACAAAGATAGTAAATAGCAAAGTCCAAATTCAACAATCAGTTTGGTCTTAACCCTGAAATATCATATCAAAGGGAGACACACCAGATAGCACAAAGACCAAGGGCAGAGAACAAAGAGGCTGACATCATCAGCTGGTGACATCAGAGAACATGCATAACATTTCAGAGCTCTACTGGGTGATGGAAGGGACTTAGAAAGAGGGGTTTCAGTGACTCAACCAGATTTTAAATATTTCAACCAACTATAAATCTTCAATTGAAACGACTCTAGGGTGCTTGCTTAAGGGCCTCTAGATAAGTCTTAGAGAAGTAAGCATAGATTTTAAATACCACCGCCCCAAACTTATTTTAATTTGTTGGAAGGTGACAGTATTATCATTAAAACTCAAATATATATATATGTGTGTGTGTGTATATACATATATATAATGTATAAAATATACATTTTATAATATATAATGATATGTGTGTAGACACACATAAATCAGGAGAATTAGACATCAAAAAATAAAGATTAAGTTTTGGGGGAGGGAAAGTATTATTATTATAAGTATCTTTCATTTTCCTTATTGTATATGTACATAATATTTGAATTTTTGAGACTGAGCACATATTATTTTTAAATTTTAGAGAAAACAAGGTGGTTTCAATTTTTTGATCATTCCAAGAAAATGAAAGATCAGCAAAAATGTTAACAATATTAGAGTCGTTAAAAAAAGGAAAAGATTTTAAAAGTTTAGAAAACAGAAGTGAAGGCAACTGAGCAACCGAAAAAGAACTGGTGTTCTAATTACCAGTATTCTCATCTTTCATTTTCAGAAAAATAGATAAGGTGCAATGCAAAGGACATAAGAGAAAAAAAAGAAGTCACTTTCTTATTACTTGGAGGAAGAGAATTCAAAAAGAACAAAGATGCTCATTGACAGGTCTAACTGTAGACATGTTATTAGAAGGGGGAAAAAAGGAGAATTCAGAATCATAGGCATTTGTTTCATCTGTCACACTTCCTTCTTCACGGAGGCACAGTGAATTTGCAAGCCAGCTACTAAAGAAGACTGGCCAAGTAAAACAGGGAGGAAACAGGAAACAGCTATTCCCCCTAGGAACTCAGTCAATTAAATGCAGCCTGGAAGGGATCTAATCTAATATCAAAGAGGCTGTCAGGGGATCAGTTCCCCAGAGTTGAGGGTTAATGATGTAGAGCATGGCAGCCTGGCCAGGAGCAGAGAAAAAGGAACCTCACCAAGATCAGGTGTAACTAGAAAAGACCAAAATAAAATAAAATAAGAATTTTCCAGATTAATGGAAGACCTTGAACAAAACCTTCTGCAGACATGTCACACAATATCCTCTGCTTGCAGCAGTCTTCAAGGGGTTGGGTTCTCCGAGATTTAGCATATTTTACTGTAAATCAAACTTTTTGTACATAAAATCATAATCAGCATTAACAAGTGACCTCCCATGATATCATTCAGAAATCCTAATAGACCCAAAGTAAGTCCCTCTTCCACCCAGAGTTCAGTGGAAGCATCATATTAATCCTGAAGCTTTCATACAAAAGAATGCTAAGATGAAGGTCACTGGTAAAACTGTACTTAGAAATCTGAGCGTAAATTCATTAATCACCAAACAATTGTCCACTTGTTGAAAATCAGTGACCAACACAAATGGAGGCAAGGTGAACTACTAAGTAGTAGGTATTTATTAGCTGTGGTCATCACACTCGTCCTTTTAAAGAGCTGTGAATTTAAGAAAGTTTCCCCCATCATCTCACAGGTAAAGTGACAGTAAGAAAGTAAGTGAGTAGGTGAAGTAAGAAAGAAATATTACCCATTAAAATAAACAGGCAGACAGACTACAGCCTATGTTTAGAATTTAATCTTCAAAAGTTACTAAAATTCATAAGCTACTTGCCTTTTTGTTTTCATACATTTCATTGCCAGCACTGAAATATCCTTTTCAGATATCCTGATATCCCGAAAGTTCATTCTACCTGAAGGACAGTTCCTTTTCCTTTCTCCCCTCCTCCTTCCTAAGCACAATCCAGGAGTTAACCTGAAAGTTGGTATTTCTTTTAGCTGTATACACTGAGGGAAAAAAAAATCCAATATGCCCTTTAAGCCTTTGACAGATGCTATGCTTTTCATCTTATCTCATTCTTTAATTTAACTATTTTATTAAACACTTTTGTGATTTAACTTCTTCATAATCAGTAAATATTAAGTGAGATAACAGAAAGGCAGTATGAGAGACAGAAAAAGGACTTTGTTAGCCTCGCTGGAATTAGTCTCTTTGATGAAATCAAAGAGCAAACAACTCAGTGATAGAGCTGTAATAGGCACTTTGGAGGAGAATAGAAAATATCTTGTATTCCTCAAAGCAGGCATAGAAGCCTTACCATTACTTAGAGTTTAATGGGTCTGAAAATAGTAGTGAGAAAAGAATAAACCATTTTTTCCTTTTGAAAAAAGGAAAAAAAAGTGTTAACTCTTCTAGGATGTCATTCAGAGAGCCAAGAGAGCCAGTTTACTCAATGATGAGGCATACATGGCCTCTAAAAATTAATAGATCTTTCAGGGGTTGCTATTTATTACCTGGTGCTGAGGTCTAGGGCTAAGTAATTTTGAGTGAAAAAAAAAGGTATGGGGGTCCCTGGGTGGCTCAGTGGGTTAAAGCCTCTGCCTTCGGCTCAGGTCATGATCTCAGGGTCCTGGGATCAAGCCCCAAATAGGGCTCTCTGCTCAGCAGGAAGCCTGCTTCCCCCTCTCTCTCTCTCTCTGCCTGCCTCTCTGCCTACTTGTGATCTCTCTCCCTGTGTCAAATAAATAAATAAAATCTTTAAAAAAAAAAAGGTATAGAAACATGAAAGCTCACAGTAGCAAATTAAAATGACTGAGTTTTGCTATAGCCTATTATGTAATTCTGAGAGTACCAATGGCTTTTGTGAATGACATTTATTTAGCACTTTCAAATGCCACACATCAGGCTCATCCCCTACATACATTAGCATATTTAATCTTCACAACAACACTACAAAGTAGGTACTGCTATTATCATTGCTTTATAGAAAGAAACTGAGCCTTAAATTAAGAAAGGGCCCAACAAATCCCCACAGAAGAAAATTTATGGGCACAAGGGGAAAAAAACTATATACTAAGCATTTCTGTTTCTGGACAGAAATTTCTGAACAGAATTTTCTGTTTGCTCAGAGGCTAAAAAGCCAGTATGCCTCTCGATATGGTACACAACAATACAAAAATCCATCTCAGTGCTCTCAGGAACCATCTCGGTGTTCTCAGGAACACCATGAAATCTAACCACAGAATTCAGAATAACCACAAATAGCAATGAAGAATTTAACACCAAAAACCACAAGCAATTAATATTAATAATTTCACACAGACATTATAAAACCATACTTATGAGACTCGGAGTCACAAACCCTCAGGAGCATGACCCCAGAACAGGATCTGATTAATGTGAAACTAAACTATCACATTCATACCCTTTTATTTCACAATCTATCATGCAAATGCAACAGAACTAAAATACAAATTTGTCAATGTTTATGGTGTTTGGCTTGGAACTTCCCTACAGACCCAACACTTATAAGAGCTATCTGAAGTTTCTAACTGCTCTCAAGCTCCCAAGTCCTCAGCCCAAGTAAAATTCAGACTAAAAAGGGTAGGATAGTCATTATAGTTGATCCATTAGATTTTCACATTTACCAGCAAAGGTCTTTTGAACCCACCTTGTTTATCTTTACCCAGGCTACCACAGTACTTGCACAAGAAAGCTTAAATTACTTTTCAGCAAGTGACTTAAAAATAACAAGATGAAACAGAAATACACACATACACACACATATATACACATGTCTACTCACATGTGTGTTTTAAACATACACGGTGTTAAAGAAATTGACTAACCTCTACATGATAGTATTTTGTCTACATAAGCAACAAGCCAAATCCTAGAAGTCATCCACTTCATGTGCCCTCAGCAGCAAACAATGTGATCCTCACCTTACTTCTCCATATCATAACCATCTAGACAGATGAAGAGATTGCCATGTAAGCACTGCCTGCACAACCTGACTTGCTTTGGAATGCTGTAAAAGAGCATTACCAAAATTTTTTAAATCAAAGGCATGTACAAGGTAATAAATTCATTTAAATTTCAAAATGCTAAAACAAAAAAACAATATTGAAATATAAATGGCTTAAGTGCCTGACAAATAAAAGCATTACTTCACATAGGATGTAATAATAGGAAAATCACTAGCTCCTCCCCAACCAGGAGAAAAAAAAAAAAAAACATAAATCTAGTTAAGAAAAACAGATCAAGAAATGTATATTAAGAAAAATGTGATAAAAAAAAAAAAAGAAAAATGTGATGTCTATTACTTAAGGTTGAGGAGCACCTGGTTGGTTAAGTGTCCAACTCTTGGTTTTGGCTCAGGTCATAATCTCCCGGTCCTGGGATCAGCCCCGCAATGACGGGTTCTGTCTGTGCTCAGCGAGGGGTCTGCTTGAGATTCTTTCTCTCCCTCCCTCTGCTCATGCTCACTCTCTCTCTCTTTCAAATAAATAAATAAATCTTAAAAACAAAAACAAAAACAAAAAAGGTTCATATAAGCCAAGAACACTAAGTAGGTCCAACCATTCCCTGGGCTGTACTAGCAGCACCACTCTAGCCTGTGAGAATATGACAAAGAACAGACTGGTGGTTGGTACAAGCAGGCAACTGGAGTGGGAGAAATAGGTGAAGGGATCCAAAAGGTACAAAATTCCAGTTATAAAATAAATAAGTCATGAGGATATCTTAAGGGACAGCATGACAACTATAGTTAATGACACTGTATTGAACATTTGCAAGTTGTAAGAGAGTAAATTTTAAAACTTCTCATCACAAGAAAAATATTCTGTAACTCTGTATGATGAGACATGTAACTAGACTTATTGTCGTGATCATTGCAAAATGTATTCAAATACTGAATCAATGTGCTATATACCTGAAATTAATACATGTTAAGTATACCTTAATAAACCCATAAAAAAGGATTTTAGATCATTTACTTAATGTTATGAATAAAAATTACTGTTTTGTTAATTACACTACAGTGTGTTTTAGAGTCATTGAGACCTGGATCCAAAACCTGCTTCCCTTTCTCTACCTTTCTCCATACCCATTCTTCTTACAAATATTAATGAGCACCAATCTCTGTTAAATATTGTACTGGGTACTGGAGATACAGCCATAAATTAGACAACTGAGAGTTTAGTTGTATGACCAGCCCACTAGCTTTGAGTCTCAGTTTCACCACTGGTGCGATAGGGAAAACACCACAAGATGGCTGATAAATAAATCACAAAAAGTCAGATAAAATAAAGAATTATTACGTTAATTTATAAACATATATTGTGAGATTGAAACAAGATGTTTAATACAATGCCTGGTGTGTGCTCAACAAATGCTAGTTTTCTTTAATTTTCCTACCTGAATGAAGACCTAGGAAAGGAAGAGTTGCATTTCCCCTTCCAAATGCATAATACTTCTCTTAGATCCTTTGACAGGTTAAGAAGAAGCAAAAATTGAGAAAAGTTAAATGATTAATCAGAGGTCAGACAGTAAATAATGACATCACTGAATTAAAAATCTAGTTTTCTAATGCCTACCCCCACCAATACTAACCTATTTTTCATTATCTTACGTTTCAGACTATAGTATTTGCATTATGGATGAGCTCAGAATAATTTTAAGAGTATTTATTTATAAAGGGTTGATATACAGAGATGTGGATATACAGAAGAAGAGTAGTAATCTGGATCTAAGAGCAGTGGGGATATTACCACCTCAGGTCAAAGAAGGATTGGAAGCAGTTGCCAAAACCTGGAAGAAAAGAGGGTGATATAGCAGAATTATCCTTGAGTGACCCGTATTTGGGGGACATACCGAGCTAAAGGTGACCTTGCAAGAAGAAAACCAGAAGAACCCTTCCTCAGCCTCACTGTTCTCCAGCTCTCCAGGAAGACTATATTAGCCTAATCCAGCTGGAAGCCAGAGGGCAAGAGATTCCTACTGATATAATCTCTATAGGTTAGTCTCCCAGACACAGAGGTGAGAACTTGGAAGAATGGATTTAAAGAAGCAAATGCAAGATGTCCAGCACAAATTCCAAAGGTACTAACTCATATGTTCACCACTGTTGTTTATAACTCTGAATACAAATTTTTAGTGGTGACTGTTTTTTGCAACTAAGCCACAAAAGTCTATAAAATTCAAACATACCTCAAGAATAAAACTGTAGTGGTAACTCTCTCCTCCAAAGCAGTTGGGATAAATGGTTGATAAATAAATCACAAAAAGTCAGATAAAATAAAGGATTATTACATTAACTTATGAACATACATTAATTGTGAATCTTTGGTAAAGGGCCAAGGCCTTTTCTTTGGTGTGAGTCTAAGAACAACTGAAATTACACATGGTCTTTCCTTCATAAGGCTCCCATAGCACATCCTCTTCATTTCCTTGTATTTGTTTCTTTAAAGTTGTATGGGAACTTAAAAACAATTGTGTAGCATTCTGGCATAGAACACTTACAGATTTTTAATAAATTTTCCCAATATTCTGTCATCATGCACACCCCAATTTAATAGACATCTTTTTTTTTTTTTTTTTTAAGATTTTTTTATTTATTTGACAGAGAGAAACACAGCGAGAGAGGGAACAGAAGCAGAGGGAATGGTAGCGGGAGAAGCAGGCTTCCTGCAGAGCAGAGAGTCCTATGCGGGGCTCGATCCCAAGCCCCTGGGATCTGACCTGGGCTGAAGGCAGATGCTTAAAGACTGAGCCACCCAGGCGCCCCTTTAATAGACATCTTTAGATACTCTCTTCTCTGAGATCTTATAAACTAGCCAATGTAGGTTTTAACTATTACTGTCTAATTTCATTAATTTGTATAACATTTAGTTAAGTTATATAATTATAATAAAATGAAAAATGTAAGAGATATAGAAATAAAAACAACTTTCTGATGATTCACAGACCTATACCCCTGAAGCAAATACTACATTATATGTTAATAAAATTTAAAAAATTTTTAAATTATAAATAAACTGTCTTTTATTATACAAAACTCAAATGGTGGGAGTAAACAGACACAAGTATAATTAAGAACTGCCAGCTTCCTGAAAGCCTTCAGGAAGCAAAATAACTTATAGTGACTTTTACAAGAATGGAAGTCAGATTAATCTGGCAAGTCAGCTAACAGAATCAGGTTAAGAAACAGTCTACTATAATAAGTAGCACCAGTTTATCCAAATTTACAATTTGCAACACTGCCTCTTAGTGTCAATGTGCTTCACTTAGCTCTACAAATATGTATTTACTAGATAAATGGATAAATGAATGGATGGCTAAGTAAATGGAGAAAAGGAAGGAAAGAAGGGAGACAGGCATGTGGAGATTCAACTTAAGCCACCTTCAAACACATGTCCTCTGTCAAGAAAACAGAAGAGGGGGAACAGCAGGGATGATTATTAAACCACCATGCATGTATACTGGAATTGAACAATTCAGTAAATAGATGGCACATGGTAGAAGCCAAGTCTGTCACTGTACCAATGGGAGGTTATAAATAAAAAGAGACTAGAATGATCATATAGGAATGGATTACAGTTGGAGACATCAGTATTAACAAGTTTATCTTGATATAATATTAATAGATACATAAATATTTACGGATATGTATGCATACATGGTTAGTATATACACGTATTATTTACTTACTATGTCAGCTAAGAAGGCCTAGAAGCAAGAACATCCCTGTAGCAATGAGTAAATCTAAGGCTCAGATCTTTGTTTCTAATGCCATTCTTCAAAAAAAGGAACAAACGATCCTTGGAGAAATGACTGACTCAAGAGCCGAAGTAGAGAATATACAAGATGAGCATGAAGAATCTTATGGTGCCAAAAGATAAAATGCTAAAAGCAAATGAACAAACAAAAGCAAAAACAAGAGAACATAATAAGGGCAAGTCAAAGGACAGAAGCCAACTGAAAGGGCTTCAATGGTCAAAGCTGGAACAGTTTGAGCAATTAAATAAAGTCAAATAAATGGGGGAAAAGAAATAAATCTTCCATGCAGAATTCTAAATACCTTATGTATGATATTCTACCCCCAAGAAAGTAAAGCATAACTCCCAATTCTTAAGTACACACTACTTATAATGACTTCTTTCCAAAGAGGATAATATGTAATGGGGGAAAAAGAGTAACCACACAATGGAAAAACCTGACAAACACTATTGCAGCCAGAAGATAAAAGGTAATAGCAGCAGCGAAAAGTCATGTTCAAAGTATGTGCCTTTTCATAATGTGATGAGAATGGCACTTGACATTCTGCTGCACTCTTCCTCCCCAGAATCCATAACTCTAGTCCAATCATGAGAAAAAACAGACAAATTCCATTTGAGGGACAATCTACAAAGTACCTAATCAGTGTTCCTCAAAAGTGTTAAGGTCATCAAAACAAAAAAGTCTGAGAAACTGTCAAAACCAGAAGGAACTAAAGAGACATAACAACTAAATATAATATGGTATCCTTGGTAGGATACTGAAACAAAAAAAAAAAAGTATTAAGTAAAAACTAAAAAAATCTGAATTATGGATTTAATGAGTAATATTGTATCAATATTGATTTATTAATTGTGACAAATTCATCATACCAATGTATGATATGGTAATAATAGGGGAAAGTGGGTATGAGGCAGAACTCAGTACAATCTTTGCAAACTTCTACAAATCTAAAACTATTCTAAAATTTGATACTTTTTTTGAAAAACTTATTAAAAGGGATATTTTTTGGCAACTATGAACCTATAATCTCTACATTTGTCCAAAGCAAGGAAAAATAAAGCTTACCTTACTTATTTCCCCAAGCTCATCTCAAACAATTCTTTCTCCCTTCTAACCATGTTGGACTTCTTTTTCACCTTCAAGGATGACATTTCCTAAAATTCTGGACATGCTGTTCTACTGCCAGAAAAACTCTCCCCAATTTTCACTTATCTTATACTTTCTTTTCTATCTGAAGCAATTCCCAAGACCTATGTCATACACAAAAGCCATCCAGAAAGAGCAGAGTGGCGTGTCTAATCTTCCTTTGAATTTGGTAGGAATCAGCAGAAAAATACCCCCATTCATAATGCAAACAGATAGTGAGAAATTCAACAAGAGGTAAAGAAGAGGTACTAATGTTATGAAATGCTAACTCCTTATTCCCTCCGCAGTTTTACTTTTGTTGCCAACCAGGTTTTCCCCCTATCTAGAGCCCAGAGCTCCTTTGCTCCAGTTTGCAACTACAGAAGCAACGGAAATAACAAATTAAGAGGCTAGAAGCCATTTGAGGTGGAAGCTTCCAGTCTGCTGAACCCATCAAATTGACTCTAACAACTAACTACAAGTAAGGACTGTTACTGGCAGCATGCACAGCCAAATCTGTATGCCCTTTTCTTGTTTAACTGCCAGGTGGTGGACACCAATACTTTTGTTGCCCACAAGTCCATAGAGGAAACATAATTCAAATTTGTCTAAAGGGATAAAATCAAGAAAAAAATACTAAAATTCTACCTAGCTACATGGCAAACAAGGACTTACCAGAAAAGATAGGGCAAGTAGAAGAAAGGTGGCATAATTTTACATGGCTTTTCTCCCTTTTAGGACCTAGAATAGGTTAGTGTCAAATTAAAAATTCTGTTGGGGCACCTGCATGGGGGAGTCAGGTAAGCATCTGACTTTTGGTTTCCTCTCAGATCTGATCTCAGAGTTCTGAGATGGAGCTCCACGTCCAGCTTCACTTGGGTTTCTCTCTCCTCCTTCCTCTGCCCCTCCCTGCTGTGTGTTCTCTCTCTCTGAAATAAATAAATCTTTTTTTAAAATTTTGTCAATTCCCTTTTCTTCTTTGTAGCCCTCATTATACTTGTAATTATTAATATCAGTTTCCTGTTATAATATTGCAGGGATCATTCCATTTTGTTAACTAAATCCCCACAACCTGCCTTAGTGTTGTTACATAGTAAATGCTCAGTTAACAGACCTCTTGAGTGACAAAATATTTATGCCTCTTATCTAGTTTCTAAACTATTTTAATGCAACCAGTTGTGTATTTTTTTAACTCTACTTCCTGGTCTTAATAAAGTACTTAAATCAATTTTCCTTCAGGGCTCAGCTATTCTACTAGTGAAATTAAAAAACTGTTTAATTTTAATTTCTCAGTCTACATTATACCCAATGACACAAGAGTTTAAGCAGAAATTTATTTATAATTAATTTGTCCTTTTTCAAAAAGGCATAGAAAATGTCTGTCACTCACCTTTGAAAGACCTGGCTAAATGGCTCCTTAAACCTTTCAGTTAATCTAGCCATAGGGAATATTAAATATTTAGGAGTGAAGTGGCATCTAGTTTGTCAGAACAGTTCCATTTAAATTATACTCCCTTGTAACCAATTGTAAGTGATGATTTAATTAGGTGTATGGAGTGAGTTACAATGATCATTAATAAGCTGTGTTAATGTCATCAAAATTCCTATCCTCCAGAGTTGAAGAAATAGAAAGAAAAAAAAAAACCTACCTTGTGAAGAAGATGGCCTATTTTACAAAATTCACTTTTTTTTTGTCCATCCAGTAATTAGCCTTGTTTTGTTTGGCATGTTCATACTAATTACAGCAACAGCTTTATTTTGCTTTGTATAAAAGACAGCTTCACTTGATAACATTTGTAGAAAAAGTATCCACTGTGTAGCCATTCAGCTGAGGTATTCATTCATAAAAGCTGTTCTTATTACTAAACCTGGGGCAAATAAACAGTATAAGAACACTAATATGCAAATAAAACTAGGTCTTTTTTTAAGATTTTATTTATTTATTTGAGAGTGCAAAAGTGAAATAGGTCACAGAGGGAGAGGGAGAAGCACACTCGCAACTGAGCAAGGAGCCCGATGTGGGGCTCAATCCCAGGACCCTGGGATCATGACCATGAATTGAGCTGAAGGCAGACGCTTAACTAACAGAGCCACCCAGGTGCCCCTAAAATTAGGTCTTTAGAGACTATATACTTCAATACCTTTTAAAACATTTTATTTTGGAGCCCGTATGTATACCAAAAAAAAAAAAATTTTTTTTTCAATCCATCTTCTAAACGAAACAGACCTGGAATAATGTCTGTGAAGAATATCCTGTAGGACCCTGGATTTACTTCAGAGGCTAACAACATCAAGAAAACTTCCCTGGAAAACAAAACAAAACAAAAGCTTCCTTGAATCTTGCTCAGACAACAGGCAATGCTACTGAGTGGGAAGGTAGAAATCTATATCCAGTGTGGCAGGACACATTTTGATCTGCTGATCATACTAATTCCATATGACACCCACAAATGAAAGAGGCTTTCACTTCTCATTTGTTATGTTGAAAGTGATCTCAGCAATGAAGAAATTCTATTTCAAACTCCCCCGTTATCTAAATGACAAATCCTATACCATTTGCTCATAGGAACAAGAGGAAAAATGGAAGTAGGCTTAGTCCCATGAATAAGAACAGGAGCCACGATGGAAACTTAAAAAAAAAAAAAAAACCTTATATCCAAAGTAACACTCTTTAAACTCAATAAGAACCTCCTACAAAGGAGTCTCTGCACTGAAATGGATTAAGACCCACTTGTCCTCAAAGAAAGAAACATACTAATTCGATAAAAAGGATTAGTTTATCTCTTGAACCAATTAAAGCCACTATCACCTAAAAAAGTAAGGTGACCTGAAAAAATGTCACCAGATTTTATGTGAAAGAAGAAGGGGGCAACATCAAGAAAATCCCAATCAAAGAATATAATTGCAAATGAGTCAAATATTTCTATCCAAAAAAATTTGCTGAAATAATGCAGATATTATGTTTCATTTTGAAAATAATAAAATAATTCCACTGTTTGGGGAAAAAAAAGAATATAATTGCAGAACACACTGGTAAAGTCTACCAATAACAGATACAATGGACGTTCATTCATTCTCTTAACATCTTCTACCACATATGCAATATATTCAAAGTCCTACATTCATATGAAGTAGGAAGAGAACAGAATGTAGCAATGGATGAACACCACTTAAGTGCCAGCAGCTTTACATGTGTTACCTTATTTCTCTCTCCTTATAGCCCTGTGAAGTAGGTTATCATTTTCATTCTACAAGAGAGGAAACAGACACCACACAGAGCATTAAGCAGGTTGCTGGAGATCACATACCTACAAAGTGACAGAAGCAGCATCTAAAACTTCTGCTGATACAAATCACCACACAAGTTCCTACAGAAGAAATAAAGATATCATCTACCCTCCAAAAACTGATCCCTGAACCAAGGAGAAAGAGCACAGATAAAAACCATGATAATAAATATATCAGCAACAGTGCTATAAGGAAGAGCACATGTAGCACATTAGGAGTTGAGAAATAAGGGAAGATTTGCAAGAAATGAAATTTAAGTTGGGCCCATGGTAGACTGTAACATAAGATTCGTGAAGCATTGCAGAAGAAAAAGTACAAACAAAAGAGAAACAAAATAGTATAATGTAGATTTAGGATACAACAAAAGCTTGCCTTTGTCTTCAGAGTAGGGTACAGGTAAGCAATATGCTTGATTTACTGTGCAAAGTGGTGATCTGCAGTATTAGCTCTGGAGGGAGGCTATCTGGATTCAAATTACAGCTTCACCCCTTATTAGATGTCTGAACTTGTGCAAATTATTTAAGCCCTCTTAAACTTGAATGTCCTCATCTATAAAATAAGGATAATGGTACATATCCCTAGATTTGTTTCAAAGATTACATGACATGATATATATCAAGCTCTTAAGATGACACCAGGCACATAAAAAGTGCATTAACTATTATTAATAACTATTGTTATTACGTGGGGAAGTAGAGGGAGACAAGCCTGAAAATGAAGGTTAGGCCTATACTGAAGAATGGTGTGAATGCCACAGATTAGAGTTTAAATAACGTACTAGAGGAAAGAGAGAAGTAATACGGGAAATTTCTGACTCAAGCAATTTTATAAAAAATGTGTTGGTGGTATTCAGGATGGACGGGAAAAAAAAGACTAGCAGTAGTGACAAATTAAGATGAATAAGCAAAGGTACAGGAAGATACCCACAATCCAACATTACCATCTGAAGTGGTAGAAAGGAAGTAAATATAAACAACAAAGATAATATAGACCTGGCCCTCACATCCTACTACAGCGGCAGTCTGGGGTTACTGAGGTAAATATACTGACCCTCTAAATTTACTCCATCTGCATTAATAAGAGATGCAGTAATGAGATCCTATGGCAATAACTGACTATGTAATTCTACAAATATTAACTGAGTTTGTCCAGTTTTTTCTGCTCTGCAACAGATGTTTGTGACACAGTACTGAGTATTTGCTTACATTATTCTCATCCTCAATGCACTCAGAGCCTACTATGCTATCTAATGAAACATAAATTAGTTTTCCAATAAATAGTGAATGGTAAAATGAAGTCTGATCACACCAATGGCATTTCTGAGGTTACACAGACCAGCCTTAAAATCTCAGCCTAAACACTGTATTTGTGATCTGGATGAATTATTTAGTATTCCCAGCCCCAGTTTCCTTATCTAGAAATAAGAACACTGAGACTTGGGGCACCTGGGTGGCTCAGTCGTTAAGCGTCTGCCCTCAGCTCAGGTCATGATCCCAGAATCCTGGGATCGAGCCCCACATAGGACTCCTTGCTCAGCAGGAAGCCTGCTTCTCCCACTACCATTCCCTCTGCTTGTGTTCCCTCTCTCACTGTGTTTCTCTCTGTCAAATAAATAAAATCTTAAAAAAAAAAAATACTGAGACTTATAAAGTGACATAATTGTGTTGAGGATTAAATGAAAGCATACATTTGAAGACTATCAAGACTAGAATTACATGATCTAAAACATAAATTAAGAATATTTAGGGGCACTTGGGTAGCTCAGTTGGTTGAGCATCAGACTCTTTTTGGTTTAGGTCATGACCTCAGAGTCATGGGATCAAGCCCACATCAGGCTCCATCCTCATCAGGGAGTCTGCTTGAGATTCTCTCTCTGCCATTCCCCCAGATGCTCACTCACACACTCTCTTTCTCTCTCTCTCAAATAAATAAATCTTTAAAAAGAAAAGAACGATGTGTTTAAGGAACTGAAAAAAGGTAAATGGAAGCACAGTGGAAAAAAAGACTATTAATATCAAGAACACCTGAAAAAGAATCAAAGAGAAGTATCAGAAATAGAAAATATAAGTAAAATTTAAAAATATATTGGATCAATTCACCCCTATGAACTAAAAAAGGCAGAACTGAAGAACTAACTCAGAATGACGTACACAGAGCTAAAGAGAAAATAAAAAAGAAGTTAGAAGAGAGAAGATAAGGTGTAAATTCTAACACAAATTTGGTATTCCAGAAATAATGAGAATAGCAGAGGAGAGAAAACATTTAGATGAGAACAGTTAAGATTGCTTAATACAAGAAAGACTGCTAGAGAAAATTCTAAAATCCAAGAAGAAATGTTTAAAAAAAAAGGGGGGGGATAATTATGGATAAAAATTTGTTCTAAGAGGTAGAGGGGTGCCCAGCTAGCTCAGCTTGATCTTGATCTTGATCTTGATCTCAAACTCTTGATCTCAGGGCTCTGATTTTGAGCCCCACATCAGGCATAGAGATTACTTAAAAATAATTTTTTAAGTATTTGCTAGTCAGAGATGACTAACAAAACCAAAAGCTAGCAAGTTAACAAACCTTTGGAAAGACAAATCAAGAAAAAGAATTTAAAATGTGTATATCAGAATTAAAGTGGGTAAATTAATACAGTATGACAGTATTTAAAAATTTTTAAATGCTATGGAAAACTGTATGTAACAAATTGAAACCTAGACAAAAAATATATTTTGGAAATATATAAAATACCAAAATAGGAAAGCTGAGCAGGCCAACAGCCATCATAAAACTTAAAATTGGTAATTATGGCAGTGTGTGTGTGTGTGTGTGTGTGTGTGTGTGTGTTTTTAAGTAGACTTCAAAACCCTGAGATCAAGAGTTGCAACACTTTACTGACTAAGCCGGGCAGGCACCCCTATGGCAGTTTATTTTAAGTTGAGCTAAAAATGATGTGTTAAGCTAGAAATAAGATTCCCAGAATCCTCTTCCCTGAATAGTTGAGTTAAAGCTGGCCAAAAGAGAAATGTGTAAAAGATTTGGAAGGCAGAAAGGAAGCAGCTGCCATTACTCTCTGAAGGTTGTCATAGTCAGATGTGGTGACAGACTAGTGGTATGCTGGAACCAGCCTGTGCCAGTTCACAGGAGCTGATTATGCATATTTCTTCACAACTTCAAATATGAAGACTTCATATTGGTAGCTTTAAATCAAACATGGTGGCAATATTTACACCAACGAAATTGGCAAACACTTAAATCAGTAAGTTCCCCCCTCCTTTGCTCCAGCCTGTTGTTAAATATTTTCAGCACAACACTGTAACAGAAAAATATCAATGGGTTTCCTGCTAATCAAGAGTAACCCCTAGGCCCACTGTCTGATGCTTTGAAAGCAATGATGATCTTATTCAAGAAATTCTAGGAAGTAAATACCTTGCAGTGCAATTATGGGATCACAAAGTAGTTCTATATTTAACCTTCTGAAGAACCTCCATACTGTTTTCCACAGTAGCTGACACTAATAGAACACTATTAGTGTTCTATTAATCAAATCGAATCAAAATGAAAACTTATTTAAAAAAAAGAAATTCTAGACAGTATAAAAAGAATGTAAACTCCTTGATTATACTGCAAAGCTAAGTATTAAACTAAAACCCAATCTGGATTCAAGAAATGACATTATAGGATCATTTCACCATACAAACAGAACCTAAAATCCTAAATAAGATATAAACTAACTACTCTAAGTCTATATTATGACCAAACAAGGTTTATCACAGTAATGTAGCAACTATAATATCAGAAAAATCTAATCACCATCATGTACCACATTAATGGACTAAGCCAGAAAAAAAGACCTAGTCATTTCAATAGATGCAGAAGAAGCATTATGTAAATCTAATAGTTTATAGATTATTAAAAAGAAAAAAAAGTTAGAAAACCAGAAACAGAAGTGGCCTTTCTTAACTTGATAACTATCTGCCCAAATTTCACAGCAAACACATAATCAATGGCACAAGTTCAGACATATTCCCTACAATATCAGAAATACTGCCACTCTTAAACATATATTAAAGGCCATAAGCCATAAAAAAAAAGCAATAAGCCAATGTCATAAGCCAAGAAAAGAAACAAAAGTATAAGGACTTCAAAGAAAATCAAAATCTTATTTTTACAAATAATATTATCTCTTGCACAGCCAACCCAAGAAAATCAACAAAATACTTCTATAACTAAGAGTTGAGAAAGGGTTGCAAAAAAAATATTACCATGAAAATACATAGATAGCTCTGTAATAATAACTAACTAAATAAATGTAAAGAAAACAAGATACTAGCAACAGCCCTTACAAAGTACCTATCAAATATCTAGGAATTACCCACTTGCAGGGGAAAAAACTTTGTTATAAATGTTTAGAACTGAGTAAAAAGTCATATTATGTTCATGGATGAAAGAAATAGTTAAGATACCAATTGTCTCCCAGACTACTATTCAAATTTCATGTCATTCCAAGAAATACTGAATAAAACTGACCACAATTTGATAGGTGCTCTCTATAATTTATAATAAAAAACAGAATCATAGGTAGGTAGAACAATTTAGAAAATTAAAAACAAAAATGGAGGACTTGCTCTAGCAAGTATTATAAAGCCAAAAAATAAAAATAACAGAGAAATTAGATAGATAAGCAAACAGTAATTCAAGAACAGACAATTAGGCCAGAGGAAAAGAATAAAGGAGCTTTGTAACAGATATCATAAGTCAGTAGGTTTGGGATACATTCCAGGGTGAACTGTATGGGTCAGTGCCCCAACATAAAGAGAAAATAATAATGCAAAAACATAAAGCAGACCTTAAGGGTAGAGAAGGAAATCATTTTTTAAAATAGTCAACAGTACATACCATAAGAAAAATTAATTTTAATGTAAATTTCATGAAATGTTCATGTTCAATGAAGAATTTCACAAATTATGAATGACAGATTGAGAGAAGGTATTCACAATAAAAGAGTCGAGGATTAATTATAATAATGTACAGGAAATTCCTATATAAATCCTCCCCAAAACTACAAATCTATAGGTAATACGGGCAAGACTATGAATAGACAATTTATAAAAAGGAAAACCTTTAATGGCTAATAAGCATATGATGTCTGACCTCATTAATAATCAGAGAATGCAAATTAAAAGGATGAGATGACATTTTAGCTACATTAGAATAGCAAAATTTGAAAGATCAGATAATACCAATTGGTAAAAGCCTCATGAACTGTTGGTGGAAGGACATTAAATACCCAACGACTGTCATCAAGGGGACACCTACAGAGATAATTGTTGAAGCATTATTTCTCATACCAAGATGATGGAGGCCTCTAAGGTTTCCATCAATAAAAGAATGAGTAAATGAAGTGTAGTAAATGTGTGTGGTGGAAACAAAAAATATCAAATAACATACTTTAATAACAAAATATTTTTTAAATGTCGAAGGGGAAAATTAGGAGTGCATTGTAGAGCATAACACCATCTACATAAACTAGAAACACACACACACACACAAATAGCAGTGTGTTTGTTATGGAATATGAACATAAGATTAGAAAGGCCTATGTTAAATTCAGAAAAATGGGTGCTTATAGACACAGTGGAATGACTATAAGTAATGAAGACAAAGGGGGGAATCACAAAAGAAGACAAAAGATATTAAGCAGGGAGGAGATTGCTATGAACTGATTAAGATTAGCTCAATTCCTGCACTTGAAGTTCCCACTAAGAAAAATAAAATGGTCGGGCATAAAGACTGTCTGTCAAATAAATAAATAAAATCTTTTATAAAAAAAAGAAAAGAAAAAGAAAATGGTCTATGGGCCTCATCCTCAGGCACATATCCACATATTAGAAAAGAAAGACCAGGGTACCTGGGTGGCTCAGTGGGTTAAAGCCTCTGCCTTTGGCTCAGGTCATGATCTCAGGGTCCTGGGATCCAGCCCCACGTTGGATTCTCTGCTCAGCAGGGAGCCTGCTCCCCACCCCCCACCTCCGTCCCCGCCTTTCCCCCCACCCCCCGCCACCACCTGCCTCTGTCTACTTGTGATCTCTCTCTCTCTCTCTCTGTCAAATAAATAAAAATCTTTAAAAAAAAAAAAAAAGAAAAGAAAAGAAAAGAAAGACCATCTGTGTCCTGTAATTAAATGCCAACTGACAGATTCCATTCCACCCAACTGATTTCTTAGGTCCAAATGATAAACTTGCACATCCAAACAGAAGGGGATAATACTATTTGTCCCTTCTGCCTCACTCACCCCATGCAAAAGAATTGATAGTAGCTTAGAAAAAAGCTGCCATCTCTAAATAGTATGCAATTTTTCAAATCATCATTTTTTTATCTCTCCACTTCTGCAAACTCCCAAATCTCCAAAGAGGAATAACTCATAGATACCAGATTCATTCAGGGGATAAGCCTAAAATAGAAGTAAAATAAGGCATAGTTTGTCTAGAGATTTTTCCCTGGAAAACATAAACTACTCTATGCAATTATGTTGAGAATTAAAAACTGCTACAGATGGCTTACTAAGACTATTAATACCCTAAGACCATTATATGCAACTCTGTCATTAATTGCTAAAATCCCATTGATTTTAATCTACAAAAGTAATAAATCCAACATACCATAATTGCTTGTATTTTTAAACCCTAAGAGATTAGACACTTTAAATCTTGTCTCTGCCCTTAACTAGGGAAATTAAATATCAGAAAATAAATGTGAAGCTTCTGCTTTCAGGATAAAAACATAAATTTTGTCAGGAAAAACATAAAAATAGATTAATTCAGTTTGCACTACTTACCTCACTATAGGGTTTCCATAAAAACAGAAAAAACAAAACATTAGCACAATTTAACATCCTTGACTCAGATCAAGATCAAACATGGTTCTCAGGTCAAATAATAGTGCAATCTTGCTATACCTTAGAACACATTTCCTTAACTGTGATTATAGTTACATATATTTTATTGTACTTGTTTTAAAATATTATTTTCATAAAATTATTCTCAAATATACAGTCACAACAATGTAAATACCTTTTAGTAGGTATTATTTTTATAATTTAACACTAGTCAAACAAAAGTTTTAAAATGGTTCTAGTGACACCTGGGTGGCTCAGTGGGTTAAAGCCTCAGCTTTTGGCTCAGGTCATGATCCCAGGGTCCTGGGATTGAGCCCCGCATCTGCTCTCTACTCAGTAGGGAGCCTATTTTCCCCTCTCTCTCTGCCTGCCTCTCTGCCTGCTTGTGATTTCTCTCTGTCAAATAAATAAATAAAATCTTTAAAAAAAAAAGTTCTAGAACACACTGTACACTTAATGTTAAAGAATATATGAAAGAATGGGGATTGAGAAGAAAAAGCTAAACATTTTTAATGCTAAATTATCCTGAATTATGTTATTTCCATATATTTATATGTACAATTAAGAAAATAAAATAGAGAAACAAAATTGCAGACTGCAGTTGTATCTGGGAAGTAAGATTACACAAGATATTTTATTTTCTCCTTCATACTTTAATATATTTTTTCAATTCTCTTCCACGGGAACATACTTCTTTTTTACCCAGAGGGAGAATAAACCTTAAAAGCAAAACAAAAGGACTTCAACTACTAACAATATAGCCAACCAGATACATAGTGTACAGACCACTTAAAATTCTAGATAAAATATTTTTTAAGAAGATTGCTTTATAAAATCTTTCACCTTTTACCTAAAAAAAAATATTGCTTTTTTAAAATTTGTGACTAAGAAGTTTAAAAAGAAAATGGGGTGGGGCGCCTGAGTGGCTCAGTGGGTTAAAGCCTCTGCCTTCAGCTCAGGTCATGATCCCAGGGTTCTGGGATCAAGCCCCGCATCGGGCTCTCTGCTTGGCAGAGAGCCTGCTTCCCTCCCTCTCTCTGCCTGCCCCTCTACTTACTTGTGATCTCTCTCTCTCTGTCAAATAAATAAATAAAATCTTTAAAAAAAAAAAAAAGAAAAGAAAATAGGTCACCTGGATGCCTCAGTCAGTTAAGCAGGTCATGCATGACCTGGCTCAGGTCATGCATGACCCCAGTGTCCTGGGATCAAGCCCAATGTCCAGCTCTGTCAAATAAATAAATAAAATCTAAAAAAAATTAATAAACACTTGTTCCCATCTAGATTATCATTGTATCACCAATTTTACTGAAAGTCTTACTATCTGTACCTAACTTTGTCAGGCATATTAATTTCTATAAATCTGGTAGATATGAAATGGTATCAAATTTTAGATTTAATTTGAGTATCTCTAATGAGGTTTAAAATCATTTTATATATTTATTGACCAGTCAGGTTTGCACTTAAGCAAATTGCTTATTTTTATCTTTGCCCATTGGTTGATTAGGTTGTCTCTTTTGATTCATAGGAGTTTTAAAATATTCTGGATACTAATACTTTGTCATTTTAGATTTCAAATATCTTTTTGTTGGTTATAATTTTTCTTATCACTCTGATATATCTTAGAAGAAAGGGAGCTCACATTTTTAATGTAGTCAAATTCATTCATCTTTTCATTTATAATTTTTATTTCTATGATTTCTTTTAAAAATCCTTTTCTACACAAAAAATACAGAATTATTTTCTGGTATTTTTCCCCCAGAAGAGGTTTAATGTTTTCTCTTTAACATTCAAGTTTTCAGCAGCGTCTGTGTGGCTCAGTCAGTTAAGCATCTGCCTTCGGTGCAGGTCATGATTCTGGAGTCCTGGGATCGAGCCCTGTAGATATCAGACTCCCTGTGCAGTGGGAAGTTGGCTTCTCCCTCTGCCTCTCCCCCTAGCTGTGTACTCTCTCTCTCCTCTCCTGCCCACTCTCCCCAATAAATAAATAAAACCTTTAAAAATTTTTAAGTTTTTAAATCATATTAAAATTATACATACACACAACTACATAAGTTTTATTGTGGTATAATTCACATAAAAGAAAATAGACCCATTTAAAGTATGCAGTTAGGGTTTTGACAAAAGTGTACAGTTACTTAACGACCACCATAATCAAGATGTAGAACATTTTCGGGGCGTCTGGTTGGCTCAGCGAGTTAAAGCCTCTGCCTCCGGCTCGGGTCATGATCTCAGGATCCTGGGATCAAGCCCCGCATCAGGTTCTCTGCTCAGCAGGGAGCCTGCTTCTCCCTCTCTCTCTGCCTGCCTCTCTGCCTACTTGTGATCTCTCTCTGTCAAGTAAATAAATAAAAAATCTTTAAAAAAAAAAAAAAAGATATAGAACATTTTCATTACCTCACAAAAATTCCCTTGCATCTCTTTGGTTTTAGCCCCTCCAGCCCAACCACTGATCTGTTCTATAACTGGAGATTAGTTTTATCTTCTCTAGAATCTCCTAAAAATAGAACCATACAGTATGTATAATTTTGCATCTGGCTTCTTTCATACGGCAAAATGCATCTAAGATTTATCTGTGTTGTTGTATGTAGTAGGGCCGGTTTCTTTCTTCTTTTCTGCTGAGTCCTATTCCTTCTATTTATGTAGATATTCTACAATACGGGTATCTATTTACCTGTTGATGAACTGTTTCCAGTTTTTTGACCACTGTAAATAAAGCCGCTGTGAACATTTGTATTTAAGTAATTTTGTGGACATAATGTTTATCTTAGGAAAATATCTAGGAAAGATAAATTTATATCTAACTTTATAAAAATTGTCAAACTGTTTTCAAAGTAGTTGTATATTTTTGTATTACCACCAACCATATATGAGAATTTCAGTTACTTCACATTCTCGCCAACATTTGGTACTGCCAGTCTTATTAATTTTAGTTATTTGAATATGTGTATAGTAACATCTCATTATGGTCTTAGTTTGCATGAAACTGATTTATTTGAAAGATTCAATTTGATTTCTTTTTTTCCATTTGACCAAGAACAAATGGCCTTGGCACCATTTATTGAATAAGGTAAAAAATTTCTTTATTAGGGCGCCTGGGTGGCTCAGTGGGTGAAAGCTTCTTCCTTTGGCTCAGATCATGATCTCAGGGTTCTGAGATCAAGCACCACATTTGGTTCTCTGCTCAGAGGGGAACCTGCTTCCCCTTCTCTCTCTGCCAGCTTTTCTGCCTACTTGTGATCTCTCTGTCAAATAAATAAATACAATCTTAAAAAAAATGTCCTTATTAAAGTAAAAAATTTCCTTATTAAATGCAGTGATAGTTTTGTCATGTTCTGAGATGGTATCAAAATTATTTAAAAACTGGTATGATAATGGGAACTCTACATTTTTAGAGCTTTCACTAAAATATTAAAGTTTAACATGTTTATTTTTTTAATATTTTTTAAAGATTTTCTGTATATAGTTTAGAGAGAGAGAGAGAGCCTGAGAGGGAAGAAGGTCAGAGGGAGAAGCAGACTCCCCGCTGAGCAGGGAGCCCGACATGGGACTCAATCCTGGGACTCCAGGATTATGACCTGAGCCGAAGGCAGTCGCTCAACCAACTGAGCCACCCAGGCGCCCCAGTTTAAGATGTATATTTAACTTCATGCTTTGTTAATCAGTATTTTAATAAGCTTCCCTTCGAATTTGGAAAATGATCAGTTAACCAACCCCACCTTACTGTCTTCTTATCCAGTGTCTTGTTTTCTATAAAAAAAAAAAAAAAAGATTGTATTTATTTATTTGAGAGAGAAAGAGAGTACAAGCAGGGGGAGGAGCAGAGAGTGAAGCAGGCTCCACGCGAAGCAGAAAACCTCGACATGGGGTTTGATCCAAGGACCTGAGGATCATGACCTGAGCCAAAGGCAGACGCCTAACAGACTGAGCCACCCAGGTACCCCAAAAAGTGTTTACAAAACTATTAAGCATTACCTAGTAGTACTCTACTATATCCATACCCTGTGACTTAAGAGTTCCACTCTCTGCAGTAAAATATTTTAAATAATTAAAACAACCTAGGTAATTTGGCTACACTAAATTTACTTTAAAGCAGTAGTTATCAATCTTAGCATGACTCAGAATCCCCTAGGGAACTTCTTAATTTAGACAGATCCCTGGGCTCATCCCAGAGTTCCTAATCCAGCCCGTCTGGAATGGAGCTCTAGAATTCACATTTCGAACCAGATTTCAGATGATGCAGACGCTCCTGATCTAACAACCATACTTTTATGTTTTTTATCTTTTTTTATTAACATA
>CM053607.1:44666142-44681537 GCA_028646535.1 Procyon lotor | reverse complement strand
TAGTAACTAGCACATTTAATAAACATTAACTATTAGTATAATGTCAGCTTTCACTAAGGTCTCAGGATCATGACTATGAAAATAGCATCGTGGACGAAGGATTTTAAGACTACCAATTAAAAAATTACCTGGGTCCATTAAAAAAAGAGGCATCGCCACTTTCTGGAGTGATGTAAAGATTCTGTGTTATGATTATGGTGTTGATTACATGACTGTACCACTGTCAAAATTTAATTTGTATCCTTAAAATTGCTAAGTTATAACTCAATAAAGCTGATTTTTAAAAATAAAATAAAATAAGGGGTCCCTTGGGGGCACGATCAGTTAAGTGTCTGACTCTTGTTTGCATCTCAGGCCATGATCAAATACAAGATGGGTGAGTTCAAACCCCACATGGGGCTTCACACTCAGCATGGATTCTGCGTGAGACACCCTCACCCTCTCCCTCTGTCCTTCCTGCTTGTGCTGAGTGCTCTGTGCTTGACAAAAAACCAGGAGAACATAAGGCGATCTGTCTCCCTTGCCATCCTGGCAGATCTTCTGCTTCCTACCTTGAATGCTGTCATGTCAGGACTTTATTTCTATACATTTCGCAGTCATTTGTGACCAGGAGGTAATATACCCCAGAAAGGAACTAGAGGATTATAGAAAAGATGCAGAAAATACATAAAGCCCCTTTACTGACACCAATGAGCTATCAAAGCAGCCTCTCTGTGTACTTCTGTTAATGCAATAGACAATGCTGTTAAAATTTGAGTATTCTATAACTCGTAGAACATAGCATTCCAAACTCAGAAAGAAAAATTATGTAGGGAATATCAGGTACAATATCAATATCAAATACAAAGTAGTGGGTATTTACTGTTGTGTCTTTCTAGTACCTTTCCCTTCTTCCATAAACAACATTCTTTAGCAGACTTGGTCCTCTTCTACTGGACCAATGCCCTCACCACTATGTAAATTAACCATTCAAACAAAGTTTTTGTATTGTCCAATTCAACTAGTTGATTGTTTTTACTATACTATAAGTAAGTTAATAGTTTATCTTAGTCCCTCAAAGATAAATAGCATTTTTTTTACTTGGAGAAACAAAAGGAACTTCTTGGGTCATTCCCTCCCAACTAGAGCTGAGACAGGCCCCCCACCATACAAGTATAACGAAAGTTGCCTCACTCTGAACATTTCAGCATTTCACTACCTATGAACTATGTGTGCGGAGCTGAATATGTGTGAGAAAGTCGGTCTGAATGCTGATACTGGCATGACAGCTAATGATTAAAGTCTGTGACATTATTTGTCACAGACAATATTTACTTGTTGTAAATTTAATTTCAAGTTAAAATAAATAGTACCATGGACAATTCCTAGTAGAAACTTCATATTTACATTTCCACCTACCTAAAATTCTTCCCATCATTCAGAATGTAACTTGTGTCTCCTTTTTAAGGGAATTGTCTCAAACTATGACAACCCATATGGATTTTCCCTTATCTTAAACTCTACATATATATCTGAGCTATGCATATCAGTATTTTGATCATTTCACAATTAATTTTATTTTCCAATCTCATTTCCAAATATAGCATGAAACACTTGACATATATTAGATTCTTGGTAAATACTTTGAAACTATCATTCTATCATCTACCTAGATAATGGATAGCGTGGTAAACACAATGTTAAATTTATATTTAGTACTTAAATAAAATACCAAATACTAAATAGCTCCTTTAAAATCTTTCTTTTTAAATTAAAATATCAAATCTTAGAAATAACATAGTTTAAAACTTATAAAATATTGATCTTCAAATAAACCAATGGGTTTCTCCAAGGCCTATGACTAACATATTAAAAATAGACCTTTATGCATTTTAAGTATTCAAAGATTTTTTTTTAATTCTCATTTCTCACATATGCTTTGAGAGACACATGAGACAGAGATTATTAAGCCCTATGACATGAGAAGATACTAAAGCCACATGAATAATAACTTGGCTTTCCTAAATATCAGCTCTCTACCTATCTCTCTAGGACAGAGCTATAGAAATAGGATTATCTCATCATCCTAAAAAGGGTCATATTCTCACAGCGCCTGGGTGGCTCAGTGGTTTAAGCCTCTGCCTTCAGCTCAGGTCATGATCTCAGGGTCCTGGAATTGAGCCCCCCATCGGGCTCTCTGCGCAGCAGAGAGCCTGCTTCTCCTGCTACTGTTCCCTCTGCTTGTGTTCCCTCTCTCGCTGTGTTTCTCTCTATCAAATAAATAAAATCTTTAAAAAAAAAAAAAAAAGAAATAGAAAACAGAAAATCAATTCTATATTTATGGTAAAAACAATGATACATTCAGAAATAAAGCCATAAATTTCTATACTGAAGGTCCTATTATCAATTAAGCTGTTAAAACTTTAATGTTATAGGACATACATGCCCATCAGCATTACTAGAGAAAACTGAAACATAGTTGATGTGTTCTAGTACAAATACCTGCTATCCTCTTCACCTGGAACAATTACTGTTCAAAAATAAAAGTAACAGCCCCAAAATGCCTATATTGAGTCTTAATTTCTCCTTAAATCCTATACATTTCATCCACCTCAGCATTTATCCATATCTAATCTATCTTCTTCCCACTAGTCTTAGAACTATCATTATTTTCTAAAAAGAGACTTAAGCTTTTTTTTTCCTCTCTCTTCCCACTTGCATCTTCTCCTCCACCTAAAGTTGTTTCTTAATCTACCGACCATCACTCAAGTCTACTTTCTTTTGCCTCTCTTCCTCTCTTCAACAACCAAAGCTTTAAAGAATAACTCATAATTGTTGCTACCACTTAATCCCAGCAGTGGATGGCAACTATCATGCCCAAACTACTCCCCTGAAGGATTCTAATGACCACTTCATCAAAAAAATACTAAATCTATTTCTCAATCCTCCTGCTCTTTGATCCCTATGCAGCCATTCTTGATATGCAGTAATCTTGATAACTTTTATCTCATGAGACCATTATTTTTCTGTGTGTCTGATTCATTGCAGGCCCTCCTGCAGCTCCTTCACTAAATATGAGTTCCCACAGAAATACCCTGATGCTCTTCTCTGTTCTCTCCTCTTCTCCACCTACCCTTTTTCCATTTCTTGATATTTTAATACAGTCTCAGAGCTTTAAATACCATCACATGCAGAAAACTCTTTGATTCATATCTCATCTCTCTCTTCCCAGCCCATACTCTTCTAGTCTCTTTCCTGATCTAATCAACTTTCAAACATTTCAGTCATTGTATACTATGTTAATAAAACTATACTTTGAGAAATATATACAATCGTGTTTCTGCTTCCAAAAATCTCTATTAATGTAACTGCAGAATATCTTATTTCGATAAGTACCGAACATATCAACTTGGTAAGCCTAAATATGAAACCATCTTCCTACTGCCCAGACCTGTCACCTTTCTCTTCTCCTTCCTTCTGGGCTCATCACTTTGGTTAATGACACTGCTCTTCTTGCTAGTTTAGACTGTGCAAAACAATTTCCTCTCATTTGCTTTCTATTGATACTTAGTTTTGGAATCCACTCTACTCTACTCCCACTAGAGCCTGATACAGGTTATCACTACTTCAGGGAGGCAGTGCAGGACAGACTTTAAAAGCCAGGCACTGCAATGAAAATGCCCAAATTCCTCGCCTTACAGTGGAACAGAGCAGGAAAGCAACAGCAATGAGGAACCCACAAAAAGAGAAGGGGCAACATTCATGGTCAGTCTCTTGAAGCTTAGGACAGAGAGAAAAATGATAGGTAGAGATCATTTTCATCAGAATAAGGGCTCTGAGGGGCACTAGGAAGAGTGTTTTGTTTTTTTAAGATTTTATTTATTTATCTGACAGAAAGAGAGACAGTGAGCGAGGGAAAGCCAGGGCAGTGTGAGAGGGAGAAGCAGGCTTCCCACTGAGGAGGGAGCCCAATGCGGGCTAGATTCCCAGGACCCCGGAATCGTGACCTGAACCGAAGGCTGCCAGCTAACAACTGAGCCACTCGGGCACCACATAAGATTGTTTTTAGTTATCAGAGTACTCACCGGTGAAAAGGCAGGGAATAGGAGAGTAAGACATAGAAGGGAGGACACCTACTCCAGTGACTGAGGCTCAGAGTGATACTATTTTCACCAACTTTTTTAATTAGTATGTACAATATTTGCCTTCCACCATAATTTATCTTTCCAGTACCTAGCCCATATATAATAGGTATTCAAACATCAGCTGAGTGAAAATTAGCAAACAGCAACTATTTATTAAGCACCTATCAAACACTAGTCAGAAAAAGTCACTTCACATATATTAGAAATTATGTCATGCTACTTAGACTATAAAAACAAGGTTCCAGTGACTGAAATATTTTGCCCAGCATCCCACATTTTATAAATGACTGAGTGAGAATTAAAACCCAATTCTATTCAACATGAAAGTTGTTTTCTTTCCATTGCATCATACTTAATTTTTGGAAGTATTAAAAAGTATTCTGAACATCCTCTAAGGCCTTTGACCATGATTTAATGTTTGCATGACATTTCATCATAAAAAATAGAAATCCTCTTGAAATACATAAAAATAAATTATTGTGTAGAAAGAAAGGGTTAAATTTAAGTCATTTTTATTCATTTTATTTGTAGGAAAAAAAAAACAGAGAAAGGGTTGTATGAGTAGTTAAAAGAAGGTGAGAAGATAGTGCAAGAGTGAGAATATCTAAGAATCCTACCTCAACATACTTTACAATTTTGCCTAAGGCCGGCCCTCAATTATCATCTCACATATCCTAGAAATAAGACCTATCTCAAAGAACCAACAGCCTTCATTAAATATAGATGAACAGGAAGAGAATATGTGAGAATGGAATAACCCAAGTCCGACTTGCCCAAGGCAAAAACTTGGGAGAAAAACAATATGAGACCATTTTTTTTCTCTGACCTGTGACATTCTGGATGCGTGCTTTTTGGCTCCAAAATATTTAAGATCAATACATTGACTCTTACCATTTTAAGTAGTTATAGTGAATTACTTATACCAGCTACCTCCTTCATCTTCAATACTTCATGTAGAAAACAACACTAAAGTACAATGGTTCTCTTTGGACTAAAGGCACACCATGTCCTAACTCTGCATCCTAGCAAGTAACTTATTCTCTCTGCATCTTAATTTTATTCTCTGTAAAATATGTATAATTATAGGATTATTATTACTGAATGATTTGTTAACTATAGTAAAAGAAAAGGGTTTAGCATATGGTAAGCATTCAATATTATTTTCATTACCCCTACCTACCCCTGCAAAGGTTTAGTCTCCTTTTTTGTTTTGCTTTGTTTTGTTTTAGGGAAGAGGGGACAGAGGGAGAGACAGAATCTTAACCAGGCTCAGTGGCCAGCGTGGAGCCCAACATGGTGCTTGATCTCACAACCCTGAGATCATGACCTGAGACAAAAATCAGGAGTCGGACACTTAACCAACTGAGCCACCCAGATACCCCACGTTAGTCTCTTTTATATACTGCTATACCCCTTCAAGCCTATGAAATGTCTGTCATAGAGGACATATCAATACATTTATCAGTGAGTGAACTTTAAAAAAAAAAAGAAAAGAAAAGAAAAAGTTGAATGAACAAGTCAGTAAGTAATCCTACTATTGCTCTACCAGATTACTGAGTACTGCTTTAAAGTCCTCTGGGGTAACAGTCCTCTGTTTCATAATTAGAAGTGTTTAAGGCAACTTCAGCCCACCTCCTCATTTATCCTCTTGGTACTTAATACTTCCCATCTGTTCATCAAGTTCGTCGTATCAGTTGTGATCTCTAGGGAAAGAAAACAACTCTTTCATTTGGACCTCTGACTTTTATGAGGAGAATGCTACAGGTACTAAAATAATAATAATTAATGGAGATAAGTCATCATCATTACTTGCATTATGAATCCCTCTATCCCTGACTGGCCAGGTGTTTGATGGGCAGTCACTTCACTACTCAAACCCCCACTGCCTAGAAACTCCTACAATGAATGCAAATATGTCTCGACCTGCCTCCTGGGGCAATAGGGAAAGCAATTAACAAATGTTCACAGAGTACTTGGAAAGAGATAATGGCACCATATAAATGTTACAGATTATTGCATCATGAAGCTTAAAATCATAATCAACTCTAAGATGGGTTAATTGGAAAGGTAACAAAAAGTCTCTCAAAAAGAGCCTCCTTTCAAAAGAATTTCAAAAAGGTATCACCCTCCTGTGGCTGAGAAATCACCTTCTGACCCTTTGCCCCTCACCCACATCCTTTACAGAAGGATAAGAAGAAGCTACTCTGTTGTGACTGCAAGGGGGGGGGGCGTTGGGGGGAGTGATTAATAAAACCAAAACTAAACATAGAATCACTTCCAATTCAGAATTAAGCAACAGATAAAATTTGAGAGGCCTGGCTTTAACCTGGGTTACAATTCTAGGGTACTGCAAACAATTTTTATGCAAGTCACAAATTGCACTGCACAGAAGGCAATGTGCACAAAAATGGAGAGAACATGCAATCTGGCTCTGATTGCTCCTAAACTTATGCCTCCAACGTGAGCCACCCATTCCCAGTATCTCACTTATCATCTCTACTGGATAGCTAATGGGCAAGCATCTCAAACCCAATATATTCAGAACCAAGCTCCTGATCCTCCTCCAAAACCTGCACCCTTGACAGATACCATCCTCCTCCTCTCCGCAAATGACAAATTTATCCTTCCAATTGCTCCAGGAAAAACCTTGGACTCATCCACAACTCTTTACATTATCTTACATCCATCATTCGTCCCAACAGTAAAACCTGTTGGCTCTAATTTCAAAACATCAGGAATCAGACAACTTCTCACTGCCTTTACAGCTACTGCTCTAGTCCAAATCACCATCTCCTCTTGCCTGATTTATTGATTCAGTCTCCTAATTGGTCTAAACTCTACTTCCTCCCTTGCTCTTCTTAGTGTATTGTGAAGTCAAATCACAATATACCTGTGGTCACAATTCTGAAATAACTCCTCCCTTGATTCTAACTAAAAGCCAAAGTCTTTATAATGAATTATAACAATCTATATGATCTGGCTCTCTAATCTTCTCTCAGCATATCACCTATAACTCTTTCTTTCTCTCCCCTTACTCTAGCTATGACGGTTTCCCTGCTGCTCCTAAACCATGTTAAGTATGCACAAGCCTCAGGGCCTTTGCACTTGCTGCTCCCAACTACTTAGATATTCACATTGGCTTGCTCCCTCACCTCCATCCCTCTATATTCAAGAGTTATCAACTCAGTGAGAATTTTCCCAAGCCAAGTTTCTTATTTCTAAAATTGTAGGCCCCACCACCCCTCTCCCACTGTCCCTTTATCCCTTCTCTGCAATTCTTCTTAGTAGCTATCACCATCTGGCATTATTTGTTTATGGATTGTCTAACACCTCTCCCCATCTGAATGTACTCTACATAATGGCAATAATTTCTGCCTATTACTCTTCTCTTTTTATTTACCACTGTTTGTTCATCCCCTAAAACAGTGTCTGACATATAACAATGCTGAGTACATATTTGTTCATTTTTTCCCCTTTTACTGGTTCTTGAAATCCCAGGTGTCAGATTTATTGCACTAATAAGCTGTGCTAAAGAAATAGTTGGTACCATCAAGTAAAGACCCGAGAACACGGTCAACTTTCTCTCAAACTCCTAATTATACAATTTCTGGGCATAGAAATACTAAAGGGTAATGCTGGAATTTGATTCTTTCCATAGATATTAATATTGAACACTAGCCCTCTAATCATAAACACAAGGCTGGATTTTACTCATGCATCAGGCTGGAGGGGAAGAAATCAAACCAAGATGCGCATTTCATACTCTGGCACTATCCCTTGGATATAAGAGAGAGTTTTGTTCAACAGCTAAAACAATGTTTTGAATGTGTAAATTCTAAAAGAAAATTAAAACTGGCAGCTACTTGATATTTAGCGGGGGGAAAAAAAGCTCCTGTTCAGTAATCATTAAGATCTGGAGCTGCAGTAATTCCCTCTAATAAAAAATAATTTATGATTTTCTCGGAGCTGGGAAAATGATGGTGCACCTGAGCCTCTGATTTATAAAAAATGCATTTCCAGCTCTTTTTTTAAAAAGAGCTTTTATTTCAGTGTTACAGTTCTTCAAAGCAAATCATAATAGTAAAGCCCTCTACAAGAAGGTAAAGGCCACAGAAAGAGGAAAGACAGATACTCCAAACTGCAGGAAGAAAGGAGCAGACTTACAGAATTATCTTTGAAGGCCCTCTCAAATGCAACACAGAGGACTTCCCTGACCACTCAACCTGAAATGTGGCCCCCACCATCTCCCAAACACCCAGTTTTAATTGTTGGCAGAGCACTCATCTCTCTCCTGCTATGTATTACCCTTCCCCCAGTTTTAGAAGCCCCCAAAGATAAGGGGACCTGTCAGCTTTACCAAAGTACTTAACAGTAGCAGAAGTGACAGAAGTGACACCTGGCAAAGATCAGGTGCATAATACAAATTTGCCTCAAGAATGATTACATTAAACATTTGAATTTTTCTCCCTTGCACTAGATCCAAGGAGGAGATATGATTCCAACTCTTGCCAATTAATGAATTAATCTCAACAGCTAAGAAGATTTGAGAGAAATACATTCTTTTGTAAGGTCTAAGTCCTCCCCCATAAAATTAGTGCCATATAAAATAAGTCCTGTAAGAGTAAGACCATCCCTCTCCCCTCCCCAATTCCCAATACAATAAATGAAATGTACATTTCCGTTAGTTTCTATTTGCTGGTACCATTTAGTTTTAATATGAACCAGTCTTCATAAATTCTGGTACTGTGCACAACATCTTAAATGGCTCTATTCTTTATTCAAAATCATCCTTCTCATTCCCAGAATTGTAGTAAACAGATCTTCTAAAGGGGAAATAAAACTATTTCAACAACAAACCTATTTCAGCAGTTTTTCAAAGGCATTTCTTTCATTCCCTTGGCTAGAGTTTTCTTTTTATGCTTGGAAAGTTGTGTTATATGTACATGTAGTTTAGTCCTAATGGATGTGGCTTTTTGTTGTTGTTATTGTTGTTGATTTCAGCTTTCTATTTTCCACTTCAGTATTTTTACAAAAGCAAAACTTTATATTTCTCTTATCCCTCCATTTGTGAGTCTCCATTACTGAACCATGTTCTCTTCTAAAGAAAGAATACTCAAGATACTCTGTGATTCATACTTTCCCCAATGGAAAAAAATAAAATTTATAGATCAGAATATTTATAGCATATAATAATCTCAATTAATCTTTCATTTTTCTACATTATTTTTAAGGAGTGACCTATATGCATAAGAATCTTTCCTAACTTTTTTTCCCATATACCCAAAATATCAATTAGGGGTCCTCAGAACTGTAATCTAGCCAGAAATGATTCCCTGCTACCTCCACACGGCTAGGAGAGATTACTAAAAGGGAGGAAAATACTTCAAGGGCCATGACTTCTGGCCTCCTCCAACCAACAGCTTCAATGTCCCCAATTCCTATCTCCAGCCCCATCCCCATGGTGACTTTAAAACTTCAGAGGAATTTAACGTACTCTTAAATCATCCTAAGGAAAGAATCAGAACTATATAGAAAATGTACGTACAGAAGGATTTATCACAGAATTATTCTATTATAGTAGTAAAAATATACACACATGTACCCACAATGGAATGGAAGAAAAAAAAAAGACTGGAATTAAATAAAACTATTTAACACTGGCATATCTCTGAATGGGGGAAATATCGATTACTCTTGTTTTTACTTTATTTGTTTTTCCAATTTTTTTTCAATCAACATGCACTGCATACAAAATTCAGAGTTTAGAAATTGTTAAAAAAAAAATCCAACTACAAGGAAAAAGACAGCAAAAATTACAAATAAAATTGAGATTTTAAGGGGAGAAAATGTTTAAGAAAAATCTTAAAGTCCTCTGACCAAAACTGTAGTGTGTTTTTGTATCTGCCTTAAAATGATCAGATTAGAAGGAAGAGGGTGTCAGCCTATGAGATAGTGAGAGATCCCTTATCATATGAAAACATACCCCCTAAAGGCCAACTACCAACAAGCTTGTGGATACAAACAGAAGGAAGAGGAGAAATCCTAGAGAATGAAACATTTTACAACCTTCATTCATTTTTTCTTCCCTTTTGTCTTAAAAGCCTATGGAACAACCTGGGATTTCTGATTGATCATATTTTATCAGTCAATATGATAAATGACTACTCTGCAGCCAAATTTTTTGATACATGAGCATCAACTCACAGTTTTTTGGAAGTATTCAAAATTACCTAAAGCCCTCTTTTCCTCCATTTTATTTATTCTTTACTAAAAACATGCATCAATTTTACCATCTAACAAATCAACTGCTTTCATTTTTGTTTTTTTCAATCCTCATCAACAGACATTACCATCTCATGGGGTTGTAAATATGTTAAGAGATTGTCATTCTGTTCTGTTCTCCTCATTTAAATTTATAGAGGAGATTCTTATTTTAAACTACTATATGTTTTTAATTCAAAGAGAAAATAATTCTATGAAATTTTGACTAGAGATATCATCCCACCAAAGTATAAACCCTAAAAGTAAATACAGCTATTAAAATTAATGACACCAAATTGCTTGAGCAAGGTAAACAGCTAACTCAGGGCCACCTGCTAAAACTTGAGTCAATTGTCAAGACATATAGTAAAAGCCTCCAAAAATCGATAATCCTCCAGCCTTACTTTTGTGACATTAGAAATAACATTTAATTTTTTATATATAAGAAAAGATCTCATGGAAAGCCAGTCTATGCTAATCTTTTAAACCTATTACAAACATTTTATGCATCATAATCCTCAAAACCAGAGTATATATATATCTGTTTAGGTTCTCTCAACAACAGCACTTTCTAAAAGGGTCCCTGCCTGGCAGTAACATCATTCATTTACTAAATATTGCCTGGGGACCTAGCCATGCGTGACTCTTATTAATGCAGATGAGAGTTTCAGTCATATCCAAGGTCTGTGGAACAAATGGAGTAACTCATTATTGGTTCTTCTCCCCTCATATCTACTTAACATGGATAATAAAAAGAATTTGGTCTGCTATGCCTTACCAAATACCATTAGGTTCATATTTTTAGAGTTGGTTTTCTCTTTGAACCCACCTATCATTTATGAGTTCACAGGTGGAAGGAAATTTACACCTAATGCCATTATCTTAAGAATATTTCTGGATCAGCTTCCTGTTGCTTCTTAATTATTTTATCAGCATAATTACAAGTATAGGACATTTGATACAGGAGTTATTACCTGGGATTAAGTCTGTAGCCTAATAATAGCAAATACTATATATACTCACACAACAGAGGACAACTGTTTTATAGCACAGAAGGATATCAATTTGATTTCCTAATGTTAATATTACCTACCCAAATAATACTGTTCATTTAGGTCATACAAACAATTAAATAAAAGAAACTTTTTAAGTTTCTGAGCCTTCAACAATATGATAAAATAAAGTACAGCCTATCTATCCACCAGAATATAGATCTCATTGGTAAATGAAAAAATAAATAATAGGTCAGCATGGTATGTGATCCAATTTTACGTCTTTACACATGTGTTAAAATGAATCACAGAAGCGTATACACTAAAATCTTATCAGTGGTTATTTCTGGGTGGTCAGACTGTAGTTGAGGTATTTATTTCCTTTTATCTCTCAGTATTTTCTATAATGATAAATATAATTCTATATGCTAAAAGATTTGGAAAAAGTGCTTTAAAGAGGGGAGGTGGGTGGGATCAAGAGAGAATCAGTTTGCCCTTCAGTTTAATATCAGACATGTAAATGCTACCTCATATAAATGATAACTTCACAGCTTTGGGTTATGAGTCCAGAATTTAACAATCAGTTTGCAACCACCAGGATACACATAGTTAAACCTCAGAATGCCAGAGTGTCTTTGCCATTCTTTGTCCTGTGCTGCAGACTAGTTCAATTTCCTTACCCACATGTCCTCCATTAATTGCCTTTTCAATGGATTACTAATAAGTTTTTGATGTTAAGCAAACATCAATGCTCCTATTAAAGTGAGACCAAACACTGTGACTATTTGTTTAATAACACAGTCTGAATGAAGGACGAAGTTCAATTAGCACTGGAGCTGATACAGGCTTCATTAGTAAGGAGAGGCAATTAAAAAGTGGAAGGCTGCAGGAGGCACTGATGTGCACATCATGCAGCAGGCAGAAAAGGACAAGCGGCACAAGTTCCTTTGAAAAAACTGTAACCTGAAGACTTCAGACAGAAAGAAGGATCATTAGCACAAAATTAAGCACCTTAATAGGGTGATCCTTTTCCCTCTAGCTCCAGAAGAAATATGAGGCCAAATCACGTAATCTAAATAAACTGCAGGGTGTCAGGACAACTGGAAGGAACAGGAATTATCTAGCGGGTAGAACCTGATTTAGCATAGAGCTTGGTTCAGAGACACTGTCCAATGGATGCTACTGAGCACTATTTGGGGAGTCAGAAGACCCACCTGTACCATTAACTAACTGTATGACCTTAAGTAAGTCACCCAATCTCTATAGACTTCTGTTTTCCTTTTCATAAAATTAGGGGATTAAATAAATGAGCTCTTCTAATTCAAAAATTCCATAATTTTATAATTCCAATTACTCATGTTATCCTTGTTATCTTAGTGATACAGGAGACAATGCAAATGACAAATTATTTGACAACAGTATTCATACAATTTTCTTAAAAGGAAAATCATAAAGATAAGCAAAAGTGCTTTAATTTTTGAAGATACACATGGACAGGGATTTTATTTTACAATTAAAACCCTACTATACCTCTCTGATTATCCCAATTTCTATGTAATAGAAATTTTAAAGCCATACAATAAATTGATCTTTTTTGCAACTTTCCTTTGTGGTACTGAGTATTTACAACTTAGTGCCAGACATTTGGGGAAAAATAAATGTGGCTGAAGGATGAAGAGGAAATTCTCTCATCTATTAAATTGTTTAATGACAACTCAGTCATACCCCAAGGTCACTCCTGAAATCACAGCCTTGTGAAGAGGCCCATGGGGATCAGACCAGCTGCCTAGTGCCTGCTTTTCCTCCAGAGCTCCCAGGAGGGAGAGAAAGCAGGCCAGCCTTCCATGGTAGAAATAGCAGCAACAGACCCACAGACCGGTCTCACTTTGAAGAGAGGCATGAGAATACTAAAACAAATAGGCATGGGTGTGGAAGGGGAGAGTCTAAAAACAAAGGATTTTTTAAAAAGAACAACTGCACTCAGTGCAAAAGTAAGCAATTTGAGTTCTAGAAATTTATTCTATACAAGCACTTACTCAAGTGGATAAAAATATGTTCATTCAACACTCATTTGACAAATATGGTAAGAAAACATTTGAGCAGACATCTAAAGGAGAAACGCAGGTGTGAGTTAGACAAATATGGGGGAAGGGAGGGAAGGCCTGAAGGTTTCTAGGTAGTGAGAACAAGCGCAAAAACCCTAAGGAGAAATTGTGCTTATTACATTCAAGAGACAGCAAATACTTTAATGTGGCTAGTGTGCAGTGAATAAGGAGATTAGTAGAGGTCAACGTCAGAAAAATAGTAAGATCCTAGGTCATGAAGCAGGGGGTGATCTTAAAGACCACAGCAAATACTCTGGATTATAGTGAGTAGAGGGGGAGTCACTGAAGAGCTTTGGACAGAGTAATTTTTACCTGCATTTTAAAAAATTACTCTTACAAGTAGAGAGACTGCTAGAAGATGGTGACATTAATCTAGAAAAAAGGGAATGATGGTTTGGACTGAAGAGTGGTGGTAAGAGGTGCAATGAAATGGCTACTATCTGCATATATTTAAAAAATAAAATCAATATGATTTGCTGATGAACTGGACATGGGATATTATTAAAAGACAGGTATCAAGGACAACACCTAGGTTTGGTGCCTCACCTGAAAATGAAAAATGAGATGGGAAAGACTAAGATACTCAATTCCATATAGTTTCCTATTTTCCCACAATTACAAATTATTTAAATATCATTGATTTAAAATTATCAAGTAAATTATGGTATATTCATATTATGTAACCAGTAAAATAAATCAAGATAGACACATATCCTTGTATGGAAAAACATCCATAACACATAATTAAGTCAATCACAAGTTACAAAATGTGTTTTTTACTGTGATGTCACTAAATATACACATATTATCTGAAATAATATACAATAAACTTTAATGGTAGCTGTTTCTATGGAAATTGGTAGGTGAGGGGAGACAATCATTATCAATTTTATCACTCTTACCATTGTGTGTGGTTCTACCAACGTAATATATTTTTGTTGTCATTAATAACTAGCAGGTATTACTTTTTATAATTAAAAAAAATATTTTCTTTAGGCAAGCACAAATAAGAGTATCTAGCCAGTGTAGGGCTGTATCAAAGTCATTTATAGGCTTGGACTCTGAAGTCACACTCACAGTTCAAATTCTGACTCTGCAGCTTATTAGCTATGTGACTTAGAGAAAACTGCTCAACATCTTTGTGCCTCAGTTGTTCATCTTTTAAAAGGAGCTGCAGTAATATCTATCTGACAAAGTAGTGGTGAGGATTAAATGGGATAATGATTGCATGTTTTTTTTGTATTGTTTTTAAAACAGTACTTGGCACATGTTAAACAGAATTATGAATAAAACTCTACCCTGAGATAAATATTCATGAATTTACTGAGGACATTTTTGTTTTTCTTTTTTTTTTTTTAACAATACGAAGGGGTATGTGTGTGTATCATTATGTTGTACTTAACATTGGTGGGTTAAGATGGGAGGAAAATGGACACTGAGAGTTTTAATTTCAGTCACAGTTGGTGTTTTGAGAAAGACATCACTGTAGACTCTAGTGCCCAAGGAAGAAGATGTGATTTAATAACTTAAAAGCTCCATAGAATGGGTAATGGCAAATTAAGAGGGGAAAAAAAATCCTTGTAGGGACCAAAAAAACTGAAAAAACTATTTCAAATTATCAAGTTGATTACTTTAAGAAGATCTGGTCTTTTAAAAAAATATATTGTTAGTGATATTATTATGGCTTATTTTTTTAGAACTCATTACCATATCTATCAAAACAGATGGTGACACAGCATAGAATTTCCCCATTTTCTCAATAAGACACAACAAAGGTGGTCCTGAGGTGAAAGTATATAGCAATACAAGCCTTTCTCAAGAAACAAGAAAGATCTCAAATACAAAACCTAACGCAACACCTGAAGGAGCTGGAGAGAGAACAACAAAGAAAGCCCAAACCCAGCAGAAGAAGA
>CM053607.1:44616970-44665642 GCA_028646535.1 Procyon lotor | reverse complement strand
ACTATTGGGACTTCATCAAGATCAAAAGCTTTTGCACAGCAAAGGAAACAGTCAACAAAACCAAAAGCAACTGACAGAATGGGAGAAGATATTCACAAATGACATATCAGATAAAGGGCTAGTATTCAAAATCTATAAATAACTTCTCAAATTCAACACACAAAGAACAAATAATCCGATCAAGAAAGGGGCAGAAGAGCTCTTTTGCCACCATTTTAAATCCAGCTCTGTACAAAGCTCTGCCACGGCTGCTGCCTCGACCAGGACTGAGCGCCAGCACCCCCGGCCGACAACTCCGCCACCATAGAGGACATGAAGGAGTACAGTAACATAGAGGAATTCGCAAAGGGATCCAAGATCAACGCGAGCAAGAATCAGCAAGATGATGGTTAAATGTTTATTGGAGGCTTGAGCTGGGATACAAGCAAGAAAAATCTGACTATTTGTTTCAATTTGGGGAAGTTGTAGGCTGTACAATTAAAACAGATCCAGTAACTGGAAGATCAAGAGGATTTGGATTTCTACTTTTCAAAGACGCTGCTAGTGTTGATAAGGTTTTGTTACTGAAAGAACACAAACTGGATGGCAAATTGTTAGACCCCAAAAGGTCTTAAAAGGGAAAAACTTTAAAGCTTTAAAAGGGAAAGAACTGCCCAAAAGGTTTTTGTGGGTGGACTGAGCCCAGATACTTCTGAAGAACAAATTATAAAGAATATTTCGGAGCCTTTGGAGAGATTGAAAATATTGAACTTCCCATGGATACAAAAACAAATGAAAGAAGAGGATTTTGTTTTATCATATATACAGATGAAGAGCCAGTAAAGAAATTGTTAGAAAGCAGGTATCATAAAATTGGTTCTGGGAAGTATGAAATCAAAGTTGCACAACCCAAAGAGGTATATAGGCAGCAACAGCAACAACAAAAAGGAGGAAGAGGTGCTGCAACTGGTGGACAACGTGGTACTAGGGGTCGTGGACGAGGTCAGGGCCAAAACTAGAGCCAAGGATTTAATAACTATTATGATCAAGGATATGGAAATTACAATCGTGCCTATGGTGATGAACAAATCTATAGTGGCTATGGCGGCTATGAGTATACTGGGTATAACTATAGGAACTATGGATATGCACAGGGATAAGTAGACTACAGGGGCCAAAAAAGCACTTATGGCAAGGCGTCTCGAGGGGGTGGCAATCACCAAAACAATTACCAGCCATACTAAAGAAGGACATTGGAGAAAACAGGAGGAGATTGCTAAAGTTAACCCACCTTGCAGGATGACATTGAAGATAGGTCTTCTGTTGATCTATGATTATTTTGTAAAAGACTTTCTAGTGTACAAGACACAACTGTGTCCAACTGTATATAGCTGCCAATTAGTTTCCTTTGTTTTTACTTTGTCTTTTGCTATCTGTGTTTTGACTCGATGTGGATTTGTGTTTATACAAATTTTATTTGTAAGATTTCATGTTAAGCCTCAAATAAATGCTTCCTTATGTAAAAAAAAAAAAAAAAAAGAAATGTGCAGAAGATATGAACAGATATTTCTACAAAGAAGATATCCAAACGGCCAACAGACACATGAAAAAGTGTTCAATATCACTTGGCATCAGAGAAATACAAATCAAAACCACAGTGAGATACCACCTCATACCAGTCAAAATGGCTAAAATTAGCAAGTCAGGAAAGGATAGATGTTGGCGAGGATGCAGAGAAAGGGGAACCCTCCTATACTGTTGGTGGGAATGCAAGCTGGTAACAGTATGGAGGTTCCTCAAAAAGGTGAAAATAGAGCTACCCTACGACCCAGCAATCACACTACTGGGTATTTACCCTAAAGATACAAATGTAGTGATCCGAAGGGGCACATGCACCTGAATGTTTATAGCAGCAATGTCCACAATAGCCAAACTATGGAAAGAACCTAGAAGTCCATCAACAGATGAATGGATTAAAAAAACAAAAACAAAAACAGATGAATGGATAAAGAAGAAGTGGTATGAATATACAATGGAATACTATGCAGCAAAAGAAACGAAATCTTGCCATTTGCAACAACGTGGATGGAACTAGAGGGTATTATGCTAAGCGAAATGAGTCAATCAGACAGAGACAATTATCATATGATCTCTCTGATATGAAGAATTTGAGAGGCAGGGAAGGGGGTCGTGGGGAGGTTGGGGAGGGAAATGAAACAAGATGGGATCAGGAAGGAGACAAACCATAAGAGACTCTTAAACTCACAAAACAAACTGAGGGTGGTTGGAGGGTAGAAGGGGTAGGGATAAGGTGGCTGGGTTATGGACACTGGGGAGGGTATGTGCTATGGTGACTGCTGTGAAATGTGTAAGCCTGATGACTCACAGACATGTACTCTGGGGCAAATAATACATTATATGTTAATTAAAAAAAAAAGGCAAGAAAAAAATGAGAAAAAAAGAAAAAATAAACAAAGCCAAGTTACCACCCAAAAAAAAAAAAATTCCCCCATTTTCTCAATAAAAAGATTCATAAAATGATTTTAGCCAATTTGAGTATATAAACTTTTACATTAAAACAGAAGACTTATACATTTATTTCTAATGACTGATTTTCCAAATTTTTATTCTCAGGCTTAAAATCACATATTATATGAAATATATTAATAAAGAATTACTCCACTTTACTACCCTGATGTTATTTGAAATAATTTTATTCAAGTTCTTCAAATCAATCTTTCTCATCACATCTCTATTAACCATGAATTCACTCTGAGATGTGTTAACAGTCTTCCAGACTCATCATGTTCACTTCTGCCTAAATTGTCTGAATTTGTATATATGCAATCAATAACAATACTCCATGCCTGCAATACTCATCAGCATTACATTAGGGCACTTATACTTCTCATCATCCTGTAGGAATATATTTCTAATGTCCACAAACCCAAATACAGAATTTTCCTTCCTTCAAGACTCTTCAGAAGTTTTGTTTACAGTGATATACAGTAAAGTTCTGAGGCCAAATCTCTGGGAACAATTCCAATGGCTGTATTAAATTTTTTGCTTCTTTTTTAAAGCTATCATGGCAGATGATCTTTCTAAGTAACTAGCATTTACTGAAGTCATCAGGACTTTCTGTTTTGCACAAACTTTGACACTATTTTAGAATGCATTCCTTATGAGAGGCTTCATAAGAACTTTTTATTAAATGCCATTCAATCTACTAGAGGATACCGTTTTGGGAAAAGAAAACCTTTCTTGTGTTTAAACATCAATCAGACAGTATGCTAAGACTCTTATATGCACTGTCTTTTTTATAAAATTCTCATAATAACCCTTAGGATAGATAATATTATTGTTGCCATTTTCCAGATAAGAAAACTGAGGCAATTATGTAACTTGCCCAAGGCAGTTACATAACTTGTCCAAGCTCACAGACCTAAAAAGTGATGGGTATTTGAAACTCCAAGATCTCAAGCTCTCAGCCACTACTTTCTGTGGCATTCCCAGACAAGGTTACTGGCATAACAAACATTTTGAAGAAAGGCTAAGAAAACTGAAAGGGAAAGATCCAGAGAAAAGCATGAATCTTTTAATCATAAAAGACCAAGAATTCAACAGGAAAGGAAAATCTGGTCAAAGCTACGATTTAAAAATTAACTTAAAAATTAATCCTCCATGGACCAAAGAGAGAACAATTTTTCAGAGACAAAGAGTCACAACTGTTTCAAGATATTTTTCTCCAGAGGACATTACAGACCCACAAGGGATTAAAGTTGAGTAAAATTTTCCTAAAAGTGCAACTTGTTAAAGCCTGGAAGCTTAAAGTATGGGAATTTACTCTTTCTCGTTTCTTTTAAAAAGGTAAAGTGCAGGGCTAGAGAAGTGTGATTTTTTCTATGACTAGAGTTGCCCCATAACAACAGTCTTTGACATCACTGGACAGAAAACTTCATATTGGACAGTCAGCTGTGTAAGAAGAAAAGAGGAAGCTGAATTAAACAGGCAAGTCAAGAAAATATGATTCAACTCCTCTGTAAGTTTATTCAATGGCATTTTGTGGAATGCACTTGACTATTCAATAAAGGTACCTTAAGTATTTATTACTTGACTAGCACTTTGTTAAGCACTTTAAGCTTATTAAAAAAAATGGTCTCTGGCCTCAGTCTATTTAAAATTTAAGAGTACGTAGTTATCGTTGCATGATAGGATTATGTTTTTACTTTCCCTTTTGGACTATATTTTCCAGCTATATCAACATACACAAATTAATCGCTCTAGGTCTCCATTTCCTCATCTATAAAGCATGAATAATAATAATAGTATCCATCTCATAAACTTCATATGAAAAATAGATGAAATAATGATACATAGCAATTGTTTTCTATAAATATTAGCTATTATTTCATTTTTATTTTTATTTTAAGTGCTTGCTATTTTTTAATGGGACCTCTACAATCCAACTGTGGTTGAGGAACAATATAATACTTACCTAATTTTAAATAGCTCTTATTTAGATAATTTATTGCTATCACACGGCAATTGTAAGTAAGTACCTAATAAATGTCAAACAGAATAATGAACTGAGAGGAGAGATCACTTTTGCCTAGACCGGTCAGAAATAACTTGAAAGACAATTCAGGTTCTTATAAGCAGGAGAGAGCACAGGCAACCAAGGTCAGAAGCCAGGAAAAAATTGAAGTTCAAATCATGGAACCTGATAGAAGCAACCAAATGTTAATAAGGAAACAGCAAAGAACACTGAAGCCATTTGTTCATCCAAATCTAATATCACCAAAGCCTTCTAAGTTTTTTCCATCCTGGTACTAGAACATTCACTTCTTAGGTAAAGAGAAAAGCTATCCTCCCTTCTCCAATGGCTCATGCTCTGGGAATTCTCTCTTGATTCTTTTACTACCTGCTAGTCTTCTAAGAACCAGTAAGCTCACCCATATCGCTAAGTGTAGGAGCAACAGGTAATCACACTCAGCCAGAAACAAATGTAAAGAAGTTTCTCTATACCAGGTGCTGTAGTAGAAGGATCATAGACTGAAAAATCAGCCTTAAATTCTAGTCTTGGCTTTGTTCGTGTTACTTAAATTTCAGAGTCTTAGTCTTTCCATCTGTAAAATGGGGTGATAACATGGTTGTTAAGAATATTAATTTAATAAAGTTGATAAGGTGCTTAGTACAGCTGGCATACAGTTAGAAGTCAAATAAGAGATAGGATGGTTACAAAAATAAAAGACAAAGAAGAAAAGGAGAATAAGTGAATGTAAGGCAGAATTTCACTACAGGTTTTTTTTTCCTGGCAACCCCCTTGGTTTAAAGAGTCAAAAACAAATGGATCACTAGGAAACCAAAGGAGACAAAAAGTGTTTCTAAATTGATATATCCTGGCTTCTGGTCTATCTAAACATTTTTGGCAGTAGATGCCTACATTACGTTTCACAGCTTGAAATACTGAATCTGTTAACACCTATACTAATTTAATTGCCCTTATACTTTAATGAAAGGCTCCTATTCTCCTTATACTTAATGATATGAAAAGTATTTGTATAGCCCTTAAATTTTTTTCCTGTACACAAATGTTCATAGCCCCTTTATTTATAAAAGCAAAAACTGGAAACGACCTAAATATCCATCAACAGGTGGTATATTCATACAGTGGAATACTACTCAGCAATAAAAAGAACAAAATAGTAATATCCACAACATAGACAAATCTCTGTAACATAATGCTAAGTAAAAAGAGTCAAACAAAAGCCTACACACAGTAGGTGTCCACTTAGTGCCGTCATTCTAAATAAAATTACAGGGATAAAAATCAGATCAGCGGTTACTTGGGGATCAGAATCAGGGTCAACTATAGAGTCCTAAGAAAACTAAGGGCGATGAAATGTTCCTATATCTTGATTGTGGTGGTAGTTACACCACAGTAGACAGTTACCAAAATTCACTCTACACTAAAATGGGTGATTTGTATTATATGAAATTTTTTTTAAAAGATTTATTTATTCATTCAACAAAGAGAGAAAGCACGAACAGGGGGAGCAGCAGGCAGAGGGAGAGAGAAGCAGACTCCCTGCTGAGGAGGGAGCCGGAGGTGGGTGTCAGCCCCGGGGATCACGACCTGAGCGGAAGGCAGCCACTTAATGGACTGAGCCGCCTAGGCGCCTCCATATATGAAATTATGACTCAATCGTCTGGGAACAATAAAATCTATAAGGTAAACTACTGCTTCCTAACAAATAAAAAGAACCTTCTGATACACAGTTTAAATAAGCAATGATGCAATTCCAGCAAAACAAAATAAGGCCCTGATATTTTTTGTCATTCAAAAAGTTTACACTCTATACTAAAACACACTTGCATACTGCAAATGTGAGAAAAACACCCAATTCACCTGTCTGTGTCTGACTTCAAGGGCTTTGAGAGTTTCCAGCATTTGTATAAACTCTGCTGCTTTCCATACATTGGCTTCTTCTTCTGCTAGTATCATTAATTTTGCTGTGTACGTGAACTCAATGAAACGACGAAAGGCCATTTTACCAACACCTTTCTAATTCTGCCAAAGTTTCCTGAGTAAACGCCCAAAAGAATTTTAGAACTTACTGCAAGCAGCCCAAAGAACCTGATGGGTCTTAAAAGGGTGTCCTTTGACAATCTCGATGATACGGTAAACTGGTCCTGCTCCACCCTGTTGCCGCAGTAAACCCAGGATCATCTTACGATGCCCAGGAAACTCTTGAAGAGACTCCACAGTCTCTGCGGCCTCCACAGCTGCGGAGATCCAGCGGACACACTGCGTCACTGCGCCAGGAGCCACGTGAGGCGGCGGCTTACGGCCCGGACAAGGAAGCGGACAGACCACGCCCACATGCCCGCCCTTTCCTGGGGGGCTGGGCGGAGCCCACTCAGGGGATCTGTTGCTCTGGAAGACAAAGCCCAGTCCTCGGAGGAGGAAATTGGACAGTGGAGTGGTACGCAGACCTTAGCTCTGCTGGAAGTGGGGATTCTAAATTCCCACTCTTACCTTTCTCCCCCCGACCTGACTCCAGGTGTGAGTGCTTCTGACCCGGACCTCAGAATTGACCCTTAATTTTCATATGAGAGGTCTAACTGTTGTCTCGAAAAGTAAACTTTGACTCACATTTATATTGTATCAGCCAACATATCAAATAAAACTGTCCTTATTCATTCATTATTTTGCACTGACCCGTTCATATTTGTTTATACACCCAATATTTTTGAGCAAGTTCTGAGCCAGAAACTGTGCTAGTTGCTAGGACCGCAACAAGGACCACTGGAGAGGCAAGTCCTGTCCCTCCTGGTCTTCCAGTCTAGTGTAATCACACATGTTGCGCTGTGCTCAGGGAGGGCAGCAAAGGGACCATCAGTGAACACCTACCATACACCAGACTGCAGGAAGCACTTAACCTGCATCCTCATTTAACCCCTCAACAACCAGGTGAAATAGGATTCTCATCATTGCCCAAATGTAAAAACAAGGACCGTAAAGCCAGAAGTTAAGTAATTTTTTTAACATATGTGTAGGGTGAGCCCTAGGCAAAAAAATAAAGGTGACTGTGATGTAGCTGATCCATGGTAGTACTGTCTTCCCCTGATCTCACCACAAAGAGCCTCAGACTGGTCTTTTTCTATTTTCCTTAAATGCCACTGAATGAAGGATTAGCCACTCAGCCAAATTAGTGCTCATTAAAATTTTAAGCCAATGAGCAACATTTCCCTGAAGTCCAGCAACTCTCAAACTACTACAGCATTAAACTACTTGAGTGGCTGATTAAAACACAGCTTGCTGGGCTCCACCCCAGCATTTGATTTAGTAGGTTTGGGGTAAGGCCCAAGAATCGACATTTCTACCAGATTCTTCCAAGGATGCTGATAGTGCTGGCTTAGGGACATTTTGAGAATCACTACTCTAAACTAAAAGAACAAGTGGGGCTTCTAGCCCATATAATCTAAAGAGTTCAAGGTTAACAACAAGAATAATTGACAAAACTAGTCTTGTCACCTTCTTAAAACATGGAGACAGGAATATCCGACCACAGGAGAGGAGTTTTCTCACTTAAACCATTTTACAGGTGAAGCAAATGTGGTTCAAAAAAGTTATGTGGGTCCGACTGAGCCTGCGTGGCTCAGTCAGTTAAGTATCTGCCTTTGGCTCAGGTCATGATCCCAGGGTCCTGGGATCAAGTGTCTCATCAGGCTCCCTGCTCAACCAGGAATCTGCTTCTCCCTCTCCCTTTGCTCCTCCCCTTGCTCATACTCTCTCTCTTTCTCTCTCAAAGGAATAAATTTTTTCAAAATCTTTAAAAAACTGTTATGTGGATTCCAAGGTAAACAATGGACTTTCAGTGATGATAATATGTCAATGGGGATTCATCCATTGCAACAAATGTACTACTCTGGTGGTAGATGTTGGTAATGGGAGAGGCTGTGCATGTGCCCAGCAAGTGGTATGTGAGAAATCTCTGAACCTTCCCCTCAATTTTGCCGTGAACCTAAAACTTCTCTAATAACAACAACAGCAAAAACTTATGTGGTCTTTGGTTATGCAAGAAGTGACAAGGCTGAGGCCTGGAGTCTAAGGCTGCTGGATATATAGACCAAAGACTGTGCTTACTCGCATGCCCGAGTTTTGCGCGTGGATAGCAATAAATACATTACAGTTATCAGCTATGGCTCCCCTTAGTGCCCAGAGTGGCAGAGTGGGGTTAACTTGGGATAGCCTGGGCTCATGAACAGCTTCTTCCAGACAAAATTCAACTGAATCACCTGAGTTTCTCTTACACCCTGCCTCACATCTGCCATTTGCAATATGTAGATTTGATCTGGAGAAGGACCCAGAAATCTGCATTTCTCCTATTATACTGAATTTTGAGAAAAATTAGACAGCTGTGAATGCCTCCAGGAAATAGTAACTATGTCCAAAACAACCCTTCCATTGTCACTTCTTAAAATATTCTGACTAGACATTAAATACTGGGTCAACAACAAAGCCCAGCAGGCAGCAACTTGCTTTCCATCGCTCAATTTCCCACATGGTCAATAAGCTCTGCAAATCAGGCTCATATTGGGTTAGTGGATCTTTAATCTCCTAGATGATCTGAACTAGAAAGATGGCCTGGCAGCAAGCCAATACTGAATTAATTTCCCTTAAAATCTATATTCCATATATCTGGTCTCCCTAAATTTCAGTTAATATGACCAAGTTTCCTTAGTGTCTGCTCCCCAAAAGGATTCTATTACTCAAGGAACCTAAACCTGATTAAGCTTTAAGTATGTGTGCAAATTTGAACAAGAGAAAAAGGGGAGGTTAATTAGTATGTGTTAGAGGTTAAGAAACCATTTTCCTACCCAACTCATGTCTTCATTAACCAGATGCCTGTTCTATACATGTACTAGACCCTAAAGCCCTAAAGGAGCATGAAATCATGGCATCTACTCTTGTAGAGGCTACAGTCTAGTGATCGAGAGTCTGCTAGCCAGTGAAAACAGAGGGGGAATAATCCCTGCCTCAATTACACACATATGGATACCCAAAATAAAACCGAACTGCGGAAAAGTAACAAATTACAGTAATAAAGTAGATGGATTTAGCAGCTTCCCTTTAAAACGAAGGCACTGTATACTCTACCTCAGCAACCTCAGCCTTTATCCTGAATAAATGGTCCACGTTTTCCATTCTGTACAGGAGTCAGGACGGCCCTGATAGACTCATACCCTATAGTAACCCAAAAATCTCTCCCCAACAAAACCCAGTGTCCTTCGGTTACCCATTCCCTCCTTTCGGTTATGCTATTTCCCCTGATACTTCCATAACAACAGTTACTCTTCAGAAGATTTATTCCTTAAGCCAGGAATTCTCAGATTTTGGTGAGTGTAAGAGGCCTCTTAAAAGTACAGATACCGCATGTGCTGTTAAGTGCTGTGAAATGTGTAAGCCCGACGATTCACAGACATGTACCCTGGGGCAAATAATACATTATATGTTAATAAAAATTAAAAAAAAAAAAAAAAAGTACAGATACCTGGGCCTTTCCCTCAAGATTTTGAGTCTGTTGTCTAGAATAATATTCAGAAAAACTTTGTTTTTAACAAGCACCTTAAATGCTTGACTATTCCGATGCGAGACCCAGAGCTTTATAAGTGATGTTTCGTTTATTGCTCAAAATAGCCCTACTCACAGATGAGGACATGAAATGCAAGAAAGTTAAATAATTTGCTCAAATTTACACAAGAAGAAAGTGGCAGAATCGAGATCCTAACAGAGCTCCCAGACCCGAAACCCAAGGACAACCCAAAGTTGGTAAGCCAAATGCCAGAGGCAATTAAATTAAGGTCAATAAATTTAAAAGGAAATGGAAAGAACTTTTAGGTTCAGAGAAGGGAAAAATAAGCAATGAAATAAAAAAGGGCTCAGAAACAGATTTGCCCACCACTCAATTTTGCCTAGCGCCAGCTCCATTCATGCTAATGCCACCAGTAGTACCCTGACACAAACAAGGCAAAGCACCTTCTATAAATGTGTGAGAAAAAAAATTGAGTTTTTATATGCAATTAATTGCAAAGACATTTCTTAATGGCAGCCTTCTCTTGCCTTTCCAAATTAATGAGTCAGAAAAGCACTGCTCTCAATAGCATCTTTAGAAGTGGGCAAGCCCCCCTCCTGGGCTCCCATTAAAACAGAACACAAGACCTTCAGCTAAATGCTGCAATGTCCTCCAATTCAGAAAGTCATCTCAAAGCTGTAAATGCCTTCGCTCAGATTCTTCCTCGAATCCTTTTTGGTCCCAGAAGAAAAAAAGAAGTGGGGAAATGGATGAAGATGCATAACTTGGATAACATGTCATTTGTGTAACATTTTGGACAACAGGGGTGCCTGGGTGGCTCAGTGGGTTAAAGCCTCTGCCTTCAGCTCAGGTCATGATCTCAGGGTCCTGGGATCGAGCCCCACATCGGGCTCTTTGCTCAGCAGGGAGCCTGCTTCCCCCTCTCTCTCTACCTGCCTCTCTGCCTACTTGTGATCTCTCTGTCAAATAAATAAATAAAATCTTTAAAAAAAAAAAAACATTTTGGACAACACTAGAGGTAGCTAACATATGTGAAAGATGGTTCTCTAGGTAAAGGAAAATGTCCTTTTTATTGATAAAAAGTTGTGCACATAAAGAGGGTGGAGATGGGGGAGGGGAAACACCTAAACTGACATTATGTCAGGAAGCATACTTAACAGCATTTTCAAGTCCCTTCTATTTTTGCTATAGGGATGTGTGTGCGTGTGTGTGTGTGTGTGTGTGTGTGTGTGTGTGTGTGACATGTATCAGGAGGAACTAATATTGAACACATATTCTTTTTATAACGTCCAATCTATGAATAGACCTGGTCTGATGGGCACCAGCCTATTCCTCAATTAAACTCCAAGTTAAAGGCCTGGGTGGCTACCTGGTGGTTTGCATTCTGCAGAGCCTTGCCTTTTTAATGAACCAACAAGGGCCCACCTGTGTTTGCTACATGTCCCTTGGATAATTAATGCTGGTAATAACACCTAAGTGTTAGCACACAAAGCACCTGGAATGAGACTTGCTGTACACATTCTAATCACATCAGCCATCGAACTCTCCAAATGACCTTCTTCAAAACAATGACTGTCTTTGAAACCACAGCAGCCAACCTGGGAGAAAGCAGTTTCCCAGGATTTGGCTGCCGCTGAGCAGTTCTTAAAGCTAGAGTGGCACCAAGTGGTCAGAATGGGAATTGGGCTGCCAGTTTGTACTCACGTCCTCTGGCCAGGCTGCATGCGTGCCAATCCATTAGTTTCCAGTTAGCCAGAGGTTGCAGTCCATCTTCTCAGAGAGGTGACCAAGGCTGGGGAGGAAAAGGGAGCCTCCCACATCCCTGACATTTCAAAGGCGATTCTGAAACTCACATAAAGCCTTAAATTATCCTAATTTTAAGGAGGTTTATGTTTTCATGAACACACCGGACCGGGGTGGGGTGGGGGGATAGGGAACAGCAATGAGGACCTATTCCGTGTCATTGTTTATGATATTTACATAGCATGTCAGGTTTTTAGTGAAGTCAGTTTTGTCATTGTGTCCCACAAAGATGGTGAGAAATACTATCTCATGTTACAGATTTAAAAGGAAGGTGACATAACAAGAACAATAGGGAGATAATTACTCAGAGAACACGTAAGTGTTCTATGATTTTATAGTGGCTTATTTAACCACTAAGACAATATCTCCTCCTGTAATTAGCTTCTTATGGCCAGACAAATTTTTTTCCTTTCTCATACACAGTCTTCCCCTAAAACTTTATTGCTACTACATATTCTGATTTTATTTTCTTTCCTTACATTTGTCTTACATTTTTTTGACTTTTTTTCCCCCTAATAGCTTGAACTAAGATAACTTGGGTGGCTTCAAAGACCAGTATCAGAAAGGGTTTCTCCCTCCTGTGGCTTCATATAATTATAGACATATCATTTTCCCATAATGCTGCAGCATCGTTAATCACTTCAAATACAGAGAGCCAGGCAAGCTTTTCTGTGAACAGAGAGCTCAGGGTCCCATTTCAATTTGTGATTATATCAATAATCTTGAGACTATTTTATGTGAACTAACCCATTATTTCTGGAGAAACTGGAAGGAAACCGCTGAAATCATATAGGCATACATACCCTTGAAGACACACAGAGTATATGTGTGTATGATCTAAAATTCCAGATCACATTTGTAAGCTATTTTGTCCTGCATTTCTAAGTGGCAAAAAGGCAATTTTGTCCTTTCTGTCAGTACGTTCATGTAAAGAATTGTGAGAACGTTTATCATTAAAAGGACAAATTATCTATGGATCTCTCTCACACACAGCAGAGGCTAGTATGAATTTAAGCTGCTTATAGATCAGAACAAAAACAACAACAAATTAATCCCGATGTACTTTTCTAAAATACTCTAGTGTAATTTTCATGCTGCAGTCCCTACACCCTGAGACCACAAGCAAATCTTGTAGCAATTTCACAGATAATCATATGGCAGATTGGAAAGATTAGAGGAAGCAAAATTTCTAAAGAAATTATTTCACAGGGAAAAAAAAGAGCTTAACACAAATATTGTCATTTGTATTAACTATTTCTCATAAATACATTTGTAAGCAGATCTCCAAGTATAGAATAAATATATCACACATCATCTCCAATTAGAACAATATTTTATTTGGGATAATAAATAGGGAATTACACATACTGCTATGGTCAAACAATAGAACCACAAGACTGCAGGAGGGAATGTTGAGATATAATTTGCCTTTAAAGAAAATGTATTCATTTGTCCAAAAAAAAAAATGTTTACTGAGCACCTGCTATGTGCCAGATACAATCCTCAGGACAGGAAACAAGGCTCCTGCCCTCATGGATATTACATTCTAGTAGGGGAACTATGAAAATTGTTCTGTGTAAAAACAAATAAATAATATGTCAGGTAGGGATAAATGAAAACGTATGAAACAAAGTATACCATTTGAAAACTACATCATGAAAGCTGCCGCTATAGATACAGTGGTTGGTTGAGGAAGACCTCTCTAAGTATATAAATTTAAGGGTAATGAAGATCCACAAACAGATATGCACTTAAGGATTTAACCTTAGTCTCAGCCAACAGGAAGTACCAAAGGGAGAAAAGAGTGGAGGCATCCAGTAGCTGGTGTATACCTTTAATTCCATGGGGACTGGGGTAAAGCATAACCAGCCATCAGTCATATTAAGTGCCTATTCCTAAACTTCTTAGAATCTAAGTGTTTATCCAATGTCTTCTACTATGGCAAGGGAAAAGAACCAGGGTCACACTATAAACAGATCATCCTTGACATTTCACAGTGGTTGGAATTAATTGCCATGGGATAATAGCATCAAGACTTAAGCTTATAACAAATGCTACTTTCAAATCAGTTATGCAAATGCAGCTTTAAGAAGCCTGATATATGTAGATTTATGACTAGTTCCTTAAAGATAATGATCTAAAAAATTTTTTTAAATGCCACTAAATTCTAAGAGGAATTTATAATATAAAATAAAAATAAAAGAAAAATGAACAATGGACCTCTCAAGTTTTTAATAAACAAAGAAATGTAGCCTTTTCTACTAGAAATAATAATATAAACCCACTGATTTCTTTCCTCACCTTGCATATTTTACTGAGCTTTCGCATATATCAGAAGGCAAAGGCAGCCAGCAATCTGGAGCTCTGGCACATAGTAGATTTCATCTCATTTTGCATATATAGGGCCTCATGCTGTGGAATTAACAACTTTTAGATTGTTCTAGCGTAACCATTGAGCTGTTGCATTTGAATATGATGTATATTTTTTAATTTAAATAAAATACATTTAATATTGATTTTTTTCATCCATATTCAGTATGCTATCCACACTACAAAATATACTGATGATATAAAAAGTCCCTTCCGGAGCTTAAGAAATCTTCTATGATTCTGTATGATGTTTCATTTATACTTAGTACAAATTTGCCACTTCAGAATTCCTCAACCTTCTCTAGTCCAATCAATAACTGTTAATAGTTTATAATATGAAAAGTTTTCCTCCACATATTGTGAATTATAGTACACAATGTGCTTTTAGAGATTCTATGAAGATACAGAATTAATTTATTAGATATGAGGCTATTGAATTAACAAAGCACTGGTGTACTACCAAAACAATAATTTTTATGAGGAGACACAATAAACATCATGTTAGCTTATACATTAAGCTTAATTAAAGATGGATATGTTCAAGACAGCCTTCCTCTTCACATTAAAACCATAGGAATGGCAATTCCTTGGAAATGCCTAAAGGACCTACTACAGTGGAAAGTTTTCATAACAACTCCTTCTGAATAATATGGGAAAGCAATTTAAGAATTTATTAGGAATTGGGGCGCCTGGGAGGCTCAGTGGGTTAAAACCTCTGCTTTCAGCTCAGGTCATGATCTCAGGGTCCTGGGATCGAGCCCCGCATCGGGCTCTCTGCTCAGCGGGGAGCCCGCTTCCCTCTCTCTCTGCCTGCCTCTCTGTCTACTTGTGATCTCTCTCTGTCAAATAAATAAACAAAATCTTTAAAAAAAAAAGAATTTATTAGGAATTAACAAAATATATTCGTTGTTGATGTTCATGAAATTTTACATCATCCCATTGAGATTACAGATGCAAAAACTTGCAGACAACTATATGAACAGCACCCCCGTGTCACACAGGTCATGGGTAGGTTTTGTTTGCTTGAGGTGGTGATATTCTATACAACGACCAAGAGGAGAAAGATAAATAATTTAACAGTTACAGTTCAGTTGAAACCATCAACCATCTCTATTTTTTTGCACCAGAGATTAAAATTTTTTTCAAGTTTTTCAATTTAGTAAAAGTACAAGAAATAATGCACACACTCTTATTTATAACTACAGCTTCTTTCTGAGTTTTATGCGAGCTCAAGTGAAAACTTTTATTAAAATGCAGAAAAGTCAGATCATATAGTACAGAGAAGCAAAAACCATTTACTTTAAAATGAATCCCACAAAAAATTTATAATTTCCTGATAGATCTGCTCCTGTCATCTTCAAAGACTGTCAGTGAAAGTTTTATTTTCATCATTTTTAGGCAGAAAATCCTTAATCATTATCAAAAGAATTTAAATTTGAGGTACCCATCTGTTGCATTTTTTCGAGGCTCCAAATACCCTTCGCAGAAAGAAAGCTTGGTTTTGAACTTCAGTGATTAAACAGTGGTCTCCTTTGTACAATCTGCTTATACTGCTGTTAGATAGCAAGTATTTTAACGCCAACCTTCAGTCAAGAGCCTCTTGTCCTACAAGACACTCATTATTCAAGGAAAAAATATCATCTACATTTAAAAAATGAAAGGAGGGAATCTGTGTTCGTATTTTATGTTTTGGGTTTGTTTGTTTGTTTGTTTGTTTGTTTGTTTTTTAAATCTCCAATTTGGGGGCTTTGCAATCACGAGAATTGAGATCTTTTTTTTCTTCTCTGAAATAATAAAGATATCACTTAATTATCATCTCATGGTCATTTTGCCTGCTATGTGCAGATTGCAAAACTCAATAACAAGTCTAATGAAAAGCATGTCTTCATGGCCACAACCTCTTTATACCTAAACTGAAGCTTTCAGAAGATGATTATATGGTTGCTGCAAGAAAATCACCACACAAGGCCGGAGGAACAATCCAGATACCTGAACTCCTCCCAGTTTTACTAGCACACTGTCAACTGAACGGCTCCAATGGATGGAGTGGCTTATAAAAGAGACCATTTTTAAATATCCTAATAAAAATGCTTTGAAAAGACAATTTTAAATAAACATAATAGTACAACAAGGCTAAGATAATGAGCTGGCTTTATTTAAAAAATAACCAGCTTGTAGTTTGAATTAAGAGTAATGGCAAAAGGAGATAAAAACTGATATTTTACAGTAATTTTCATCAAATGAATGAAACAATGCTTGCATAGGAGAACCTAGGAAGAATGCAGAATTCTACCCATCAGTTTGTTATAAATGACAGCATATGTTGTGTTTTATTTTGAATTCTCTGATAAATGAATGTTTATCCTGGGATCAATGGCTCTGGGTGAATGGCAGATTGCAGCAGCAATTGCTTTCTTACCAAGAGAATTATCTTAAATCAGATCTCCTTTGTTTGATGAAACCTAAATTGCAGGGGGAATATTTAAACATCTAAGGAGAAAATCCATAGATAAGCTAACACAGGGCTCCAAGATGCATTTAGCAGAACTAATTGTCTCTATTATTCTTTTATTCTAAATGCTACAGATAGAATGTACAAGTCAAATAACAAAATACTGTATCATTATAGGTGTCCTGATAAGGGACCATAGGCCACCTAAATAGTATATTTACAGCAAGTGATATTGGAAGGTTGGAACAAATTAGACAATTATGTGATAGTAAGTCTAGCTTAATAAGTGGATTAAGAACATAAACTCCTTCCCTGTGCTGTGACATATTTTTGTGAGGTAAGCAAAACGCAGCAGCTATCTCTTCTGTACAGTATCTGTGGCCACAAATGTGCTCGACATGCCCTGGGACCAAGAAGACTCTCTATTCCATGGGTAACCACATACCCATGGCCTTGATGAAAGTGGTAGAAAAATTAACTGCAGTTAAGAGTTCAGTACTGCAGGGCAGACATTTATATGTTTGAGTCCTGTGTCTGCCACTTATTAGATGTATAATACCATTTAAAGTACTGAACCTTGGGGCGCCTGGGTGGCTCGGTTGGTTAAGTGTCTACCTTCAGTTCAGGTCATGATCCCAGGGTCCTGAGACTGAGTCCTACATCGGGCTCCTTGCTCAGCAGGGAGCCTGCTTCTCCCTCTCCCTCTGCCCTTACCACTGCTTGTCCTCTCTCTCTCTCTCTCTCAAATATATAAATAACTGAATAAATAAATCCTTTGAAATAAATAAGTAAATAAAGTACTGAACCTTTCTGAAGCCCTTTTAACCTAGTTGGTTAGCTATGGAATAACAAGAATATACAAAGTATCAAACAGTCATCTCACCACCACATTCTTGCCTCTCACATACTTCTCAACCCACTCCATCATGGCTTATGGCCTCCCCATTCCACTGAAACGGCTCTCCTTAAGGTCACTCTTGTCACTAAGCCCAAAGGCCTTTTACACAGCCCCTATTGTTGTAGTACGATGCCACAGAAGCCTTCTCCATTCTTGAAACACCCTCTTCTCTCTGTAGGGAGAGAGAGACAGGCAGACACACAGAAGAGAAGCCACTGGGGTCAGGGAGACAGAAGCCTCCTGTGCTTTTTCTGCCTCTTGGAACCTGACCTTCCTAAGTTTGAGTTCCGTGATACTGCCATGAATCTTTACTGTGAATTTCCTTTCAGGGTACCTTAAAAGACCAAGGACACTATGCAAATGGAAGGCAGGATCATCTTTAAATCTATTTTAAGTTTTTCTCTTCAATATCCAGTACTGTGTGCCTTCCCCACCTTGATTTCTGACAACAGATAAGCATACAACACATGCATTTGACGGGTACTGAGAAGCAGTGAAAAGACGCATGAAGGTCCACTGCTCAATGTGATCCATTCATAAGCCCCTTCACCAATTAAGTGGTGTCCCTGGAGGGTTCTTCCAGGTCAGATGTTGGAAAGGTTTCCTTGAATTTAGAAGAAGCTAACAAAAGACGGCCCCAGGCCTGTGATTTTTCTTCACCCCTTAAGAGACTTATTTAAAATAAATAGCCAAGGCTTTGTCTCTTTGCCATAAACTTCCTTGTTATGAGCTGAGGTCAGGACAAATAGCTCATGTCCCTGACGCACAGCTAAGGATGAAATGGCTCCTTTGAGGAATCACTAAATCACACAATCCTCCTGGCAAAGGACAAATGAAGTTTGCCATTCGCCACTGGCTCAAACAGGTATCAACAGGACTTGGACCCGAGCCTCTTATGTGGCTGCTTTGCTTGAGGCCCTTTTTACTGTCCCTTGAATGGGTCAGTTCATCTCTCCCCCATCTCAGCAGTACCCGGGTAGAGGGATTCAGGGCTGTATTACCGCCAATATTCTGTGACTGTCAGTGATGCGTTTGCTAAGACAAAGACTGACAAATCGCACTCCTCACATTAATTTTCAAGCACATTTTTAAAGCACATGCCTCTGATGAAGTATTTTGAATAGTTCTGTGGATGTCAAGGAGACATTTAAAATATCTCACTCATAATTTTTGAAAATCTTCCTCATTCAAAGTTGTCACAGCTTGACAGCTTAGCTCTGTTTTGAGTATATTCTTTTACAATGTACTACAAACTGATTGAAGTGCTGACAAATCTGACTTAACCCAAACAAGAATCTTTAATATATCTGATTGAAAAGAATGTTTAATGAAAATGCATATACAGACATGACATGTAGCATCTTATTTTTAAAAAGTGAAATTACACAATTAAAAGCTTTACTGAAAATATGCCTTCTACCTCCCCCACTAGAAAAAAGAAAATCACTCCACCATCTATTGAGACAAAATGCTGAAATTATTAGAAATCACCATGACTGAATATTCATGTATTTTTTTTTTGTCTAAAGAAAATCTAAGATTTTATTTCCTGCATGCACCATTAGACAAAGTTTAATATAGTTATTTTCCAATTATCCATTCCTTTGAATCCAATGACTGATCCTAGCTTGTACACATAACTTATAAGAAAGAGAGTAAAACACTGAAATAGGGTTATTATAATTCTTCTCTAATTCAGGCTAGAAAAGTAACCTTGTGATTATTAAATACAAAAAAGGAAGAAAAGAACAAAAGGGATCTGTAACTAGATAAAGGGAGAAATTGGTTGTGTAATGTAGGAGGCAACCATGAGTTAAGGTTCTTAGTACAGTGATGATTCTACCCAAACATCCATAAGCAAGGCAAGTCCATAAAATTCCAATGATAGCAGCAGAATAAGAAACAGTCATAAGATTACCTCCCTAAATATTTTTTTGGTTTTGCTAAAATACACTTGGTTTCCTGCATCCTTTTCTTGCACTAAAATTATGTCACAAATAAGGAGTAGAAAAAGAATACACCACAACATAAGGCAAAAATTCCTGCCAGACAGAAGGCTGAAGAGAGAACCTTTCCAGTGCTGAGAAAGGAGGAAAAAATAAAGGAAAGAAAGAGAAAGATGGCAACATCCCAGCCACCTACAGTCTTCAGGCATGGAGAAGGCACAGAAATATCCACATAGTGTTGTTGGAGTTTAAGAAAACTGGTATAGCTGAGGAAGCCCGAAGCATCTCACAGAAGCCCAAGTAAGTGTACATCACGGCACTACATCCCAACATGGCATGAAAGTCATAGAGCAACATCATGCCCTCTGAGCCTGGCAGACATTTAAACTGGATATTTCTGTGGACCTTTCAGAGCCTCCTTCCCTTCTGGGCAGTTCCAATGACATGGATGAGATTTCTCTTTCAGTGTAGTTCTCCAGTGGCCACTCTATACACAGACTTTCACAGTTGGAAGCCCTTTGTCATCCTCCTGGGTAGAAATGAAAGCAGTTCAGAGACAGGTCTGATCTGGATGTGGCCCACATTTGCTCCATGGCAAAGATGCATTATCTGTTTGGTTATTAGTGTACATGTAGTTTTCCCTAAATGCAGGCTTCCAGCTTTTACTTAGGCTTCTACAGCTCTTTCTGACATGAGTCAGTTCCCAAAGTCCACAGAGATCCCTGCTATAGGCTCTCCTAGCAACCCTCCCAATTGCATGAGCCAATTTCTTAAAATAAACCTCTTCATACACTCAAACACACACATACACACACACACACACACACACACACACGCACACATGCATACACAAACACACATCCTATTGGTTTTGTTTCCCTGGAGCAACCTGACTAATACAGGGTTTAGCATAACATTCTCTGTAGTAAATCTCCTCACCAAATCCTCTCCTGTCAGCATTTTGACCCCCTTCTACGACCTCGATTTGACTGAAAGATTCTTGTCCTTTAAATAGCTGTTTTAGAGGGTGCCTGGATGGCTCAGTTGGTTGAGCAACTGCCTTCGGCTCAGGTCATGATCTCGAGCCTTCAGCTCAGGTCATGATCTCGAGATCCCAGGATCAAGTCCCACATCAGGGTCCCTGCTCAGCTGGTAGTCTGCTTCTCCCTCTTCCACTCTCCATGCTTTTGCTCTCTCTCTCTCTCTCTCTCTCTCTCTCTGTCAAAGAAATAAATAAAATCTTTAAAATAATAATAAATAGCTGTTTTAATCTGGCACTTACTTAGTTAAGGAGAATCTATAACATCCTTGTGCCTTCGAAAAATCCTATTGCAGAGTTCTGTTATAGGTATTAATAGGTCTAGGGGAACAGAAGAAGAGCAGTGCTCAGGACAAGGAGACCTCACAGAGGAGGGGCCTCACAACCAGAGACAAGGATAGGAATCATGGTGATCTGAGGCAGACGTTAGCATTTGGGGGACCAAAGCAGCAATTTAACACCATGAGAATCAACCCATGACAAACAGCCCTGAGAAGTTAGTGCCAGCCCTGAACTGACTGCTTTGTATCTACAAGAGATGGTTTCAAACTAGATGAGTTTCAGTTAAAGTGTGAGTGGCAGTTTGTGGGTTTTTTTTTCTTCAACCTGAGGGAATAACCAAAAGAAAAACATGAGAGCAATACAAAGTTGGTTTTGGAAAACAAAAAAAGCTATATGTTTATTCACATCTGAGTCATAATAAGAATTTTGGCTTTTCTGATTTTATTTCAGAGGGAAGGTTGAATAACTGCAGACTACTCGATATTTTTAACTGTCATAAATCAACCACGATATAAGCTATGCATGAGTGTATCATGGATTCGCATAGAATGTGGAAAAGCATGGAACACAAAGATAATCAGCACCCAAAGGTGAAGCAGGACAGAAAATAATAACTACAAAATGATGAGGACTCAGGCATTTCCATTAGCTTATTCTTGGATTATCTGGAAATGCCCGAATCATTGGAGAGGACAAATTTTAAGGAAATCCTGGAACAATAACGTAGTTAGAACTGCATTTTTATTGTAGTGTGTGTGTGTGTGTGTGTGTGTGTGTGTGTGTGACATGCATAAATGCATACTTATAAAATATTCATTGTATATTCCTGAGGTAAGAGAGATAGGTCATAAAATTCATTCATTTCCAGATATTAATAGCCCCAAACAGTGATGGGTCCTGTAAGTTGACATTTTGAACACTTCTGTCTTTCATGCAACCAAGACTGACAGCATAGTATAATAGTTGAAAGCACATAATCTGGGGGTTTCAAATCACAGTTCTTTCATTTAATAGTAGTGTGACCTTGGGAAAGTTATATAACTTCTTTGTGTCTCATTTCCTGATGGGTAAAAGAGGAACAACAGTAACTCCTTCATAGGAGTGTTATAGGAATTAATGAAGAGACATAATATCCATATGTAGCCCTTAAAATAGTGCCTGGAATACAGTGAGCTCTACATAAAGATTTGTTAAATAAAACTAGGATGGTCACACATATAAAGATCACAATAATAAATTGTGTAAATTGTGTATTTTGTTTTATTTGGATATTTCACTTGCTTTTGCTCCTCTAAACCAGTCATTTTTATTTTATCACATTCAAAAAGGGGAGAGGAAATCTCAATTGCATTTTAAAGTTGCTTAAATCAAAAGAGCCAATGCAACAGCTACAATTAAAGTTGAGGGTCCAGTACACTTTTAGAAGTTTGGAAATAACACTAAAATCCAGGTATTGTAAGATTGTGGAGATATTAAATTGATATTTGAAAAGAAAAGAAGGGAATTGAGAAATATCAATCTTTCAGAGAGAAAATATAAAAATATTGTGGGGTTTTGAAATTCAAACTGCCAAAGTTTCCACTCACTAGGGTTTTCCCATTTGACTGAAAGATTCCTCGCCTTTAAATATGCTGTTTTAATCAGGCACCTTACTTGTTAAGGAGCATTCATAACATGCTTTGAAAAATCCTATTTATAAAGGTGATTTTTTTAAAATTCTAGATATGGTTTGTAATCAAACAAAATTCGGTCAATCTTCTATCTATAATAATTAACAAAAATTGATAAATTGGAAGGGCTTACCTAGTGCACTAGTAGATTTTTAATTAAAAGTGGCTTTCACTAGGTTTAATATAATGTTTTTAATGACAGGGGAGTGAACTCAAACATTATTCAAGACTTCCAAAGTTGGGGGGAAAAAAAAGTTGCCTAACTCTCAGCTAACCAAAAATTTTTTTAATTTAATTATGCAGAATTACCTCAGCATTCAAGTTTATCCAAGTTTTATTACTATGTCCTGATTTTGCTTTTGCCATATTGCTTAGCGTGTCCTCAGTTCTAATTTTTATGCTGGCAAAATCACTGAAAATGAGTATAATTCAGTAACGTGCTTGTTAACAAAAACGAGACACATTCCAGCAACTGGTAACACAAAAAAATAGCCACTCAAGGACATACTCATAATAAAAGTTCACAAAGAAGTTCAGCAGCTTAGTTCTTTCTGTGAGGAGAGTGTTTGGTTTTCCATACAAACTCACCCAGAATTGAGAAATAGGAATATAATGGCCCCCACCAAAAGCATTCAACCTGAGGTAGATCAGGACATGTGTGAAAAGATAGGACATCTGCACACATGGCGTGAGGGAGCTGGAATTCATGGTCTTTACCACTTGTAAACTTCAGGATTTCCCACAATTATTTATACAAATAGAGCCTCACGTCATTAAATCCTCATCAGTGCTGCCACTCTCTGCCTCTGGCCACCCAGAATACTAAATAAGGAAATGGCATTTCAGAGCTTCGTCTTCAGGAGATTGAGAGGTTACAATTTTCCTTCCCAAGGAATCTCTTCTAGAGGCTGAGTATCTCCTGGACATTTGTCTTCAGTTTCTCTTGTTTATCCTTTGTCCAGAAAGGTCATCATCTGCTCCTCAGAAGCATCATGCTAAGCATCTTCTTTGAGAAATATACACATAAATTCTCTTGTGAAACCCACAAAGAGGCAACCTTGAGCATAAATGCTTGGAGAATATTCTTGTCTTGGGTTGGGTTCCTACAACAGAATACGACAGACTAGGTGGCTTCAACAACAAACATTTTTTCTCACAATTCTAGAGGCTGGAAAAATCCAAGATCAACAGGCAGATTTAGTTCCTGGTAAAAGCCCTCTTGCAGATTGCTGCCTTCTTGCTGTGTCTTCATGCTGGAGAGAGAGAGAGAGACAGAGAGAGAAATTACTCTCTTTGGTTTCTTCTTATAAGAGCTTTTAATATCATTTAAGAACTCTACCCTCCTGATTTCATCTAAACCTAAACACCTCCCAAAAGCCCTACCTCCTACTACTGTCATATCAGGGTTAGGGTTTCAACATGGGAATTTTGGTGGGACACAAATATTTAATCCATAACAATTTTTCTATCTGTTCCTACTTCAAATATCACTAGATGCTATCCATACTATCACTTCTCTTTGTATTATACTCTCTGGCCTGGCAGAAGGACAGTTTTGATAACACAGGTAAGTAGTATTTTCTGATCTTTCTTTTTAGCTTATATGATTCAGAAAAAATCAAAGATTAAAATGGGACAAAATGGTTTAAGTAAAAAGATCAGACTTTGAAATCAGTATCTTTTTGATTTTGTATAAATTGCTTAATCTTGTTTCCTCTTCTGTCAAATGAAGTAATAATAATATCCACTTCTCAAATCATGCTTTGGATATTAAATAAGATCCATTTGGTGATTCCTCCCTGTACTTCTTGGGTGCCTACTCTGTGCAGATACTGTAATACACACTCAGGATAGCACAGTGAAGAAGACTGTGAAAATCTCCACATCACTGAGCTTCCATTCCAATCAGTGTGATTAATAAATATGTGCGCTTTACAGTAGGGCAGTGCAGAGAACTTTGTAGAGAAACAAAAGCAGTGTGGAAGGCTAGAGAGTGACAAAAGCTACTATTGGGGATAGGGTGGTCAGGCAAGACCTCTCTTTGGAGATGAATCTGAGTGGAGACCTATTAAAGTGACAGAAGAAGTGATGCAGAGACATGAAGCAAATTCTAGACAGAGAATAGGAAGACCAAATTCCAGAGAGATGGCAACTTCTTGGGGTCTTCAAGAGATAATAAGAAGGTCATTGTGGCTGGCGTATAGTGGTCAATGGGGAGATAAGGGGAAAATGAGATCTGAGAAATAAGAGGAAAGGAATGGAGACAGATCATAGAGAGTCTGGCACAGAGTGAATAATCAAAGCATAGCTATTCCTGATACATTTCATCCCTGAATTGTTGATGCAGGTTGGGATCAGATGGTTTCCCTTCATACTGTCAATAAGTCCTCTTTCAAAAGAAGTGATAGTCCTGTCACTTTCCCCCCAGTGCTATCAGTACCATATTTGGGTTTTCATTGACCCTGGGATTTCAGCAAATGATAATTTCTTTTCCTCTATCCAAAGTCCTGTTCATCCTAATGAAGATGCATCATTGGCACTTGCTTCCTGCATGGCTGGGAAAGAACAGTAGAACCGAAAGGCCCCATCCAGATGGAGGAGCTCAGTAGAACATCTGCCTTGTGTGTCTGTCACCTCCCTACCTTCTGCTGCTGTGTTAGCTGCCAGCCATTGCAGCAGTTCCTGAATCAAGGGACCCTCCTCTTCTGGTGTTTTCTTAGAGCTTTGACAGATTTTCTGTACTGTTATTCCCACCAGCATCATGCCATCTTTCTTAAAACTGTAGGAAGATCCTGATGGAAATCTGTCCTTTAAAAAAACTGCGCTATTTGATCTCCAAAACAGATCCATTAAACCATAGCCATACCTGCAAATGTTCTATCAACTGGCATTAGGCAGTTAATCCATTACATCAATTACATGGATGACCTACATTGGTCCATATGACACTGAAGAAACAAAACAGCTATGGAGAACACATTTGTCCCTCTCCAACTCCTTGTGCTTCTCCGACAGGTCCACCACTCTCTTAACCTTGCTATAGCTCCTTTTACTCTACTTTTGAAGCTCTTCTAATTTGTAGTTACCTGTTACTGTGATTGATTATTTTATTAAATACCTATCTCCCTCCACTAAGCTGTACTAACTAGGAAGCCAGAGAATCTGTTTTTCTCACTTCTTGAATCCCAGCACTTTCTGGTTCCAAAGCTAGTGCTCATTCTACTGCTCTCTGGACCAACTTGTCAAAGAACAGACAACCACTTAAACCTAAACAGTCTGAATATAAAGACTGCCTGTACAGGTTTTTTTAAACCTACGCCATTTGCTCCTTTTTGTATAGGAGAAATAATAACATCGGTTCTTTCAAGCATGAGCTTGAGCTAAGAACTAAACAAAGAACTGAGACACCCATTATACATGTTTTGAGAAACACTTTGCAAAACCAAAAACTTTGATCTTTTCTTCTCAGTGAAGGTGTATTCAAAAAGCTTGACTGTGGACATAAACAGAAGGTAAAAATGGAACTAGTTGATCTACTGCTTCCATGAGCCTGCCTAATTTGTTCAGGGAAAATGAATATCTACTTGTTTACTTGTGATAGGTTCTCCTTGGGTTCCTTGGTACCAGTTCTATATTGTAAGTGAATAAAAAGGCAAAACCTTGCTCTGTTGCAAAATCATCCCTTCCTACAAAAAAATATTTTTATAAATTTATTTTATAACACTACCATAGGGGCGCCTGGCTGGCTCAGTGGGTTAAAGCCTCTTCAGCTTCAGCTCAGGTCATGATCTCAGGGTCCTCAGATGGAGCCCCACATTGGGCTCTCTGCTCAGCAGGGAGCCTGCTTCCCCCTCTCTCTGCCTGCCTCTGCCTACTTGTGATCTCTCTCTCTCTCTCTCTCTCTCCCTGTCAAATAAATAAATAAATAAAAATCTTTAAAAAAAAAAAACACTACCATAAACTCATGAGTTTTTTAAAAGAGCATTACTTGATACTTGAGGAAAAAGAATAAAAGAATATCACTAATCTACCCAAATTATAAATTCCCATGAAAAAATAACAAGAAGGAAAGACAGAAAGATATAGAAAGCAAAAAAAGAAATGAAAAAAGAAGAAGAAAAGACATAGAAAGATAAAGCAACATTGAGAAAGCAGAGTACTCAGTCATAAGTCTTAGAAGTAGGGATTCTGTATGAAATCATCACATCATTCTAACGCAGATGCAGGAAAATGCAACAGTATTACCCCTTACAACTAACCTCTAAATTAGTAAGGATTTAAAACACATAAAAGTGATGTTTGATATTCAGATTATAATATCAAAATTCTATCAAATGGTGGGCAACAACTTTATTTCTTTAATAAAAGCAATACACATTTATTGTTAATCTACTGTATGCAAGCCACTGGAATCCCTGTCTCCATAAAACTTAGATATTAGTAGATAAAGGTAATCAACAAATAACAAATATAATCTGTACATTACATAATCTGTTGGAAGATGACAAATGCTTGAAAAAGTAAAACAGAAAGGAGTTAAGAGTGCAGGGACAGAGAATTGCAATTTAAACATGATGGAGATAGTAATCCTCATTAGGGTGGTGACATTTAGCAAAGTTTGAAAAAATTGAGAAAGCTAGTATGAATAATTGGGGAAGTACATTTTGGGTAGAAGTCAGGACTGTGTCTGGGACATTCTAGAAACAGAAAAGATATGTGTGTGGGTTGATGTGGAACAAGTGAGGAAGGAAAGCATGGGAGAGGAACTCAGAGAAGTATTAAGGGGCCAGACCACATATTTTCATTTCCCTGCTGGTTAATGGTGTTGAACATCTTTTCATGTGCCATTTGTATATATTCTTTGTGAAGTACCTGTCTAAGTACATCCCAATTTTGAAATTAGTTTGTTTGTTTCTTCACTATGGAGTTTTAAGAGTTTTTATATTTTATGGATACAAGTCCTTTTTTGAACATGTGGTTTGCAAATGTTCTTTCCCAGTCTGTAGTTTGTATTTTTATTCTCTAAATAGTCTGTTGCAGGGCAAAAGTATTCAATTTTGATAAATTCCAATTTATCAACTTCTTTTATGGATCTTGCTTTTGGAGTTCCATTTAAAAATACTTTGCTTAACCCCAGGTCATAAATATTTTCTTCTAGAAGTCTTATAATTTTAAAATTAGATTTGTAATTCATTTTGGGTTGATTTTTATATAAGATGTAAGGATAAGATTGAGGGTCATGTTGTGTAAATGGGCTCAAATAGTTCCAACATTGTCAAAATAAGTATACTTTTCCCATTGAATCACTTTGTAAAAGCCAAATGGCAGTTATACAATAGTATATTATTTAGGAGAAAAAAGAAATGAGCTATCAAGTCATGAAAAGACATGGATGAATCATAAATGCATATCTTTAACTGAAAGAAACCAGTCTGAAAAGACTATATACTGTCTTATTACAATTATATCAAAGTCTGGAAAAGGCAAAACTATATATGCAGTAAAAAGTTCAGGGGGTGCCAGGAGTTCAAAAGGGAGAGTTGAAGCATGGGGGATTTTTAGGGAGAGGTATAACTATGCTGTATGATACCTAATTCCTGACATATGACACTATGCATCTGTCAAAACCATTCAACTTATAAAACTTTATAATGGACCTTAATGTATGCAAAATTTTGAGAATTACTTAGGATAACATGGGATCCCAGGACAGAATATAGAATGTGACTGTATTACAAATGTATAAAAAAGCCTCACTGGAAGAGGAGATACTGACCTAAGTAACTTTGGAAATTAGTGGAGTTTATAAAATTAAATATAAAAGAAACTCTATTGATATGCTATGCTCAATCACTTCTCATCATTTTGGCTAAGACAGTGTGTAAACACTATGCCCTGGTTGATAAAGTTTATCCCATGCCAGAAAAGATTAACAAATCTAATTCAGTTATACATCTATCTTGGAATTAAACAATTAAGTATATAAATGGTGAATGATGGGAGCCAGAATTCTTATTGTTGGAGTGGTAGTTTACAGATAAGCAAGAGACAGAGCTAGAATGATCCATATGGTAATGGAATTAGAGTTGGAGACATCATTATTAACTCATGTTTAGCTTAATATAAATTAAAATGATTACATGCTGAAATATCTATAGACACATGTATAGACACTGTATACACATATATTTCCTTGATCCATCAACTGAGAGGGCATCGAGTCAGTGACATCTCAGTAGCAGTGAACAAACCTAATGCCCAGGTCTTGGTTTCTAATACTATTATCCAAGAAAAAGAACCAAGTCTTCTTGGAGAATGGGGAAATTGGGGATTTTAGGACTGGAATAGAAAATACAGAAGAGGTGCTTAATGGGAAATACACAAGATATGCCAGGAGCATCTTGTAGTGCCAGGAATTAAGAAAATACTTTCAAAAACAAAAAACATGATCAGAGCACATGAAAGTGAAACAGGAGCCAACTGAAAGAGAGCCCAATGTTCCAACCTGAAAGAATTTGAGCAATAAAATAGTATTGGATCTTTCCATAGTTTGGCTATTGTGGACATTGCTGCTATAAACATTCGGGTGCCATTTGCAACGATGTGGATGGAACTGGAGGGTATTATGCTAAGCGAAATAAGTCAGTCAGAGAAAGACAAGTATCACATGATCTCTCTGATATGAAGAATTTGAGAGGCAAGGCGGGAGTTTGGGGGATTGGGGGAAAGAAATGAAACAGGAAGGGATGGGGAGGGAGACAAACCATAAGAGACTACTAGACTCAAGAAACAAACTAAGGGTGGCCGGAGGACGGGGTGGGGGCAGGTTGTGGGTGGGTAGGGATAGGGTGGCTGGGTTGTGGACATTGGGGAGGGTATGTGCTGTTAAGTGCTGTGAAATGTGTAAGCCCGACGATTCACAGACATGTACCCTGGGACAAATAATACATTATATGCTAATAAAAATTTTAAAAAAAATAGTATTGGATTATAACCCATAAAATAAATACCCATGGGCCCATATTGATTGAAACAAATTAATTAATAAATAAAGAGAAAAGCTAAAGCTTCCACACAGAATAGTTTCAAATGATTTTCATACTCTTCCTTCAAGGAGGGGGAACATAACTCCTTACTCCTTAAGTGTAGGCTAGGTATACTGACTTGCTTCCAAATAGCAAGGTATGGAAAAGAGGGGAAATGAGCCACTTTTCAGTTGAGAAACGACACACTATTTCAGCCAAAGGATCAAAATCAACAACAACAATGATAAGCCACATTGGTAGTACATTCTCTTGATGATAAACATGATGAAAAAGGCACTTTACCTCTATAGTCTTCCTCCCCACCAAAAACCCAACTCTATTCTATGATAGAAGCATCAGGAAAATCCCAATTGGGGGGAATCTACAAAAGACCTAATAGCACCCTTCAAGACTGTCAAGGTCAACCAAAACAAGTCTGAGAAATTGCCATAGCCGAGAGAAGCCTAAGTATACATGACAAGTAAATGTAATGTGTATCCTACATGGAATCTAGGAACAGAAAAATAACTTTAGGTGAAAGCTAAAAAAATCTTTTAAAAAAATGAGGGGGGGCACCTGGCTGGCTCAGTCAGTTAAGCATCTGTCCCGGGCCCAGGTCATGATCCTGGGGTCCTGGGATCGAGTTCCGCATTGGGCTTCCTATTTAGTGAGGAGTCTACTTCTCCCTCTACCTCCCTCCCTCTAAATATCCAAGTACTCAAGGACTTCTAAAGGAGTCCTTGCTCATGATCTCTCTCTCTCTTTCCCAAATAAATAAATAAAATCTTTTTTTAAAAGCATGAATTTTAGTTAATAATAATGTATCAATATTAGATCATTAATTGTAACAAATGTACCTTATTAATGTGAAATGTTAATAATAGGAGAAACTGTGGGTAAGGGGTGCGTAGGAACTCTTTTATCCTCTCAGTTTTTCTGTAGATCTAAAATTGTTCTTAAAATAATTTATCATTAAAATAAATAAAATGCTCAAGTGCAAATAAAATCAAATGGTCATACTCGTGTTGATCTGTTTCTGGACTCTCTTCCAGTCCATTGATCTATGTATTTACACTTTTGGCAAAGGAAAAAGAAACTGTATAAAATTTATGTTAATTCTTCTTTATATGCTTACTAGAATTCACCAGTGAAACTACTCGGGCCATAGATTTCTTTCACAGATTTTTAACTATGTATTCAGCTTTTTAATAGTGATAGGACTATTCAGGTTATCTATTTCATCTTCAATGAGTTTGGCAATTTGTATTTTTTAAGGAATTAGTACATTTTACCTATTTTTGAATATTTAATTTTTGTGCATAGAGTTGTATGTAAGATTTTTTTAATGTCCTTTTAATGTCTGGGGGGTCTGTAATGATGCCCACTTTTTTTTTTTAGTTTCAGAGGTAGAATTTAGTGATTCATCAGTTGCCTATGACACCCAGTGCTCATTACTTCACATGCCCTCCTTAATGCCCATCACCTAATGACCCCATTTCCCCTTCAATCTTCCCTCTAGCTACCCTGTTTCCTATAGTTAAGTCTCTTATGATCTTCCTTCTTCTGTTTTCATCTTTTTTTATTTTTCCTTTCCTTCCCCTATGTTCATCTGTGATACCCACTTATTTTATTCCTAATATTGGTAACTGGTATCTATTTTATATTTTTGTTCAGTCAGTCTTACTAACAACATCTGTATAATTTTGACACTTCAGAGATTTCCTACAATAAACATTGTCATTTTATAATTATAAAATATACCTTTTTAAAATTGCTTGTTTCTGGGGCACCTGGGTGGCTCGGTGGGTTAAAGCCTCTGCCTTCGGCTCAGGTCATGATCTCAGGGTCCTGAGATTGAGCCCCACATCAGGCTCTCTGCTCAGCGGGGAGCCTGCTTCCTCCTCTCTCTCTGTCTGCCTCTCTGCCTACTTGTGATCTCTCTCTCTCTGTGTCAAATAAATAACTAAAAATCTTAAAAAAAAATAAAATAAAATTTCTTGTTTCTTCATTTAAATTGCAGATAACGTTTACAACTGGGGTTGATATGTGAGTTAAAAGTGGTAATGTATATAAAAGTTCTATGCAATTTATAAACAGATGCTATTATAATTATAAGCAAAGGAAGAGAGTTGAGTAACTAAATTAGAAGAATACTGTTATCCAACTTAGGAATAGATGGCAATATTTATGAGTTTATGGGTTTAAGAGAAGAACCTACATTTTCAAACATGGTTTCCCACAACATTTTGAATAAGGTTGTTCATAATTATATGCATGACATTTATCTACTTAAAATTTTTAATCACTTTTGAAAATGACTAGTCACAACTAAAAATTCAAAAATCTTTGTAAACTAGTATAAAAGAACAGTAGAAGGTAGGCAATTGTCTCATTAATTCTGAAATATCCAATGTATTTCTTTGAAGACCAGTCACATAAACTAAATCCTACTATACAGTTAGATGATACATATTATTTAGATCCCCAGGTAGATTACCTGTGGGCCTAGAGCATGCTGACTTATTTCTCCTATGTTTCAGACTAAAAAATAAAATAAGATAAAACTAATATAATCCTGCCCTGAAAAAAAAACTAGTTCACATAATATAATACTTTTAAACCTCACCTTTTATATTAGCATAGAGTTTAGAGGCAAATAGGAGAGTAGGGTGAGAGGAATTATATCTTCCTTTAAAGCACTTAAGGAGAGATGGTACAAATACTCTATCCCCAAAAAAGATTTGCTAAACTCCCCTCGCTGTGAAGTCCAGAAAGTCTCTATCTGGCATTTGGAAGATGCCACTCTATGAAGAAGTGATCTCTTAAATACTGAGCTCTCAGAGCCCCATGAATTTGCAGGTAGGAATGAGAGAGAAACGACAAAATAAGAAGGATTCCAATTGTAGGAGAAAGAAGAGCATTAGATGAAGCCAACACATTCAGCTATGATTTATGCAATATCCAAGTACTAACTCAAGCCAACAGCGTACTTCCAGGCTATATGCAACTACCAAATTACCATAAATTAAGCTCGGGCAAAAATAAGGCCATAAAATGGACATTTTACAGTGGCTATTGACTACAATGTTCAGTTTGCATTAAATCTTCTGAAACATTGTTACTTTGTCAACTGAATTAGTAATTGGTGTCTTCTTGGGAGGGAAATATATAATATTTCAAACTCCATATATATTACTCAGCACAATTAAAGTCACTCGCTGTAAGAAGCTGCTATCTATATGCATCAGGCTAATTATTTTGTGCTTTTTTACTAAGATAATGGGACACCGCTGCCAGTGGGCAAATCCTGATCATACATTATACCACACTTCCTAGCAATTTTTGATGAAAACTACAGGTGGAGACAGATTATAATGGGAACATCTAATTGAAATTCATCTCCATTTTGCTTCAGATGGAAGACATGCTGCTTGAGCCCTAAAACATATTCAATTTCATTCAAATTGGATGCAGATTTTTCCTGCAAAATTAAATTCAAAAAACATATATTTCAAAGGGTCCTGGAAGAGAGAGAGGAGCACCACAAATGTTGACCACTCAGGTTTATTAAGCTACTGCTTTCCAAGGCAGGAATAGAAAACTGAACTTCTGAAAAAGGCTATTATCTTCGTGATACCACATTGCACTGGCAGTTAGGAAGTCCAAGACTTCACAAAGGCCATGAGGAATACTGTCCAACCCTTTAATAAATTTCCCTAACACTCCACAGTCAGGTCTTTTCATTCATGTGCAGGGCCTCACTGTCTCCTTTTTCCACGTCCACCTCTGGCACTGTCTCCTAAGGCAGAAGATGGAGATTTTCCAGTGTTTCCAGTGAGATATTGAGTGGGAAGACATCTCTCCCCTGGGCCAAAAAAGTTTTATATACAAACACACTCATACTCGTACACACACACACACACACACACACACACACACATCCTTCCACACGCTCATACATTCATACATATATGAGCATACACATTCATATATAACATATACATATGTGTATATATGTGTGTATGTATGATATGCATATTTCCTTCCTTTGCAGTGAACCAAAACATCCCTCATTAGCAACGAGGCTGATAGGATGCTTATCAAATGAGTACTCAATACAATATTACTTAAAATGAAAATTTTCTGAGTTATTTTTGCTAAATGCTAGATCATATACTTCTTAAGAATAACTGATATACTCATAAATCCACTCACTTATTTCACCAATATTTGATGAGCACAATCTACGTGCCATGTACTAAAACAGAGCCCAGAGATACAGCAGCGAACTCCACAATCTTGGCCCTTAAGAAGCTTTCATTCTCATGGGGATGAAACAAGCAGGGAAATATGTCCAATTGTTACATGCGCTAAGAGGAAAAATAACGCAGTGAAGAGAGTGATGGTAGGCACTATATATATGGTGTTCAGTGAAGGCTTCTCTTACAGGGTCATATTTTAAGAGACCTGAAAGAAATGAGAGAGTAAGCCAGGCAAAAAACTGGAGGGAGAACATAGTAGGCAGAAGGAATGGCATATGTAAAGGCTGGGAAGCAGGAGCATGTTGTTGCTGGAAAATAGTGAGAGAAGGAAAGAGCGAAAGGAGATGAGGTCAGAGAGATAGCTGAGGCAAAGAGAGGGTTCAGCCTTATAAAGCTTTGGTAACGTCTGTGGCTTTTCCTCTGAGCGAGATGGGAGCCACTGAAGGGTTATAAATAGAGGAACTACATGATCTGATCTTTTACAGGGCTTTCTCTGCTTGCTCTATAGAAAAAAGATGGAAGGGAGAAGGGAGAGACACAGGCAAAGCATTTAAGAGGTGACTACACTAATCCAGGGGAGAGATGATGGTGATTTGAACCAATGCCCTGCACTGCAGGTGGTAAGAAGTGACCAGATTCTGGACATATTTTGAAAGTAGTGACTTCTGGAATTGTTGACACATTTATGTAGATATGTGGGGGGAAAGGACCCGAAGTTTACTCCAAGCTTTCTGCCTGAGTAAGTGGAAGGACTAAATGGCATATAAAGTGCCTAGGATGCAGTAGGTACTAAAAGATGCTGACAACTGGTATGCACATTATTCCCTCGGTGGGAGACCAGGACATGCCCAGGTGACCTAATGAATCGCTGTAATGCAAGTCTTTGTTTTTGAGCGGTTAGTTCCTATTGAAGGGCGACTCTAAATGCCAAAAACTTCTTCGCTGCGGGAAGGGGCTGGAGTCTTAAAACAGAAGCTACAGAAAACATCTCCAGGAGATTCCATGAAGGGTTTCTATAAAGTTTCTTTTACTGCTATGTTTTAAAATGTACTCACATCTTCATAGGCAACATACTAAAATCAAAATAAATCCATTCCTTCTGATGTGGAGTTATAATTACAAATGAACATTAAATGGATGCTCCAAGTACAGTGAAATAAATGTCTAACATAAAACCAAAAGAAAGCAATACAACTGACTTCAGTCTTTTAGGAAGTATAATAATGTGGCTTCTTTAAGGAGACGTCCAGTATGAAGATTTTTTTGGTTACAAATATAAACAACTTCTTATAAAGTGAAAGTAACCTCAAGAATATAGAATGATTTAGGGGCGCCTGGGTGGTTCAGTGGGTTAAAGCCTCTGCCTTCGGTTCAGCTCATGATCTCCAGGTCCTAGGATCGAGCCCCGCATGGGGCTCCCTGCTTAGCGGGGAGCCTGCTTCCCCCTCTCTCTCTGCCTACTTGTGATCTCTCTCTCTGTCAAATAAATAAAATCTTTAAAAAATATATATAGAATGATTTGGATCCATAATTACTTAATAAGAGAGAATATAATATCTTAAAAATATATTACTAAATGTAAAGTTGACAACAAGGTAGACAGTTATGATCTTCCAAAAAATTCTCCTTGAAGCCCTTTCCAGAGAAGGAATATGAACTGGATGAACCATGGGCAGGGTACAGGAAGCTAATTCCAAAGATGTCACCTCTGTTCTTTAAGAGTTTCCAGTCTCTATGATGAAATTGTGGAGGAGGCAATTTTATACCAAGAAAAAAAGCATGTCTGTAAAACAAAACGTATCTGCCTATTTGCTATTCACATATTGACACAAATGTGTAACTAGAAAATGTCATCTATACCAACATGAGCTAGATATTCTTTATTTGCCCCTCCAGGTCCACTCCCTAGCCTTCTCCATCTTATTTGGTGTCTGAGGAGTCTGACTTTTATAGACCACATTGCCTGGACTCCCTGGTCCTTTTGGTTTAGCCAAAAGCACCAGGAAGATATCAAGAGGCAAAAGGAGAAAGAGGATTTTTCTTCCTGCTAGACCATGGAACAACAATAGCTGTCCACTGTTCCCCTCCAGAGGTCCTCTCTTACACCTACAAGTCTCACTCGGGTCTGATAGCTACTTCCTGCCCTTGCACCTATTTCCCACAACTGCTGGCTGTGGATGCCTCGCTATCCCTTAAAAGATCCTCTTAAACTTGCTCACACATTTGTATTAACATTTCTTTAATAGTCCCTTTGAGTCTACTGTTTACTGCTACTCAACTGATATACTGATCTCTAAACTTAATTCACAATCATTTGTAGAGCTAGGAAGAAACACTGATTCCCAGAGCCTATCTAAGACCTAATGAATCAGAATCTCTATGCTTGGAGCTAAAGAGCAAATAGCTTCAATAAACAACATAGGTGATTTGGATGCAGCCAACCTGGCAACCATCACCAGACCAGCATTTGGGAACCCCTGCTCTGAAGACCCTTCCATGCCAAACTGAGGCATTTGAAAACAAATGTGATGTTTCCAGACACCAGAGCAATCAGTACAGAGAAAAATGGATTTTCTATGGGAATATCAAAAGCCAAGGAAAACAAGCGTATGGTCCGAAGTGAAAGGAGATACTCCTGAGCACATTCAATAAAGGCTCAACTACCCCTTCGTATTTTATTAGATTCTCAATTGAAAATCACTTTTCAACCATTTACAGGAAATGAAATGCATTTTCACCTCCATCTGGTGCCAAAGTGAACAAAGTGGAAAATGCTGACTAGTTTAGGCCTGTCCAACTTTAGTTTAGAGTGGACACTGGAGCACCCAGTGCCCTCGAGCTTTGAGGAAATGGGGCCTGTTTATTCCTGAACACCATGATCCTCTGGTAGGACCAGCAGATAAACAGAATCGAGAGCCTAACCTGCTCTAGTCTCATGAGATCTTCTCTCCATTCTGAAGCCAAAGGCATCAGGAGATGGGCTAAGCTGACCATCTGTTCTTCTCTCTGATAATATGTAATTAAGTAATTTATTTATTCAGCACTTGAACCCTCTCCTCTCACCTCCCATTAGTCAGGGATGATTATGCCAGACCCAGCTGTAGGTAACATATTGCACACTCAGACAAGCTCTGTGCTACAAAGCACTCTACTAGCCTCCTGGCTATCGCCCCCTCTCAGACCTGACCATAGGAGGGACTGCATGAGGCTTGCTGCTCTGCTAGCTTTGCTTTCTTCCCCAATGCTTAGGCACCACTTTCCTGCTGTGCATTAAACCATTTACTGTGCACACTTAATTCATTTCTTCAAAGATGAATTTACCCACATCCTCTGATCACTTCCACCAGGCCAGCTAGGCAACACCAATGGATTTCTCCCATCTGGTAAATTTTATCTAAAATATAAACAACACAAATGTACACAGAGCCTGACACACAGCTATAGAGCAATGGGATTGATTCCATAAGCCTCCAGCAAAATGTACAGCTGAAACTATGATTACATATAGCATACGCAATGTTTTGCATATGACATGTAGTGATTTACGTAGTACATCTGTTTTTGTAGCCTGACCAACAAGTATTTCCTTTTTGCTGATAGTGGCTTTTTAAATATTTCATGGGAGACTCCTTACTCTATGTCCCTGCAGTGTCATTGGGGCTGGCTTGATTCAAGGTTGGGCCAGCCCAATGAATGCAAATTCTAGAAATTATTTTTTTTAATGAAGCTCTTTCCACTGATGTCTAACAAGATAGCAAGTTTGCCTAGGTCACTAGTAATCATCCTGTCATCCTAGCATTAGCTTGCTAAATAAAATCAACTCAAAAAAGCAGAACTAAGATGTAGAGCGATCAACTTCTGAGCAACCAAGACACCATCTGAGAACCTGGATGCAGCTGAAACTACACTTATCCTGGGATTTCTCTGGTATATAAGCCAATAAATTCCTGTCACTGATTTAATCATACATTTATTTTTTTTTTTAACACATGCAAACATAAAATTTTTATTAATATACTTTCCTTAGTTTAAATGTTATAGGTCACTATGAAACCTTAATAACTCTTCAGGCATGGATTGGGTAAATTCACCTGAACTTAACACATTCTTAATAAATAGAAAGTAAGCAAACATAAATGAGATTGCAAAAGGAACCTAAAAACAAAAACTTCAAAACCATGAATTCTTGAAAATAGGAAAAGGTTAAAAGTTATTTAAGTACAATACAATGGCTGATGATATTAGTTCTCTAACACTACATTACTCAAGGGAGTCTGGAGGACACTTGCCCAGGATATTGTAGAAAGTGTTCTTTTTTCTCTTTTTAAAGATTTTATTATTTGACAAAGAGAGACATAGCAAAATAGGGAACACAAGCAGGGGGAGTGGGAGAGGGAGAAGCAGGCTTCCTGCTGAGCAGAGAGCTCAATGCAGGGTTCTATCTCAGGACTCTGGGGTCATGACCTGAGCTGAAGGCAGACGCTTAATGACTGAGCCACCCAGGTGCCCCAGAAAGTGTTCTTAGAGCAAAAAAGATAGTTTGATGTCCACAAAGCTTGCTGTTGAGGCTGAATAACAGACCTCCAAAGATATCCATGTCTTAATCCCTAGAATCTGTGAATATTACCTTATATGGCAAAAAAAGAACTTTGTAGATATGATTACATTAAGATTCTTGAGATAGAGAGGTTGCCCCGCATTATCCAGGTGGGTCCTAAGTGCAATCCCAAGTATTCTTATAAGAAGATTTTTTGTCATGCTAACTGTCCCTGTCATAACACACCAAGTCTATTATTCTGGAAATTGCAGTATCTAGAACACAATGCTATGTTCTGGTTAGGTCTTATCCTCACAGAATAGAAACTATTATTTCTACTAGTCCAGTCTCAAATTCCATTAGGCCACTTTAAAAATACATTCTTAAACATGAAAAGGCACTCAATATCACTAATCATCACGGAAATACAAATCAAAACCCCAGTGAAATACCATCTCACACCTGTTAGAATGGCTATCCTCAAAACAAGATAGAGCAAGTGTTGGCAAGGATGTGGAGAAAAGGGAACCTCTGAACACTGTTGGAGGAAATGTAAACTGGTGCAGCCATTTTAGAAAACAATATGAAGATTCCTCAATAAAATTTGAAATTGTAACTACCACGTGATCCAGCAATCTCACTCTGAGTATTTCTCCAAAAGAATTGAAAGATATCTGCCCTCCCATGATCAGTGCAGCATTATTCACAATAGGCAAGATACGGAAACAACCTAAATATCTATCAATGAATGAATGGATGAAAAAGATGTGGTACATATACAATGGAGTATTATTCACCCATGAAAAAGAATGAGACCTGCCTTTTGCAACAACATGGAAGGACCTTGTTATTCTAAGTGTAATAAATCACACAGAAAAATATGAATATTATATATTATTTATATGTGTTATCTAAAAAAGGTAAACTCATAGAAACAAAGACTAAAATGGTGGTTACCAGAGGCTAGTGGTAGGGCAATGGGGAGATGTTGGTAAAAAATATAAACTTCAAGTTATAAGGGGCGCTTGGGTGGCTCAGCCATTAAGCATCTGTCTTCAGCTCAGGGCATAATCCCAGGGGTCGAGCCCCGCATGAGGCTCCCTGTTCAGTGGAAAGCCTGCTTCTACCTCTCCCACTTCCCCTGCTTGTGTTCCCTCTCTCGCTGTGTCTCTCACTGTCAAATAAATAAATTATATCTGAAAAAAAAAAAAACACTTCAAGTTATAAGATAAATAAGTTCTGAGGATCTAATGTCCATCATAGTGATTAAAGTTGATACTGTATTATATACTTGAAAGTTGCCAAGAGAGTAGATCTTAAATGTTCTCACCATAGAAAGACATGGTAATTATGTGATGTGATGGGTGTATTAGCTAACACTATGGTGGTTGGTGATCATTTTGTAATTTAAAAATGTATCAATTTGACATGTATGTACCTTAAATTACACAATGTTATATGTCAGTTATATCCCAATAAAGCTGGAGGAAAATACGTTCCTTGACTTAGCAGTGATGTCATGGAAAAAATTACACAAACTTTCAAAGTGAGGATAAATTCATGGAGTATACATGAAATAATTCAACAAGAGAAGTTAATTTTAGGACTGCAGGCAACAGTATCAGATCAGATAACATGAAGCCTTCTGCTATAAAACATATAGATATTCTGGTTAAAATATCACAAGTATTCTTTTAAATACATATCTGAACTCGAATAAAAGTAAGAGAAATCCCCAGGGGTCAAAAACGAAGATGAAAGGAAACTCAGCGATATATTATCATATTGTCCTGGTTTGGTGACTGGGGAAGGGATTGGTCTGGTCTCAGTGTAAGGGCTTTGATTTTAATAGCTACACACATAGTACATAAGACCTGGAACCTATGAGACGAGGAGAGTTGGAAATGAGACTCTCATCCTTAATCCAGGATCTTTGGAGGACTGCTTTTTCAGTGAAATGGTGTTCTGTAGGCACACTGGCACAGAAAGTTAACAAGGAAGCTATTCCACATTTCAGGCATGAGGAGTGGAGGGAAACCTCCCCTAAAAATTCTTAACCAGAAGCTCATCTTCCCATGAGCTTCAGTTTTATTTTATACTCTCTTTGCAGAGTCCTGTATTCCTAAGGCATGAGATTAACATAAAAAGACATCCTGGACCACCTGGCAGGAGAAAATGAGAGATATCTAGATGGAGAAAAACTCAGCCCAAACCACACAGAAACCCCATAGATAAAGCTTCCACTGAGGATGTACATAAATAAAATGATATAAATAAAACAAAATCATATAAATAAAACAAAATTATAGAGCTTAATAGGAAAAATTTAGTATTCATGTTAAATCAGCAGATAGACGGAAGGAAGACCTCTAAGAACTTCACATAGCAGATTTAAGATAGATAGATAGATAGATAGATAGATAGATAGATAGATAGATAGATAGATATGCTTAAAATGATCAAAAGGGCAGTATATTGAAAGCATGCATTCTGGTTCTTCCCAAAGCCCTACTAAGATGATAGTAAACATTTTACCTCCCTAAGGCACAAACTCACAGACGCAAAAAGGAAAAAAAAAGAGAACAAAAACAGAAAAAAAATGGATGATAAAAAGCTAATGGACTAGTGATAATTAACTAGCAGACAAGAAAAATCTAAAATAAGTTAAAATAGTTAAAGTGGTTTCTCTGTAAGAGCAAAACAAGAAGAGAAGTAAAGAGGGAAGCAGTACAAAGTAAAAGAACATGCCCCACTTTGAAACGGCAGCAAATTTTGAAAACTCCAGGGACAAGAAATATCCTTGCAGTAGGAAAGTAGACATATCTACAATGAAAGGTGAGGCATGATCATTGAAGAACAGAATTTAAGTCTTAGAAACATCCTAGAAGACATTCTTTTTTTCTACATAGAAGTCATGGAGGTTTATCAAATCTATCTTTCCAAGGGAGCACCAAATGGGGACATTTAGAGGCATTTAAACATTGACAGTGAGGGGGCTTTACCTCCCTACATCACATCCTCAAATAGTTTCTAGGAACAAAAATTGTTAAGACAATAAAAATTCAACTAAACTCTATGCGGATGCAAACTTCAAGAGATGCAGCAGAAAGATAGAGTTTTCTGTGATTATCATAACACTTATGTCAAAAGAGAGACTAGACTACTGGCCAGTGACAAAGACAACACAGGCTGGTGACCTGGATCAGGATAACAATAGATAGAAAAGGCCAAGCGGAAGAACAAGAGACTACTCTAGCTGCTTCTGACAAAGGGCATCATCTATATATCATAATGGGCAACTAGCAATTAACACCAAAGCTATATGTGGTTACATATGCATGTCATTTGTAATTTCCTGTGGGAGAGTGCATTTATTTGCATAAAATACTTAGAAATTGTGGATGGTTGAGTATGCAGCATCAGTTCACAGCTCAATAAATACTTTGGCTATTTTCATGAAGTTCTAGATCAGAACTTTGTATCAACTGGAATAAAATAGTAATCATCTTCATTCACTAGCTGGGTTCCACACTGAATAGTAGATAGGTAAGTATTTCTTAACAAGTATTATCCATAAACATTTTACATACCAGCAGAAGAGTGAACTATTAATGATAGCTCTCTATATTTTTCTTGGCAGGCAGTATTTTACTTCATTTGGGATTACAATACATACTTGGGGAAAAAGAGTTGATACTCTTTCAAACTATTCTTTAATACAACAGCTAGAAACCTTCCCTTTGTAGCCTAAATCTGGCCCACATACCTATACTTACTTTTATAAGTGTTATTATTAAATTAGGTGCCAAAATATAAAACTTGGAAGATTTTGCAATCCCCCTCAAAAATCCAAATTTATGGATTCTCTGTTTCTAAAAATGTTGTTTAAGAGTTGGCTAGAGGTAAATAGAGGCTACCCCCTTCTTTACCCCATCCCCTCCTCACTACCAGTATCCTCCCCTGTCTACCTGGCCCATGGTCATCTAAGATTGGGAGCTTGGCTCTAACTGCAGGTGCAGCCCATTCTCATGGAATCAGCTTTAGGCCAGATGGATTTGGTTTAGAACCATGGGTCCAGCTGACTGTACTGATGATGGGTAATTCACTTACTATTTTAAGCCTCAGTTTCTCCATTTTTGGCAAAATGGGAATAATTTTGTCTTTCTCATAGGACTATTGTGAGGATTAACAGGAAAATTGCAAGTACTTCAAATGCTTGACAAATTTATTCAGTAAGTGATAGTTTTTCCCTTCTAACTGAACTCTTAACCAATTCAAACACATTCAGCTCCTTCAATCTTTTGGCACACTTCTGAGTGACTTTACATGTAAGTGATTACACAAGGACTGGTTGAGGGTAAAAAGATGTGCTTGACCTTTGCCTTCAAGAAGCATGTAAGCTACCAGGGAAGGTAAAACCTATGAGCAAAATAAGTTGGAACATCATACAACCATACACCTATTTAACAATAGTCAAAATCCAGAACGCTGACAACACTAAATGCCGACAAGGGTGTCAATCAATAGGAACTGTCATTTATTGCTGGTGGGAATGTAAAACAGTACAGCCACATTAGAAGATAGTTGGTGGTTTCTTTCTTTCTTTTTTTTTTTCAAAAAGAAAAACAAACTTTATTTACAGGGAAAAACTAGAATTAGAATAATATTTTTTCTTTTTTTTTATTAACATATAATGTATTATTTGCCCCAGGATACATGTCTGTGAATCATCAGGCTTACACATTTCACAGCACTTACCATAGCAAATACCCTCCCCAATGTCCATCACCCAGCCACCCTATCCTTACCTCCCCTATCCCCCAGCCACCCTCAGTTTGTTTAGACTCTTATAGGAGTCTCTTAATGGTTTGTCTCCTTCCGGATCCCATCTTGTTTCATTTCCCTCCCCCACCTCCCCCCACGAACCCCTGCCCTGCCTCTCAAATTCTTCATATAAGAGAGATCATATGATATTTGTCTTTCTCTGACAGACTTATTTCGCTTAGTGGTAGTTTCTTACAAAACTAAATACCATTCAGCAATTGCTCTCCTTGGTACTTACCCAAAGGAGTTGAAACTTACGTCCACACAAATACCTACACATGAATGTTTATAGAAACTTTATTCATAATTGCCAAGACTTGCAAGCAACCAAGATGTCCCTCCGTGGGTAAAAGGATAAACTATGGTATACTGAGGCAATGGGATAGTATACAGTGGCAAAAAGAAATGAGCTATCAAGCCATGAAAAAACATGGAGGTACATTAAGTACACATTACTAAGTGAAAGAAGTCAATCCGAAAGTGTTACATACTCTGTGATTCTAACTATATGACATTCTGGAAAAGGCAAAACTACATACACAGTAAAAAGATCAGCAGTTGCCAGGTTTAAGATGGGCAAGAGGGAATGAATAGATAGAACACAGCTTCTTAGGGCGGTGAAAATACTCTGCGTGATACCATAATGAACATGTCACCATACATTTGTCCAAACCCATGGCATGATACAACATCAAGAATGAACCTTAAGGTAGACTCTGGGCTTTGGGCAGCTATGATGTGTCAATCAATTAGGTTCATCAATTATAACAAATGTAGCACTGTTGGGAGATGCTGCTAATGAGGAGGCTATGCAGGTATGGGGAAGGAGGTATATGGGAAAAATCTGTATCTTTCCCCTCTATTTTGCAGTGAACCTTAACTGCTCTAAAAAACAAGTCAATTAAAAAAAAACAGTAAAGATGAAATGCAGGAGGAAAAATAAAAGGATAGAACATGGTGAACGCAGAAGTAAAAACAAAATGAAATGACTCTACTGAGATCACATGTGATTAGGCAAGTGTTACTATATTTTGTTCAAATCTTGGTGATATCTTTTCATGTGTTACCACCTTCCTCACCCTCACTTCTGTCTCTACCAGTACAGTGCAGGGGAGGGGGCTGGAGAATAAAGTCAAGGCTTCACTTAAAGAACTGAAAAATCACCAGTCTTCATAGATTCACTCGCTATATATCCAGCCATGTTCTCTACAAAGAGAAACAGCAGCTATTGCTGCTGTTTTAAGATAGGATGTCATACCTAGCTGTGGAATAACATTTAGAAGAGTCTTCTTTAGATCTGAGTATACATGGGGGGAGGGAGAAGGAGGCCAATTTTTAAGAACAATCTTACTTGTCTGATGGGACTCACACTTCATCTCAAACACAAATGTGCTATTAAGTGAATCTAAAATAACTGATACAAATCTCTCCGCTGAGCCAGTGGGAAATTCCAACCTTTATAAGTTGGGAAGTGCTAAAACAGCAACCTTTTAGAAAAGAGTATCTATCTTTTTGAGCTGTTTCTGGGGAATTGCATATAAAGCATTCTGAAAACAAAAATACTTCCCTATTTTTCCAAGATCTGTTTTGCCAGCTTGATACGAAGCTGCCCAGGACAGATATTGTCATGGCTCAAAATGTTTTCAGAATTATATTCACAGTTTAAATGTTTTCCAATATGGTGTTTGAATATCAAAACCAAAACAGCCCTTGAGGAGATGGGGAGAAAAAGAAACATTCCTCAATTCTTTAGTTCCTATAAGATGTCTAAAGGAATTTATTTCCTCTACCAACATTCCTATCACTTAATAATTTGACAGAACTTTCTGAAAAATGTTTTTAGGAGATTTACATTTAGAAGAACTAGGCACAACATTATGATTGACTATAGTAAGCCACAAAGTGACACATTCTGATTGATTTTATATGGAAAAGAAAAACCATATGCTAAATGTTTGTGTCTTCTTATGAATGGGAAGAGTAATTATTGGTCAGGTCCCAGGACTTTCAGAAATGGTTAAGCACCCAAGCTTCATTTTCTAGTTAAATCTTTGAGTCATTCATCTGATGATTAATTCAGCTTTGTAAAACGATACTCTGGTGGCAACTAACTTAGAATAAGAAGTCAATGACAAAATCTTAACTTTATTGGGTTCATATTTTAGCACAGCTGTTAAAAGATAACATTTAGAAGACTCTACTTTAGATCTGAGTATACATGGGGGGAGGGAGAGTTAAGAATGTTTGGTGCATATCCCTAATATTTGGGGGCTGTTACGGACTGAATGTTTTTGTCCCTTCCAAATTCACACATTGAAGCCCTAACCCCGATGTAATGGTATTTGAAGATGGAGAGGTAATCAGGGTTGGATGAGGTCATGAGGGTGGGGCCCTCATGTTAGGATTCTAAGGAGGAGATACCAGAAAGCAAGCCTTCTCTGTCTCTCCCCTGACATTCTCGCACAGAAGGAAGACCATGTGAGGACACAGTGAGAAGGCAGTCATCTATAAGCCAGGAAGTCTCTCCCAGAATCTGACATCCTGATCGGCACCCTGATCTCAGACTTCTACCTAGCCTCTGGTATTTTGCTATGGCAAATTCCTAACACAGAGTCTCCGAGAAAAGTATCATGCTCTCACACCCTTTAGAGACATCTTTGGGGATATGCGTGCCTGGCCCACATCCCTGCTGCTGACAAGTGAGTCCTCCACCCACAGAGTATTAATGGGATGCACTTCCCTGTTCATAACTGACTGGCCTACAGGTAGACACCTTGTGAACCATGCTGCTCTGAGCCATACTGGAGCTTGAGGCAAAAGGAAAAATATCGGTAAGAGTGATTCTGTCTATACTTACAATTTTGTATTTTGTTTATCGTGGAATTTTTTGCATTAATTTTTATCTTTTTAAACATTGCATTGAAATGGTATTTATCTGGATTATTGATATTTTTAGGCTTCACCTTAAATTTTGCACCTGCAGCTTTATCACCTCACCTTAGTCTCATCCCTGCTGAAAAGCTAGGTGTCACCTGAATTTGGGAAATCGTCTAAGAAAGACTGGTCAAGGGATCTTAAACTGGTAGCCTCAAAAAACTACATTTGACCATAGCACACTATGGGTATGTTTAGTTTTGCCATTAGTAACGTTTAATTTAAATGCCTTTAAGCGGGGCGCCTGGGTGGCTCAGTGGGTTAAGCCTCTGCCTTCGGCTCAGGTCATGATCTCAGGATCCTGGGATGGAGCCCCACATCGGGCTTTCTGCTCAGCAGGGAGCCTGCTTCCTCCTGTCTCTCTCTCTGCCTGCCTCTCTGCCTACTTGTGATCTCTCTGTCAAATTAATAAATAAAATCTTTAAAAAATAAAATAAAATAAATGCCTTTAAGCAAGAAATGCATTCTGCATATCGGCACTGCCCCACACTCACTATCAATCAAAATGAGGCCCACCTCCTGAAGGCCTTTGGGCCTGACTCTGGCTAGTGAGTGGGAATGGTCACTGGGATCGAGAAGGTGCTGTCTGGGACCCGCTGACACCACCATATTCTGCACAAGTGCAAAGAGGCGAAAAAAAAAAAAAAAAAAGCCAGAGGTAGAAAGAAAAACAAAGCAGATGTGCAGAGAGGAGCCAAAAAGAGAATTCTAAGAGAGGTTGGAGTGTGGAGTTTGACTGTGTTGACTGTGAACTTCCTATTCCCGTCACCCACGGGCAGCTCTAACTCTGCCTTTAGTCTGAACCAAAAACCAACGTCCCTTCTCAGTCACCCACCCCTCCTGCCTCCTTCCCACATGAGGGCTCCTGGCCCGTGGAAGCTACCAATACAAACTAAGTCTCCTAATGAGCAGAAATCATTTTCCTTTCTTACCTACTACACATTTACTGTAAAATTAGTAAATACCCAGTTCACCAACCAAATTCTGACCTTCACAGAGTTCCTAACCTGTAAAAACAGCAGCCATTGGGAGGAGGAATGATCCTCCACTCTACAGTCTTTGTTGTGCAGTTCATAACCCCATTCCGCAGTGAATATAGTTAACGCTGAAGAACTGGCAAGCACAGAGAAGCTGGATGAAGACACCCTCCAGGAGCTATAAAGAACGCTGCCCAGGCTCCTGCTGTGAATTACTGTTGTTATAATTATTCAGAATCAATTTTAATCAGGAAACAACACACCCATTTAAATAAAATGAAAATAAACGCACCAGGAAGAAAACCAAAGTTTGATTCCAAGCAAAACTGAAGACTTCAGCCTCTACAAAGAAAATCTAATTCTGCCAAAATTTTGTACATTTTACATTTAATTTTGCTCTGATTTACGGCTGGATCTCGTTGGTACCGATGGTATATAAAAAAAACATTAACTCTGTGGAGGCAATTGTTAGTTTTTATAATAAAAAATGCATACTGCTTATACCATTATTGCTTAGGAAATTAGAGAACAGAGCTTCTAATACCCTGAGCGTGGAATACTGTAGCAAACCACTTAACTTGCAATAATAGAGTATTGACTAGGTACAGTGATCTGTGAGACACAGCCACAGTCAGATTAAGCTACTATCACACTGGGCTCAATAGAGCTCCTCCTGGAATACATTTATTCCACCTTAGCCAAAGAATTCCCAACAAATTAGCTATGAAAAAGCTTTCTGAACAGCTTTTTCTATAAACTATGTATCATTTTCCCTTTTTCACTTTGTTTTCAAATACTCACTTAAAACATTGACTTCTTTTCACCTCCTACCTACAAAATCTGAAAGATTTTGAGCCCTTGACTTAGACGATCTCTGAATTAAGAGGAGGTGTTTCTAAGGCTAATTTCATGTTTACCAAAGAAAATCACCATAGAAAATGCATAGGTTAGCATTTGCAGGCCTTGAAAGTATGAAAGAGTAAGTTTAAGAGCTTTACAATGCCTTTCACGTGAACTACACTAGCCCAATGGTGTTAAAACACACAAGTGCACATGCTCTTTCTGAATACAGGCTGCAGTCTGTACCCCTCTCCCTCTCCGTCTCTTTTCCCCCTCCCCTTCTCCCCCTCTCCACCTTCTTCTTTCTTCTTGTTACACACACATCACATACAGTCACTCACTCACACAGACTTTACCTTCCTCTCCACTTAGTTGGCTGAAGTGATCTAGCATATTATACAGTGACAGGATATGGTAAGATATCTTCTGGTCCCTGTCGCTACTCTTTAATGGACACTGGAACATTTAATCTGAAGTCTCTCCTTTGCATTCCAATGCTGAAACCTATTAGCACTGTGGGCAGATCTTAAGTACGTGTGCCAGATGAGTTTAGGTAACAAGAAAAGAGATATCTCCCTGGAAAATGTATCCAAGTTACATGTCACAGGAAGAAAAGCCTCAGTGGATATAATTTAGGAAACAAAAAGGAGCTGCTGGGTAGCTCAGCCAGTTAAGCATCTGCCTTTGGCTCAGGTCTTTTTTGTTGTTGTTGTTGTTGTTGTTGTTGTTGTTGT
>CM053607.1:44591155-44616470 GCA_028646535.1 Procyon lotor | reverse complement strand
ATTTTCTGCTCCTAGAATTGCTGTTCTTATTCTCTTCTCTCTGCTGTTGTGTTTGCCGGCTTTTAGAGTGGTTTTCAGCCTCTTTCTGGATCCCAGTGCTCTCCGTGCCTCCTACACCTCCGCCATCTTGTCTTGGTCCTCTGGCTCAGGTCTTGATCCCAAGATCCTGGGATTGAGCCCCAAGTCGAGCTCCCCACTCAATGGGGAGCCTCCTTCTCCCTCTGATTATGCTCTCTCACTCGCTCACTCTCTCAAATAAGTAAATATTCTTTTAAAAAAAGGAAACAAAAAACTGGCATGCCCCCAATACATTCCTCTTGTTTTATTCCTTTGACTTCAGGCATTATCTACCTCCCAAAATTATAAAAATGTGAGTCTTTGGAACACATTATTTGGGGAAAACTCTTTATAAAGAGTCTCTCGCAGTCCTCCAAGTTTTCTGAGCAGAGGCACTGACAGTTTTTTCCCTAGACTATCTTGTCATGGATGTTTGAATAGCAAACAGCCTTGGAAGATAGACTCAGTTTTCCTCTGGGGCAGAGAACATATTTGTTTCCTGACCACTTTAAGAAAGATAATGTCTCTCTCCAAGGCAAAGATTAGTCGGGTTTCCCAACAGTCCTTTTAAAAAATTGGCATTCCTCAACTGTGACACAAGCCCAGTACGTGGATAACATTCCCTAAGCCTTCCTCTGCATCATCCTCTTGGATGTGGGGTCTGTGGGAGCCAATAAGATCCTGGTGCTCTGCCTGCTGAGCTATAAATAATAGTCTTTTGTCTCCACCCAGGAGTCTCACATCTTTGGCCACCATCTATGAAACTGTGATAGGCTGACTTGTTAATTTGCAAGGAGGGTAAAACTTCAGACCATCACAGTTCTTCGTGAATTAACATGTCACTTGAGTATAACCAACTCTACCTTCACATTAACCAATTGCTTGACTCCTAAATTTTAATGGGTATAAGGGGTGCTTAAAATACTCCCAAGCACTGTCACCACCAAGGAAATGCCTCACAGGTGCCCATAAACTGATACGTCAACTACAGCGCTTACACAGAATTGCCATGTTCTCCCTCTCTGTGCCATGGTGTTCTGGGTTTCCCTACAGCAACTGCTGCCCACATCCACCCTGTGAGTAGCCATGTCTATGCAAGGGCACAATCTCCAGAGAGTTCTCCAAGATGCCAATTCCAAAGGTGCCACAACAGTGCTTAGAGAGTTCCCTCTCTTCTATTCTGTGCCATACTCTGATATGTAGGCCTGAAATACCACTGCTGGGCATGAAATCCCTGAAGCCTCTCATTAGGGAAAGAAAAAATTTATAGCAACTTCTGACCATTGACCCATTAACTAGTGAACACAAACCTGTTCCACTGTATAAGGCAGAAAGACAAAACAACTCCCTCATCATTTTGCCTCTCGTCCTCTGTGTAACCTTTATTATAACCAAACTACTCCTTTCAATCAAACTAACAATCCAATGTTCTTAAATCAAAGGGTAAAGACAGATTCTGGGCAAGCATCTAAACCCTGCATGCATCCTATTAATAGTCCTATTACAAACCCTTTTAGTTTATAAAAACATCTGCCAACCAAGGAGAGAGAATTATACCAGAGAAAATGAGAGTGCCTGGCTGACTCAGTTGGGAGAGCATGTAACTCCTGATACCAGGGTCCTGAGTTCAAGCACCACATTCGGTGTGGAGCCTACTTTAAAAAAAAATTAAGAAAAATAAAATGGAATACAAGTTGGATAACACTGTAAAAGAAAACAGAAAGGGAAGAGAAAAAAAAAAGTACAAAAAGGAATGGTCCAGACTTTACAGATACATGGAAAGAATGCACCTATGCACTGAATGAGCTCCTAACAGAAAGGACAACATTGTCAATGCCATCTTCAGCCCTGAGCACCTGTCTAGGGCAATAGTTTTTTCACATGTACCCCAAGCTTTGAAATTGGTCATGCTTTTATTTAAGTGGTGATGCTCATTTGTATATTCAAATATGCTAACCAGTGAATATGAAAAACAGTACGTATGAAATGTAGGTTGAATAGAGTAATTTCTCAGTATAAAGCTAACCCGAGCCTGAGTTTTGTTATCTATTGTTTTCTGTCTTCATTCTTAGGAAAAGAAGAAAATGTAGACTTTCAAGGAAATAAGAGAACCATCTGGATCAGAACACCTCCCAAACTTCACATTCAGTTCTGCCGTCCAAACAAGGATTTAGAAGCACTTTTCCTAAACCAGTAATTGAGTGGTGCCTGCCAATTTCTCCCACAACTTGGCTTTTCTTAACAAGCCATTCTCCCACCTTTGTCCCTTTTGTTTTTTGCAATGAGGATGAGAGAAGCTGGATAAATTGTACACAATCACCAGGATATCATGGGAGTAAAAGGGGTGTAATGAAGTGTAAAAAATAAAAAATAAATTACTGTTTGAATCATGGGGTTTTCTGAGAAAAATCCACAAATTAAAAAATACCATCTAGAAATGGTATAAATTGGTCCATAAGACAGTAATGCTCAATTTTTTTTTACTAGCCTAGAAACTATTTAGTTTTGACAGAAATGATCCAAGTAGCAAGGACTATATTTCTATAAGGAAAGTGATAAATACGGAGAAGTTAGCCAGGACAAATTTTTACCAAAAAAATCAAAGGAACTAAGTTACTTCCAGAGAAGAATGAACTGACATCTAACACAACTTTCCACTACCCTGGTCCATTTCCATTTACTCCTAGTTTGAGCTTAGATTAGTCACTGAAACAATGATCAGAATACACATTCTTTGAGAAGATCTAAGAATAAGAAAATTCCCATCTGAATTTTGATCCTGAAAGAGGAGTTTTGAGAAAATCTCTCATCCTTATAAAACAGATTCTCCCAAGGCTGAATCTTCTTTCTGGGAGTAAGTTAAACAACTACGGAAATGCTGAGTACTCTGTAGGATTATGTATCATGAAGTCAACAGCACAGTTTAGGGGAGATCAGTCTCAGGTTCAAATCTCTGCGGTTACTGCCCAGGTGACCTTAGGAAAGTTATAAGATAGCCCAAAAGCCCACTTTTCGCTATCTCCAAAAATATGAATAATAATATTACCAAACATGTTCTCCATGAAATAAAACTGGAATGATAAATCATAATATATGAACTAGAACTTGCTATATGCAAGAATTGTCACAGGTCTCAAACAACTTTAACACCAGAGGAAAGAAGACCACCACCACTGGAATAACAGCTGCTTTGTGATGAGATACAAAAATCCTTGCAGAAGGAAAAAGAGGCATTAAGGAAGAAAACAATTATTCACAACTTCTTCTTCTGGATCTGTTTTACTTCTCCAATCTCTAGAAGCTGTTGAGGCTTCAACTCCTACAAACAGGAGCTGACAGGTGATGAAAACGGGCTCAAAGCAGCAGCTGCAGGTCATGTAATCAGCACCAGCTGAGAAGCCCTAAAACCTTGTCCTGGCTCCCTGCTGATTGGCTGTGCCTGGGGCACCCACTTAACCTCTCTGAGATCCTCAATCCTCAATTGCAAAATTAGAGATTGAACAGCATAGGTTCTAGAAGATTCATTGGAACTGGTGAAAAACATTCTCAATTTCCACAATTCTACTAAATCAAACACACAGATGATCCAAAAAAGATTGCAAGTCAGGTTACCTTTCCCCCGGAGAAATCGAGCTGTGTTACAGAGAGCTCATGCCTTGTTTGGTAATGAGCATCCAGATCCACTGGGCTAGGCATCCAGGTGACCCACATTTCTGTATAAATGCTTCTGCCGGTGCCAAGGGCTGTATGCAGCCTGGAACTAGAAAGGAAGAGATTAAACTGAAGGCACAAACACCTGCCTCACAGCCTATAGGGAGCTCTAGCCATCCTGACAGGCCAGTTGTGGTAATTGTCCTGTCTTATCCAATAAACCAGCTATTCAAGCACTGAAAGGTTGATGCCTCCTGTCAGTTGACCATAATTCCAATCACCTCCATTGCACATATATGTTTTATTTGCATCACACCTGTGCCACCACAGACCAGGAGAGACCAATTAAACTATGATTAGCACATATGCCAACTAAATCTGACAAAGGGCTGTTCTCAATGAAATCAAAGAACTGTGTTAGGGAAAGCCAGATGATCACTTAGATGTGAGAGGGTAGTACCAATGACATTGAGAATATGAGACATACTGAGATAAATCTAAAAGAAATCAGACTTGTTAGTTATGTTTTCTATTGCTATTGATACAGATGAAGAACTTTGATGGCTTATCTTCAGACAGAGGAGAACATTTCATTTTAAATCTTTGCTAGTAAATACAGTGGCACAGGGAGAGGGTCGTGTAGTTTCACTTATATATCAACTGACCAGTCATCTGGACATTAGCATCTGGATACAACATCATCTGGACTATGAAAAGGCAAAACACAAATACGGGCAAGGTCCTTACCCTGACTGATACATTGTCCCAACTCGCCTCCCCAGCTGTATTAGTTAGGGCAAAGCTACTTGCTCTTACAAACACAACCATTACATCCAGTCAAAGTGTTCCTGCTGAGTAAGCCACTCTCCTCCACATGGAGATTTAGAGAGCCAGAGTCCTTCCGTCTTGTGACTCCATCAACTCCTAGGCCTCTGGAGTCTCCTGTATCCAGGAAGACAGAGGTAAGGAGATTTAAAGAGATACTAGCATCTTAAAACTCTGGCACAGGCAATAATACTTTTGCTCCTTTGCCTAAACGGTAACATGGCCACAACTGCATTCAAGGAGGACCAGGAATGTAATCCCCTAGGTGGGAAATCTCCTCCCAAGGTTGATCCTGTACTATGCAAAGCACAGCACTAAATTTTGGTGGAGAGTTCTTCTCTCCTATAATCACAGATTCTCTTGGGTAAACAGTTTAGATCCCAATTATTTCAACTTATACTTTATCATTGACTAGAAGTGTTACATCATATCTTCCCGCTTCCTCATCATCATTAATTTTATGTAGTATCATGCTGAATGTGTTTTTTCAAGATATTGTAGTTTATCCAGCCAGATAATAAAGATACTTCACAGGTATACTATTAGGGCCAGGTATACTATTAGGAGAAGGAATATAGTACCATTGCCTTTTTCATGAGGAAAGAGAAATTCCTGATTTGTCTTCACTTTTTTGGTTATTCCAGCTTTACATAGTATGGTGACAGACTGGTTAAAGTGTCTAACTTTGCCTTAGAAACTTGCATTATCACGTGAGTCCAAACCAACTCTGCCATCAACATCTAGAGGTGGTTCCCCCTCACACCAAAATCAGGGTTATAATTCATGGGTATGTTAACTGTGGGGGGTGAGGAAAGTGTAGATGATACTCAGAGACTGTGGTCCAAGATGATAGATGGCATGCGAGAGAAGAAAGAGATGGACTGAGAATGCCTTACTCAGCATATCACTCAAAATCTCAAACTCCTGGGGTACCTGGGGTACCTGGGTGGCTCAGTGGGTTGAGCATCTGACTCTTGATTTCAGCTCAGGTCATGATCTCAAGGTCTTGAGATCAAGCCCCAGGTCAGGCTCTGAGAGGGACAATCTCCTTGTCCCTCTCCCTCTGCTCCTCACCCCCACCTTGTGCTCTCACTCTCTCCCTTTCTCTCTTTCAAATAAATAAATGAAATCTTTGAGAAAAAAACTCAAACACCTGCTTGGCTTACATTTTTTATTCAAAGTCCATCTTTTGTATCACTTTTATGAGTAATAGAGCATGCAGGGATGGCTGGACTTTGAGGGGAAAAGACCACAGACTGATAAATGTAAAAACAAATCCCAAAACTCGTCATTCATAGGCATGAAACTGAAGGAAGCTAGAGAATGTTCACAGACTAGGTGCTAAGAACCACCACGCCCCAGTTTATTAACACATTGTAATGGCAGTGTCCTTTTTGTCCCTGAATATAGCTAAGATCACCACCAAGATGTGTCTCATGGACAGCATGCTGAAGTAGCTTATGTCACTTGAGCAGGGAAGATGAGACCATGTGACATTCAGCACATAGGGGAAAAGGCAGATCCTGCAATCATTAGTTATCACAACCAAAAAAAAAAAAAACCTTCTTTAAAAGGAGTATTCTGATAACATTTGTTTTGATGAGATTATAATATTTGTGCCATAAAGGACAGACTCTCTGAGCTGCAGCCTTTGTCCAGGATAGTAAATCATTAAGGATTTCTGAGCTTAGATTTTTAACTTCTAAAATGCATGATGTAAAGTTCTGTTGATTACAGAGAATCTGATTTTCTAGTCAGCATCCACCAAAAGCAGCAACAGAAAATGCCTCTCTAGCACAGTTCTGCTGACTTATGATCCCTACTTCACCGACTCTCATCTGCTTCTAGGCACAGCTGTTTCCAAATGGAACAGCACTTTATGCAAACAGTGCCAGCCTGGCCTCAGAACAAGAAAGCCCAGAGAATAAGAGTTGGGGAAATCATTATTTTATAGTTGGAGCCAAGAATTTGGACTATCACCTGTGACTTCAGATACCTATGATCTTCCATGGCTTGCTCTTTGCTGAAATGCACCGCCTGAAGCAGATCTTAGAAAGCTGTTGTGGCAACCCAGTTCTCTGGATCCTTACAAAGTTCTCTGAGTGTGCCAAGGAGATGAGCAAATGGAATGATAATGAAGAAGGCTGTGCCATGCACAGCACCTCCTCTCTCTTTGCTCAACCTCATGGAGAAAACCGCACCCAAGTTGATAATTACAAGATTAGAATCCATGGGAGTTTTGTTTTTCTATAGAGTTCAATAGTGCATAGTTTCTATTAAACAACAACTAAACTAAACCCAATGAATCCACTCTGTAGGGTACTTGCAAGAGAGTAGAATGTCACAGCCAACAAGATATGAGTCATCAACCAGAGCAGAACCTTTGAAAAACTAAGAGAAGCAGACCCCTTAAAGAACAACACTCCCTTTGGGACCCAACAGAATGTTTCATAGTTGTCAACCTCCACTCAGACCCTGGTTGCCTACTCTGAACTGCCATAACCCTACACCTTCCAAGACTTCCCAAGGCCAGAATTTGATCCATACGGCAAAGTATAAATTGTAGTGTTTAAGAGCAAAGGCTTTGGAATAAGATTGCCTTGTTCCATAACATGACTTCACTACTTCTTGTATGATTGTCAGTAAGTAACCTATTTCTATTAAGCCTAATGCATACATGGGAGAAAAAGACCTAAAGATATACATATGTTTAAAGTTAACAGTAGTTTTCTCTGGATAGAAGGATTAAGCATTCAGTTAGTTTTATTTAGGGCACCTGGGTGGCTCAGTCCATTAAGGGTCTGTCTTCAGCTCACGTCATAATTCCAAAGTCCTGGGATTGAGCCTCGCATCAGGCTTCCTGCTCCGTGCGAGGCCTGCTTCTCTCTTCCACTCCCTCTGCTTGTGTTCCCTCTCTCACTGTCTCTCTCTGTCAAATAAATAAATAAAATCTTTTAAAAAATGTTTTATTTAATTTATCTGCATTTTCTAAAAATGTTTATAATTGAGCATATACTATTTTTGTAATAAGAAAAGCAACGTGTTGTATAATAATAAAGTTAACTAAGGAAATTAGAACTTAAGTGAAGTCATAGTTTCAATAGAATAATTCTTGATGAATCCAAACAACAGTCAAATTCCAACTTTGTTCCTCTAAATGTTATTTTTAAAATGCCAAAATTCAATTCAAAAATCAGTTGATGGGCTTAATTTTAAATAAAAGCAAACAAAACCACAGCACCAAAGCAATAAATTAAAATACAAGACCCTCCCCCCACCCCCACCATCTCCCACTTGGTCATTTGATTCCATTCCTCCAGGTCTTAGATGGCATTGTAACTGGCTCCCTTGACAGTCCCATGATGCCTCGTGTACCAGACTCTGTGCTATTTTTCCAGATATATACCTCCCAGGCTTACCACAAAACTGCCCTTCCAAAAGATTCCAGCAAAATAACACGTTCTGTTGAAATATTTTTAAACAGGTTATTGAAACACAGAAAGGACATTACTTTCAAAGTTTTAGCCTATTCCAAGAGCCCTGTTGAGATTCTTGGCTCATTCTCCAATAGCTCTGACACAAAATTCAACTGACAGCAGCAGTCTCAGTTCATGATAGCTGATGGAGCACAAGAGGGTGCATCGGCCAACCTGATCCTCAAGGAACTTCAAGAAAAAACATATGTCATAAGACTGACAGTGAACTCCCAGTGAACTGAGATACCTACAATCCCAAGCACACAAAAGAAGAGACCAACAGAATTACAGAATAATTCCCAAATAAGAGAATCAGGTTAAGTGGGCAATCCCTGACAGACACAACATATCTTGTGATCGTCCATGAGAAAATTAATTAAAGTGCTGGAAAACAACTGCATCAGTCCCTGCTTTCAAGGTGACTTCAATATATTTTGAATGACAAGCCTCAAATATATCACTCTAAATAAAGTAGAGGATATGCCCCCAAAGACAACTCAAGTGAGCATGGGAACAATGGCAGTGTTGCATGAACTAATACTACTGCAACTAAAGAAAATGCTCCACAGCCAAATGTTGCTCTGTTCTTCTGCCCTGTATAGCTGTAGAGCCACTCATCTCATAATCATAACTCAATTATCTACCAGGAGAGTTATTATATTCACTTGTGTTGAAGAAATCCATTCCAACTACTAGTGTTTCTCAATCTAAACTCCAAATTAGGGGCTCTTGGGTGGCTCAGTTGGTTGGGCTTCTGACTCTTGGTTTCGCTCAGGTCATGATCTCAGGTTCGTTAGATCAAACCCCTCCCCCAGACTCCCTGCTGAGTGAGGAGTCTACTTCTCTCCCTCTCCCTCTGTCCCTGCTCCTGCTCATGTGCTTTCTCTCTCTCTCTCTCTCTCCCTTTCTCTCTCTCTCAAATAAATAAATCTTTTTTTTAAAGTTAACTCCAAATTATAAATATAAGCAAGAACACCAAGTAACAAAACTTATGAGGAAAACTAACAAATGAAAGGGATACTAGGTTGAAAATCAAAATAACCAATCCCTATAAACAGAGCTTATGAACAATACTGAATAGGAATTTAAATATATAATAATTATCTTTAAGAGATTTGATATATCAAAAGAGCTCTGTTAGGGGCGTCTGGGTGGCTCAGTGGGTTAAGGCCTCTGCCTTCAGCTCAGGTCATGATATCAGGGTCTTGGGATCAAGCCCCGCATCAGTCTCTCTGCTCAGCAGGGAGCCTGCTTCCTCCTCTCTCTCTGCCTGCCTCTCTGCCTACTTGTGATCTCTCTCTCTCTCTCTGTCAAATAAATAAATAAAATCTTAAAAAAATAAAATAAAATAATAAAGTTAAATATACAGCTACCTTATTATACAGCAATTCCACATCTGTGTATATTCTCAAGATAAATGAGAATAGATAGATAGATAGATAGATAGATAGATTCTCTATACAGAGATAGATTCTGTATCTATCTATAAATATATAGATATAAATATATCTTTATATCTTTATAAATATATCTATATATTTATAGATATATAATATATTAACTATATTTAATATCTATATTAAATAAATATAGATTTATCTATATGTAGATATACAGAATCTATCTATCTATAGATATAGTTATAGATCTCCACAAAAGACATGATCAAGACTGCTCAGAGCAGTTTTATTCATTAAAATCAAGAATGGATAAATAATCTGTGATATTTTCATGCAATGAAAAACTACATAACAATAAAAAGAAAGAAATTACTGCTAAACCAATGACACAAATGGAACCCAAAACATACTGAGGAGTAGAGGATGGACACCAAACAGAATTTACTGTCTGATTTCACTTATATGAAGTTCAAGAAAAGGAAAAATTAATTTATGAGGCTAGAAATCAGAATGGTCAATATCTGCAGTTGGTGTGTATTGACTAAAAAGGGTACTAAGAGGCCTTTTGGGGTGTTAAGAAGCTCTCTAACTTGAGCCTGGTGGTGATTACAGGCATCTACATTTGTAAAAATTCAGCGAGCTGTGCATTTAAAATTTGTGTACTTTACTGTATACATGTTATAACTCAATAAAAATAAAATTTAAAAAGCTGAGGTAAACAAACAAGAATCAATGTATCTTATACTTATTATAAGAGAGTTATTGTTGATGAATTTTTTTCAAAGCAACAGACCAAAGCAGCCAATTGAATACATTTCCTGAAAATAGAGACTTAAAAACATAACAGGCTAGAATAAGAAATGAGCACTTCTAAATCATGAATAAAAAGAAATCTACCATGGCAATATTCAACACATATTACAATGTTTAGTGAAAAGAGTAAGACACCAAAAACGTACACAGAATGAGTCCATTCATATATGATTCAAAAACAAACAGATTTGGGGCGCCTGGGTGGCTCAGTGAGTTAAAGCCTCTCCTTCGGCTCAGGTCACGATCTCAGGGTCCTGGGATCGAGCCCCGCATCAGGCTCTCTGCTCAGCAGGGAGCCTGCTTCCCCCTCTCTCTGTCTGCCTCTCTGCCTGCCTCTCTGTGATCTCTCTCCTCTCTATCAAATAAATAAATAAATAAGATCCTCAAAAAAAAAAAAAGAACAAACGGATTTAAAGTATGGATATCAGGAATGCATGCTTAGATATAGGAAAATACGGAAGCAAGTCTTATTAATTCAGGAGAGTAATTACCTTAGGCAATAATAAAATAGAACTTACCTGTCATAAGGAGGTGATGGAGAAAAGGGGTTTCTGGCATGCTGGTAATGTTATTTCTTGACCTACATGATGATGACACTGATGTTCATGTTATTACCATGTTAAATTGTACATGTGTTTAAGCAAGCACATTTCTCAATGTACACTCTATTTCACATAACCAAAGAGTTTAAAACGAAGTAAAGATATAGAGGATTTGAATAACAAAAAGGTTCATTTGCTATTACATGTATGTTCTTTCTTTATATATAAGTATGAATATTATATTCATAGATAGTATTAGAGATATAAATACACATTAATTACATAATATACATTGTATATACATGTATGTATATGTGCGTGTGTACATACCAGAAAAGATGTAATGTACTCAAACGCCTATAAAACCTGTTTTCAAAAGCCCATCATATACTTGACCAGGGATGATTTCATCTTCACTGTGGATTAGTGGTGGTTGTGCATTTCCCATGCTTTCAGTTTCCAAGATGAAGTTCGTGTGTGTGTGTGTGTGTGTGTGTGTGTGTGTGTGTGTGTGGTTATACTGTCATTATTGGGTGTATGGTAGGAATTGGGAAGACAACTCAGCTTTGGTTTATGTGTTGCCAGGCACAAGGAATCACATCCATCCACACTTGACATAGGACAGCACATTACCCTGAATGCCTGGACTTTGACCTGGATTCAATAAGTGAATGGGACTCTGGATTGTCTTTCTTAGGGAACAGTAGTAGAAAGGTGCTCTGAAATATTTCGTAGCCAGATGATGAAGTAGGACAAATATGGCTAGCAGATCACCAAAAATCTGTGTTACACTTCCCCCCGTACTGTGGCATCATCTCAGAGAATTGGTTGGTCAGCCAGGGACTACATTTCCTAGTTCCTCTTCCCCTTAGTGGTAGTCATGTGACTGAGCTCTAGTCAATTAAATGTGAACAGAATTGATCACCATAACTTTCAAACTTGACGCATAGAGACCCACACACAGTACTCTATCCATATTCTTTTCACTTCTCACCTGGCTGGAATGGAGGTGATCCCTCAGGGTGACCTTAAAAACTATTTGTTGAAGGGCACCTGGTGGCTCAGTGGGTTAAAGCCTCTGCCTTTGGCTCAGGTCATGATCTCAGGGTCCCGGGATGGAGCCCCACAACGGGCTTTCTGCTCATCAGGAAGCCTGTTTCCTCTTCTCTCTCTGCCTGCCTCTCTGCCTACTTGTGATCTCTCTCTGTCAAATAAATAAATAAAATCTTAAAAAAAAAAAAAAAAAAAACCTATTCGTTGAAGAGAGCAAAGCTTCCAATAGCTCAGGTCTCTGAATAACTGTATGGATGCAGGTGACCCCCTCTAAATTTTTCACCCACACAGTACTCTTATGTGAGCAAGGACGAACTTCTATAGTATCTGAGCCATTGTTCATTTTGGGTCTATTTGTTAGCATAGTTAGGCTATACTAATTAATGCAGGGAACGGTAATAGTATCTACCATACAGTGTGGTTGTAGAGCTTAGATGAAACCATCAAAAAAAGAAACTTAACACAGTGCCTCACACGTCGTAAGTGCTGTGTGTGTGTTAGCTTAGTAAGTACCCAGGAAATTATGACAAGGACTTTAGAGTCTTCGAAATGATTAAGTTTCAGGAGATGAGCTGTTGAAAATAAAAGAAAGTGATTGATGACAGTCTACTCAGCCCATTTCTTCCAGTTAATCACTCCTTCCTCCAAAGAATCCTCTGGGCTTGGGCATATGAGTAGCACAGTAGGCAACCCAAGCACATTTGAGCAATAAAGCTCTGGAACAAGCTCAATATGCTAACCATCAGAGACAATGAGGAACCAGCTGGAGGCTCTGAGATGAGTCCCTAATATGAGTGAACAGAAAGAAGGGAATCATATGTAAATATGTGTGCAAAAGTAAAGTTATTTCCTGCATTTCCTTTCCTGCTTGCAGCGAACACATGGGTGTGTACACATGTGCACGTGCACACACACACACTGACACACAGATAGATTGCTGCACTGCAAAGAGTATTGGTGATTTTATTGATGAGTCTCTCAAATCATCACTAAAACAAAAATAAGCTGTTCACTTCACAGCTGGAGTCAAATGGAGTGATGACAGTTGTCTCACCCTTCTTCGATGATAAATGAGCCTTCCTCTGCTTATTCGGGTCCTTGACCCAAATTCACAGTTATTCCAGTGACCCAGGCAGACCTCTGAGAAGAAAAAAAGCCATACTCACAAACGCCTAATGAAGCTTGTCTCAACTATTACTATTGTACCCTGTCATTCTAACTATAATTGATTTGCTAAGGTAGCTTTTTTTTTTATAATCAGGCTAGCAGACAAAAATACCTAATATAAATTAAACACATCTCTCTCTCTCTTTTTATCTCTCTCTCTCTTTCACATTTCACCAGCCTTATTACCCCATGTTTATTTTAAACTTTCTATGAGACTTCACGTTCTCCTCTTTTATCTTGGAAGTAAGCAAATAAGTGTGTGGCCTTTAAGAAGGTCTTTGGTAGAAGAATCTTAGAATCATATAAAGAGGAGTTCATCCTGTTGACAATCTTTGTCATAAGGCACAAATTTTGGTAGATGGAAGGTGACTGTCTAGAATCCTCTCTGAAAATGGTTTGGAAAAGCATCAGAGCTTAGTAGGAGAGGACACCATGATCAAGTAGCAACGCCTACACAGACAGAGTATGGCGGCATGTGAGAATATATTCATGCATTATCCTCCCTAGGAGTTAAAGTAGACTAATACATCGAAAATTTCCAGAAAGCAAGATACCTAGCCTACTGTGTAGATACAGGTATAGCTATGGGTAACAGATACAGATACAGGAATAGATATATAGATATTAAGATCTGAATCCTTTGAGGAAGATAATACAACCACATTTCAAAGCACATTCCCTGAAACTGCTTATACTTGTTGGTTGTTTCCCACAACCATCTACTTTAAACTCCTTGTGCTGCAAGACACAGGGAGAAAATTAAACAACTTACTCCGGGAAAAAGGGAAAAAGAGCTCTGAGAAGGAAGGGCCCGAGATTTCTATGTTCCTTTCAAGATCCAAACTCCCTGAGAGATCCTTGAGCCTGAGATTTTCCTGGAAGCCATGTGCTTTGTGGTTGCGTGGATGTCTTTCTTCAACAATGGAAGGGTGTATGTTAACAGCCTGTAGTAACAAGACTCCATTATTGCCAGAACATAACATCTCAAAAGGACTCCCAGCTACCCAGAGGTTGCAGAGAGTTCCATTTAGCACCATCTTTGTGAGGCGTGAACACCTGACACAGGATGAAAGTGGAGGAGCTGGCCCTGGGGAGGAAGGGCTTTTTCCCTTTCAAGTTTCTGAACTCTTCTAGGTCTGTGGAGGTCCAAACCACAGAACCAAGGAAACTCAAAAGGAAAGCAACAAAAGGAGCTGCAAATCAAAAGCGCCCTCTCCAATGTACAGCTCCTGCTGTTCTGCTTTCATTACGCACCAGCGTCGCCTGAATGGATGGCAGCACCTCAGCCTCCTCGTACAAAGTCAACACACTGTATTGAGGAGTGTGTACGACTTGCAAAGGAGCAGACTGGCTGCTGGCTGAATTCTCCAGTCCTTTTCAATCTCCCTCTGAGCTTTTTTCCTCTGTGAGGCTGGGAGACAGGGAGTTTTCTTTGTCCGGTGACTATTAGGTTCCTTTGGGATCTTTAGGAATACCATAGACCCAATTGCCACCTCCAACCATCCCCATAAGACTGTGCTCTCCCTGAGAACTGTCCTATAATTGGGACCTTTCTTTACCCACCTAGCACACACATCCTCTTCTTTCCTCTGGGTCCCATTCTACCTCTAATTCTTTAAAGGTATTTATGTTAGCCAAAGCTCTCTGGGTTGTAGGAAACAGAAACTCACTCCAAGCTAATGAAAAGGAACTTCCAGACATCATGTAACTAAGTTAGCTCACAAAAATAAAGCAAAATCCGGGTTTTCCAGGGCCCAGAGATTTAATAATAGAGAAAGGATGTCTCTTCAATTTCAAATGCAAAATTAGGCATGAAAGTGAGTATCAAAAAGAGAAATCACAGCAAACTGCAAATTTTTAAATGTTGGCAAATGTCACAAATACGACAAAACCCAGAAGAATATCCTAATGTTTTTGTTAATTAACTGGCTGATAACACTTCTGTAATAACTTTGTCCTACTCCTTTTATCTGCTTGCTCTTTGATCACCTCTCCATATGACAATAATTTTTTACTATAACTTTCAAGGGAGAAAAACGTAGTTCAAATCTTTTTCTAACATAGTGATCAAAATTCATTACTGAAGGGTGGATGCAGAAAACATGCAACAACACACATAGGTGTACTCCTGTCTGTCTTGACTCTTTTAAGACAGAAACTCTGCCAAATTTTAGTTTGCATGATTCACAAAAGGAAAAAAATATACGGTGCATTTAAATTGTCTAACTTATGTAATCAAACATATTCCTCCACACTTCCATTTTGATTAAACATCAAGAAGAACGGAATCCTCCTCTTATAATTTCCTATTCCTGATTACTAAGATGTACAAAATTCTTTCAAGTCTTCCTTCTTCACTCCCTACATACACTGGATGCTAGGAGCTATCCAGTATGTTCCTGTAATAACCGGGCCATATTTTCCCACTGTGTCTTCCCTGCAGGAAATTATAGTCCAAGGGGAGGGGAGGAGAGGTGCAGAGTGGAGGCAGAGAGAGCAGCATAGAGGCTCTTGAAACCATCTATGCCATAGATGATGTGATTTAGACTAAGGCAGTGGTGGTAGAGACAGTAAGTGATCAGACTCAGACTTCCTTCGACAGTATGATTTGCCATTTTGATATGGGAGACAAGAAAATGAAGTTCAGGGGCACCTGGCAGGCTGTCAGGGGAGCACATGACTTTTGATCTCAGGGTTGTGAGTTTGATCCATACATTGGGTGGGGAGATTACTTAAAAATAAAATCTCCAGCGGGGTGCCTGGATAGCTCAGTCTGTTGAGCAACCCACTCTTGGTCTTGGCTCAGGTCATGAGCTCAGGGTGCTGGGACAGAGCCCCATGGTGGGCTCATGCTCAGTGCAGAGTTTGCTCTGGATTCTCTTCCTCTCCCTCTGCTCCTCCCCATGCTTATGTGATCTCTCAATCTCTCTCAAATAAATAAATGAACAAAACCTTTTTTAAAAAATAAATAAATAAATAAATAAATAAGCAAAATCTTCAAGAGAAGAACAGAAAATGAAGTTTAGGATAATGCCAGGTACATGACATGACCACTTCCACACAGGATTGTTCTGAGCACTAACTGAATGAAGGCTTATAATCATGCCTAGCATGATGCATGGAACAAAACTGGAGCTCAATAAACATTAGTTAAATCTGAACCTTGTTTATATTACTTAAAAAAAAAAACCTGAGGAGAATAAATTGTACAGCAGGCCCTATACGTTACTAATGATGACAGCAAGGATCTCTGAAAATTTCTCTCACTGGCCCCTGCAAATCTGTTAAAGACAAGATAGGATAACAACCCAGGCAAATATTTAAAAAAGATATTGCCCAAAAATCACATAGAGCACAATCCTATATTTACCTAGGTAAACACAATTCACACAAAAGAAGATATCTAGAGTGGTCACTTGAATGCAAATGAGGAGCTACCAAAGTCTAATTCTGACGAAACGTGCTAGGGATTTTGGATTACCAACCATGGCGACCTCAACCCTCATCGCTACACCTTTTTACATTCCTATTGGCTATCCAGCTTTGAAATTATACCTTATAGGCTACAATTTTTAATTTGAGAAAATATTTTTTATTTTTTTTAAGATTTTATTTATTTATATGAGAGAAAGAGAGAGAGCATGAGAGGGGAGAGGGCCAGAGGGAGAAGCAGACTCCCCAAGGAGCTGGGAGCCCCATGTGGGACTCAATCCCAGGACTCCAGGATCATGACCTGAGCCGAAGGCAGTCGCTTAATCCACTGAGCCATCCGGGAGCCTGAGAAATTATTTTTTATTACTTGCTTATATTTTATTATTATTTTTAAGTAGACTCCATGCCAAACATGGGACTTGAACACTCATGACCCTGAGATTAAGAGTTGCATGGTCTATTGACTGAGCCAGTCAGGAGCCCCTAATTTGAGAAATTCTTATTTTAAATCCGTACATTAAATGAAACACTAATGGGGCACCTGGGGGCATCTGGGTGGCTCAGTGCATTAGGCATCTGCCTTCTGCTCAGGTCATGATCTCAGGGTCCTAGGACTGAGCCTGGCGCCATGCTCCCTGATCAGTGGAGAGTCTGCTTCTCCATCTCCCTCTGCTTTTTCTCCCCTGCTCATAGTCTCTCTCTTTCTCTCTCAAATAAATAAATAAATAACCTTAAAAAATAAAAAAATAGGGGATACCTGGGTGGCTCAGTTAAGCATCTGACTTGATCTCAGCTCAGGTCATGATCTCAGCACTGTGAGGTCAAGCCCCACATTGAGCCACACATCAGGTTCCACATTGGGCATGGAGCCTGCCTGAGATGCTCTCTCTCCCTCTCTCTCTACCCTTTCCCTCTGCCCCCTCTAAAAAAATCATAAATAAATACTGAAACATTAATATTTGCACTATGCCATTTCACCATTTATCTAAATTTGCACAATATAAGGTCTTATTATACAAAAAAATATTTCAAGCATGTAATGATTTGAATAATTTCCTCTTTCTTTAATCTGTATTTTGTAAAATTTTTACAATGTCTATACATTACTTTGAGGTAAGAAGAAGAAAGTAAATATTTTTAAAACATTAAGGGAAAAAAAGGCTAAGAAAAACTCAAATGGAAATATTACTTGATAACATCTCAATAATAATAGCCTCTTAGTAAATATAAATAAAGTTGAACCTAAAACTTAACCAGAATAACTGTGATAATTAAGACTGAAACATTCTAATGGTACAGTATGATATTTTTTTTAGCTACATGTAAATAAACACCACCTTTGTTCTATGCCTTCCACCTCTCTCCCTAATTCTTGCCTTTTTTATTTCTTTCCCCCAAGAATACAGCATAATTTATCAATAATTTCCAATATGCCACATGCAAGACTTTGTAAATAGCATGTAGTGCACTGGACCTAAGTAAATCTTAAAGGACTTTCACTCTAGTAGGAAAAACTTATGTCAGTGTTTACTACAAAATAAGGAGATTTCCTTAAGGAATATGGCAAATATTATAGGTTGGTTCATCCAATCCTTACTCAAATTCCCTTTCTTTTCCTTCTGCTAGAGAGACAAGAGAGATACAAACCCACCTTTCTAGAGGCCCCGGCAACTAAAGATACCCATGTGACACATTTATGACCAATGAGAAATAAGTAAATGTCTCCAGGGAATTTCTTGGAGATACTACCCCTATCTGCTAGTTCTTGTCTGGAATACAATGGTTAGAGTGGCAGCAGCCATCTTGGGATCTAGGAGAAAAAAGTAAAAGAATCACAGTAAGAGAATCACATCCTCACACCACTGGTCTAATACCAAACATCACATATCTCCAGAAAGAAGTCATTATATACTTACGCCTATTACAAGTACAGCTTTCTGCTAAGAAAAAAGCGAGTCCTAACAGGCCTGTAGCCCACTTCCTTAAGTAACGTAATGCCTTTAGCTAATTCTCTACTACCTTATGTTCCTAAATTAGCCACTTTCTCCTGATATCACAATTTAGGAAAATACTAATCACCTCATAGTTCTGGAAAATTAAAATTATTTAATGGAAAAAAAAAAAGGAGCATACCAAGCTTCTTAGACCCAATGCTCTAATTAATATATTATGTGTTTGTAGAACAGGGAAATGAAAAAGAGGCAAATGAAATAGTCACAAACCTGAGGAATTTCATAAATAGTAATTAAGGAGAGAGTCTTCACATTGTGTAGTCCTGTGTTGTTAACAAACCTGTGTCAACCAACCAGCTTTGCCATAATAGAGGTTACTGAGTGTTTGGAACGTGAAAAGGCCAGTAATTCCTAACTTAGAGGTTTTTTTAATCTAGTCCATGACCAAGAGAGTATCTGCACCCCCCAAAAAAGAAGAGTATAAGAGAGATCGAGCCAATGAAAAGGTAATGGACAGAAGACAATCTTACCAAGATTACATTCCATAAAACAGAATTGGCAACATCTGCTCAATCTACTGTAGATAAACAGTGAACTATTTTCCATCTCATTAACTAAGAGGATGAGATATTAAATAAACCCCAGGGCCTCATGCTTTGTTATCACATTTAAGGTTTGGCCCAGACTTGCTGCAGTAGCTAATCCTTGTAATGGTTTACAGTCTAAAATCCTACACAATTTCTCTTTCTCTCAGACACACATACACACACACACACACACACACACACACACACACAAATTCCCAATGGCTTAAAACCAAAAGTTTCTGCTTAATCTGACTGTCTAATTACTAGTCACTTAGCTTAAATTATTAACCATGTCTTCAACTATGATATATGATACCTGTAGGTCTCCAAACAGGATTCTAATAGAATTATCTAATTCTATTAAACTGCAAACAACTGCCCATTAAATATTTATTAGCCAGCTTGCATTCATTGAAGATAGATTGGAGTGTCAGCAAACCTCTGGGTTCCCTCTTCCCAGAGCTTTGTCACACAGAAGGTTCAGCTAAACCAGCTCATCAGAATCATGCCTATTGATCAACTGCCAATTACCTATTTAATCAAAATCAATGGGGAAAAAAAGTTTAGAAGAACTTACAAGGTACGGTATGGATTTTTTTTAATACTTGGTTAAATAAGTAAATTGGTTAAAATCTAGCTAACTTGATTGTAAGCATTTAAGGTTTATTTTACCATGGGGAAAACTGCCAGCAGTTAAATAATTAGATTTTCTTTTTCAGGCTGGTGAACGGTATTTTTAATAAAGGAGTTGAAGAACTGTCAATTTTAGCCACCCAGGAGAGAAGCTTTTTGATGCCATGCTTTCAGGCTAAAATGTCTTCTTTCTTAAAGCCATATGAAAGATAACCTGACACCTTTGGCAGACAGCACTCCTTCAGATGGTAAGCATGTGGGCAGTTTTAGACAATTAGATTATGCAAGATGGCAAGTGTTCATTCACTAAAAATGCAAGAACCATCTGGATTCTCCCAGAGGATCTGGAGAAAATGAACAAGGAAAGTCATTCCTCTAAACAAACCACTTTAACATGAATTGTTCGAAACCCAAACTGTAAATCAATTCTTAATAGCAAAAAGCTATCATAAAGAATAAGAAAGAAGGAGAGGAATGTCATCGGACTCTTCTTCAACTAACTTCTCAATAGTCAGAGAAAGGCCAAAAAAAAACAGGAATTGCTGTAGCGAATAATCAGTAGTAGTATATATTCTGCTTCCTGGTCACTGTAATTAAGGATTTGACTTCAAACAACAGCCTTATAGGTTGATTTTGAAAAAATACTACTGTCCAGAAGAAAAATAATTAAGACAGACATGAAAATCAGTGCTAGGAACCTCTAGTCATTAAAAACAAAGCAATGGGGGAAAAAATTAACTGTTATATGCACACACTGGGATAATATATTGCAATGCAAATGGACAGACAACATAGAAAATGGATTAATTTTGTAGACATCATGTTGAATGAAAGAGCCAGACCAAAATAAATAAAATAAAAAACAACAGAGTCTGTATGATTAAATTTACATAAAATTCAAAAACAGGCAACATTAAGCTATGTTTTAAGGAGAATAATAGTTACATTTTGGAGTGGGGAAAAGGGTAGTGTTTGTGGAAAATTTTGGAGTACTTTCTATACTAGATCTACAAGCTAGTTACAGAAATCTAGTCCCTTTGGAAAAATGTTTGCACTTTTCTTTTTTTTTTTTTTTTTAAAGATTTTATTTATTTATTTGACACAGAGAGAGAGATCACAAGTAGGCAGAGAGGCAGGCAGAGGAAGAGGAGGAAGCAGGCTCCCCGCTGAGCAGAGAGCCCGATGCGGGGCTCGATTTCAGGACCCTGAGATCATGACCTGAGCTGAAGGCAGAGGCTTAAACCACTGAGCCACCCAGGCGTCCCTGCACTTTTCTTAATGTATGTTATGCTTCAACAAAAAGTTTACTTTTGAAAAGTAAAGCAACAGAGTAATTTATTTGTGTGTCCTTAGGCAAGTTACTTATCTCTGAACCTCCAAGTTCCCATCATGTGTAAAATAAGCAGTTGGACAAGATAGTCTTCAGATTTCTTGAGATTTCTTCAGATTGCAAAAATGCTTTGATACTACAAAAGATCACTTGTCTCACAAGGACAAACTGGATCAATAAACCTATACTAATATCAACCTCATTTTGGCAGTCAAATATATCCCTCCCCCCTTTACCCAGTTCTTCAATCTTTACTTAAATAGTAAAAAGCACATTTTTTGGTAGCATACGTACATAGAGAATCCTCCCTCTAGATAGGTAGATAGACATATATAATGAGACATTTTTTAAAGATTTTATTTATTTATTTGACAGAGAGAGATCACAAGTAGGCAGACAGGCAGGCAGAGAGGGGGAAGCAGGCCCCTGCTGAGCAGAGAGCCCAATGTGGAGCTCAATCCCAGGACCCTAAGACCATGACCTGGCCGAAGGCAGAGGCTTTAACCCACTGAGCCCCCCAGGCACCCCTATAATGAGAATTTTTAAATAAAATAAAGCCAAACAAAAAGGAGGAATGGCGAAATGTCTCATTCTCAAAAACCTGCCCCTTGAGTTTACTTCAGCTCCTCATTCACATAGAAATATTTAATCTTTGAGTTATTTTATCCCAAGAGAATCTATGGTTCCGAAATCAGACAGGAATGGGCTTCATAGGAACGGAAAAAAAGATTTCTGCCCTAAAATATGTCTTCAGCACAACTACTTAAGCACCCAGTGTTCCCACCATTAGAGGATCTTCTTAGGTTAATCAGCCCTTTACCCCTCAGAGAACTGGCTTCTAAAGACATGAGACATAAGAAACAAGCTTTGTGCACATGGAAGAGAATGGTAGAGATCAAAAGCCTAGGGCATCTCTAGAAAAGAGGATGCTGACATTTGGTACCAAAATGGCCCTTCCTGACCAGCCCAGAACCAAAAAATCAAGAGAACATTGTAAGGGAATGGGAGCCAGGTATCCTCCCACTACTCACTCCCTAACTAACAGCAACTTATTCCTGATTCTCCCCATGTTTACACACACACACACACACACACACACACACACACACACACAAATCCTTATGAATTTCACCATGCAATAAGAAAGTAAAATTCCACAAATGGCCTCCTTTCTCTAAACAACCATAAGTCAACCAAATAAACTGTTTATTTTTTAAACTATTAGTTATATATAGAAATCTATAGGAGGACTGCTCAAAATTGCCCTTCACTCTCTGTAGAAACCAAAGCATAGATCTCTCTGCTCATGGAGCTCTGTAAGGAAATATTGGAGATTCATTGGGGAATGAGCAAATGTCACCAATTCACAACCAAAATAATGGGCAGGAAAAAACCTAAATCCCTCATGTATGAAATATTACAACTCTTAAATTCCCTAGTAGTGTATCTCTTAAAAGGACAAAATAAAGTACAAATCAAGAATTGTTCTTGGAGGAATATTCCTAGATCATGTTGTCAGGAAACAGATAATATGTCATTTCTCCTTAGCTCTCAGGGAGAATAGAAGCGTCTAGAGAATATGCAATAAACAAGTTACCTGCTGCTGTCTTTTACAAATTTTAAACAGAGACCAAAATCAGTTTGGTTGGTTTTTCTTAATAAGGCACATGCATCTCCAGAGAACACATCCTCACCAGGCAAAAGCTGCCTCTAAATGTCTTTTCATGCCTTCTCAGCTGGGACCAGGGTTTTGCCCTCTACTTTAGAGGCAAAGGGCTCTGCTATACAACTGGGAAAAGGATAGGACGGAATTACATTTTGAGTGCATTAGTTTAGGTGTCAGTCTGCTTCTCCAAACTGTAAAAACATAAGCAATGTTTTGCTTATGTAGTGCAAATACTACTTAACTTGTAAAAAACAGCACTGACCTCAGCCCAGTATAGAAAGATGCTGTGGTAAAATGGACTCTTCAGCCCCTACGAGGTAGGGGCAAGTTGGGAGAAGAGACGAGAACACAAACAAGGAAGAATGAGAGTGGAAGTAGAGCAGTGACCACAGCCAGAATCATTCCCTAAAGAATTCAGGGCTGCACAGATGCTGAGGCTCACCAAGATGCTACTTCTGCAGCCATCCCTGAGGACTACTGTGCCTGAGATTTCTAGTCTACCACCCCACATCAATTTTTCTATACAAATACAAGTCTTTTCTGCATACATGAATGCCAGGTTAAAGACTACGCTTCCCCGCTTTCCTTAAAATTAGACATGGCACATAACCAGGTACTAGCCAATGGGAAATATAAATAGAAGTGACTTGTGCAACTTTCTAGTCACATCCTTTAAAAATAAGACACATGAAGTTCTACTATTCTTTCTTTCTTCCTGTTTGCTGGAAATCAGACATAGTGAAGGCATGTGCTAAAAATGGAAGAGCTGCTGAAGGTGCTCAGAAGCTGCTGGGTTCCCACACCATGGATCCACTGTGCAAGTCCTTACATTCACTCAGCACCCAAACCAATATCCTAAAACTCACAACCAGGAAGTTGTGAGTTATTGCCATGGCCATTGATCAGTTATTGATCGATTGATTGCCATTGATCAGTATTCACCATCCTCTGTCCCATTGGAGTGATAATTATTTCTGCTCTGGAGGTTGCCCAGTGCCCCCATTAAGTATAGATGACTCCCCACTTTACATCCAGGCACAATAGCGATCTCACCCCATCATAACTACCAAAAATGTGGGGTTAGCACATACAGACGACTTGCAAGGTCATGGTAGTTTGAATCAAAAGCCCTGTCCTAATCAACGTGGGGCCATGATGAACCTGGTCAGCAGTGGCTATAATACCTCTGATGACAGCTCAATAGCCTTTTTTCTCCAGTCAGGAAATTTGAGGGGTGAGCCTGAGCAGGGTCACCTAAATAGATTGCACCTGCCAAGACTGGGTGATGGAATAAATGAGTGCCCGTGGAATGGAAATTAGGGGGCTAGACCTAAAATAAATTTAACAGATTGCCTCCTCTTTAAGTGCTCCTTTTAATCAGCTGATTTCATGAGACTTTGCTTTGCAGAGGAGGAGATATGACTCATGAGCATGCTTGCCAGAGACAGATGCTTGTGGGTTTCGTTGTTTTTTGTTTTTTGTTTTTTAAAATTCTATCCGACAGGGATCTGCAAGAAATTTGGATGAAGAGAAAGGCCAATGATAAACATGATTTGAATCAAAGCAGATTTGGGAGTAAGACATACAAAATTTTTATAGACTCACAGTTCCTAAAATTACGTTCGAACACATAAAAATAAAAGGCAAATCAGAGTTTTACAAATAAGGGACCTTAGGGATCACCTAGTTCAACTCCGTTTTCCCAAATAAACACTTAACATAGTATATAATACACAGTTGGCAATCAAATAAATTTTTTTCTAGTTTGCCTGACTTTTTTTTTTTCTGATTGCCTGACTAGAAAATAAAAGAGAAGAGTGATTCATCCAAAATCACACAAGAAATACTCAGGTAAACTAAGATGTCTCAACCCCAAGGTCAATACATTTTCTGTGCTGCTTTCCTTCATCATGTAGCATAGTCCTTTTCATTTTTGAAATAAACCCCAAATTCCATCCACATACTTTCCTTTTTCTGGTGTCTCTGTCCGTTAGGATGATTTTAGCTGTAGGTAACAGAAAACTTAGCAAAAGTAGGTTAAGTTAGAAGAATATTTTACCTTACCTTACCTTACTTTACCAACTCACCAGAGGTGAGTTGTCCCAGGGTTGATTTTGATGGCTCAGCATCACCAGGGACCTAAGAATTTTCCATCTTTCCACTTTCCCATGCTTATGTGTTGCCTTCATTTGGGGTCCTATTTTCTCATGGTTGTCAAATAGTTGTAGCATTTCTTCCTATCTCTATGAAACATCCGAGTAAAAAACAAGAGACATGTAAAAATGTCTTCCTTTTCACACCACTCTATTAATAAAAAGAAAAATTATTCCCTGGGGTGCCTGGGTGACTCAGTAGATTAAACAACTGCCTTCTATTCAGGTCATGATCCCAAGGTCCTGGGATTGGACTCCCTGGGATTGGACCCCGCATTGGACTCCCTGCTCAGCAGAGAACCTGCTTCTCCCGCTGCCCTCTGCTGCTTGCCCTGCCTATGTGCTCTCTCTCTCTCTCTCTCTCTCTGTTAAATAAATAAATAAAATCTAAGAAAGAAAGAAAGAAAGAAAGAAAGAAAGAAAGAAAGAAAGAAAGAAAGAAAGAAAGAAAGAAAGAAAGAAAGAAAGAAAAGAAAGGAAGAAAGAGAGGGAGGGAGGGAGGGAGGGAGGGAGGGAGGAAGGAAGGAAGGAAGGAAGGAAGGAAGGAAGGAAGGAAGGAAGGAAGGAAGGAAGGAAGG
>CM053607.1:44533600-44591055 GCA_028646535.1 Procyon lotor | reverse complement strand
ACCTATGAGATTCTGCCACATCCACAGGCTGCCTTATCAGGTCTACTCAAGACTAAGCCTGAAGGTATTCTATCCCACCAACGTTAGATATAGGAGTATGAATTCAACTCCACAAACATTTGTCAATCACTTTCTTTTTACCAGTCTCCACACAGACTCTGCCACTAGAACAGCAAATGGAACTGATACTTTTCATACCCTCAGAGAGCCACTGAACAATGGCAGATGAAGAACACTAAATAGGCTATTACAATCCAAAATGATGTGTGTCCTTATGGGAAAAGTGCCCACATATATGGGATAATAAAGAAGACATGCCTAGCCCATGTACGGATGGTCAGGGAAGGCTTCCAAGAGCAGGTGTCATCAACAGAATAAGTAGAAGCTAGCATGGAGATGTTATGGGACAAGCAGAGTGTGTTCCAGATAGAAGTTTCAGCATAAGCCAAGTGCAAGAGACAAGTGAGAATATGATGAATCTGAAGGCTGGAGGGGAAAAAAAATTCAGTATGACTAAACCACTGAACATAAGGCAGAGAGATCAACTGAGACTAAAGAGGTAAGAGCTGGTATTCGAATTAGCCTATTTCAAGTTTTTGCCAGTTTCATAAAGGATTTGCCATAACAGCCGTAGGTGGAGTCACAGGTGTAAAAACAACGAGAAGGCAGCAAGCACAGAGGCCACCTCCCCAGGGGAAATGGATCACAACACTGCTTGTTGGTGACTCGTAATTCCCTCTGCCGATTCTCCATCTATTGAGGCTATTACAGACCAGGCTGAAAATAATGGACCAGTTCAGAGTGTCAACAGCTCCCCAGCAGAAGGACTAGTGTGGGTAATGAGTATGCTTTGACAGCCCAAGGTCAGATATTTAACAATATTCCAGAGTTTAAGTATGATACACTGAGCGCTGTTTTAGCTTCTAACTTGAAAGGCTCACAGCTGCTAATATTTACAGAAATAGGAAGCAATTACAGTTCGCTGCCACAGGAGGAACTTAAATAATTTAAGACTCATAATGCCTCTGATTCTTTTCAAGCCATCTTTTCTCCAGAACCAGCTGCTTCTAGCTCTCAGAAAGCCCTCTGTTCTGAAGGCAGAGTCACCCTGATGCACAGCACTGCTTTTGCTCGCCCAAAAACTCAAGCACACAGCTTTTTGGCATCCACAATGTTTCTCCCACATTTGTACTTCATCTCTGGAAAGGGCCCCTTTTCTCACCAGCAATGAAACCCCACAGCCATCTGCCTGGGATAATCTGGGTAAACTGGCATGAGCAGAGAGAACCATAATGTAATTTCACAAATTAAACTAATTTATTTCAGTAGCCATTTTCATGACACGGATGTGGTAGGACAAGAATAGCAAAGAAAGGGGAATGGGGGAGAAATTGAACATGTTCAATGCCAAACAGAAGAAAGTCAAGTTTTAAGTGCCTAGAGTTAACATGTGAACTACCCCCCAAGAGTCTGTTCTTATGATTCCATTGTGAATTCAGGACTTTACCCCAGGGGTCAATAAGCTGATGAGAGGGATAAGAAAATGTAGACACTTGTAAAAATTTTTTTAGTTGAAGTTTAGGTTGAACTTCTACCTAATATCAGCCTATAGAACGATCTTTGCAAAAATTAGAGAACACTGAGGTATCTGCTCTCATTATAAAGTTCTAAAATATGATCAAGAACATAACTGGTAAAGTTACTTCACCTGGGAATAAACACTTTTTACATGAAAAGTGTTCAAGGATCTTTGGGTTCCATAATCTTACATTTCTCGTCACAGCTTTTCCTGGGAGGACATCAGACTAGAAAGGAAGGAACATGTTTTCTGGCATCCAATATATTAGCTTTTAAATCCTAGCTCTACCTATTTATGGCTCCCAAGTCTGGCTGGTTATTCCATGTTTCTGAGCCTCAGTTTCTACATCTGCAACATGGAGATAATCTTATAAATAAGTTTTCATCACAATTAAATTATGGTAATTTAAATAACTTGGACAAGAACCTAATAGTGTCTAGGCTATAGAAAGCATCCAATGAAGCCTGGTGCTATCCCTTCTCTCCCAATACCTGCTCTTCCATTTTCCTCACCAGGATAATAAATATACCTTTACGGTGTCTGTAGTGTTCGGGAGAAATGCTAATCAGTTGCTCCTGTCTGTTCCTTGAAAAATGCAATAAACACTTTTTTTAATGTGTTGAATTGTGTTCCCCACAAAATTCATGTGTTAAAGTCTCTACCCCAGTACCTCACGATGTGACCTTATTTGGAAGTAGAGTTGTTATAAATGTAATTAGTTAATATAAGGTCATTCTAGAGTACGGTAGGCCCCTAATCAATACACCTGGTATCCTTTTTTTTTTTTTTAAGATTTATTTATTCATTTGAGGGGGAAAGGGGCAGAGGGAGAGAGAGATTCCTGAAGCAAACTTCCTGCTGAGCATGGACCCACCCCCTCACCCCACTTCTCCACTCCCTCACCCCTGCCTTGGGTCTAGATCCCAGGACTCTGAGATCATGACCTGAGCTGAAATCAAGAAGGCGCCCCCATCCGGTATCCTTATAAAGAGAACACCATGTGAGGAGACAGGCAGTCCCCCAAGGAGAACATCATGTGAAGATATAGGCAGAGATCTCAGTGATGCAGCAAAAGCCAAGAAATGCAGAAGATCACCAGCAAACCACCAGAAGCTAGGAGAAAGATATGGAATAGATAGATCCTTCCTCATGGCCCTCAGAAGGAATCAACCCTGCTGATGCTTCAATCTCAGATTTCTAACCTCTAGAACTGTGAGATAATAGTTTCCATCATTTAAGCTGCCCAGTTGGTGGTATTTTGTTACAACAGCCTTAGTACCAATACAGATTCACTGCTAAAGTTATTTTCTGCTCAGTGTACATATTAATAGATTTTACCACCACAACATTTTGTATAAGTTGTCCATGACTTTAGGTCTTTTGGGTAAACATTCAATTATATATTGTGCAAATAACATAGCTGACTTGGATAATTTTGGCTGGCCAAGAACACAGAGGTCCATAGAACATTGCCCCCTTAGTCCTAAAGCACTTTGAATAAGAGGTTTCACTGGCTCTCTCTACCTGTTTTTCTTTCTCCTAGATGTCAAGCTCCTTGAAAGCAGAAATTGTGTCTCATTCACTTTCATATCTCCAGCATAAAGATGTGGAAGAGGCATAACATTCGCTGAACACCTTACTTTTTGCTAAGTACTTAATAGAGTTCCACAAACCAGTCTGAGAGCCTGCCATGTGCCAGACCACTTCCTCAAACCAGGAGAGAAAGGCATCAATGTCCTTATCTTATAAAAGAAGAAATTCAGTTCAGAAAATTAAGATTAGGGGCACTTGAGTGGCGCAGTCAGTTAAGCCTCTGACTCTTGGTTTCAGCTCAGGTTGTGACCTCAGAGTTGTGAGACAGAGCCCCGCGTCAAGCTCTGCCTTGAGCAGAGTCCATGAAAGTTTCTCTCTCCCTCTCTTCCTTCTGGCCTTGTGCACTCTCTTTCTCTCTCAAATAAATAAATAAATCTAAAGAAAGAGAGCGAAAGAAAGAAAGGAAGAAAATTATGATGAAAAAATAGAAAAGAAAATTAAGATGAAAATGGCAAGACCTTTTTTTTCTTTTTTATTGTATTTGGTAACATGATTTCAAAAAATCCAAGGGGTCCCTGGGTGGCTCAGTGGGTTAAAGCCTCTGCCTTCTGCTCAGGTCATGATCTCAGGATCCTGGGATCGAGCCCCACATCGGGCTCTCTGTTCAGCGGGGAGCCTGCTTCCCCCTCTCTCTCTGTCTGCCTCTCTGCCTACTTGTGATCTCTCTCTGTCAAATAAATAAATAAATATTTTTTAAAAATCCAAAATATGAATCCAATGTACATGCTCTTTTAGAGAAGGCAAGAAAGAATGAGAAAAAGTGTCATCACTTTTATCATCACCAATAAATTTATTTGCTGTCATCTCCCCAATAAATTACCATAAATAAACCATACATTGTAAATAAACCACAGTGATGACACAGTGTTGACCTTGAGCAAATGTGAGTAAAATCTAAAATACAGTTATTTCTTAGAAGAAAAGTCTAACCCAGAAAGACTCAATCCCTTTCTAAATTATTTAACACTTATTAATTGTATCCTGTAAACTAAAATGCTAAATTAATATCACGCTCTACCTTTTCCTCCTTAACATATGAGAGTGTAGCAGATAACTATGCTAAAACCAAACAGTGGGATCAAACTTATAGGTGTATGCAGATCAAATCCAGACAGATGATAGAAAGATAGATCAAATTTACATATGAATGAAGATATTATGGGAAAATGTTAAGTCCCTTCAAAAATATGAATACTTCCTCTCAAAACAGTGTATTGAAGGAAAGCATCTTTCCCTACCTTTGACAGGTTTCTGGCACAAATTTTTTCCTTTTTTTTTTTTAAAGTTTGGCGTTCTGATACCTTGCTTATGAGGACACATACACAACAAACATATTTGCTGTAAGAAATAAGGAGTAACCCTGAGTATCAGGACTACATGCATCCCCATCCCCTACTAATTTCCTAATCCAACCCTTTCTGATAACTTGGGACCAATCTGGACCTATGAGTCCCTGATGGCTATGGTGTAAATAATCGTGACCCCTTCAAAATTCATATGTTGGAGTCTTAATTCCCAAAGATGGTATTGGGAGGTGGGGATTTCAGAGGTGCTTAAACCATGAGGTTGGAGAACCCATGGATAGGATTAATACCTTATAAAATAGGCTCCAGAGAGATCCCTGACCCCTTCCACCATGTGAGAACAGGAAGAAGGCACAGGCTATAAACCAGGAAGGGGGCTCTCACCAGAATATGACCATGCTGGTGCTTGGATCTTGAACTTCCCACCCTCCAGATCTTTGAAAACTAAATTTCTGTTGTTTATAAGCTACCCAATCTGCGTTATTTTGTGACAGCCACCCAAATGAACTAAAACACTGACAAACCTTGACAAACGTCCTCTGAGTTTGACATTTCTTTCACTCATTTCCCTGCCTACTGTTTGGTTTTTGTCTCTTCCAAGATCCTCTTTTAAGGTATTATTCCATGGAGAGGGACAAAGAACCAACTTGATAGGATCCCACAGAAACTTTAAAAAAATCCCTCAGTGTCAGGCTGTTGAACCAAATCAAACACTTTCACTCTTACCTCAAGATTTCTAAATCCAGGGGCACCTGGGTGGCTCAGTGGCTTAAAGCCTCTGCCTTCAGCTCAGGTCATGATCTCGGGGTCCTGGGGATCAAGCCCTGCCTCAGGCTCTCTGCTCAGCAGGGAGCTTGCTTCCTGCTCTCTCTCTGCCTGCCTCTCTGCCTACTTGTGATCTCTCTCTGTCAAATAAATAAATAAAATCTTTAAAAAAAAAAAAAAATTTCTAAATCCATTCTCAAGGAACCCAAAGCAAATCTCAACTCTGAACATTCATGTAGAAGTGTTGCTTAATAGGCACCAAAATAGATGTTTAATGATTAACTACTTGCCCTTGATAAAATATTCAATCACTGCATTACCTGGCAGTTATGCCTTGTTTTAGAACACCTCTCACAAGGGATGGCAAAGCATAACCAATTTTAGGAACTATCTCCTTCTCTATTGGAAAATACACGTAAGTGATGAAATTCAATATTTATGCTGAGTTCTTTTTCAAAGCAACTGTGAGCTTCTTGAGGAACCCTTTATTTTTTATCCTAAACACCCATCACAAGGTTTGGCACACCACAGGCTTACAACAGATGTTGGCCAAGACTGACTGACAGAGAAGGTACTGAGATAAGACTAAGGCTAACATCACAGGTAAGCAAAAGTCATCACAAGTGTATCTGTTTGCATATCAATTCCCAAAGCTAGTGGAAGTGTTTTTAATGCTTGCCCTGAATAATAAAGGTCTAAGAATATGAAAGCAGTGACTTACCAAGCCCAATTCCTTCTTGTCAAGATGTAAGAACCTCAGCCATTGCTGCAAAACACAAGCACGGTTTAATTTAAAGCGACAAGGAACTTAGAGCTTAACCATGTCAACTGAACAATTAACTTCTTTATTTGAAACATACAACATATTTGAATTATTTGCCAATCACTCAGTTCTCTTGCATATTAGAAGCTTTTGAGCTATGCCTGCATCATAAATAGTGCCTGTGCTTTTAATCTTTTCTAAATACAAAAAAATTACATGTGTACTAACACAGGGAAGAATGACAGAAAGTCCTTCTGACTTGAATTATCTCTGCTGCTCTCTGATACTTTTTCTTCCATATCTTTTTCATTCCAGATCATATACAACTAGGCTCAAAAATAGGAATCTATATATAGTTTTTTTCTCCTTTCTTTGTCTTTCTTTAATGCCTGTAGTTTTTAAAATCAGATTAAAATGTTAAGTGATTAGGTGGCAAACATATACTGACAATCACATACTACTTATTTTTCATAAGTAAGGAACAAATGCATGATTTGTACATTTCAACACCCCAGTCGAGCTGAGGCAATGTAAGTAGAGACCAATCTCTGTTAGGAAATACATCAAAACCTAAAAGTCAGGTATTATACCAGAGCTCAAGAGATTGTCAAAAAAATGTTGAAATTTCTAATACAGGTTGACCCTGGGTGACTCTGATTAACCCAAACTTTTCGCTTACAATATAAGGAAGAATCTCTATTACCGTATCAGCTCAACCCGTTGGGATGTTGACTATCTGACATCAGGCGTAAGAGCTGAGGGGAGGAATGAAAGAAAACACTACACATTCAGACATTGTTGTATATCACCAGCAGATTCCCAGACATTCTACAGCATACAAACCCATCAATTATATAAACTCCCAGCAAGTTCAAGTAAAACAATAAACAAAGAAAAGGTCATCATATAACAGCAAAGCAAGTCAGGGAAAACAACCACCGGTGTCAGCCAATGTTTAATTCAATCTAAGGCAGAAAATATCAGGAGAGGCGAAGACTGCTTACTGGCTTTAAATCTTCAGATGGTGCATTTCCTCTGATAGGTGCAATGCCTAAAAAGACAGTAATCAAAAGCAGTCACCCAGTAGCCCTTTTAGCCATGGTTCTCCCTCCCCAAAATGGGTTGTCAATTCTTGTATGTGGGCTCAGAAGCCTGGAATTTGTGTTACGGTCTACGAAACATTAGAATGGGCTCCTAAAACACACACAAAAGCTAAAACTCTGTTTTACAAATTCTCCATGCGGCCCTCTTTTAGGAAAAAGCAATTTGATCTAAATCTCAGATTCAGAATGAGTCTCTATCTCAGGTGACATGGCCTGTCTGAAACCTGGGTAAATGATCAAGGCATTTGCAGATTTCAGTTCCAGGGACCAGTCTAACTTCTTTATTAGAATAGTTTTGATTAGGGTGCCTGGTGGCTCAGTGGGTTAAAGCTTCTGCCTTCAGCTCGGGTCATGATCTCGGGGTTCTGGGATCAAGCCCTGCATCGGGCTCTCTGCTCAGCAGGGAGCCTGCTTCCCCCTCTCTCTCTGCCTGCCTCTCTGCCTACTTGTGATCTCTCTCTGTCAAATAAATGAATAAAATGTAAAAAAAATAAAGAATAGCTTTGATTAAAAAGAAGACAAGGCTTTAAAAGTTGAAGTTATCACATCTTTAAATATTGAGATAAATGATGTATGCTATTAAAATGTTTTTTATTAAAATGTTTTTAAGTTGAAGTTGTCAAACTGTTGCTACTAATATATTTTGAGGGCTTTAACTCATATCCCTGAAACCTAGACTTTTCCTAATTTCCTGTGTATACCTTGGTGATGAAAAGTGATGGGATCATCTCATTCCTCTATTTAAAACCTTTCAGTGACACCAAGTCTAAATTTATCGTGTCCAAATAGGTCCTTCCTAATCTGGTGATCCTCCCCAACAACCCTCAATACACAAAGTACATTCAGCCATATGCTGCTACTTATAAATCCCCAATATATGCCACACTGTTTGTCACCTCTTTGACTTGGCACATGCGATTGCCTTGGCCAAATATAAACCTTCCAAAGTTCCCAAACTTCCTTTTATCCCAACCGGACCTCTTCTGGGCAAACCCTTACTTAGCACTGCTTTATTAAAACAGAACCACAAAATGGGGCTGGCCTTGGAGCTAGCCAACTTGAATTTGCATCCTCCTTCTACTGTCCAATAGTTACTTAACTCTCTGTGCCTGTGTTTCCTTATCACCAAGATGTGAAAAGAATAATACCTAGAGATTTTGAGAGGTTTAAATGAAGTATGGCTTTAATCAGGTTGCTTTGAGAACATACTAAGTATTCAAAACTATTTGCAATCATCACCATTATCACTATCCTTTAAGACTCCCATTAAAGCTCTTTTTTTAAAAAAAAAAAAAAAAACCCTTTGCCAAACACAACCTTTCCTCACAAATATATCAATTACTTGCTTTTTTTGTTTCACCCACAAAACTTGAACATACAGTAGTCTGCCCTTACCTGTGGGGGCTACATTCCAAGACCTCCAGTGGATGTCTGAATCCACAGATAGTACCAGACTGTATACATACTATTTTTTTCCAAGACATACATAACTATGATAAATTTTAATTTATAAATTAGGCATAGTAAGAGATTAACAACAACAATAATAAAACAGGACAATTATAACAATATACTGTAATAAATGTTATGTGAATATGGTGTCTCTCTCAAAGTAATTCATAGTTCTGTACTCACCCTTCTTCCTCTTGTGAAGATGTGAGATGATAAAATGCCGGTATGATAAGATGAAATACAGTGAATGACATAGGCATTGTGATGCAGTGTTCATCTATGATATGTCAGGAGAATCATCTGCTTCCAGTCCATGGCCGAGCACAGGGAACTGAACCTCTGTAAGCAAAACCACAGATAGGGGGCAGGAGGAGTACTACTTTACCTCTACTGTGGCTCTCATACTGGATCAAAAGTATGATTTCTTTTGCATATCTGTTCCCTCCTTGAAAGCTTCTCAGGAACAGGAACCACATCTCATTAATCTTGTATTCTCAGTGCCCAGCAGTGCCTGACACACGGGAGATACGAAAATAAATATTAGCTGAATGAATCAATAATTGAATGAGTTCCTAAAAAACCAAGTGGAAACCAAATACTGATCAATCAAATCACATTTAACTGCACTAAGGAAATCTGATACTCAGAGAAATAAGAAAACTTCAAGTACCAAGTAAAATAATGGAAACCACGTGGACTTAGGAGCCATGCTTACCTGAACCGGAATCCCAACAGCTCCTCCTCCAAGCCTTATGACACAGGCCAAGTTATTTTAACCCCTGGGAGACTCTGCTTCCTCATCTTTAAGAAAATAATATCGAGAGATGCCCAGCTGGTTCAGTCAGAAGAGAGTGAGACTCTCCATCTTGGGGTTGTGAGTTTCAGCCCCATGTTGGGTGTAAAGATGGCTTGAATAAATAAATAAACTTTAAAAAAAGAAAATAACATCTACCTCATTAGGTAAACATTAACAAGAAGATATAAAGCAAAATAGCAGGACCTATAAGCAAGCATTCATTAATTTATTATTTCCCTTGGTCTTTTATGAAGAATTATTTTTGTAAATCTAATTATTACTCCATTAATCTTTGTGTTAAAGGTGTATCTGCTAAAATGCGTAACACAACGATACCATCATAGGAATCAAGTTTTTGTTTTCCTCTTCTGTATTATGTTCTTAAAATACCTGGACATACATAATCCATCTGCTGTCTACCAGGGAACCAAATTCATGTATGTGTGTACCATGGGCAAGTGTTGTTTGCTTTATGGCAATTGCTGTATTTGGCTTCTGCTCAAACCATTAATTTTAATCTCAGAATTTAAAGGGTAAATTAGTAGTCATTATCTGAAGTTCCAGGAACACAGGCTTAGTTAGACACAGACCTGAGAGTCCTAATTAATATATTCTTTAACAATGCATTACAAATAAATTCACCAGCTCCATATATCTAGGAAGATGAGAACAGAAGAGAACAGAAGAGAAGATGCAAAAAGAGAAGACGGAGCTAAAGGAAATGCACCAGACAAATCTCAACTCTTTCATTAATTTGACTAGGTCTGACCATGATGATACAAGCCTTCCACAGTCACTCAATTAAAAAATAAATAAATAAATAGATTGACCATTTTTCCTGCCAATCAACCTAGAGAATTTACATATAAATGTAAAGATTAGCAGATAATCCGATTTATTCCTATAGAAAGAGCATAAATTACTCATGAATTCCAACTAAGTGCACAGGTTTGGTGGGAAAGTTAAAAAGAAAAAAAAGGGGGTGTGGCAGGGGATAATAGAGTTTCTGATTTCACAAGTCCAGAGCAGCATTCCAGTTTATCCCTAAGTATTCTTATCTTTCATTCTTAGCATAAGAACAAAGGGAGCAAGTAGAAGATGATACCAGTGTTACTATATTCATAAGCAGAGAAACTGAATTAAAACCACCTCAAATCCTGAGACCTACTGGACAGACCTGAATCACATGTAGATATCAATCTGCTCTTTTAACCCCTAAAACCAAATTTTAGTAGAACAGCAGGAGTAGCAGAACGGGAGATTGTAAATTGATAATGGACGCAGACTGTCCTCTACCTTGTCATGTCATGTAGCAGCATCCCATGTGTCCATCACAAATGCAGGTGTCATTAAAATTAGAAAACATACAATCCTCTGTCAGCTTCCTCCAAACTTAAAAAGTCATGATTACTTAGAGAGAACAGCTTACCTTTACTACATTCCAGCTCATGAAGGCAGCAAGAGACACACAGGCTAAGATCTGTGTTTGGCTCATGGGAGGCACAAAAAAGAGGAAAAGCAACTTTGCAGAAGTATCTAAAACTACAGTAGTGTGGCTATTAAGAAACACCCCCAGAATAGAACTTAGGTCCAAAGAAATGCAAATTTATTTAAAGCATAAGCCACAAAATAAGAGTTGGCATGTCAACACTACATACTGAAATTTAATCAAACTGAAAAGAACAGTTGATCTGTCTTCAAGAGAAAGGGAGGGGGTAGTGTGTAATATCTTTAATATATGGATGGCTGGGTAGAGTAAATGACTGTCGCACAGAAGGTTTATCTGTAAACACTGCAGTGAGTCTGGGGTTTTTAAGCACAATAAATGGCTGGTTTCAATCAGCTGCTGCTAGCAGGAAATCCATGGCCCATAGGAGCAATTACCAATCTCTTGACTGAAGCACAGGGCAATTACAAGCTACCAAAGTACACTCACAGTACTGGAGCACTTGACGGTTCCGTGCTAATGGAACTAGGACAAGAAACAGTGGTGTGTGGCTACGTGTCTCAGCTTCAGCCCCTCGCCAACCCTTTCATACTTCTCTTATCTCACAACACGGCAGCTGAGATGGAGACTGTGTCTGCAAAAGCAATATCGCCTATACCCAAACACAGACATCAGGGTTTGCTCTGCCCTGCATCCCCCATAAGCCCCTCAATTTATTACACTCATCCTGACCTTTCAAAATGTATCATGCCTTCATTTGTGGTTTTGTAGATGACGCCTTACCTGAGACTCCTAGTCAGCATTTGATGCTCATTATCTACTAGATCAGTTAGCCAAATTAGGACTTCTCATCTCAAGGAAGTGATGAGCAACCTGTCAGGGAAATAAATGGGAAAATAATTACCCTTTTATTTTACCGTGAGAAATACGTCAACTAGGTATCCTTAGAGAAGTAACCTCTGTAAGATTAGAGAAAGAAAAATAAAAAGATAGTAAGTGGTCTATCAAGTTAACCTTCCAGTCTCATTACATTTATTTCTAATGGGTAACACTTACCGAAGACCTAATATGCCAAGCGTTGTATCATGTGCTTTAAGTGCATTGTCACATTTAAACCTCAGAGTAACCCAAGGTGAATACTATGATCGTCCTCTCTTAAAGAATAAGAGTGGAGACTCAGTTTGAGTAATTTCCTCGAGACATCCCAGTTAAACACAATGTGGATTCAGGACTTGAATCCGGTCTGTAGCAGTCCAAACCCATCTCTTAAACAGCCTATCATCCCACTCCTGATGCTGAGTGACTCTAGGAGAGAAGGTGAATAATTGTCAAAGCCACCCTATTATGCCCCCAGATAGACATTAACAATGGATCCCAACATCCTTTCCCACTGAGTGTAGACAAGACCACAGAATCTCTCTCATCACAGTATTTCAGAATGCCAACTCAGTTTGATGCCAACTCCATTTCAGAATTCCCCAGCATAGCAGCCTTGGCACAGTGCTTGAACTATCAGCAGACATTCAATAAATGTTAGATTTTAAGAGATCGTTGTGTAAAAGAAATACAGACACTTCCTTTAGCCCCAAACAGAGCAGTATTTACCTTCTGGCTCCACCACTTACTAATTACATGATGCAAGCAACTTACCTAACACTGAATCTTACTTTCCTCAGAGTAAAATAAGGTCATACCAACGCCCTTCCCAAGCTGAAGAAGGATAAAATGAGATGGTCTCTTGAGTCAGGAAGTACTGATCTTACAGGAATACCAGGCCTCTTATTAATCATCATTAGTTTTGCATAAAACTATTGGCATCCCCAAAGACTGAAATACATCAGAGCCATGCTCCTCAGAAGGAAAAGTGGAATTACAAGTGAGAATCCTGGAAATGGAACTCAGGATTAAACAGACCCTATATCCCAGAAGGGAAAGATAACATGAAATAACATATTAAGAGAAGTAAAAAAGACAGATGAGGTCCTTAATTGATACAGAAAAGCAAAAAAGACCACACCTCAGGAATAGGTGATGGGTTAGGATACCTGTATTTTAACAGGGCAAGTGATCCAGAGGAAGAAAATGCAAGGAAAGTAATCAGTTTCTTGCTCCTATGTCTTGGATCCAGCAAGCAAAACTGAATCTTTGTCCTCGTCCATTGGGAAGCTCCTAAGGAACCATAATAATATATGGCATAAATAATAAATAAGTAACAGATAGCATATACTGTGGCTTTAATTTTAAGATACCTGAATCTCCCCAGATTATTTGTGACTGTGTCTTACTGGGAAATGGGATATAGGCCCGACCACATACTTTAAGGAACATCAAGCACAATGCTTGACTCATAGTAAGTGCTCAGTGTAGGGTAATTCTCGTCCTTGTTTTCCCTAAGAAAAAAGAAAACTTGGACTTAGATTTGCTTCTCCAAATGTAGGTTCTTACCTATATAGAAATGCACTGCTCACAGACATGTACCCTGGGGCAAATAATACATTATATGTTAATAAAAATTAAAAAAAAAAATTAGGAAAAAAAAAAAGAAATGCACTGCTTCCATGCTGGCCCTCAGTAGCCAAACAGTCTGAAGGCAAGTGGAAGGAACAGTGTGCCTGAGAGTTTCCAAGGAGTACCTAGTACTGCAACAGAGGCCTGGTGTTTCCCTTCCCTCTCCTTTTTATTCATGTATTTCCTATTTTCTCAGCAATTAGAAAAGCAGAGAAGATGCTCTATTAGACAAATCTTCCTTCATCCAACAGGTCAAATCTGGACAGAAAGTGGCAGCACAGAGTTGCTTAATCCCATAAACCCTGCAAAGTGCATGGCATAGTCCTCTTCTGGGCTTTAGTGATTACAGAGAAAAATAGACGCAAAGAAGCCAAAAACACCTATACAACTGAGTCATAAAAGAGCTGATGGACTACACTTAACCTTCACAGAAATGGTTTGGGGGAAAAAAATGACAGGTATATATGGGAAAAAACAGACACTACAATGTAAGGAGCCCAAAAATAATAGGTTTGCTATGATGGTCAATACCTCTGCTTCTCTTTCACGTCCTCTTTTTCCCTTTATTATCTTTCCTTTTCTCTATTTTGTGATTCAAGACTTAAATGTAGGTGTTAGAAGGACATACCATCCTACTTTGCAGTTATGGATTCTCACTAATGCCTACACTCCCCATCCCGCTATTGAAGATCCTCCTTTGCTGAGATCACCTATTTCTACTCCCCATTAGGTTTATTTCATAAATCAGAAATGTTTCCTGCTAAAGAGTCCAAAGATGCAGATTTTACAGAAATCTGAAGATACTCTTACTTCAACAAGATCTGGGATCTTTAAGACACTAAACTGCTAGAAAGATACTCAACAACGATATGACTTCACTTGAGTTATTGAAAACAAAACAAATAGAAATGTGCTCTGGTGGATTTTAAAAGGTCAAATACCTTTGATGACACTAGATATTCAACAGTGTAACAGTTAACCTCATTTTTTTGAGGTTGGTTTTTTTTTTTCCCTCGGTTCACAGAGGCTCTCTTTATCCCACATTATACCCTCACAAGGCATTGTGTTATGACATTCACTCTGGTCTCCTTTGCCTCCTGGCTCCCTACCCCTTCCCATTACCTTCCAAAAAAGTAGCAACAAAATTAAGGGAAAATATCCAGCTTAAAGGGCAAAGATTTCTAGTAGAGGAAAAGGAATGGGAAATGAATTATTTCAGACCAAAAGCAATTATATTTTGAAGGCAGAAGCAGACATCTTCTGGCACAACTGTCAAGATGTTACAAAAAGATTAAAGGGTTTTTTTTTTTTTTGTCATTTAAAATCTGTTTCTGGTTCTCAAAAGGGGTCTGCTGTTCAGTTTGTGACTTTTAATAAGATTTCTCAATAGTCTCCTTGCTTTTAAAAAAAAGTATAAGGGAGAAAGAAGCAAAAAATTGAAGGCTATGTAACAAATACAGCCATGACTTTGATGCAGTATCATTCATTTTCACCATTTTGGTGGATTTAGACAAGATTTTTGTGGGAGGTTATATCCTATACAACAACCTGTCAACAAAATATACTTAATGCAGAGACTTTTCAGGATTTAGGCTTCTGTTGGGGTTAAAGTAGAAACATCAGATTAATTGCTTTCAAAACTCAGGGAACTTTAGCTCAAGGAGACAAAGGATGGTATTTTTCCACTGCTAACAGAGTGCAAATCTCTCCTTAAGCTTCAGATGTCCATTCCTATCTTGTCCCTATTCTCCAGGGTATATGAGCTCCTTCAATTCTCCATTAAGTAGTGCTTATCAAGTTCCTGCTTGAGAGACACAAGCGGTTATATTGAAGACCTAACTAAAGTTATTCAGTCAAAGGGGTCATGATTTCTAATATATCCTCTACCCTATTCTCCACCTTTATGACATGAAACCTGCATTGGAACTTGTTCACAGTCCAAATTCACACCACGACAGCTGAGCAATCACCAGTTTTCTTCCATTCCTTCTCATATTCATTCCTTCTCACATTCCCTCCATCTGCAATTCATTCTTCATCTCTTTCCATTGTTGGAGTTCAACATATTTGCTCCAAAGTCTTCTCTTCTGGACTTCAACTCTTCCTCCTCCTGTACAACCATTTCTGTTGGTGAGCATGGTAGCCTTGGTCTTCACACATTCATAAAGTGAGGAGTACTGCAGATGGAAGATAGGGTCATGGCTTTATCTTCTCTCATTCTGCCTCAGTTTGCAAGGATTCCTTTTTTGCTTAACATATATATAGAATGGGGCAGGAAGCTATGGGAAGCCACATCAAGTACATGAAGTGATCCATCCCCTCAAATATTCTGCAATATTTTGAAAAAAAAAAAAAAAAAAACAAGACGTTTACTTGGAAAACAGAGGACAGTGTGTGATGGTAATCAACCAAGGTTAAATCACCTGCCAAGTGGTATAATATATGTAATAAGATCTTTAGGCTCTCAGGAAGGGAGGGGAGGGTAAGAAGTGCCTCTACTCAATCTAGTCCTTGCATTCATTTCTCATCGTATGAACTTATTCAGATGTCAACCTGCTATGACAAATTTAACTTTGAAAAGGAATAACTTCCCAACTCTCCTCCTCTGAATTACAACACTGGTGACCTTCTTCTTTTATTTCCCCTTAAAACTTCCTTTTGAGCACTACTGTTGTATTTCATACAGAATCCATTTAAAGTATATTATCTCAGCTTCCCCTAAAATACTTACAAACCCAAGTGCGCCTTAACTTCCTACTTTTCACTTTAAAAAAATGTGAAAATTAAACCTTCCAAGTTAGGTCAGCAAATTAAAAATTTTAACATGAAATTTTAACAGTATATTTTTCTTTTTTTTTTTTTTTTTTTTTAAGATTTTTTATTTATTTATTTAACAGAGAGAGAGATCACAAGTACGCAGAGAGGCAGGGAAAGGGTGAGGGGAAGCAGGCTCCCCGCTGAGCAGAGAGCCTGATGCGGGGCTCGATCCCAGGACCCTGAGATCATGACCTGAGCTGAAGTCAGAGGCTTTAACCCACTGAGCCACCCAGGCGCCCCAACAGTATATTTTTCTTATTTTAATGTTCCCCAAATGGAAAAACTAAACTCTGAAAGAGGCTATTTTTGTTTTTTGGTTTTGGGTTTGTTTTGTTTTTTTTTTTTAAGATTTTATTTATTTATTTGACAGAGAGAGAGAGTACAAGTAGGCAGAGCGGCAGGCAGAGGTTGGAGAAGAAGCAGGCTCCCCCTGAGCAGGGAGTCCAACATGGGGCTCTATCCCAGGATCCTGAGATCATGATCCAAGCCGAAGGCAGCCACTCAACTGACTGAGCCAGCCAGGTGCCCCTGAAAGAGACTGTTTTTGAAGTGATGAAATACAGTGATGCTTCCAGGGATTTAGGATTCGAAAAATATTTACTTTCTCATTTAACTCAATTTATGCCTTTGGCCAATCACCTTTACCAGATATTGATAGGAGAGGGGAGAGAAAATGAAACTTAAACGGGCATTTACTAATTGCTAGAATGAGTCTATTAAAAAGAAACTTCATAGGGAAAGAGATTGAAAATACTGAGTAATTTCCCTAAAATTTTAAAACATTTTACATTTTCTGATATCAGATTGCAAAATACAACAAAACAGAAAGAAGAGGAAAAGGGAGACTAATATGAGGAAGGGGAGGAACTTAAAAAAGGAAAAGAAGGGGGGTGCCTGGGTGGCTCAGTCGTTAAGTGTCTGCCTTCGGCTCAGGTCATGATCCCAGGGTCCTGGGATCGAGCCCCACATCGGGCTCTCTGTTCAGCAGGGAGCCTGCTTCTCCCGCTCCCATTCCCTCTGCTTGTGTTCCTTCTCTCACTGTGTTTCTCGCTGTCAAATAAATAAAAAAAAAAAATAATAAACTTTAAAAAAAAAAAAAAAAGGAAAAGAAGGACACAATTTCTGGGACCCAACAATGGGCCAGATGCTCATCTAAGTCTTCCCTATACCTTATCTTATGTAATCCTCATAATACATAACACACAGAGTTGTTACGATCTTTGTTGTGCAGATGAAACACTTGGGGATGAGGGAAGTTAGGTGACTTGGTCAAGACAACACAGCTAAAAGACTTGTTTAGATCTAACCTTAGATCTAACGCAGACTCTTGCTTGCTCTATATCGCACTGCCCCTGCAGACAACCAGTCATTCTTCTGGGAGGTCTTTCCAGAGTAGTCACACCCAACACATTTTGTAGACAATCTCCTAATGGAGAACTTGTAGGTTCAGCTAACCAGGGATGCAATGAATAGAGGGAAATGTATTTGACTTCCCCCACCCCCTCTCGTTGCTTCTGTGGTCTCACTACCATCCACAGGCAAAAACCTAACCACCTTGAACATCCAGGAAAGTGAAAGCCTAACCCTAAAAGGTGGATAGAGATCAGGAGGAAAAGCATGAGATCATCAAACAATCTCCAATTCGGCACAAACCTATCATGATCGGGTAACCATGTGACAGAATTCCCAACAGAAGCCTGACCACAACAACCAAATGGTCATAATTTCCCAGGGCAAACGTACTTGCTCAGTTTATCTAATTGAGAAGAAAGATTGACAATGGTACTAGCAAGAGAAAAAATGTGCTCTGAGTACTTTGTATTTGTCAGTGTGCAGTTGGCACCAGGGTGACCTGCTATATTGAAATGGGACTGGATGGGGGGTGCGGGGAGCTGCTGAAAAGAGAGGAGAACGCGGGGGATGAAAATGAGACAGACAACTCAGATTTTTTTCCTTTTGAATTTCAACCTGTTGGATAAAAACAATAGCAAATGAGGCAATGAATATGCATGAGGCAGGGAAGGTATTTTAAGTTTTTCAGGAGACAGCTCGCTGAACGGAATTGCTAATTATGTCTCACATTGCTCTGTCCAATTCAGTTAGCTTGATTATGGCTGAGTTGTCAACTCCCCTGCACTTGAGGTTCCACAGTTGCAGCCCATTCTGAGGCTTAATACAAAATTAGAAGTATCTTTTTCCCAAAAAAAAAAATGTTTTCCCTCACTGAAGAGCTAGCTTTACCCATTGTGACAACATAACCTTTCCCAACAAAAATAAAATTAAAACCACCGAGGGTTCAGATTCAAGGGTTTTTGGAGTTGGTGGAACATCGGGAATGCAATCGCAGCTGTGACAATTGCAAATTAAGATTGAACAATGAGCCAAATTAAAAGGGTGAGAAAGAGCAGAACACCATATGGAGTATCTCGTTGCTACCCCCACAGGATATCTTTGATTTCTTAGGATATGGAGGATTTGCCAACTGAGGAATGGACTAAATAGAGCCCTGGAATCTCGCTTTTTCTTTTCCCTAGCCTACAGAGGCTCCCTAAGTAAAGAGAGTTGAATTTCTAATTTCCTTGACTTAGTTTCTTCACCTCTAAAACGGGACAGATCTCATTTGACAATGGTGCCAGTGCAAGAGAGGGATGATGGGTGAAACGGTGGGGGGTGAGGGAGGGTGGTCCTAGCTGGACAGGAAGATGGCTATCTAGGAAGTCAGGGCCTTAGGAGAATTCACCCTAAAAATAGAAAGAATGGGGCATGATAGACTTAATCAAATAAAATGCCATTAGATTAATTCAGTTTTGTGCCCTGGTCCAATCCATTTATTTCCAGCCAACCCTATGCTGCATTCATGTCCAAATAGAGGAAGAACAACAAAGGATGAAGAAAGGTGGACACAAGAGTCCTGCTTGGGGCCCCGCTAAAATGGTAGCCGAGAGGGGAAAGGGGCAGCGTTCCCACCTCACCCCAGAGAGCCACACTGCTTTGGGGACATGAGGGTCCAATGTGTGGATGAAAATACACAGTGAGAGAAGGATGCAACGGCAACCGGGCCATGCTGGAATACACACACGGAGGGACAGGCAAAAACTGAAGTAGGTGGCAGAGCAGGACAGTTTCAGTGGAAGGGTCTTTTCTGAGAACATTTGGGACACATCCCCCAAGAAATATAGGAAATGGTCCAGGGAAGGGGGTGAACTATTTTGTAAGGGGGTTGAATTTTATGCTATATAGTTGGGAAGCTGTTCGTGCAATGAAGAAGCCCAGAATATCTTGCTAAGGAGCCATGCAAAGGAGAACCAAACCCCCCAGCCAATTGCTGGGCATGTCAAAGAGGTAGTGGGAACCACACAGTTGACCACAAGAAGCAAAAGAAGCAGAGATGAGCCAGCCCAGTGGAGCCCGACCCAACTGCCAAAAGCAGGAGTAAATAAATGGGTGTTGTGGAAGCCATTATGTCACAGAGCATTAGATAGCTGATACAATCTGTGTATAACATAGAGTCCCTTCTAGTATCCTCCATTTTCAAGACAGAAACAATTTCTTTATTTCTTCCTCTGTGTCATTTGCCCACAAAAGCAGTCTTAGTTCCCAAGTAATATCTGCTGCTGACCTTAATCAGAGGCATTAGAGAAGTAACAATTATCCTACTTGCTAAAATTAAAGTTTTAGCTACAGCACATTGTTCTGCAGGAGCAGAAAAATCTTCCAATAACAACAGCTTTGCTGCCCACATCTGTCTGCCCTGAACAGTATCAGAACAGGGTGAAGTACATGCACTTCAGCCTCAGGAACACAGTGAGCCCCCCGTGGGTTGTGAGTTCAGGAAATCACTGCACTACCACTGGCTTGGTTATTTGCCCTACGGAGTTGCTTTCATAACTGTTCCCTTGGTCCTCCAAACATCACCATTAGGAAAAGAGAAGATAAAAATCACATCTATAAATAAAGCAGCCAAGCTCCAGAGAGAAGGGAAGGCAAGTCAGCTGCAAAAAGGTACGGCAAACTAAAACATACAATATTATTGATCAGCACTATTTTCCAGTGTGGCAGATATCTCCATTATTCACTGACTTTGAGACCATAACCAGATTTCCTGAGGAACATGCAGGATTACTTTATATTAAGCCTAACCAAGTGGAGAAGTTACCAGGGGGGGAAAAGGTAATATTTTTTTTAAATGTTTGAAAGGTTCCTTTTTTCTTTCTCATCTCCTGTCCTTCTTCCTCCTAAACTCAAGTGCTTTTTGATGAGGCAAAGACTTTCTGAAGCAGAATTTCCTTTCTGATTAAATCTGCTCAGTTCTCACGCAGCTCCATTGCTTCAGCTCTGATAAAGCTCAGGTCAGTTCTATCTGAGTTTACAATCCTATTTGGACTTTCAGTGACCATGGAAATATAGATATTTCTCATTTTCAGTGATATCAGATCAAGCTGTTATCCCTAAGCAGCCAAGGTGGAGGAGTTAAAATCACATCATGAAATGCAGGAACTATTTATTCACGTGGACTCTTTCTCATCGATGTTAGAGAGACAAGTACATCAGAATGTTGTTTATAATCAAGGAAAATTACCCCCGAAGTACATCGTGGTGCACATGATTTTTTATGTGCTCCTGATGTCTGTCTTTAAGAAAAAATTGAATTTATTTCAAAAGATTTGCCTGCTTGCGGTGATGATCTTGCCAATTGGAAACCTCAACTTTAAGTTGATGGCGCTTAAATAAGAAGTGTTTCCATGGCTCTAAGTCAAAAGGTCTCACCTTTTTTTTTTTTCTAGTCTCAACAATGCAACACATACAAGGAAACTAAACTAAATTCCATTTTTCTCATTATGTATTAATATTCGGCTCTATCTGTATGTGACCAGAGTCAGACTAAAGGAAAAAGTCAAGACTAAGCTAAATCCAAGTCTGAGAAGACAAAACAGAGAAGCCAGAAATCTTAGGCACTTTAATCATGTTTAAACCTGACTATTTGACTCTGAAGAGAGGTTGGGAATAGCAGTAGAGACTCAAGGCTAGTATATTCCTACAGGTACCACTGAAAATGAGCATTTATTATGAGGAACCACCCATCAGGACAAGACAGGCTACTTCCCCCTGCTCTAAGCCCCAGGGCCTTCCCTCAGCTCATTTCTGCGAAGAGTCATGATGGCTACCTCTCCATTCCCTTCTTATCACATGACCTCCCACATCTCTTTCCTGGATGTTTGCACTAAATCTAGCCAAAGGTGGTTTAACTGCAATAGTTCAGGTGACTGATATTTGTGAGATGCCTAGAAATAAGTACCCTACTAGTGAATAATAATACTAGTAAAAGCTGAATTTTTCCTTTTTTGTGTGTGTGAGCACTTGCTATATACCAATGGTACAAAAATTTCTATCATTGAATTCTTACAACAGTCCTATGACGAAACTAGTAGACATTGGTTATTTTTGTGTTTTAACACACCCTACACAACACCTTTCCTCTGGGGAACTGCTTCTCCCATTCTCCAACCATATGATGGGGGTGGGGCTGACAGGGGCTGGCCTACATGGCCACAGCCATAATAAGGCAAGGAAACCAGGTCTAAACAATCAAGGCAACCCCTTCTCCAGACCACATGGTGAGTTCAGGGTGAGAATATGACCAAAGTAGAATGAGTTAAGATTATTTTATGGGGCACCTGGGTGGCTCAGTTGGTTAAGCATTTAACTCTTGATTTCAGCTCAGGTCATGATCTCAGGGTTGTGAGATACATATACCAGTACAATACCAATACAGGTATTGGCCCTGTATTGGGTTCCATGCTGGGCACATAGTCTGCTTAAGAGTCCCTCTCTAGGGGCGCCTGAGTGGCTCAGTCATTAAGTGGCTGCCTTCAGCTTAGGTCATGACCTGGGGTCCTGGGATTGAGCCCCACGTTGGGCTCCCTGCTCAGCAGGAAGCCTGCTTCTCCCTCTCCCACTCCCTCCGCTTGTGTTCTCTCTCTTGCTGTGTCTCTCTTTGTCAAATAAATAAGTAAAATAAATAAAATCTTTAAATAAAATAAAAGAGTCTCTCTCTGCCTCTCCCCTCTCTCCCTAGCTTGCATGGGTACATGCATGCTCTCACTCCCTCTCCCCACCCAAAAAAATTATTTTATTACAATTTTTAAAAATCTGTGAATTGTTTAAATTTCAAGTTGAAGAACTTGATATATTTATTTAATGTTAATCAGGGGCTATGACACCTTCTTCTCTGCTGTGTGGACAAATCCTATTTGCAAAAAAAAAAAGAAGAAGAAGAAGAAGGTTGAGGCTAAAAGAAAGAGCAAATCAAAAGAGAGTAACAAGATTGTACTTTAACTAACCACTCCTGGAGAGTGTATCTAGATAGATACAGAGACAGACACATAAACATTCACATACACATGCAGATTACTACTGTATTCCCTTCACTGCTTCAACAACCGTAGTTTGGATAGTTTGGATTCGTGACCTAACCAGAGCCTTGACTTATCAAGACAGGTACTATTTTTATCCTCTTTTCAAAGATAGGAAAACCTAAACATAGAGAGATTACATAACTTGCCTAAGGTCACACCAGTACAAACGACAGGACCTGGATTCAAACCAAGCTCAGTAGGACTCCTGTCCAAGCTCTTCATCATTGCAGAGTATGATCTTTAAGGAAAGCCATCATGCCAGGCATTTTCAGAGTGCAGAGAGGAACAAACTTGCTCTTAAAGAAATAGTTTTGCAGGAAAGATAGATTGAAACATAAAGAGCAGCAATATAAAACACACTGTGCTATTATCACATACAGCACTCTTCAGTAATAATAGTTCCCATTTACAGTACCTGATTTGAACTCCCCAAAAACTCTGTGAAGTGGACAGAACAGAGACTTTTGTTATTCATTTTACAGATAAAGAGAATGTCTAAGAAAAAGTTCTCCCCAGATGATCTAACTAGGTGATGCATAATGAGATACAACCAGGACTCTGCAAGCAGGGCCTTTCTCCACTGCACGATTTACTTACCCTGCCTTAATTTAACAGAAATGTTGTGGAGCTCAGAAAAAGGTACTTGGTATTTTAGAATCTCCCTCTCAACACTGAACTACTTGGGGCATCTCCAGTCAAGATTTCTAACCAAAACTTTTAACGAGAAATTATTTTTCATCCAAAGTAATTCTTACACTCTGACAAATTTGAGTACTCAAATAAGACAGTTAAGTGGTACTCACCAATATTTTCTTCCAATTCTTTTATAATTTTAAAAAATGATTTGAATCCATCTGGAGAATACATTCATGTAAGATGTGAAATGAGACTTTTTCCCTTCTGTATAATTGATCAATTCACCAGCTTCATTTACAGATTAATCCAGTCCTCTTCCTCTATATACTCACATATACACTTAGCTTATTTTTTTCACAGCTACTATTTCTCTAATCTTAGTGTGGAAAAAGCTTTATAAGGATAAAAAACAAAAACAACAAAGGGAAAAGATGGAAAGTTTTGCATCTGTGCAAATAAACACACATACATCAATTGATAGATAAAAAAAAAAGATTTATGTCAACAGACAGACTATGTGATAGATGGCCAAGGATCTTAATTCACAGGATTGTTACACATATAGAAAGATATATATCCAAGTAGAAAACCAGACAGATTAAGAATAGTCCATTTCCAGGGGGGAAGAAATTACAAATTAGAAAAAAAAAAAAAGTAGAGGGGTGCTTGGGTAGCTCAGTCGGTTAAGCATCTGCCTTCAGCACAGGTCATGATCCTGGGGTCCTAGGATCCAGCCTTACATCGGGCTCCCTGCTCAGTGGGGAGTCTGCTTCTCCCTCTTCATCTGCCCACCCCCCTGCTCATGCTCTTTTGCACACATGTTCTCTATCTCAAATAAATAAATAAAGTTTTAAAAAGGAAGAAAAACTAAGATATGACAGTATGGAGAAATAGGCATTCTTTTCTCTCACTAGAGACCGTGTAATAATAAACATGTTTCTAGAAGTATGTATCTAAGGCATTAAAGTGTCCCATACTCTCTAGTCTTGTAATTCTACTCCTAGGAATCTTTCTAAAGAAATAACTATTTCTAAAGAAATAAGGGCACCTGGGTGGCTCAGTTGGTTAAACAACTGACTCTTGGTTTTGTCTCAGGTTTTATATCAGGGTCTTAATCTCAGGGTGGTGGGATCGAGTCCAACATCAGGCTCCATGCTCAGCATGGAGTCTGCTTGAGATTCTCTCTCTCTCTTCCCCTCTGCCCCTCCCTACTTGCATGCTCTCTTTCTCTCAAATAAAGAAATAAAATCTTTTTTTGAAAAAAAGGAAATAACTAAGGATATGGGCAAGGCTGTTTTATACAATGATGTCTATTTTCCCATTTATAATAGCCAATAAGCAACCTTAAAAATAAATGATAGCTGGAGAAGTATGGAGTTTCTGAAAACTTACTGTTCATTCATCCAAACCAAAGTTCTTGAAACACCTACTGTGTATCCGGCACTGTGCTGAGCCTTGAGAATACACAACCCCTACCTTTATGAGGCTTAAAGTCTAGTGGAAGAGACAAAACAATCAAAAATCACACAAGAATAAAAAATTACAACTGTAATCAGCACCCACAAGAAGACCACTAAGCAAAGAAAACATCCAGTGGGGAATAAATAGGTCAGGGAGATCAAAAATGGCTCCCAAGGGTAAAATGATTCAGAGTAGAGCTCTGAAGGAAGAGGAGTTCTTTGGGTAAAAGAAGGACAAGGCAGGCAAAGGAAAGAGCACATACAAAGTTATCCTTCACACGAAGAAAGTATATGGATGTGGAAAAGAGAATGTCTACAAGAGTATGCTCTCATACTTTTCAGTACACACACTCACACATACACACGAACTACAAGGACTATCAAATTTTTAATAGTGGTTATCTATGGCTGTGTGATATTTGTCCCTACCAACCCTGCCTCCTTGTTTCCCTGTTTTTTATTTCTTTTTATATTAATTTTGTAAATAGAAATATAAAGTATGATGAGCACCTGGTTGGCTCAGTTGTTTAAACATCTGCCTTCGGCTCAGGTCATGATCCCAGGGTCCTGGGATGGAGCCCCATACAGGGTTCCCTGCTCAGTGGAGAGCCTGTGTCTCCCTCTCCCTCTACCCCTCCCCCTACCATGTTCATACACTCTCTCTCTCTCTTTCTCTCTCTCTCTCTCTCGTTCTATCTCAAATAAATAAAATCTTTAAATTAAAAAAGAAGAAATACAAAGTATGCAATAGGACAGAAAGCTGTATGGTTGCTTACTGATACTACCCCATTTCCATGTGTACAATGTTGTGTTATCTAAGCCAATCCCAACTCACAGCCAGCTCTAAGTTGTCCTTTTAACCAGAGAAAAAGTTAAGAGAAGATATAAACTCCAATGTAAGCCGTGTTTTCTCACTTGCATATCTTTAGTTACAAATGACTATTTACCTGTCAGTTGGGTTGAGAACACCCGTAGGTTTTCTTTTGAAGTGAACCTCTTGGATTTAAAGAGATTTCTTTTTAAGCTGTTGAAGGTTTGCTTGATCTAAAGTCTCAGAGACGTTTGAAGTTGTGACTTAATGGAAGATTATTTTTATTCATAGTGATCAAGCAGTTAATGAGATAAAGTAGTGAGGAGACAAGCTTAATAGAATATGTGGTCGCACCGCATGTTAATCTTTATAAAGGCAGAATGAAAATAACAGGAAACCGGGAAGAAATTGGGACAGATGGCTGAACAGCTCAAAGATAGGAAAAACAACTCTTCCCTGCATAGGGCTTTCAAAAGCAAACCCCTGTCATGTTGAGTTCAATAGATAAAAAAGGTGACGGAGAATAAGAAGATGGAAAGCCAGGACTAAAATTTTTCTGGTGGCTGTTCTCTTGAGACTTTCCCCTAACCCTTCCTCAATCCCTTCCCCAACCCTCCGCTGAAGGACAAAATCCATCTGGAGCAGCTACAAGTTTTCAATATGGGAGGAACACAAACAGTAAAGAAAGTCACCATCTGCCCCAGTAGTCCACTATGCACCTTTTTAACCTCCCTAAGCTATAACAAGATGAAGGGCCTTGCCAGCCTGGGTGGGCTCAGCAGCAGTGCACTAGAGAGGCCACTAGGGAAGCAGATAGCAAAAGAGGGGAAGAGAATGTCACTTCCATTTAGTGTCCATGTTAGTTCGGTACCATCATTTGTTGTCGTTTGCTTGTTTTTCAGGCCAGAGGAGAAAAATTCTGACTACCTAATTATCCATTTAAGTCAGAAGACTGATATAGCTTCATTAGCCACAGAGGAGAAAAGGAAATTTGTCATTAAAAGATTCCTTTTGAGGCACATGGGTGACTCAGTTGGTTAAGCATCTGCCTTCAACTCAGGTTGTGATCCCAGGACCCACATCAGGCTCCCTGCTCAGTGGGGAGCTTGCTTCTCCCTCTTCCTCTCCCTGCCACTCCCCCTGCTTGTGTGCTCTCTCTCTCTCTCTCGTCAAATAAATAAATAAAATATATTTTTAATCGTATTCCTTTTAACCCACTAATATGGAGGTGAAGCCAAGTGCAAATACCTTTAGTATTTAGTGGTCAGTGGAAGTCTGGGAAACCGGCATAGCTACATTTCCTAGAGGGTATCTTCTGAAATATAACCTGCATCTTACACTTTGAGGATGCCTTCTTAAAGTGTGTATTCTTAGGCCCACCTCAGCTACTGATTCACTGAGACCCAGGAATCTATACTTTTCAAACATTTTAGACATACTTACACTCTGTACCTTATATCCAATGTCTGAAGTCCTTGGGAGTCTGTATTTCTGCAGAGTCATAATACAATGGGATTTGGAAACTAGAGTTAATGTTAGACGGGGCTTTATTTAGAATCCATAGACCCTTGGGCAGAGGGGACCTACCTGCAAGGAAAAACTCTTTGGCTTCTGCTCTCCATGGGTTGGTTCCACCAACCCAGGAGCTTAGAGGTAGTCTCGGGACTGGGGATCTTTGTCAATCTCTAGAAGAGATAGACTACTTGTCCCTTCCCTTTGTCAATGGTAGATTGGTCTTTTAATCTGCCTTTTTAATGAGGAAAAACACTCTTCAGGAGAGATGGATATACAGGAGGTCTCAATTCTCACTCCACACCTTGGGTGAGCCTCCGACCTTGTCCTCTGCCCTCCTCTAGCCTAAAATATACTACTATAATTATTGTCCCTCAAGGCAGCTGTGCCTTTAGCACCCAATTACCTCTCTGAGTCACTTCTTCCCTTCCAGTTTCGGGCCCTAGAAATTTTCCTTTCTTGATCACAAGCTCAGTTATGCATTTATAATGATGTTGGATATACTTTATCCAACATTTCTAGGAGTTGTGTAGTGGGAGGGTTTTTTGGGCTCTGTTGCCTTATGTATTGCTGGAAATAGAAGTTCTCGAAACTGCATTCTTAGCAAGCACCGCAAATGACTCTTATCTACACACTAAAATTTGAGGATATTGTAATCTCGGCAAGTAATGAGACTTTATAGTTGTATAACAGTAGTTTATAAAATGTCTTCACATTTATTTATTTCATTTCATCCTTGCAACAGCCTTGCAAAATAAGCAGGACTGGTATTTTTACTCCCAACTTCCTGATGATAAAGCCTAATCAGGCTAATTTCTTGCCCAAAGACATAAAAGTAGTTAAAGCGCAAAAATGAGGACTAGACCTCAGATATTCTTGTCAATCTATTATATCATACTACACTGTTCCCAAAGTGATAATTTAAAGAGATCATTATCTATCACATGACACAAACCACATCTTTTCATATCAACATGAAGGAAGTAAGATCAAATATTTTTTGGAGTCCCTGGGCCTAAATTTTCCTTCTCTGTGTATGTCAAACATTGAAGCTCTACTCTTTGGCAACAGACTTCTTTAAGAATGCTTTCTCCAATTAAAAACATGGCACCTACTTTGGAAAACAGTGTGGAGACTCCTCAACAAACTAAAAATAGAGCTACCCTAGGACCCTGCCATCGCACTACTGGGTATTTACCCCAAAGAAGCAGATGCATTACAAAGAAGGGCCACATGTACCCCAATGTTCATAGCATCAATGGCTACAATCGGCCAAACTGTGGAAAGAACCAAAATGCCCTTCAACAGATGAATGGATAAAGAAGATATGGTACATATATACAATGGAATATTATGCCTCCATCAGAAAGGACAAATATCCAACTTTTGTATCAACATGGATGGGACTGGAAGAGATTATATGGAGTGAAATCAGTCAAGCAGAGAAAGCCTATTATCTTATGGTCTCACTTACGTGCTGAGCATAAAGAAAAACATGGAGGGCATTGTGAGAAGGAAGGGAAGGGGGAATGGGGGGAAAATCAGAGGGGGCGATGAACCATGAGAGACTGGGTACTCTGAGCAACAAACTGAGGGTTTTGGAGGGGATGGGGGTGGGGGCCGAGTGAGCTTGGTGGTGGGTATTGAGGAGGACACGTATTGCATGGAGCACTGGGTGTGGTGCATGAACAATTAATCTTGTAACATTGAAAAAATAAAATAAACATATTTGGGAAAAAAAAAGACATGGCACCTGAAACTAATGTAACATTATGTGTCAATTTTACTCTAATAATAAATTTTAAAAATAAATTAAAAACAAAAAAAATGCATGGCAATTACTTTTTAAATGATCTCTATAGTAGATTGACATTATTTATAAGAGACCCATTATTTTTAATAATCATCCTTCGACTTTGTACGAAACTTATATTATTGTGTCAGTGCATGGTCTCTAGGTCTCTTCTGCAGTGAGAGGCTCTCCTAACTTCTGCTGGCTCCTAAGGGGTTGAAGAGCCTGGTTGAAATACTTTTCCTATTCCCCACTCTCCAGATCATGGGAATTAGTTGAATTTTAGTATTAATTTTCTGGCCTTCAGAGAGAGTCAGTGGGTGCGCTCATGGTCCATGCAATAGTGTGCCCACAATGAGACCTCAGTTACATCACTGTTTCTGGGTCTGCATTTGGTCATTCCTCTCACAATCACATTCATTCCACAAATATTTGAGCACCTACAACATGCCTGAAAATAAACTAGAGACTGTCTCTACATACAAAACTATTTTGTAATACTCTGTGGGGAAATTTTACTATGGAATTAACACTGCAATTCCAGATTGCTTCAAAGGGCCTTTTAACAATCATACAACTAAAATATTTTTTGTCTCTGTCCATTGGTAACAGAGTCTTCCCTTTCTACTTGGAGTTATGCCCCTTTTCTCCTATCTTTAAGGTTTACAGAGAACAAGTATCTTCCCTATAGAAAACATGTCAATAATTTTTTCACAAGCACAAATTGCCATGAAAACTTAAAAGAATTTGTTTAAAGGGAAGTTAATTAATTTTATTTTAGAGTTGTTGTTCAAATGTCTTTGAAATTGCTGCCTTTTTCCCTTTAGGGCCAAGCTGATTTTCTTTAGTCCCTTCAGCCATGGTAATTTGCATGCATGTGAAAACATTTTTCTGCATTAATATTCTATAACATGACTAGTCTGTAAAGTCAGGAAGAAAATCGGGTTGGCCAGGAAGCCCAAGTATCTATCAGTGAGAGGATAGGAGAACCCACAACTATACATTTATTCAGTAGAAAACTCAATTGTGTCCAAAAAAGTGAAGTGAACTTATGTTGACTACACCAAATGGAAGACTCAAGTTATATCATTAAATGAAAAAAGTTAAGTTAGAAAACAAGCCATAAGTTTTGATTCCATTCATATAAATGCTTAGAAAGATGTTAATTCTGAGAAAGGAAAAGGAAAATCAAGCATTCAGGCATAATATTTTTATTAATTTTTTTATTTGAGAGAGAGAGAGTGGGAGAGCACATGCCTACAAGGCAGAGGGGACAGAGAGAGGGAGAGAAGCTCAAACAGATTCCCTACTGAGCACAGAGCCTGATGTGGGTCTCAATTTCACAACTCAGGAATATTTTCCTAACTATATCTAAGCCACCCAAATACTCTCTAAGTGATTATCATTGTGATTGCCCTCTAAAATTACCAGTTAAGGAGACAATTCCACAATTTTCCTTGTGAAAATGCTTGAGTTGTCTTTTCATGTACAGAAATCAAATAATTCAAGTAATTGTTAAAATGTATTGAGCTCTCAGGACGCCTGGGTAGCTCAGTCATTAAGCGTCTGCCTTCGGCTCAGGTCATGATCCCAGGGTCCTGGGATCGAGCCCTGCATCGGGCTCCCTGCTTGGCAGGAAGCCTGCTTCTCCCGCTACCATTCCCTCTGCTTGTGTTTCCTCTCTCACTGTGTTTCTCTCTGTCAAATAAATAAAATCTTTAAAAAAAAAAAATGTATTGAGCTCTTACAATGACCCAATCACAGTGCTAGCTGTAAAAGTGCAACCAAAAAGAGAAGGAAAAAGAGCACTAAAATCCAAAATCTATAGGTCATAACTCTTCCAGAATTTCTATGCAGACAGGGAGTGGAGGCAGCAAGCAATCTGAAAGAGCGCTGGGCTTGAGTTCTATTTGCATAGAACGTATAAATCAAGAAAATGCCAATGGACCATATTTTTAGATTGGTGAGAGGGTGAAAGACTAATTGAACTGAAATAGACCAACCCCCTTTATACTTCAGATGTCTTGTGGTAAGAAAATCCCCAATGGAAAAGAAACTACCTCTGGCTCTAGCTCTGAGAGAGAAAATTGGATTTTGCCTGATGGAAAATTCTAGAAACTGAATAAGGTTTCAAAAATTTCTATGGAAGCATCTTCAGTGGTATAAGAGTTTCAACGCCTTTGGATATAGCATCAACCTGATTGCTTCCTTTTAAAAGTACATACATATATATGTGTACATATCATATCTACACAAGACCAAGAGTTTAATTATCCTCTACCGCAGTATTTCTCAACCTATCTGTGGTAAAGGACAAGTTTCATTTTGTTTCTTTATTAACATCCATTTCATTGGAGCTTGATGACAATAAGTAGCTTGAACTATATGTGATTCATCACATGGGTATGACAATCACCCAACTGGACCAGACCCTGATTAACAAAAAGAATCCACTGATCATTGGATTGGATGTCATAGCAGTGACAAATTGCTGTAAAAATTTCTAAATACTAATTCCCAACTTCTATTCTTTTCTTGACTGAGACCCATAACAAACAGTGCTGGTCTACACACAATTTAAGTAGTACTGGTAAAAAATATATAGATCTTATCTCAATCCATATACAAAATATCTTTAAATCAGGCACTGATCAAAAAAGAGACATATTTAAACAAAACACATAAATAATTTAAGCACAGACAATAAAACACAGACAATTGAAGTAAAAATGTCCTATTGTTCCTCTTTTACACTTTTTGTTCAGTTTAATTGACAACTATCTTGACACAGCAAAGCAATCTGTTTCCAAGAATTGCCACCCTTTGCAACTACTTAACTTCATGAATTATAATTTTCTCAATATTGTGCAATCAAAATAGATAAATTGGATACTGAGAATGAAAAAATACTAGCCAACACTCTTGGAGAGACGCTCTTTGGAAAAATTTAAATCCCACTATAAAACACATGACCCCAATAGAGATTCACAATATAAAATGGACCTGAAACATCTTACAGAAATAAGTTGGATTAACCTTTCAGGGGTTTGTGAGTTATTTAAACCACAAATCCTATTCTTTATGTTATATCAAGGAATATGCTGATTTACATATTTTGAAAAATGCTGGAGAAGACCCTTTGTAAAGTACCTTGTCATTTCTAAAGCCTCAAACTTCCTGAATCTCTATATTGCTAATTCAGATGCCTTAACATTTCATTACCCATCCCCTCCCTCCTCAACACACACACTTTTTTTTTAAGATTTTATTTATTTGAGAGAGAGAGAGAGAGAGCAAGCAAGAGAGAGAGAGAGCATGAGCAGGGGCAGAGGGAGAGGGAGAAGCAGGCTCCCCACTGAGCAGAGAGGCTGACAAGGGACTCCATCCCAGGACCCTGGGATGATGACCTGAGTCGAAGGCAGACACTTAACCAACTGAGCCACCCAGGTGTCCCTACCCACTTTTTAAATGCATTCAAAATCTTTATTTTAGGCGTGGGAATGAAAGACATCTAAGGCCTTCCCTTTCCACTATTGATGTTCAGAGCTTTGTTTGGAGCATAATTTATCAGTGCCAAGACAACTAGCCATTGTGCTCACAAGTAAAAATACATAAAATCTGTTTTAAGATATGGATGCTGGAGAGTTGACTAGAATCACACATTAGCTGAGGGACTCAGTCTTATAGCCAATGACTCAGTGAGCAGAATTCTAATCGGTAGTTTGGCCAAATTGTAGTGCATTATGGGCTCATATGATAACCTGAGGATACAGCAAAACTGTTAAAACTATCATTGCCAAGGTTCTGTGGAACGATGGTGAACTCAGTCCCTCCTGCCCAAAGACCTAAGTAACAACACTAAAGCTCAAAGCAAATTGGGTGAAGCTCATGAAATCCCTCTGATCCTGTCAAACAGGATTTCTCAACTTGAGAGCCCAGACTATTTCATGGGAAGTCTTGTTAAAAATGCAGTTTCCTTTGGATTGTGGTGATAATAAGGCAACTGCATAAATGACTAAAAAATCATTGAAATATACACTTTCACTGAATTAACTAAATGGTATGTAAATTATACTTTAATAAATAGGTTAAAAGTAAAAAAAAAAAAAAAAAAATTAACTCATTTCCTGAATCCCATCCTTAGAGATTCAGTGGTAGTAGATGTGTGACAGAGTTTAGGAATTCACACTTTTTTGCAAAGAACCTAGTAATTCTGAGAACAAATGTTTAGGCTACATGTTCTGAATTGTATCTTGGAGTTAAGCTGGACAATCAGAAAGCAGCATTTACCTGGATTACATATGAAATTATTTGAGTTGCTGTCATCAAGGATTGCCACCAGCAGAGAATGCTATTTATTTACTTTAGGATGTTACAGTATCATTCAATGCACCTGATAAGGGGGAAGAGGAATTATGTCATCTGATCATAGCTCTCAATCAGCTCTCAACTAATAGCAGTAAGACAGTTAAAAGGAAAAAAAAAGCCCCAGGAAAATATATCTTAAATATGACTAAAAAAGACATAGAAAATATAAATAGAATAATAGCATTTTAAAAATTATATCACTATACACACCCACAGAAACAGCAAGCCAAGACTGGTTAAACAAAGATTCTCCCAAATTTTAAGGAATAAATAACTCTAATCTCACACAAACTATTGCAGAGAATTGAGAAAGGCAGCAAACTTCCCAATTCATTTTATAAGCCTAGAACAACCACATCTCAAAGACAAATAAAGAATGTATGTGAAGAAAAAAAAATAACTGCTCACTCACCTGAACTTAGTTGTAAAAATAACTTTTAAAAGAGTTTGCAAACTAAATCCAGTAACATCAGCTCCCTACTTCACACCATACAAAAATAGTAATTCAAAACAGATCGTAGACCTATATATAAAACTTAAAATTACGAAGCTTTGAGAAAATAAGAGAAAATCTCTACAACCACAAAGTGGACAGAAGTCTTCAGATAGAACATATAAGACACCAGTCATAAAAGGACAAAAAAAAAAAAGATAAATTGAACTTCAGAATTAGACAACTTTGCTTTTCAAAGACATGCTTAAAAGTTAAAGTAAGTCACATACTAGGAGAGAATATTCCAAAAACATATATCAGATAAAGGACTTGGTAGCCAGAATATACATAAGAAACACCACAACTCAATTATAAGAAAAGAATCCAATTTTTAAAATACGCCAAAACTTTAAACACACACTTCATAAAGAAGATGTACAAATAGCTGAGAAGCTCCAGAAAGATGGAAAACATCATTACTCATCAGGAAAATGCTAATTAAAACCATAATGAGCTATCACTATATATAGATTAAAATGGCTAAAATTTCAAAAATAATCATACCAAGTAGAGGCAAGGATGTGGAGCAACTGGAACTCTCTAAGATTGCTGACAGGAATAGAAAACAGTACATCCGCTTTAGAAAACAGCTTGGCAGTTTTGGGGGTTTTTGTGTTTTTTGTTTGTTTTTTGGGTTTGTTGTTGGTTTTGGGTTTTTTTAATTAAACATTCACCTATCCAGCCATGGACAGGAAAAGGGAAAAAGGCCAAAAGATCTATGATCCAGCCATTCTATTCCTAGGTATTCACTCAAGAAAAATAAAAATACATGTCCATACCAAAATTTGTACATCGATATTCATAACAGCTTATTTTTAGTAGCCAAGTACAACCCAAATGTCCATCAACAAGTAAGTGGATAGATAGATTGTAATATGTCTATAAATGGAATACTACTCAGCCATAAAAAGGAGTGAAGGGTGGTTTTAACTATAGAAACCTATCATTCATCATAGTAATAATTTAAAAAGAGGATTAAGATCATCAGTTAATGCAGAAAAATGCCCTTCTAAAATTCAATATCCATTCAGGCATTAAAAATAAAGCAAACAAGGAAAGAAAAAGATACTACCTCATGCTGGTAAATAGTATCTTCAAACAAAAACCTATGGCAAAGAGAATACTTAATGATGAAAAGTCAGAAACATTCCTTTCAAGTCAGAAACTAGCCGAGGCTGTCCAACTACTATTCTATTTAACATTGAACTAGAGGACAGACAACTCAATAAGAAATAAAATGCACAACATTGGAAAGGGAAAAACAACTGTTATTCACAAGCAATGACACTGTCAACCTAAAAAATAGGAAATACAGATTATTCTATGGAAAAATTATTATAACAAATTAAAACAATCAGAAACTTGTCAGATCAATTTCTGTGAGAGTTGTATTCCAATACATCACTAAACAAGTTTTTCTTTTAATTTTTTTTAAGGATGAGAGGGGCAGAGGGGGAGGGACTAAGAAAGAGAATCTTAAGGAGGCTCCACACCCAGGGCAGAGCCCAACATGGAGCTCAGTCTCACAACCCATATGAAGGAGATCATAACCTGAGCTGAACTCAAGAGTCAAACACTTAACTGACTGAGCCACCCAGGTGCTCCAACAACTAAAAAAATTTTTACAGGAAATTGTTCATTTGCAAACTTGGGACCTTCTCCAGTGAAATCTGAAACTGACTCCAGAACACAGAGGGCAAGGAGAGATAGAAGAAAGAGGGGGGCCACTCCAGATTGGTGGGTGACAGTTTTAACAAAGGAACTTACTTATGAGGCTTGTCTTGGGCAGATGCAAGATGAATAGATCTCTGCACCCACCTGTCAGAATTTTAAAAGTTTATATAGAGGCCTTAACAAGGTTCAGTCATGTATACAGTCCAGACAGACTCAAAAACACATCCTTAAAACAGTTCCTAGTGTGAGAATGGAGGGCAGAATGTGTATTCCAATGACAGGGGAGAAATGAAGAACCTCTGATGGCCTAGGTCCACTTGGTGGGTCAACTGGTAATCATGTCCTCTCAATGACTTCTTTCAACAGAAATATGCTCTTGCCTACCAAAAGAAGAAGGAGGCAGAGGGGAAAAGGAGGAGGAGAAGGAGAAAAAAAGGAAGAGAGAACAAGAGTGTAGTCAGGAGAGATAGGTATGAAAAATCATGTAAGATTTTCATGCATAAAATTCAGACTTTTTCCTTAAGATAACATCTTGGGACTGTGAAGTGTTTTATGCAGGGGGACCAACAATGAGATTTGTGTTGTGGGAAATTCACTCTAGCTGCAGAGGGTTGATGAAAGCAAGCAAGGCCACAAACTCCATCTGTACTATGAATACACTCTTCAACCATCTTAAATGTAGCTACGACCAGAACAATAACCAGTTCAAATCCACACATTTAATGGATGACAAGTCCATGAACAAAAATCAAAATCTGCCATTTGATGAGAAAAGGAATTTATACAAATATGAAACCTGATAACAGTTTGTGAAATAAAGATTTGAAGGATCTCTAGTGAACGATGAATTTATTAAGAGCCCATACTGGGTGATAGCTATTAGAAAAGCTATTAGGAAATTATAAATTGAAAAAAAAAAGATAAAATCTTGTGGCCTGATTGCAAGCTAGATTATTTTGTCCTGTTTTGAACACTGTAGCTATTTTAAGAGGTGACATTTGACATCAGCACCAGGACAGCTGAGAGTGGAGGGGCAGATGGCCATCAATTTTTTGATTCTCCTCCCATTGAGAGGCAAAATCTAAGTCCCATTGAGAGGCAAAATCTATGTCCCTTCTCCTTTCATCTGAGCAGGCTCTGAGACTTCTTTGATCAATAGGACATAGCTGACTCTCCAACAGTTTTTAGACCCAGTCTTTAAGGCACCTAGCAGCGTCTACTTCTTCCATCTTGTTGCACAGGGCTGCCATGTAAAGTGTCTTTCTGCCTTGTCCTGAGGCTACCATACTGTTAGGAAGCCCAAGCTAGCCTAAAGGAATGGCCTAGTGGAGAGAAGCCCAGTCACTCTCAAGCTCTTCCAGGTCCCAGCCATTCAAATCATCCCAGACCAGAACTAGATGTGTGAGTGATGAATCCATTGGATACTCAGCCCAAGCCAAGCCAACCCCACTCACAATTTGATCGCAACCATCTGAGAGATTTAAGCAAGAACCAACTGACTGAGAGATAATAAAACATAATCATCATTTTACGTATTACTATATCAGATGTAATTAATATAATAAAAAGTGGTTTCTCTCATTAAGTTTGTTATACAGTAAAGAACTGAAACGTGAGGCTCCTCTCTCACTAGACATTCCCTGCTACAGGAGGAATGACGAAAGGAAAAACATACATGTAGCCTGGAGAAGGAAATACTTCAGAAAAGTATAATAACCACCCAGACAAAGATGTGAAACTCTGGCATGTGAGCTAGAAAACGGCTTCATTCTCCAAAGGACAGATCTAAGACCAGACTAGATATTACGTGGAAGTGGAAAACATCAAGGTTCCTAGAAAGAACGTCCCAATAATCAGTGTGTCATAAGAATAAAAACAGAATCATTGTGATTTCAGAAACAATTTCTCTGGACACGTTCAAATGGACACATGGGATGTCTGGTCAGGCTAGGTGTTAAAAAGGAGGCTAAAATAAAAGACCAGAAGTATGGCCGGGTTGCTGTGATCCTACTGTGTATCTCAGAAAGGTAACAACTGACCTTCAGGCTTGGGTGTGAACTAAAAGTAGCCTAGCTGTGCTCAATTTCTACTTTCTCTGAAAGTATTGACTCAGGAGGCAATCAAATTCAAGGCTTTGACTCCAATTTACACTGTTTCAACAAAACGAATTTCTTAGGAATTATACATGTATCATATTTGCAAGATGTTTGTGGCACAAATGCTGCTAGAAAACTCTTCCAGCATTTAAAAAAAAAAACAATTTCTCAGAAATGCTTTGAGACTAGCAGAGATGAGCCTCGATGACCACTGCCACCTCCTACATTTCATAACTTCTTCCCTACATTTGATAATCCAGAAACCATGCCTGTCATTTTACAGTATTTTTTATGCCATTCTATAACATAAAGTCTTATCATTGTTTCACAGATGAAGAAACTGCGGCACAGAGAGGTTAAGTCAATTGCCCAAACACAGAGCTAATAATTCCTGAACTCTTACCTCACTGGCCAGGTGCCCGTAGATTGAAGACTCCTTTATACAGAAAGCATTGGCTTTGGTTTGTTTGTTTGTTTGTTTGTTTGTTTGTTTGTTTGTTTGTTTGTTTTCTTCACTGCTTTTGTTTTAACTGAGAAGTTCCTTGGAACCTCCAGCCACAGGTGTTCCTTTGTTTCAGGAATGCCCTTGCTTGCTTATCAAATGGAATGTCAATGTGTTGTGTTAGAGAACCCAGAAAAGAAAACCAATTGAGGATAAGGTAGCTCTCTTCATGCAGAGATGCGGTTATTTGGGGGCTCCTGGGTAGAGTTTGAGACAAAACTGCTACCACCTTCCCAGGTCTTTTTCCCCCAAAATATAGGTTACTTCACAAATCAGACAAATACTATATAGCACAGTGCCACCTCAGTGAAAACTAGAAAGTAAATTGTGTTAACCCAAGGAGAACAAAGAACGATAAGAGTTAATCACTATTGTTCCTCTCCATTAAAAAAAAGAAACAATAACAACAGTAAAAACTTTAAAAAGAACCTTCCCTAGAAATCAGATAAATAAAATACACTGTTGCTATTTTCAAGAGTCCGGCTACCAAATAAAGCAGCCTCTGCAAATCTATTCAGAAAAATATAAAAGTTCATTCACTTAGGGCCCCAGTTTAGGCTTATCATTAGCATACTGATATGAAAAAGTACTACAAGAGCAATAAACTGGAATGCTTCACATATTTATTCACAAACCGTCTCTGGATCTTTCTTGATTTCTCAGGGCACAGGGGTAGGGGAAAGGTTGGTGGCTGGATAAACAGCTATTTGTGAGGGTGTCTTCTGGAGGGGCTTGGACCAAACGACCCTTCAAGGTGGTTCGGTGTCTTTCGAGTCCAGGGCTGTGTTTATACCCAATCCTAGATCAGACAAGCTTCACTAACCACAGAAGTTTGGGACAAAAGCCAGTTGCAACCCGCACATCCCTGTGGTCCTCCTGCCTTCTGGCAAACTCCAGGACCAGATTGGAAAATCTGTGCCTGGTTGAGGGGCCAAGTTTGGTACGATCTGGGGATGATTTATATGGCTTTGGTTGGAGCCCACATGATATGTGCTGCTTTGGCCAAGTTGAGCTTTCGGGTTTCTGACTCATTTGAAATAAAATGTATCAGGTAGAGACAGATGGGCTCCCCAACAGAGATCAGAAGGGTCTCCTCCAAATCCTGTGGGACACGAAGACAACCAAATTTCCCACCTCCCTACTCAAAAGTCTAAAACAACATGCAATACAGGTGGCGTCAGGGTGAAGGAGTTGGACGTACAAGTGTTTCCCAGGATTTGCCAAAAATAAAAATAAATTGCTTTTAATTTCTGAAGGGAGAAAGGCTGGATTGATTTTACAGGCTCTCCTCTAAACAGCAATTTACATGCTGAAACTGTAAAGCTGAAGGTAAAATATCCCTTCCTGGTGATTTGAAATCCGTTGATTAATTTCAAGTTGATGACCTTGTTCCCCTACAACAATAGAACTTTAATTCATCTCACTCAGGCTGCCTCTAACTAGTTTTCAACAATCACGAAACCAGCAAGTAGTGGCTGTTTGGTGGATAGAATCCTTTTTAATAAATACAAATTAAATGAAGCATATCAAAAGAACCTGATCCCAATACCAGACCAAAGAGGATTTTCTCTGAATTTAAGAGCAAAATACGACCCCATAGGAAGAATCTCAGATACTCTAAGTGAACTGAGTCTAATAAAAACAAAATGCAAGCCACAAATTCAAACCACTAAGTAATTTTTAAATATTATAGTAGCCACATTAAAACATAAGAACAGGAGAAATTAATTTTTAGTTTTTTTATTTAATACAACCTATCAAAAATATTACTACTTTGACATGCAATCAGTATCAAAGGACAGATCTGATTTTTTTTTTTTTTACGTTCTTTTTCCATCTAAGTCTTTGAATTCATGTGTGTATTTTACACTTAACAGCATCTCAGTTTGGACTTTCCACATGTCAAGTGCTCAACCGGCTTATGTGACTCAGGGCTACCAGGGATGGACAGTGCAGCTGAAAGGTAGCAGCCACACTACATATCTTTCAGCAAGCAAACATTATAGCTAGTTCTGACACAGGCTCAGAAAGATGAAGCCTAGCTTTGATCTCACAGAAATGGCAACGTGTGGGAAGTATCAAAGCAGGCTATCAGGACGCTGGGGAAAACCTGCCTAAGCTTTCACCACTGCATGCCTCAGTTTCCCCGTCTATAAATATAGCTAGCTCATAAGATTTAGTGGATGAAATTCGTGAATACAAGCTGAGTACTTGGAATTACATCTGCCATGTCCTACTCATCAACAAATCAGAGGAGGCTGATCAGAAATATCATAAGGCAAGGACTGTTCCTCATTCATCAGGACCTAGCACAGCTCTGGGACATGGAAGATGGTCAGTGAACGTTTTCCTTTAAGAGGGGTGGACACTGTGATGTGCGGCCCAAATCCAACTTTCAGAAATAAAAGGAATCTTACCCAGGCTGCTGGGAGTGCTGCCAGCAAACAGCCCACAACGATCATCTATCTCCCTTTGGGGATTGCCTCAACTAAAGACTGAAGGCTTGCTAAAATCAAGCACCTTTCCAAGGTTGTTTGTTTATATTACAGGGCAGGCTCCCTCCTCCTCAGAAAAGACAGCACTAAAAGGCCACTTTTGCTGCAGAGCCCCTCTTCCTTACGTACGTGCCCTTGGGCGTGCATGTGGATCTCCCCCTCACCCCCACTTCCCTCCCCTCCCTTCCACAGGTGTTGACCCCAAGGTCAACAGGTGTCTGCCTAATAAACATCCTACCCGCTAATACACAACCCATAGCACCCAACCGGTGATAATAAGAAACAAGACCTGTCTGTTAAAAGAAGAGTTAAGACAATGAATAAATAATATTTACCAGGGTTTTCCTAACAATTTCTATTAACCAAGTCAATGTAAGTGTTGCCTGTATACGGCACACCAGGGATGATGACTTTGAGTCTTCCCACCAGCAGCTCATTTTTTCCAAGGCACACAACCACGCCATGACAGAAGAAATGAGCATAGCTGTGAGCACTGAGACTCTTTCAAGAAAGCCTCTTTCTTCTCGAGGTTATCCAAGACCTACACGCTACAACCAGACGCACACATGCCGGAGTGAGCCCAAACCACAGAGTTCTCTCGCATCTCGGACTTTCAAATTCTTAAATTTGCCCTTTACTTAAAAAAGTCAATGATTTCACCAAGAAAGTTTGATTAGTTTCTTTTACTTTCTGTAATGAAGTGCCATCCTTTTTACACTTGAAAGGATCTTTGTAATAATGCAACATTGATCTTTTGAATACAGATGAGCTAACCCAGATAATGGGATTTAGAATGAGAAAGACCAGACTTGTTCGGATATTTAAGGCTCCAGTGCCATCAAGAGGAAATTGTGGCATAAAACATGTTTCCGGAGACATCGTCTGATGCCACATTAATAAATGTAGGATCATGTTTCCTCCTGCACGTCGTTTTTATTTTGTTCAGTATCTTGAGAGAAGTCAATATGCTGTGTCCCCGGATGTCAATCACACAGCGCAAAAAAGGGGGGGGGCGCTGTGGAGATTTAGCTCTGAGATCTGTTCTTCTCAAGTCTGCTGCTTTAAGCCACAAAGGTCAAGAACTGGGATTCAAACCTGATACAAGAAAGCACTTCTGAAAAACTTTAGGAAAAAATAGGAAGTCACTGGTTCAAAAATTATTTTGCACCAGGCTCAACTGAAGATCTGACAAGGGGAGGTGGGATAGTTTCCCTTTGGAAAATGAAGTATAGTCTCTAGGAAGTCAGTTGCTATTTTCCCATCTCCCTATTCCTTAAAAAAAAAGAGGTGGAGGTGCCTGGGTGGCTCAGTGGTTAAGCCTCTGCCTTTGGCTCAGGTCATGATCTGGGGTCCTGGGATCGAGCCCCGCATCAGGCTCTCTGCTCAGCAGGGAGCCCGCTTCCCCCCTCTCTCTGCCTGCCTCTCTGCCTACTTGTGATCTCTCTCTCTCTCTGTCAAGTACATAAAATATTAAAAAAAAAAAAAAGAGGGGAAAGACAGTCTTTCTGGGAGTCCCATCCTCCAGGAGAGACTGAGGAAAGACATCCTTATGTACAGCCTTCCACACAAGAGGTGACTTGTTCTCAGTCACGGCCTATGCCAATGTCTCCTGTGTATGGAGCAATGGGAGATTTAATGTCACAACAGAATGAAAATGAACTATCACGAAAGACCCAATCCAGTGACAAGTACAAAAGGATCTTACAAAAGCATGCTAGTATTCTCTCTACTAATAGCATGTTTGAAATTATCCATTTTTTAAAAAAAATTAAGTCCAAATCTAGTGTGGGGGAGCTATTACTAAGTCACAAACAAAATCAAGTGCTAAGTCTGTGACACTAATTATAAAGTATTTAGAGATGAGAAAGCTCAGTATGGGCTAAATTGATTAAAGAAGCCCTTAGATAATATAAGAGCTGATAATTACTGATCTCTTACTATCCACCAGGTGGTATGAGAAGCACTTCACATGGGCTATCTCATTTAATCCTCAACAGGACTATATAAGGGAATTACAGCGGCTTTGCTGAGGACCAAGGTTAAATAACTCCCCCAAGAGTTTACAATTATCAGAAGTCAATTTATCATACCCTAGAGCCTGAACTCTTCAACACCTATATCCTATCAAACTTGGCAAAGTGCAAGGAAGATTAGAGGGGCCCAGGACCAAGAAGGAAGACCGAGGTATCCTAACAGTCCCAGAGGGAAAGACAAATTGAAAGATAACAGATAGAGATATGGGTGGGCTTTGTGTGGGGGGACAAGCAATACAGAATCAAGTTTGGGGACAAAATAGGATGCCAGACTTTGGAATCACAAATAAGGAGGGCACCTGGGGTGCTCAGTCAGTTAGTTAAGCCTCTGACTCTTGATCTCGGCTTAGGTCATGATCTCAGGGTCGTGAGATCAAAGATTCTCTCTCCCTCTTCTTCTGTTGCCCACCCCACCCCACCCTCGCCCTTGTGCTCATTCTCCCTCTCTCTCTCTCTCTCTCTCTCAAAAATAATTAAGTAAAAAATAAAAAATAATTAAGTAGTTGGGCGAGCCTGGTGGTGGGTATTGAGGAGGGCACGTATTGCATGGAGCACTGGGTGTGGTGCATGAACAATTAATCTTGTAACACTGAAAAAATAAAACATATTTGGGAAAAAAATAATAATTAAGTAAAAAAAAAGTAAGGCCACAGGAACTGGGACAACAGACAGGAGACCACTTACCAGAATACTTTATAAGACAGGGACTTGGGTACCAGCCAATAGGTTAAGAGCACAGCTCTAGATGCAAAATATGAATTCTCAGCAGAACAACAGCAGGGGTGATCAATGCCCTTGATATTCCCCACCTAGGAATACAATTGGTCCCAGAGTCTGGCCTTAGGCTCTCCCTGCTTCGGAACTCAATAACCAACCTCAACTATAATGGTCAGCATTTAGCCACCAAAACATGTACGATGACATTCTGGTCCCATGAAACAGTAAAAGAACAAAGAAGAAAAAAAAAGGAAGGAGAGAAGGAGGAGAGTTTTAAATTCCTAGATCCAAACGGTTTGAGAAACCCTACAGGCAATAGCATCTTTTGAGGGATTTATTTTGCACATTAGCACAAAACTCCATTTAAACAAGCAACCATTTTCCTAACTTATTTGGCCACTGACCCTCAGAGGGCACACTTGGGGATCAAATAGTTGAGAGAAACACAAGGGCACAGAACCACACCCATACAGGCTTCTCAAGAGAAGGAAGAGTATTACCCAAAGTGGTGATGGCTGGAGAAAAAAAGGCATGCAGAGGAGCAAAGCTCAACCAAAAATTATGGCCTGGAAGAGTCAAAGAATCACTTTGAAAAAAAATAGGACTAGGTTACAAAGGAACTAGCAGAATGTTCGAGGTTCCTGCACTGAGGAATCCTAACGCAAGCAGCAAAGACCAAAGGCACTGGGTCTAAGAGCTCGAAATCTGAATTGGGAGGGAATGTTGGGGAGGACGGAGTGGGGGTGGGGAGATGGGATGTGTGATGGCCGCGTATAGGGCAGAAAGCCAGGGCTTTGAAAATAGACACGTCGTATGAATGTCAGCACTGTCCTGCAGCCCTACACATCTTGTGTTTGGTGTTCAATCTCTCTCCACCCCTCTCTAGGCACGAGAAAACAAGGCTTAAAGAAGGAATGTGACTTGCCCAACAGCTAAAATGCATCACAGCCAGGATTCAAAACCAGAGGTAGCTGCCTCCAGAACCTTTGGGCTTGACCATGGAATCGGAACATCTCTAAGATATCTTCATCAGCAGCCCCTCAAGGGCAAGACCTGCAGTCATCCACCCAATCTCCTCAATTGCCCTGATTCCTCAAGGTCTCCATTTTCCTATTAGTCAGCAGAGAGCATCACCTTTGCCTCTTTTCCCACAGGAAACTTTTCATTGGAATATAGTTACATAAGATCTGTAATATTGTTTTTCTATAGTCACCAAAGTCTACCTTAGCCAACGTATTTTTATTCCAGACACAATTACAGCTGATTTTATTTCAAGGTAACAGCTACACCCAATCCAGTTATAACATCAGACACCATTCAGGTTACGGAGCCAACACGACCCCTTAGAGATATCTTCTGTGGCTTCTACTCTTCCAGCAGCATGCTTTATTTAGCACCTTTGTTCAGGCTGCGATTACCTACGGCCAGCATCTGCCAATTTCGTGCTGCTCACCTCACTCCATAACCTACAGGTGATGTTCCGCTGGAAAACTCACCAGTGCTAAGGGCTTTTTTTTTTTTTTTTTTTAATCTCCTCCTTTCCCAAATTTGACCCTGGGAGGCCTGCGGTGAGCAGTCGTCGCTCCCCAAGGGGTAGAGAGCAGATCTCCATTCGAGGCTGCCCCACCCAGTTATCCTGAGCCCTCAGCAGCCGGCTCCTGCTCCTTGCTACAAGCCCCAGGCAGCACCTTGCAGGGGAGTGTGCATAGAAAGCCCGCCTGAGCCTCGGCTTTGACTTGTAAACAGAGGCTTTGAAAGAGCAAAGTTGTGAGTTTGTCTCCACTAAAGCAAACTTCCTCTGCTGTTTGCTTTGGGCGTTTTGCCGATGTGTCTGCAGAGCAAGAATGGATTTCCTGTCCATTCCTCCAATCCTCCTGGAGCCCCACGGAGCTCAGCTGCCACCTCGAAGCTCCAGAAGAGGCATCTAGCCACACCCGGGTCTGAGGGCCCCTCCAAAGGACTTCCCCCGCCTTTCTCCCTTAACCCTTTCTTCCCCTGGCCGGGTCGGGTGGTGAATCTGCAACTTACCAAAGAATGAGGGTTAGGAGGCTCTGTGGAGCTCCAGGCTGAAAATCCGTTGCCCCCAAGAGCAAGGAAAGACAAAGCCAGGAAGTGGCCAACCACACTGTGCTAAGCAGTGTGCCCAGATAAAGTAGTGATTACCTTCCAGGTCTGCTGTGAGAGCTCAGTGAGATTATCCTCATTTAACCATGGGGATAGAAACATCCCCAGAGTGCTGGTACTTTATCCCAGGTCAGCCCCGGGCCTGCCCACCTTCAAAGATGCAGCCATCCCAGGTGCAAAATGCAAGGTGCTAGCAGAGCAGGTAGTTTACCTAAATGCTGCAGCAGAGAAGGCTACATTCAGGCTCATTTTCCTTGAGACATGTGGCTCCTTCATTATCTCTTTCATTTTGCTATTCTGCGACTGACATGGGTATTAAATTCTCATTTTCCTTTTTTATTGTAACAAAAACAGGGCAAACGTGGTTATAATCAGCACCTCCCCTAGTGTCAGGGAAACAAAAGGGGAGCCCTGGTTATGTAATGACTACATACAGCCACAAAGAAGGTGGCTGTGGCCAGTTGTCACCCAGAGACTGTGCAGGGTAGTCATACCAATTGTCCAATGTTTCAAGAAAAGCAAGAAATCTGGATCTTTAATAGAACTCTTTGCATTTAAGTGTTAGCAATTTTTAAAAATTCAACAGTGTATGAGCCAATGCAGCATGACAAACCAAATATGCTCGTAGGACAGATGCTAGAACTGTCCAAGGTTCTGCAGCAACCTCTGCGTTATGCCACCCTAGGAAGAGGCAACAGATTAGCTCTGACTTAAGACCTCCTGCATCCGTAGGGGCCAGGGGACATTGGGAACCCAGAAGGACTAGACCTCTCTGTGAAAGAGACCCTTCAGAATTCCCACGACCATGGGGTTAAGGAAGGTCACGCGGTTCCATCTTCAGAGAAAGCTGGCTAGATTCTGCCTACTTAATAGGTGTGGAGAAAGACTAAATACAAAAATTTCCTGAAAGCAACAGCAGGATTTAAGTCATATCTAAGGATACTGAAGGTTTGGAAGAAGAAAGAGCTTATATATTATCTTTGTGAGATTTCCAATTAAATGCAAAATCAACAGAACATCTTCTGCCAGGGTCATGGTGGTAATGAACACCCACTCCAGCTTGTTAGTGCAACAGTCTCTCAAAACAGCAAAAAGGAGGATAAATCAACTGCCTTTGCTACCTTTATCAGCATAAACAAAGAGATAAAAATACGGTATAAAATTTTAACTGTCTTCCCCCATTCTACCTGCAAATGTGAAATTCCCCTGTGCTTCAATAAAGGAAAAATACATCCAATGAAGTCTAACAAATGTGCCATCTGTTCAGAAAGCAGAAGGCAGGCATCTTTTACATGTGACATCACTGCCCTCGTGTGGTCTACACACATAATGCAGCTGTTCGTCAAGGAGCTTTGAAAGGTTAGGACTAAAAATTGTACTTCTCATAAATATAAATCATATATAACATGGGACAATATGTGGGAAAAAAAACCTTTCATTTTAAGGAACACAAATATCGCTTATATTAAAACCTCCATTCAAATCATACCCTGTTTCAGTCTGCACTGATCTTTCTTACAAAAGGGAAAATGGAGAGGGGAAAAGTGTTATTAGGAAGCAGCTGGATAGCCAAGGACGCACAACTCTGAGACCTAATGATGCCATCGGTCATTCCCCTGCTGCCATGCGCATACCTGACTTCCCACTTCACTGCCTTCCTGAATGGTTCCTGCAAAGGAGGAAAAAAGATCTTTTACTTCCCACTCATTTATTGGCTCCACACCATCAGTTTGTACCACCACACTCTGGCTTTACCCTTCAACCCCACGGTGGCAAGAAAATCCCAGAGGCTGCTCCTGGGGAGGCATCCTCCAAGGGGATGGCAGGAATTCAGTGCCCAGACAAAGAGAAAGGAAAACTCTCCATTATGCTGAACCAGACAGAATGGAGACAGTGTTATACCTACAACTAAGTAAATAGTACCTGCATTTTCCTCTATCCCCCACTGACCACAGGAAGACTGGATCAGTCAATGAACAGATATTTAAAATGGAGTATCTACAGACATAAAATAAAGTGTCAGGCACACTCAGGATAGAAACTTCTCTGAGCCAGCTTTCTTACATGTAAAATGGGGATAATGCTTTCCATCTAATCCTTATCATAATTCTATGGAGGGGTAAGAAACAATAGGACTTTCTTCCTAGAGACTGGTCAAAGGCTGTAGGCTTTTATCTTAATATTCTAGTTTGAATTTGGGTGCAAGTGTTCGATTTAAATCTCATGAATGTGATTGTTTAGGTAATAATCTGAAAGCTGAGTAGGTTACTTGAGCTTTGTGACCCAGCACGAGCATGCCTGCCTGGTTTATCCCCGGAAGGGTTGAAATCAGGCCAATTGGCTGCAGAAGGGAAGGAGCCCTCCAGTCCCTCCCCAGGGGAGCCCGGCATGGCTGCCAGGTTCCTGCTGCTGGAGACAATGTTGGAGTTGCTGGCGGCACGGCTGGCCATGCCAGGTCCTAACCAACTGAGACGAGAGCACTTCTGAGGGCTGCAGGCTGCTGTGACAAAGGCCCCACCCCAACTCCCATCCCTGCCCCAGACCATGCCACAAGACTGAGTGGGACCCTACCTCCACAACGAGTGACCAGGGGGCAGCCGGTGTTTGTTTTATTTACACCAGGCATGTTTGCTGCTCTGTGTGAGTACCCAATTCAGTTAGAGGGAAAGAAGTAGCCGTTTATTTATTCCACCTTTAGAAGTAAGAAATTAATCTTTAATCAGACCTGCAAGTAGAATGGCCCATTGAAGATTCACTTTGAAAAGACAAGACAGTGCTGTCTGTGAAAATGGGCCTTGGCATCGACACACCCCAGTTCAAGGCTCACCTCTGCTCCTTACCAGCTGTGTGATCTTAGCAAATTAATCCATATCTTTGAGTTTATATCCTAATCTGAAAAAATTAGGATCACGGTTTCTAATTCTTGGGTTTGTGTGAGAATGTATGCAAGCCTGGAAAGATCTTAGCCTAGTCCCTGGCACATCACACATGCTAAAGAATGATAAGAAAGCTGGCCCCGTAAATAAATGAGGCAGACTTTGAAGGCCAGGTAAACTTTAGCTTGCGGTGAGCACAAGTACCGAAGCCAGAAAGCCTCTGGACTTGATTTAGACTTTGTGACTGGGAGGGAGGCAGACGCTCCGGCATCAAGATCAAGGGCAGGATTGGGAGTCAGACAGCCTGGCCAACATGACCCACAGCTATTTGTCGAACATTTACTTCTTCCCTGGTAACCTGTCAGGGGCCACTATCGATCATTTCCCTTCCCCGCTGAGCCATCTGGGCAGCTGGGCTGACAAGGGTGAATGGCGAAGTGATGGCTCCTAACTAGACGGTTTTCCCACGGCCACATTTCTCAGGCTGCTGCTACAGTCTTTTCACACCAGGGTGACCAGCCCTGCCCTGCAGTGTTTCAAGTGTGGTCCCCCAAGTGCCACAGGAAGGCAAGCCCGCGACCTTCCTTGTTTTTTCACTGTCAGAAACTGGGCAGATGGGTTAGGCTTCCAGTCCCTTGTCTCCCTTCAACCAAGTGTCCATTCTCTACTTTGTATTCCAGGCCCTTTTTTAGACCAATTCCCAACAGGAGCCTTGGCCCTTGATCCCTCATTACCTCTTCTGTAAGCTGCAGTCCCAAATGCTCTGTGCAGACCCCTCTTCTTTCAATCACTCTACCTCCACTTTTTCTTTCCTTTTCCTTTTTTTTTTCCCCTCTGCCAGTGAAATATAGCACCGTTTGACCTACTTCATCTGTTATCACTTTTTCCAATAAAAATTGAAATTGACTGAAGCCCCAGTCTCACGCAGGAGTTATTTGTTAGGGTTCTTTTTTTTTTTTCTTTCTTTCTTTTTTTTTTTTTTTAGTTGTATAAAATTTACCATCCTTAAGTGGACGAGGGAATGAATTATAGTAAAATTACAGAGTTGGACAACCATCACCATAATCTAATTTTAGAATATTCCCCATTACCTAAAAAGAAACCTCATGCCTGTCTTACAGTCAGTCCATATCCCCACCCCTATACTTTTGAACATTTCACATAAAAAATAACAATGTGTGTGCTTTTGTGTCTGGTTAAGCTGAGTTCTTTTTACATATCCTAGTGCCTTGGGCATCACCATGGACAGCCAATAAGTCCATATACCCTTCTGCTTTTGTTCCCTCACCTATCAGAGAAGATGCTTCCATTTCTTTTTTTTTAAAGATTTTATTTTATTTTTTATTATTTATTTGTCAGAGAGAGAGAGAACACAAGCAGGCAGAGAGGCAGGCAGAGGCAGAGGGTAAAGCAGGCTCCCTGCTGAGCAAGGAGCCCAATGCGGGACTCGATCCCAGGACTCTGGGATCAGGACCTGAGCTAAAGGCAGTTGTTAACCAACTGAGCCACCCAGGCGTCCCTATGTTTCCATTTCTTAAAAAACTCTAAGCACCTTCTACAGACAAGCCTCTGGGCCTGGGGATACAGTGGCCAGCAAAACTAGATAAAATCCTCACCCTCGCCGAGCCACAAATATTTATTTTATATGAAACAAATATTTATTTCACTCAAATAAATTTAAAGTTTTCAGTGTGATTTGTTCTACAAAGAGAGACAAAATCTTGATTTTAATCTGAGCTAACTTAATGCAGTTTACACTAATTGCCTATTACCAAGAGTTAGCATCTTGAAAAACAGACTTTCTGGTCAAAGTGGAAATGTTTTTGTTAAAAGTAAGTGTGGTATTCAATGCAATCCCTATCAAAATCCCAGCTGCTTTTTTTGCATGAATTGACAAGCTGATTCTAAAATCCATATGGAGATGCAAAGTACCTCAAATAGCCAACAATCTTGGGAAAAAAAAGACCGATGTTGGTCTTAATTTCAAGACTTACTACAATGCTACAGTAATTAAGACTGTGTGGTACTAACATAGGAATAGGCATATTCATCATCAGAATAGAATTGAGAGTCCAGAAGGACACCTGGGTGGCTGGTTAAGCTTCCAACTCTTGGTTTCACCTCTGGTCATGATCTCATGGTGGTGAGCTTGAGCCCCCAGAGCCCCAGCTAAGCCCCAAATAGGGCACAAGGCAGAGTCTTCTTCAGATTCCCTATCCCTCCCTCTCGGCTCCTCCCCTAACTCGCTCAAGGACACTCTCTCTCTCTAAAATAAAATAATAAAATCTTAAAAAGTAATAATAATAGGGGCACCTGGGTGGCTCAGTGGGTTAAAACCTCTGCCTTCAGCTCGGATCATGATCTCAGGGTCCTGGGATGGAGCCCTGCATCGGGCTCTCTGCTCAGCAGGGAGCCTGCTTCCCCCTCTCTCTCTGTCTGCCTCTCTGCCTACTTGTGATCTCTCTCTCTCTGTCAAATAAGTAAATAAAATCTTTAAAAATAATAATAATAATTGACAGTCCAGGAAAAAAAGCACATACATTTATGGCCAATTGATTTTCAACATAGGTGCTAAGATAATGCACTGGGAAAAGAATAGTCTTTTCAACAAATGATGTTGGAACAACTGGATATCCATGTGCAAAAATTAACGCAAAATAGATCAAAAACCTAAATATAAGAATTAAAATCATAAAATTCTTCCAGGAAAATTGTGACCTTGGATTAGGCAATGGATTCTGAGATATGACACCAAAAAAAGGGGTAAAAAGAAATAAATTAGAATTCATCAGAATTGTAAAATTTTCTGCATCTATCAAAGGACATTTTCAAGAAAGTAAAAAGGCAACCTACAGAAAGGAGAAAATATTTGCAAATCATATGTCTGACAAGAGTCTAATGTCCAGAATATATAAAGAACTCTTATGACTCAACAACAACAACAAAAAAATCTGATTAAAAATGGGTAAAGGACTTATCGGCTCCTTGCTCGGCGGGGAGCCTACTTCTCCCTCTGCCTCTGCCTGCCACTCTGCCTCCTTGTGCTCTCTCTCTCTCTCTGACAAATAAATAAATAAAATCTTTAAAAAAAATAAAATAAAAAATAAATGGGTAAAGGACTTGAATAGACATTTTCTCCAAAGAATATATACAAATGGTCAATAAGCACATGAAAAGATGCTAGGATTTTTAATAAAGTACAATCTCACTTTATAGAAAAAAATCACCTTGAGGTATCACTTCATGTGCTTTAAGATGGCTATGATCAAAAAGACAGGCAATAGCAAGTCTTACTGAGGATGTACAGACTTGAAACCTCCAAACATTGCTGGTAGGAATATAAAATGGTGCAACTGCTATGAAAATAGTAAAATTGTTCCTCAAAGTGTTAAATGTGGAGTTTCTGTAGGACCCAGCACTTCCAATATACCCACTAGAATTGAAAACATAAAGCCACACAAAACTTGTATACAACAGCAATATTCATAGTAGCCAAAAAGTAGCAACAACCCAAATATCTATCAACTTAGGGACGGAGAAACAAAATGTTGTACACCCATATAATGGAATATTATTCAGGTATAAGAAGTAAGGAAGTATTAACACATGTTACAACATGGATGAGTCTTGAAGACATTTTGCCAAGAAGTCAAACAAACAAACAAAAAAAGGCACATAATGTAGGATACCATTTATATGAAATGGCTGGAATAGGCAAGTCTACAGTGATGAAAAGCAGGGTTATGGTTGCCTTAGGATTGAGTGGAGGGTGGGGGATATAGCGGGATAGCAGGTGATAGCTAAAGGGCACAAGGTTTCTTTTTTGGCTGATGAAACTACTGCAGAATTAGTGGTCTTAACTGCACGACTCTGTAAATATACTAAAAAGACATTGAATTGTATACTTTAATTGTATACTAAAAAGAGTACATGAAATATATCTCAATAAAAAAATACGGCTTGGGGACACCTGGATGGCTGAGCCAGAAGAGCATGTGACTCCTGATCTCAGAGTCCTGAGTTTGAGACCTACCTGAGGTGTAGAGATTACTTAAAATAAACAAACTTTAAAAAATAATAATAATAATGAGGCTTGATCCCTGTGACCCAATACACAAGGAAGAAATACATCAATGTGAGAGTAAGCATCTGCCTTCCCCTTCCCCCACAGGATTTACTAAGTTCTTATCTCTGGGTTCCACATCTGCTTTCCCATAAGGTGCTTTGTGATGATGCTTTGCTTGGGACACTGCACCTGGCATTTCTCACAAGAGTGAGATTAGGAAGCAGGATGAGAGAAGAAAGTCCCACTTCCTGTTGGCTTGCTGCCCCTCTCAGCATCACTCCAGCGGCCACGGGAGCCCTGGGGTGCAGTTCCTTCTAGCCGCTCACTTCCCCCAACTCCCCCAACCTGCCCCTCCTAGCACCTTCGCCACGATGCCCCTTTGAAAGGCACCAGTGGAAGGCAAGCCGTGCTCCCTTCCCAGTGGCTAGAGTCCTTCACTGAGGTTCCAATAACACACAACCTCACCCTTTGTTTCTCACTCCTAGATGTGGTCGCTGCTTCCCACACTACTGTCTTTGTGACACCTCAATGTCCCTCCTGCTCTTTGAGTACTTCCAACCTTATAAGTATGTCTCTATATGAAATATCTTACGTTGAAATATTTTGTGTGGTTTCTTTTTGCTTAAATGCATCCTGACTGACAAAGGCCATTATAGACATATATTCCCCTAAGTTCCTTCCAATTTATATTGAAATATTACCTACTATTTTTCTTTATATAATGGGATAGTATGCTAAACCATACCTGTTTTATATTGTGGGCATCTTTGTCAGTGTACTTCCACATCACTTTGTATACAGTTAGTTTATCATTTTTATGGTAATTGGATCCAATCCAACCTCTCACATGATGTTCATTGCTCTGAATTTGTCTAAAGTATATTGATCTTTTAAAGAACTTTAATTGCTCTGTGATGATGCATTTATTTATGAAGCACCTACTCTGTGAAATCCTTTTTTTTAAGATTTTATTTATTTATTTATTTGTTTGTTTATTTATCTGATTTTAATTAATCTGTGTTTTTCCCTCAAATACACTAATTCTCAAATTCATATTTTTATTTTCAAAACCAAACACAAATCTCCATTTAGTGGCTACTATGCAACTCTTTATCCTCATGTTCATCTGCCCCATAAAAAGAGGGGATCTGTTCATAGCTTATAATGGTTTTGAAATAGGAAGAAATTCTGAGAGTGTACCTAAATTTAATTCTTCTCCAGGCAAAGCGGTGAGAATTATTAGGGGATATAAGATTTATCAAGCTGGAAAACAAATAGTAATATAATTACACTGGTTTTCAGAGAATTATCTGAACCAAACTCAACTTTGACCCTACTGGAACTTAAATAGACTCCCACTGGGTCACCAAAAGGTATTTCCTTAGACAGCCTAACAAGGTCATTTTTCTTAGTCTACATTTCACCCAAGGGCAAGATATCAATCCTACGATTCATTTACAACTAGGAGAAGCCTAGAGGCCAAAATAATTTATTAATGACATTCTCTTTTAAATGAGCTCTCTTCATTAGTCCGTAACGTATTCAAAAGAAAAAATGGGAACAAAATAAGCTCATTGGAGGGGCGCCTGGGTGGCTCAATGGGGTAAAGCCTCTGCCTTCATCTCAGGTCATGATCTCAGGGTCCTAGGATTGAGCCACACATTGGGATCTCTGCTCAGTGGGGAGCCTGCTTCCCCCTCTCTCTCTGCCTGCCTCTCTACTTGTGATCTCTTTCTATCTGTGTCAAATAAATAAATAAATCTTTAAAAAACAAAATAAGCTTGAGGCGCCTGGGTGGCTCAGTGGGTTAAAGCCTCTGCCTTCGGCTCAGGTCATGATCTCAGGGTCCTGAGATCGAGCCCCACATCGGGCTCTCTGCTCAGTGGGAAGCCTGCTTCCCTCTCTCTCTCTGCCTGCCTCTCTGCCTACTTGTGATCTCTCTCTGTGTCAAATAAATAAATAAAATCTTAAACAAAAAAAAATAAGCTCATTGGACATCACTAATTGTTGCCAAGTCATTACTTTGAAATTTGACAATCAGAACAGAAAGAACAAAAGTGCCTACCTAGCTCAGTCAATAGAGCATGTGACTTTTTTTTTTTTTAAGATTTATTTATTTATTTTAGACAGAGGGGTCGAGGGAGTGGAGTAGAGAGAAGGGGAGAGAAAGAACTTCGAGCAGACTCCACACTGACTGCAGAGCATGACCTGGGGTTCAGTCCCACAACTCCTGAGATCATGACCTGAGCAGAAATGAAAAGTTGGACACTTAACCGACTAAGCCACCCAAGGCACCCCTAGAGCATGAGACTCTTGATCTTGGGGTCATGCATTCAAGCCCCACACTGGGCATAAAGCTTACTTGAATGAATGAATGAATGAATGAATGGGGAAAAATGTCAAAATATACTATGCCTTTATAGAGTAAATATATTCCAAGGCAATAAAATAGACTTAGGAAAAGAAAGATTTTTCTACTGAAATAAGAAGAAATAAAGAAGAAATGACAGCATTCAAATATTACCATTTCACAACCTTCAATGAAACCCCCAAATCCAGGAAACGGGCATTGGGTTAATTCCTAAGGCTGCTGTAACCAAGTCCCACAGACTGGGTGGCTTAAAACAGCAGAAAGGTATTCCCTCACAGTTGTGAACGCTGGTGGTCTGAAATGCAGGTGTCAGTGGGGCCTTGCTCCCTTTGCAACTCTGGATAGAATCCTACTTGGCCTCTTCCTCATCTCTGGTGGTGACCCCATCCATCCTTGTGCATTCCTTGGCTTGCACCTGTATAATTCCAGGCTTTGCATTATTTTTTGTTTTTGTTTTTTGCTTTTTTTTTTTTTAACAGGAAACATGAACCCATTTTTATTGTCAGTAAGAAACAGCAACACTTTAGAGATTAGCTAGGGAAAAGATGGATTGCTGTATTAAAAAATATAAAGTACAAAACTGTTAACCAAAAATAAAAGAATATTTTTTTAGAGGTGCCTGGGTGCTTCAGCTAATTAAGCATCTGCCTTCAGTTCAGTCACTATCCCAAGGTCCTAGGATAAAGCCCGAAGGCAGAAAGGCAGGCTCCGTGCTCAGTGAGGAGTCTGATTCTCCCTCCTCTTCTGCTGCTCCCCCTGCTTGTGCTCTCTCTTTCTCTCTCTCAAATAAATAAATAAAATCTTTAAAATATATATTCTTGGGGCACCTGGGTGGCTCAGTGGGTTAAGCCTCTGCCTTCAGCTCAGGTCATGATCTCAGGGCCCTGGGATCAAGCCCCGCATCGGGCTCCCTGCTCAGTGGGGAGCCTGCTTTCTCCTCTCTCTGCCTGCCTCTCTGCCTATTTGTGATCTCTCTCTCTGTGTCAAATAAATAAATAAAAATCTTTTTTTAAAAGAAAATATATTTTATTTTATTTTTTTAAAAAGATTTTTATTTATTTATTTGACAGAGAGTCCACCAGAGTCACCCAGGTGGCCCTCAAAGAATATTTAAAAAGTTTTTCTGTTAAGTTCTAGGACCTAGAAAATGAAATAAAAATACAGTTCCTGGAGCAAGATGGTGGGGGAATAGGAGGCTGAGATACCATCAGGTCCCAGGAGTTCAGCTAGATAGTTATCAAACCATTCTGAACACTTACAAACTCAATAGGAGACCAAAAAGAAGAAGAGTGCAGCATTTCTAGGAACAGAAAATCAACCACTATCCGGAAGGTAGGAGGTGATAGAAGTGAGGTGATAGAAGGTGAGGAGAAGTGAATCTGAGGAGATATATGGGAAGAGAGACTGTGGGAGGAGGGACCGGCTCCCGGCAAGAGGTAGAGCAGCAGAACACAAAATCATAACTTTGAGAAGTCTGCTCCACTGAGAGATGTCACTGTAGAGGCTAAGCAGGGGGTGGAGTCCTTGTGAGGACAGTGTAGTCTTGGGACCCGTGGGGACACAAAAAGACCAGGGGTGTCTGAGGGCGGCAGAGTTCCCAGGTATCAGAGTGGGGAAGCCAGCTACAGAGACAGAGCCTAGGAGTGCTCTCTTGAGGTTACCTTGAACCATGATCCAGGCAGAGTTGGGCCACTGCTCTCCGAGGAGGGACCCCACAAGTGGTAGATCCAGAGAAACCCTCTCTTTCCTCCTCTGGAAGGAGCAGTGTGGGAGCACACTGCAGGAATCTGCTGGGTTTGGAGACTCCAAACAGGCCGTGCGCCAAAGATAAAAACACTCAGTCACAGGCTGGGTGAGCACTAGCACAGCCGGAGACCCGAGAGACAAACCTGATTGACTGTTTTTCTCTGAGGGTCCGTGAGGGTGGGGCCCTGAGCTCTCGGCTCCTCCAGGCCAGAGACTAGGAGGCCGCCATCTTCACTCTCCTCCTCCAATTGTTCCCTGATTGTACGGAAAGCAATCAGGGAACAAAAGCTCCCGAGAGTGAATCCAAGCAGATTACTTAGCCTGGCCCCTGGCATGGGTGGTGCAATTTCACCTCGGGCAAAGATATTTGAGAATCACTGCAACAGGCTCCTCCCCCAGAAAATCAACAAGAACATCCAGCCAAGACCAAGTTCACCAATCAATGAGAACTGCAAAACTTCAGAGCTACAAGAACACAGCACATAGAATTCATGTATTTTTATCCCATGACACTTTAGCCTTTCAAAGTTAAACTTTATAAAATTTTATTCTTATTCTATGTTTTTTAATTTTTCCTATTTCCTATTTTAATGTTTTTTAAGTATTTTATCAATACCTTTTTAAAAATTCTTTTTAACTTTTCATTGTTATATGCACCCCTTCATTGTATTTAACCTTATTTTTTATATACATATGGAGTTGTTTTTTTTTTTAATTTTGGGATACAGTTTCTTCTAATAGATCAAAATATACCCTAAATCTAGCACATAGCTTTGTTCTAGTCTCCAGCCTGATCACATTATTTTCTTTTTTTTTTCTTTTTTGAACCAACTTCTTATATTATCAATTCCATTTATAGAATCTTTTTAAATTTTCATCTTTTTTTAAATATTTTATTTATTTATTTGACGGAGAGAGAGATCACAAGTAGGCAGAGAGGCAGGCAGAGAGAGAGAGGGGAAGTAGGCTCCCCGCTGAGCAGAGAGCCCGATGCAGGGCTCGATCTCAGGACCCTGAGATCATGCCCTGAGCCGAAGGCAGAGGCTTTAACCCTCTGAGCCACCCAGGTGCCACAATTTTTCATCTTTATAGTCATATTCCATTCCTTCATTGTGTTTACCCTTATTTTTGTGTGTGTGT
>CM053607.1:44519541-44533100 GCA_028646535.1 Procyon lotor | reverse complement strand
TATTGGATTATCCTAATGAAACAGCCAGTGAAGTCACCTTACAGCAAAACTCACAGTTGACAACCCTCACTCTCACATCAGTTTTTCATGCCTTCTTCTTAAAAATGATCAGACTTGGGCACCTGGGTGGCTCAGTGGGTTAAAGTCTCTGCCTTCAGCTCAGATCATGATCTCAGGGTCCTGGGATCAAGCCCCACATCAGGCTCTCTGCTCAGCAGGGAGCCTGCTTCCCCATCTCTCTCTGCCTGCCTCTCTGCCTACCTGTGATCTCTCTCTCTGTCAAATAAATAAAATCTTTAAAAAAAATGATCAGACTTGCATGATTCCAACTATGTGAAATTCTGGAAAAGGCAAAATCCATGGAGACAGTAAAAAAAATCAGTGGTTGCCATGGGTCAGATAGGGAGAGATGAAGAGTTGGGGGATATTGACAATGAGGGAAGCTATGAATGTGGGGCAAGGAGTGTATGGGAAATTTCTATATGGTCCCCTTGATTTTGCTGTGAACCTAAAACTGCTTTTTAACAATAGTCCTTTTAAAAGGGAAGATCTTTGTATTACTATTCTTACAAGTGTTTCAAAAGCTTAAAATTGTATTGAAATATATACATATTTTTTTAGATTTTATTTATTTATTTGATAGAGAGAGAGATCACAAGTAGGCAGAGAGACAGGCAGAGATAGAGGGAAAACAGGCTCCCCACTGAGCAGAGACCCCCCGATGCAGGGCTCGATCCCAGTACCCTGAGATCCTGATCCGAGCTGAAGGCAGAGGCTTTAATACACTGAGCCACCCAGGCGCCTCAATTTTATCAAAATAAAGTTACCCACACCGTGAAACCAGAACGCTCTCTGCGCATACACAGAGAAAAGGCCATGTAAGCACTCCGCAAGAAGGTGCTGTCTACACCCCAAATAGATGTGTTTGGAAGGGGTCAAGTGAGAGAAGACAGAAAGAACTGTGGTCTAAGAGAACTTCAGATCCGGCTTGCCAATCTTTAAAGTGGTTTTGATGTTCCTCCCCCTTCCTGGAAATGCTCACACTTCAAAGTCTTTTTTGTCTACAACACTGTATAAGAGAGAATTTCCAGATAGTTTAAAAAAAAAAAAAAAAAAGTCCCCAATAGCTATTGTAAAATCAAGTTTCAGAATATAAGCATTTTGGTTCTGCTTTGGCAGAACATCCAAGTATGCTGAAAGCAACATCATAAAAAGGAGAGCAACAACCTCAAAAGCCAGCAGTGGTGAAGTAATTAAATACATTGTGTTACATCTGCAGCCTGAAATAGTATGAAATATTTCTTTTTAAAGGTTATTAATTTTCATGATTAAATATCTATAATAGCAATATTGAGTAAAATAAGGTATAGAGAAACCCATGGAGGGGAATCCATCTATGGGGATGTGTAGATGTGGAGTACCCTGAGTACATTATCTGTACCCAACCGTATTATCTTATGCATCATAGTAGTTTCTCAGAATTAAAGATAATTAGGTCTATCTCTCAATTAATGCAAAGTATTTAGCCCATGACAAATAGTCTATCAATACTATTAAAACAAAGACCAGGTGAAAATAAGCCAGAATGTTAACAATGACTATTTCTTCATGGTAAGATGATGAGCTTGGTTTCTTGTATCTGTGGTTTGCTCTTCCTCTTTTTCTTCTTCTCCTTCTCCTTCCTGTTTTCTATGATGATCATCCATAATCTTTTTTTTTTAAATCAGGAAAAAAAATAAATTTTCTTCTCCAGGCCATGCTGTTTTTACCAAAAAGTTAAAGGACCACTAACTGACCAGACTAATGTTCCACTGTAGGCATCCAGAGAAAATCCTGTAATTGAACAAAGAGACCTGATTTCACCAGCAGCCAGGGCTTTTATGTCCAAAGAGAGCACAATTGTTCCCTTATGAAGACAGAGAGGCTTGATGTATATAGAGTAGAATGAGGCAGGTTAAAAAGTTACATGAACTTAAAGTGTCTCAAAGAGCACAAGAAAGACTGCATAAATCCTTGACAAAAGTAGTCATTAGATATGCACTAAATCCAATTCAGAAATATGTGTTTAGCTTGGTTGGGGACTGACACCTAAGGTAAAGGAAAAGGAAAAGGTGGCTTGGTTATTAATAAATATATTTCTTGGGGAACCTGGTGGCTCAGTCAGTTGAGCATCTGATTCTTGATTTCAGCTCAGGTCATGAACTTGTGGGATTGAGCCCCACATCCAGCTCTGTGCTCAGCACAGAGTTTGCTTGAAATTCTCTCTCTCCTTCTCCTTCTGTCCCTCCTCCCGCTCTCTCTCTCTCTCTCTCTCCTCTCAAATAAATATATAAATAAAATCTTTTAAAAAAATAAGTGATTCTTAAGTAAACAAACAAACATGTTTCTTACTTAAGAAAGAAAGCTGAGAGCTATTGGTAGACTAAAGTATTACATTACCCTGTGGAAATTCTCCAGGCTTAAATCTGGGCACCATCATATAGGTATATTGAAAAGTTTCAACAGGTTCCTGAACAAGGACCTTGGGTTCTAGGTCAACATGAATGCTTGGGTATGAGGCTCTGTCAGCACTAAAAAGTCCCACTTCAAATTTTTATTCCCCTCCCTACCCACTTCAATGACAGAGGCTACAAGGGTTTTCACACTTGGCAAGAACTCTTTCAGAAAGATCCCACACAGAAGTCCCTCAGAATTATTCCATCTGTTATAGACTGAATTGTATCCCTCAAAATTCATATGGTGAAACCTAACCCATAATATGACTATTTTTGAAGATAGGGCTTTCAAGATAATTAAAATTAATAAGATCACAAGGATGGGGTCCCAATCCAATTGGACTAGTCCTTATAAAAAGAGGAAAAGAAACCAGAGCACTCTCTCTGAGCATGCGCAGAGAAAAGGCCATGTAGGCACTCAGCGAGAAGGTGTGGTCTGCCAGCTTGGAGGAGAGCTCTTAACAGAAACCCACCCCGACAGCACCTGGATCTGGGACTTCCAGCCTTCAGAACTCTGAGAAAATGAATGTTGATTGTTTAAGCCACTCCAGACTGTGATACCTTATTAGGGCAGCCCAAGCCAACTAACATATCACCCTTTCTTTTTAACCCACAAAAATTTCACCATTACATAGTAGGGAAATAGATTCTACAATAGTCAGACTTACCAAATTTTGAACTTGCACTTCTTAATCCCTTTCCCATAAAAATAAAGCTAAAAGGATATTTTCCTCTAATGTGGACCTTTTATAACACTTGATGGTTCATTTTATTCTGACTTCACTGTGTTTGTCTAAGGAATTGGATATATAAGAAGCAAAATAACTTCCTCTGATTACCAAATAAATGCATAATGAAAATATGCAAAAGCCACCGAGGTCTACACGAAGCCATCCTAGATATCATTATTGCTCCCTTCAAACCTGCTTAGGTTTAAATTAGAGAAAAATGATGGGAAATTTCCTTAAGTTGTTTAGCTGTGATGCTTAGAAACACAGAAGGGATCATGGAGATTTTATCTTTGACACTAACAGAAAAGAACTTCCATTGGAAAGCAAAATGCTTTTACACTTCAATGCTCTCTAAAATGACCAGAAGGTCACTCTAAAATTTACTTCTGAAAAAGTATCAGATTTTTAGTGACCTCATGTGAGCTAGATGTTGGTTAATTAGAAGCTCATCTATGAGCAGACATCTGAAAGTTCAGTGAAGAACCCTAACAACTTTTTGGACAGGTTTCTCTTCATCTGCAGTCTGACGGAGAAGTCAGATAATATTGTGATCCATTCTTTTTTCTTAAGATACAAAAGTCCAGCTTTTGCCACAATATATGTTTGGTGAGCTGGTGACTTCTGAAGGACACACTTTTGTTGGCCTCCTTTATTGATTTGCCTGACCCCAGAAATACGCAATAAATAGCATTCTGTTCAACTTTAAAAGAGAAACTAGATTCCCAACATTGTCCATCCATCCAGTCTAAATCCTTCATTGATTAAAAGAAAGAAAGAAAGAAAGAAGCAACAACAAAAGAAAAACCACAAAAACAGCAGGTTGCAAGCCAAAGGCAAGACCATTATAAATAAAATGACCTACTTCAGAAAGGAGGCCTGGTGTTCACCACCTAATTTAAAAATTGCCATCCATTGAGCTAATAATCGGATCATGTCTTTATATGGTACGAAAAAGGGGGAACCAGGAAGACCATCAGTGACACAGCGAGAAGTGTACGTATATTGGAGGAGAGAAGGTCCTTGATCTCCTCCCCTTGATGCGCTATAACCTCAGCCTGCTACCGTGATTTTGCTGACAGTAATGTTTGTAGTATAACAGATGTCCTTCCAATTAAGAGCAATAAATCTAGACTGATTTAAGTGATTCTTCTCACTATTTGGCATTATATTTATTTTTACTCATATATTGCTTTGGAGCTCAAACCAGAATCAAAGCCATCAGAGGCAAGGTTTGTATCTGCCACCTCCATTTTCTCAATATTTGATGAATAAATAAATTAATGAATGAAATACAAGGGATTGAGACTGCTACAGTTGCTTTCAGAAAGCCCTTAAGAATGAAATGACAACCTAAGTGATCTAAAGGGAGGGAAATGGAACGACTATAATCAGAACATTACCCCTTAATCATCAGGCAAGAACTAAGAGAAGCCATCTGGCATAAAATAGGGAGCTCTTGTTGGGAACTATCAAAGGACAATGCATTCCATAATCAATGACTATGTATATAAACCACAGTATCAGTACAATGGGGAACTATGTAGCCATTTTAAAAATCAGAGCCCAGGGGCTCCTGGGTGGCTCAGTCATTGGGCGTCTACCTTTGGCTCAGGTCATGAACCCAGGGTCCTGGGATCAAGCCCCGCATCAGGCTCCCTGCTCTGTGGGAAGCCTGCTTCTCCCTCTCCAACTCCGCCTGCTTGTATACCCTCTCTCGCTGTGTCTCTCTCTGTCAAATAAATAAATAAAATATTTTAAAAGAAAATCAGAGCACAGAATATATTTTAAAGAGGAAAAATGGTGATGGTAGTTATATTAGGTGAAGATGGCAGGTAGCAAATGCATAGCATGGTTCCATTTATTTAATAATCTGAAATCTCACACCACTTTATACTCAGTAATCATCAGATTAATTTGGTAAGATTAGATTTCTTTGCATTTATTGCTGCTTTTACAGGTGTCCACAATGGATATGTATTCATTCATAATTAGAAATTGCTCAAAAAAAAAAAAGAAAGAAAAGAAAAGAAAAATTGCTCAGTGGCATTCAGGAAGACTGCCTTAGCCTGAAGCTCATAAATAGATCACAGGACTAAATTTACTGCTTTCATATTCTTGTCATCCACCCTTTGGAGACAGCATGGGTAAATGAAAGCAATTTTCTTTTTAGAAATAAGACTCTTTAAGAAAACAAACAAAAATAAGTCTACCTCCGTTTTGCGCTGGTCTCAGCCTATCAATAGTAATGCTAGAAATGCCTGGGGGCACACACCTGGGCTCCGGTGAACTTCCCACAGACACCTTTCCAGACCAATGTTACCACTGGACTGACCCTTGTGGTTCTTATTATGATAGCAAGACGCCCTTCAGCAACAACCATCCAGAAACTTTGAAAAAATAAAAGTCTATTATTTACAAGACCTGGAAATTACACAGCACGCCTGGGGCCCCACAGCGGGGTCTCTGGGAGGAGTGGAAGGGGGAGAGGGAGAGGGAGTGAGCACAGGACAGGGCCAAATGTTCTGTTTTTATGGGGGTTGAAGGTGGGGGCCTAGGATTTCACGGCCTCTCTCTTTACTGGAGAATTTAAAACATCAGAGGGGGAGTGTGAAGTGCAGAGAAGGGAAAAGACAAGTGGCCCAAATAGTCAGTCACAAAATTAACCAAGACCTCTAAAACCAAAGAACCTCAGGGTGGAAAGGTGGCCTGGCTCTTTATCACATCACGTGCCTGGCATACGCTTCTGAGAAATAGCCCTCTTTGAAGCGGATGCTTGGGCAATCAAAGGTGAAATCAGGCATTTCATCGCAACCAACAAACAACACCCATGAGGGTTTATGCCAAACTCCCAACCTAATCAGTCCAACTGGCTGGGACATACCCCACAGCTGTGTGGCTCTTCCCCCATCCTCAGACCCTGATCCTTTCCTCTTTCTTTGGATTTCCTGTCTATGGAAGAGTTTCACCTCCCCATTTGCCCATCACAGATCTCTGTGCTTCTCGTGGGTGCAAACGGTTGGCTCCTGTCCTATCTGAATCTACCCAGAAACTAAGACTCAAACTGAACACTCATCATCTCCTGACAGCTGCAGGCTTACTAAAACCTATTGCGTAGCCTTGTCTCAAGAACACAATGGTAATCCCCAGGTCAGATGCACTGGGTGCAGTTGGGGAGAAGTTCCCGGAGGACGTCCTCCTCAAACTAAACGTAAGAGTTACCTGGGGAGCTAGGTAAATGACAAGTTTCCACGACCTGGCTTCCAAAGTTTTTTTCAGTAGGTCATTTTTAATGCGTACACTGAATAGATTTCTAAGGCAATTCTGCTGCAGGTGGCCCACAGATCACACTTGGAGATACGGTCCTCTCTGACTTTATCTAATAACATGGGGCAGATAGTCAGGCCAACGGAAGCGCTTCAAAGTTTTGCCCCGTCTGTGACTGAACTGAAGTCAAGAGGTTTGCCTCTAGCTAGCTGTAAACAAGTCGAAGTGAAAAGTACTTTTTCTGAGCATGTGGGACTTAGATCTCAATTTCTCCTTTTAGGAATGTGACAGTGCTCTCACCTGGAGACCTTAGTCAATGCTGTTTTGCATTTATGGTTTATTTTGCTCAGTAATTATTCGCAAAGTGTTTTGCAGGGTATATTTGGTCTCCCCAGCTTGATTGTATACTCCTGGGGTAGTTGAAAGGCTTTCAAAATATTTCTTAATGACATGGAAAGAAAGAAATTGTGCTTAGCGCAGTGTTGTTGACAAAAGTACATTCAAGGTCATTAGGTATATATCTTCTCTACACCTCATTTAGTTCTAAATCTGGAGTACGCTTCCTTTTAAATTGGAGACTAGGAGTAGCAATGTGAGGTAGAGAACATAAACTTTTTAAAGTAAAGAAAGCTTACATTTTGTAATGAGGGGAAATTTTGTTTTAATGCAGTTGTCCTTAAAATGCAGTCCACAACCTTGCAGAATTAAAAAAAGAAAGTGATCTTGTAAAAAATGCAAATTCTCTTGGGGAGCCTGGGTGGCTCAGCCTGATAAGCATCTGCCTTGGGGTCAGGTCATGATCCCAGGGTTCTGGGATGGAGTCCTGCATCAGGCTCCCTGCTCAATGGGGGGCCTGTTCCTCCCTTTCCCTCTGCTGCTTGTGCTCTCTCTCATTCTCTCTCCCAAATAAATAAAATCTTTTTTTAAAAAATGAGCTGCGGGGCATCTGGTGGCTCAGTAGGTTAAAGCTATAAAATCTGCTTTCTGCTCAGGTCATGATCTCAGGGTCCTGAGATCAAGCCCCACATCAGGCTCTCTGCTTGGCGGGGAGGCTGCTTCCCCTCTCTCTCTGCCTGCCTCTCTGCCTACTTGTGATCTCTCTCTCTCTCTCAAATAAATAAATAAAATCTTTTTTAAAAAAAATAAAAAAATAAAAAATGAGCTGCAATAACAAAATACCATAAACTGAAGGCGATGTGAGTGGGTGCTTAAACAACAAATATTTATTTCTCACAGTTCTGGAGGCTGTGAAGTCCAATATCAAGGTGCTGGCAGATTCAGTTCTTGGTGAGGACACTCTTACAGGTTTGAAGAAAGGTATCTTTTTGCTGTGTGTTCACACAGCCCTTCCTAGATGCTCACTCTCTTCCTCTTCTTATAAAGGCACTATTCCCATTACCAGGGTCTTATCCTCAAGATATAATCTTAATCTAATTATCTCTCAAAGGTCCCCACCTCCAATTCCATCACACGGAGTGTTAGGGTTTCAACAAGGTAATTTGAAGAGGATATATTCTGGGGCACCTGGGTGCCTCAGTTAACTGGTTAAGCCTCTGCCTTCAGCTTAGGTCATCATACCAGAGTCCTGGGATTGAGGCCCGCATCAGGCTGTCTGCTCTTCCAGAAGCGTGCTTCTCCCTCCCCCTATGCTGCTCCTCACTGCTTATTCTCTCTCTTTCTCTCTCTCTCTCTCTCTGTCAAATAAATAAATAAAATCTTTTAGGGACACCTGGGTAGCTCAGAGTCTTGGGCCTCTGCCTTCCGCTCAGGTCATGATCCCAGGGTCCTAGGATCAAGCCCCACATCAGGCTCTCTGCTCAGTGGAGTCTGCTTTCCCCCCTTTCTCTGCCTGCCTCTTTGCCTACTTGTGATCTCTCTCTCTCTCTCTGTCAAATAAATAATAAACAAAATCTTTTTTTTAAAATAAATAAATAAATAAATAAAATCTTTTAAAAAATGAAGAGGATATATTCAGTCCATAACACACTGAAATGTGCACTTAAGTTTAAGACTGGGGTTAGAAAGGATGGGGTAATCTGTTCTGTGGATTTTAGAAAAAAAAAAAACTTGATGACTGTAAAATAGTAAAGCTACCATGTGATCCATATGCACAATCTCCTTCCTAGAAATCTCAGAAAGTGTCAAATGTTCATGAAAAGATATCTCCCTGTCTACGAAATAAGTAAAACAAATACCCAGAAACTACCGAAAATATTTCTGCTGCATTTCACAAAGTGTTCTGTCTCACTTGATGTCAGGGGAGTCTCCTCACTTCCCTGAAATGAATATTAAGTCCTATTATTTTCCTATATTACAGCTAAAGATTCTAAGTTCAGAATCTGGGGAAAAGCCACATAGGTACCCAGAGGTGACTAAATTCTATATTCACTTCCTTCCACCAAAAAGCATTTCCTTCTTTTATTATAACAAATGAATTTCCCCGTTCCTTCACCCTGCTTTGCAAAGATTGGGGTAAATGTTATCTTCCAGAGCTACTTCCTAAGCTTGTTTGTTGTCTTTAGACCTTTATTTTCATTCACAAATTAACAGCTTGTCCTCATATTAACCAGATGGATGGCTGCACCTGATTAATTGCAGTTGTAAGATGGATAAGTAGATTAAAGAACACAGCTCACTGCTGGCCAGACATAATTAAGAAAGGAGGAGTGAGCAAGTTCTACTGGGGCTTCCATGAGAGAAAGGCTCAGAGGACTGATTTCCTGGAACTGCTTCAATTGCTAAATTATGAGAAGCACTTGCTGCCCACACTGGGAGACTGTTGAAATCCTGCTTCTTCTCTAATATGTTCAGCATCAATGTTTCTCGGAGTGTGTTGTTTGACCACCTGTCTCAGAATCAGGTGGGTGTTTATTAAAAATGGGTATTTCTGGACCTCATCCAGGATCCACTAATTTGGGAGTGGGTGGGGGAGGGGTTGGGGGTGGGGACCAAGAATCTGCGTTAACAAACTACCTCTAAAACCACTGACTTACTGCTATCTTCAAATGTGTAGAATTTCCAGTCATCAAAAGGACTGCACAAATCCATACTTCGTGAACAATAAAGAGCCCTCAGCTACCAAAAACTCCAGCAACTGAATCCCTAAAACCCCCAAAGATCAGGCAAAGCAGAGAGTCTATGCCAGAATCCAAGCTTTTTGTCTGAGAGCCTTGTTAGAGATGCCAATTCCAGGCCTCAGCCCAGACCTACTGAAACAGAAACTCTGGGGATGGGGTACCCTGCAGATGAGGTATGTTAACATTCGAGGATTACTGCTCTAGACCTGCGCTGCTCAAACTTCAGTGAGCACATGAATTACCTGGGGAGCTTGTTAACATGCAAATTCTGTTTCAGTAGGTTTGGGAACTAATAATCTCCCAAGCGATGTTGATGCCGCTGGTTCACACACAGATCACACTTTGAGTAACAGAACTCTAGATAACTTTTCATCTAATGTCATGAGAGAAAATTCCTAAGTACCAAAAAAAAAAAAAAAAAAAAAGTCAGAAGCAGGTCCCTAGGCCTGGGCTGAAATGGCCGGTTAATCAGCACACTCCAACCCCAGGAAGGGAAGCTGCTAAATCACCATCCATGGGCTTTGAGTTTTAAATGCTGAGGAAGCATGTGTACTGGCTGGCCTACATGCTGTCCTCCAAAATCCTGATAATTAAGTTCACCAATTCCCAAATGGCTGGGAGACGAAGCCAAAATAGCTTTGTAAGAATCAAACTCTGCTTTGCCCCAACTTCCAAACAGCTAATAGGCTCCAATAAAGTGTACTAACCCTCTCTCAAGTGACACCATGTTGTGTAGCCAGCTGTCAGGACCTTGGAGAGTAGTACTAGCCCATATCACTGCAATGGGCCTTGATGTCCTTGTTTACTGAGCGAGGGGTTTGGGGTCTTTGCCTGCCTACCCTTAAGAGTCCACGATTCTATGATCCATTCAGTCCTTTCTACTGACTATCCTCACTGTATTGTTTCTGGTGCGTGAAGACCGCCACAGCCTACCCTTTGTACTTACGAGTTCAACGAAAGCACAGGCATGAGTTCAACGAAAGCACAGGCATTTTGTTCCTCTGAGTCAGCCTCTCTTGCTGATCCAGGGATCACAAGCTTTGGCAACATGTGTATGAATTCGGATGCTACACAGTTCTTGTGTTTGTACTTTTCACCTTTACCTTGGTGTGTTTTAAATTATTCAGCCTTGATGTTCCATCATGCTAAAATTACTAATTTGGAAAACGGTCACATACAGGATTAGTTTGCCAGGCTGTCAAGGGTTTACTAAGTAGCCCATATCCGCTGAGATGAGGTATGTATAAATTAGAGAGTGAGGATTTGCTTCTAATAGGGGCCTACCAGAATAATTTGTGCAATAAAGACTTCGAATAGCTAGTAGGTTTATAGAATTTCTCTAGTGTAATTAGGAGAGGCATTGTTGTGTAATGAAGAAAATTAATTAGAACTAAATGTTTAGGGAATGTGTAGTTAGGTAACCAAAGGCATATTTGCAGCCTAATTGTTTTTTGGCAGCTGGAGGCATTTTATACCCTTTCAGAGTGTTTAGTTAATAGATATTTTAACATGCCCTACTGTTTGCTTTTTCTTAAATTTAAACTACTCCCATATAAAAAAACAGTTCATCAAAGGCTTAAACCAAGTATGTATCCCACTGGAAAAATGCCACAGTCATCTGGTGTATGGTTCATACTGTCTGTCAAATGTTAATTATTTTCAGAGGAAGTCCATATTGAGGATAATTGGTATGCCCTCCTGTACCACATAATTAGAGAGTTTTAGTGTTTATGCTTATAAAACACAAGCACCAAAATATTTTCTAATATTTTGCCAATATTTCTCCTAACCTGTACTCCAATCTCAAACATTCTGATTTAAGTCTCTGGAACAAGGTAGAGTTTTTGAAAATACAGTAAATTTTCACATAAGCTGGATTACTTATCCAGTTGATTATTTTTTATAATATGCATAAAATTTTGAAGTCAAGCAGATGTAGATTCAAATCCTGGCTCTGTCATTTACTATGTGATCTTGGGAAAATTATTTAAACTACCTAAAGTTTTATGGGGCTGTTGTGAAAATTCAACAAAACAAGTATATTTTATTAAATTAAGCATTTTTTGTTTCAGATGAGAGAAACTTAACATAAAATAACTTAAAATGACAACAAAGAGGGGAAATAACTTTTATTTAGGATAATTTTAGAATTCTGAATTACAAAAACATTACTCAAATTTCCATATAACCTTCCCCCAGCTTTCCCAAAAGATAAACAAATTAACTGCCATAAACTATTTTTTTTAAAGATTTTGTTTATTTATTTGAGAGAGAGAGAATGCATACATGAGCCGGGGTAGGTGGAGCAGGGGGGAGAGGGAGAAGCAGGCTCCCACTGAGCAGGGAGACTGATGTGCGGCTCCATCCCAGGACATGGAGATCATAACCTGAGCCAAAGGCAGACGCTTAACAGACTGAGCCACCTAGCCACCCCTCCCATAAACTATTAAAACCAGGAAATGAATACTTAAAAATGCTTTAATTTACAAACCTGATTTAAATTTTGACAATTGTCCTTTTCTGGTCCAGGATCCCACGTTGCTTCAAAGCTTCTTATCTCCTTGGTGTCCACCAGTCTGGGACATTTCCTCAGTCTTTCTTTATCCTTCTTGACTTTGACGAGTTTGAAGACTACTAGCCAGTTACTTTAAATAAGTCCTTCAATTTGAGTTTGTCTCAGATTTTCTCATGATTTTAATTCAGGTTATACACATTCACATTTTATAAGAATAGCACAGAAGTGACATTGTGTCCTTCTTAGGGCATCATATCAGGAGTCACATGTCAACATCTCATTCCTGTGATATTAACTTCGATTACTTGGCCATGTTAGTGTCTACAAGGTTTCTCTACTGTAGAGTTACTAGTTTCTCCTTCGTAAATAAGTATTTTTTAAGGTGACACCTTGGGACTGTGTAATTAGGTTTTTTCTCATCATATTTTTGTTCATTTTATTTTTTTAAAAGATTTTATTTATTTATTTGACACAGAAAGAGATCACAAGTAGGCAGAGAGGCAGGCAGAGAGAGAAGGGGAAGCAGGCTCCCTGCTGAGCAGAGAGCCCGACACAGGGCTCGATCCCAGGACCCCGAGATCATGACCTGAGCTGAAGGCAGAGGCTTTAACCCACTGAGCCACCCAGGCACCCCCTCATTCACTCATTTTAGCATCCACCAATTATTATTGCCTGCAAGAATTATTACTGCGATGTTTAGCAAATGGTAAGCTTCTGTTTCTACCATGCTTCTTATACTTATTAGCTGGAATTCTGTTAAGAAAGAGCTGGCTTATTTCCCTGCTTTATCTGTTTATTCCATAATTTATGTAAATCAGTATGGACTCACATATTTATTACGTATCAAATATTCTATTATTATTATTATTATGCTAAAATTGTCTCAGATGTGGCTATTAGGAGAGTCTTCACATTGGTTCCTGTGTCCTTTTGACATGCCCTTGTTATTTTTGATCACTTCCTCATTTTCTGGCACCTATGCCCACCTCATAATTCCAGCTCTGGAATATGCCGTTGCTCCAAGGAGTCTCATGTCACTGGAAAGTTCAAGGCAATGAGGCTGGCTTCAAGCACAGCTGAATCAAAGGGCTCAACTAATGTCATTAGTAATTCTAATATTTCTCTCAAACTTTTGGCTCTGCCTTTCTCAGGTTCATTCCTAGATTACACTGTGGCCTACACATGGTGGCTAAGCTAGCCACTCATCTTTATCCTCACAACCATTTTCCTCAGAAAAAAGAGAGAACTCCTGATAGTCACAGCAAAAATCACATGAACAGGTTAGAATAACACAAACTGAGTCATATGCTCCTTTCTTTCTTTCTTTCTTTCTTTCTTTCTTTCTTTCTTTCTTTCTTTCTTTCTTCCTTCCTTCCTTCCTTCCTTCCTTCCTTCCTTCCTTCCTTCCTTCCTTCCTTCCTTCCTTTCTTTCCTTTTCTTTTCTTTTCTTTTCTTTTCTTTTCTTTTCTTTTCTTTC
>CM053607.1:44501141-44519441 GCA_028646535.1 Procyon lotor | reverse complement strand
ATGCGGGGCTCGATCCCAGGACGCTGGGATCTGACCTGGGCCGAAGGCAGACGCCTAACGACTGAGCCACCCAGGCGCCCCCTCATATATCCATTTCTGATCCAATTCCTTTGGCCAAGGAAATGGGGTACTCTGCCTATGACGTACTGACCACTCCTTAATAGGCAGGGAGGAGGAAGGAGTCTAGTCTCATGAGAACCCCGTGCAATGGGTTTTCCCCAAGAAAAGTAGACTCTGATATGATACAGATAGGTTTCTGCCACACACTACAACTACACAGCTGTTTGCTTAGTGCAGCACACAGTGAATATTACATAAATTATAAAGCCTTTTCCATCAATTCACTCTTCTGCCTCATTTTGTCACTTCCATCTCCAAACAAGCAAACTGGAAATGAGATAAAATTCATATAAATCAAACTGGTTACCTATCAGCAGTGCTGGCCAAAGACTTTCAAAGTGATAAGAGGAGTATAATGTTACACTGCGGGGGTGCAAGCCCTCTATCTACCTACATCTATCTACCTACCTACCTTTATCTATCTACAACAAAAAGCTACCTGGAATGGCTGAGTACTATTCTAGTTAACATTTTGGGTAGGTGTGCACATATACAATTGCCTTTATGTACATGACATTCAGATCCACAGTTTTCAAAGATTTAGAGGTAGTATGGCAGAACAGAAATACTAAACCTTTGGATACAAGTAGACCTCAGTTCCAACTCTGGCACCTGCTGTATGATCTTGGGTTACTTAGTCTCCCTGAGCTTTTCTCATCTGTAGAATGGAGTAATACATACCTCACATGATGTGAAAATTCAATGACATAATGCATATAAAGCACTGAGCACAACACTAAGTGCACAAGAAAAATTCAGAATAAAATACAGGTTAAAAAAAGGAATATATAGAAAATATATATAGGAAAAACTAGCATGAATTTCATCTTTCTTCAACAATAATCCTGGTATCTTGGAATTTCTAAAACATCATTATAAACATCAGTTATTAATGACTAAAAATGTGAAAATTACCAACTAAAGTTTGCTTAGCATGTTATATCTCCTTTTATGTTGCCCTAAAACAAACAAGTAAATAAAAAATAACAACAGTAAAAACTAGAGTGAGGAAAAAGAAACAAGAGAGTGAAAAGGCAGACTGTAGAATGGGAGAAAATATTTGTAAGCCATATGCCAGATAAGGATTTCACTTCGAAAATATGTAAGAAGCTCAAACAACTCAACAGCAAAAAAAAATAATAATAACCCAACTTAAAAATGGGCTAAACACTTATACAGTCATTTCTCCAAAGAAATAGCCAAAAAGAATGTGAGAAGAGGCTCAATGTCAGAGAAATGCAGATCAAAACCATAATGAGATCACCTCTCACCTGTTAGGGTGACCATCCATCAGATTAACAAAAATAAGTGTTGGCAAGGATGTGGAGAGTTAGAATACTGTTGTTAGAATGTAAAATGGTATAGTCACTATGCAAAACAGTATGGAGATTCCTCCAAAATTAATGGATTTATCCATAAGAATGAAATGAGGAACTGAAGAGATTATCTGCACTCCCATAGTCAATGAAACACTATTCAGAATAGGCAAGATATGGACACATCCTAAGCTTCCATCAATGGATAAATAAAGATGTGGTATCTACATGCCATGGAAGAGTATTTAGCTTTAAAAAAGAAGGGGCAGGGTCGCCTGGGTGGCTCAGTGGGTTAAAGCCTCTGCCTTTGGCTCAGGTCATGATCTCAGGGTCCTGGGATCGAGCTCTGCATCGGGCTCTCTGTTCAGCAGGGAGCCTGCTTCCCCCTCTCTCTCCCTCTGCCTGACTCTCTGCCTACTTGTGATCTCTCTCTATGTCAAATAAATAAATAAAATCTTAAAAAAAAAAAAAAGGAAGAAGAAGGGGCAGAAAGTCTCTGCTATCCTGCTGGCAGCTTCCTTGCTATGTATTCCATAAATTTCTATTTCTTTCGTTCTGCCTTGGGTGAATTCTTTCACTGCCCACGCTACCAGTTTCTAACCAATTGGTAACCACACATTTGGTGGCCCCCCTCATATGATCAGGAGAGACATCACACTGGGTGGCCTGTACAGGAGCCTTTGTGGACTTGTCCAACCCCAATTTGGTGGACTCCACACTGGGAGCCTTTACCAGCCTGGGGCTCTCCCTGGATTCTCCGGGAATTTCTCAGGACTTCCCCCAGTGGACTGACTCTAGGACTCCTTGGGGAACTGATGACCTCCAGCCAAGGTTACTTCTCAGTGAGGACCCAAAGCCCCAGGGGAAACCTGCTAGATCTCTCTTGCCCAAAAGGGTGAAGGATATCCCTTTTTGCCCTTTGGAGGGATCCTTCCCTCCCTCCTCTCCATTCTCTTTTCAGCCCTTCAGTAGCCTATCTACTTCAAAATAAATAGAGATGATAGATAGATTTTAGATAGATAGATAGATAGATAGATAGATAGATAGATAGATAGATAAACAGGAAATCCTGCAATATGAAATAGATAAACCTTAAAGACATTATGCTAAGTAAAATAAGCCAGTCACAGGACAAATACTGCATGATTCCACTTTTATGAGGTATCCAAAATAGTCAAACTCCTAGAACCAGAGTAAAATGGTGGGTGCCAGGGACTGGGAATGAGAGGGTGCAGCGGGAATGGGGAATTGCTAATCAATAGGCATAAAGTCTCAGTTATGCAAAATCAGTACATTTTAGAGATCTGCTGTACAACCATTGTGCAACATTAACAATAATGTATTGTACACTTAAAACTTTATCAAGAAGGTAGATCTCATGCTAAGTGTTCTTATCACAATAAAATAAAATTTTAAACCTACAGTGATTGAGGAAGCTGAAGCTCCACTTTCAAATGTGGGTAGAACAGTGGCGTAGGAATTACACCTACTGTTACCAGTGGCCATGATACATGAGGGTGCTGCTTTATTAAAAATTACTCTGGGGGCGCCTGGGTGGCTCAGTGGGTTGAGCCTCTGCCTTCGGCTCAGGTCATGATCTCGGGGTCCTGGGATCGAGCCCCGCATCGGGCTCTCTGCTCGGGAGCCTGCTTCCCCCTCTCTCTGCCTGCCTCTCTGCCTCTCTCTCTCTCTCTCTCTGTCAAAATAAATAAAATCTTTAAAAAAAAAAATTACTCTGACAATTTCTCCATACACAGAACCTCTTTAACATTTTCTTAACATCCGTCTGGTATATTGCTAGGACTATGATTTAATAATGCTGTTTTTCTTAAGCAAAAAGCCAGAATATAAATCCAAATAAATGTTATCACCTTCAAAATAAAGATATAAATTTGTTTTAATGAAGTTCCAAATTTCTGTATCTAATTTTTTTCCCATTAAGAGCAGACTTTTTTGAACACTACATCAAAAACTAATGATGTATTATATGTTGGCTAATTGAATTTAAAAATAAAAAAGCAGACTTTTTGCAATCAATTAAAATTCATTTAAATCCAAGACTCAGGTGAGTGTGCAAGTTTGATGTACATGTTTGGAGTTTAAAAACAATAAGGCAATAATAAAAGAAAAGAACTGGTTTCCATGTAATGGGATACTATGAAGCTATCAAAAATAGTGAAGCAGTTATGAAATGCCCTAGAAAATATATTGTCCAATAAAAAAAAAAATATATATATATATATATATATATATATTGTTCAGTGAAAAAACAGCCAGGAATCTAAGAGGATTACAGCATGATTTTAACTTCATTTTTAAAAAAGATGTATATAAACATATGCTTAATCAATGCATGGGCTAGCTCCATAAGGATACCTAAATAATTGGTAGTTTACAAATAGCTGTTTTTCCAAAAATACTAATATGCTTATGTAGCATCTTTACATGTCTGGTTCTTAGCACTTAATAGATTTCAAGATCCTTTAGAACAAGAATTATGCTCCATTCCTCTTGATGTTTGCATATGCACAGGAGATTACATAGTACTCAATAAATGGGTGGGGATTAACATGATCAGATTTACATATGGTAAAGCCAAGTAAAGAAAGGAGTGCAGAGAGAGAGAGATTCGTCCAAACTAATAATGAAAACTAATAAAACAAAAACAATGTGAGGGCTCATTTGAGGAAGTACTTGAATACCATACAACCACCTCAAAGTCTCCTTATAAAAATAAATGTAACTGATTTGGCAAGAGCCTATGCATTCTACTTGCTATTGCCGTGGGTCACAGAAAAGATAAAACTTTCTATTTTGTCCCCAGAAACTGGATAACTCATCAGGTGTATTCTGCAACCCAGTCTCGCACACAGACATCTGCAGTTATATTTGCCATTGTAAAATTAATAGCCCATGTGGTTCCCAGAAGGGGTCCAGCTTGGAGAGGGAACTTCCCACCACACAGTGTACAGTTAGAAACAGCTGGCCCCATGGCCAAGGAATATGCTGACTGCTGCCAAAGCATTTGCCATGGGTCATTGCCATTCTTGGAGCACTGGCCCAGCCCACCAGCTCTTCCTGAAATGACAGAAACCCACAGGCAGGTGGTTGCCGCTCCACTTCATTTCTTCATTCAAAACATTTTCTGAAGATCATATCCAAGAGCACATGTAAAGTGAAATATTAAAGTTTCAAATCAAAAACCAATACACCTCAGAACATGTAACTTGGTACAACTTCAGAGATGCCCTTGCCTAAGTGGACTGAAGGGGTGAAAAGTCTGGCAGTCTGAAAAGTTGGGATGCCTGTGCTTACCTCAGAGACAGAAAAATATTGAACCATTTCCCCCAGCAACATACAGAAATCAACCAGTATCATTTGCAAATTATATAGAGAGAACACTGAGGGAGACAAAGGGTTAGCTACACTTTAACATTCTCAAGCACCTACTGAGGCCATGGAAGCTTATAAGGGCTATCTGGGTTTTGCACACAAATAGATACTGCTGAGGAAACTAAAGCTCAGAGAAGTTACTTCATTTTCCCAAGGCAAAACAGCCAGTACAGATATCAGGATCTGCCTTTAAGCCCAGGTCTATCTTACCTAAAGTTGATGTTCTCCCCACTCTAAGAGCTGATGAAAAGCAAAGGTGAACAGTATGGGCTCTGGGGCCAGATCACCTGGGCATGAACCCTGACTCTACCAACTGCCAGATGTAAGGCCTAAGTAACATGCCTCATTGTGTCTCCCATTCCTCCGTGGATAAAATGAACATAAGAAGTCAATACCCCTGAGGGTTATTTTGAGCATAAATGGATTCGTACTTTTCTGTACTCGGCAAGTATTATGGCTATTATTAGGTCAAATGCTGATTCTGGAGAGAATCAGGACAAGCATACTTTGATGAGAGATGGAAATTAACATGATCAAGTTGTAAACCAGGAGAAGGCAGATCAAAGTAAGAAATAATGAGGTATGTACCTGTGACGGTATTTGAGGATGGATGTGAGCGGAGAAAAGCTCACCAGGAGAAAACATGAACCGATGAAATTGAAAGAGAACATTAATGAAGACAAACTTAGAAATCAGAGTCATCGTGCTGATTGGAATACCCTGAAGTTTGTTTTTCATTGGTTTGTTGTTCCTGTTCTCTGTTCTTTAAACAGAAGAGACATCACTTTGTTGAATGATCTCAAAAGCAACTGTGTAAAAAGTAAAGTCTATACAATTTGAAATCCTATGAGGGATTTAGTCCACCTTCCTCAGCTCAGGCAAAGGCTTCCAGAAACCAAGCACCAACTTTGATTCCTAAATGAGCAGCAGTCCCTGTGGCTCAGTTACTCAAAGCTTCCAGCAGCACAGAACCTAATAGTTCGTGCTCCACAGCTGGGTTCTGAGCCTGGGGCTCCCAATGACTTTTTAGAGAGCTTCATGATTGGTTTGCTTCCATGGGATTTGGATCAAGATGAAAAATGAGCCCAAGGTTATTTGGAAACAGTTCATATTTAAGAGACCTTCAAACACTTCACAAATAAAAAGTGGTCTATAAATATTGTATAATAACCCTAGAATAACTTCCCACTTGCTAATGTTTATCACTGGGGGAAAATTAGCAATGGGCACACACATACTTCAAAAGTTAGGAAATTGAGGATAAAACCCAAGTAGTTCGGAAGAGTTGAAATAATTTTACTCAGAGGGGAATAGCAGTTCATAAGGGAAGGAAATTGCATTTGAATTTCTCAGCAGTGTGATAAAAGTACTCTATCTAGATGATACCTATTTCTCACTGAGTATCTCTAACCTCCAGCACCCAACCCACCAACCTCTCACCCTACTAACTCATTACTGGTCATCCATGGTCAATAGTTACAGGAATAGGGTTATGCAGATTGAAGATCACCGGCCTATCTTTTGCATAAAGTAGAAACCAAATGCAACAATCTCACAGACACATTACTAAATGTCTTTTCAATCACCATCCATTACCACCCCTTTGTGACTTTGGTGCTAACCCTGACCCTTTATTCTGGCAAAGGGTGGCCCTTTAAGGCCGTGCTACATTAGTGAGTCAAATTGGCCATTTTTTCATTGCAGACCTGCTGCCTTAAAAATCAGCATTTACAAAGCAGCTTGTGATGCAGTGAAGAGCCCAGACAGAGATGTAATAAACAATGTTCTCAATTACATTTTGGACATTTTAAAATGCTCTGGGCTCAATTTCATAAGGCATTTGCATTTGTAATGAAAAAAAATACATCTCTGAGCTTCAGTCTCAGGTTAACAGCCTCTTTTATGTTGTAAATTTTTTGCAGGAGCAATTACAAATTGTACACAGATTCATTACTTCTCAAGTACTTTATCAGGACATTTCCCCATACATCTAATTTGTCCTGTCTGAAATGTAACTTGACATAAGGGATTTTCTTAATTGCTTTTGAAGCCCTTCCAAGATAATCAACTGCTTTTTGGAGCATGATAAAAGACAGTAGACAATATTGCCAGTCTGTCTTAGGATCACATGCTGAAGTTTTTGGGTAAAAGCAAAGAAAGGTAACATTTGCCTCCTAAACTATTCAGTATCTCCATTTTAATTTGGCTTCCCTTTAAATGACAATGTCTAAGAATATGGAAAAAAAGAAAATGTCTCCACCATTTTTATCTGCCCCATTGCAATGGCTGTCACTTTGAGGGTAGACGCAGTCAATATTTACAACAGGATCAAAGGATAGCCTGTGTTATTCTGAAGAATTTTTTTTTTTTTAAGATTTTATTTATTTATTTGAGAGACAGAAAGAGAGCTGGAGCAAACAACAAGCAAGTGGATCAGCAGACAGGCAGAGGGAGAAGCAGACTCCTCCCTGAACAGAGAGCCTAAGGTGGTGCTCGATCCCAGGACCCCGGAATCATGACCTAAGCTTATCTGACTGAGCCACCCAGGTGCCCCACCAAGAATTTTAACCAAGGATTAAATAAAGATTGCAGTGGGGTGCCTGGGTAGCTCAGTCTGTTAAGCATCTGCCTTTGGCTTCGGTCATGATCCTTGGGTCCTGGGATGGAGGCCTGTGTGGGGGGCTCCCTGCTCAGTTAGGAGTCTGCTTCTCTCTCTGCTCCTGCCCCTACTCATGCTCTCTCTCAAATAAATAAATAAAATCGTTTAAAAAAAAAAATAAAGATTGCAGCAAAAGTAAAATAACCAAATTTGGGGAGGAGAAGGAATACTGTCAAAAGGTGTTTTTTTTTCTGCTACCCTCCTTTAACATATTTAAGTAAATAATGGAATACTTACTTTAAGGGAACATTTCTACTTGTGTTTTCAAGCTGCCAATTCTAAATAATTTCATTTTTTAGTTACAGAACTACATTTAATGGCAGGCAGGATTATGCTCAACCACAGATACCCATGCCCTTGTCCTCAGATCCTTAAATGGCAAAATGGACTTTGTAGATGTGACTAAGGCCACCAACATTGAGATGGGGAGATTATCCTGGATTATGAGGGAATGTACAATCTAATCATATGCCTCCTTAAGTTCGGATAACCTCTCCCAGCTGTGGTCATCGAGAGATAAGACAGAAGGGTTGGAGAAATTCAAGACTCAATCCACTGCTTCAGGCTTTGAAGGTGGAGGAAGGGGGCCACAAACCAAGGAATGTAGTGGCCCCTAGAAGTTGGGAAGAGCCCTCGGTTTATAACTAGCAAGAAGGGACTGAGTTCTATCAACAACCCAGGGGAGCAGGAAACTTATTCTTCCCTAGAGCCTCCACAGAAAGTAATACAGCCTGAGAACACCTTGTTTCTAGCCTAGGGAGAGCTGTGTCAGACTTCTGACCTACGAAACTATGAGAGAATACATTCCAGCTGTTTAAGCTTCTACATAGGTGGTAATGAGTGAAAGCTGCACAGAACATCAATAAACCATCTATACCATAATATCCTATTTTTTTTAAGTCAGCTCTCTTGCCCAGTGTGGGGCTTAGACTCATGGCCCCAAGACCAAGAGTCACATGCCAGATCTATTGACTGAGCCAGCCGGGTACCCCATAACATCCCATCTATCTTTCTTTCTTCCTATCTATCTATCTATCTATCTATCTATCTATCTATCTATCTATTTAAAGATTGTATTTCTTTATTTGACAGAGAGAGAGATAGAGCAGGAACACAAGAATGGGGAGTGAGAGAGGGAAAAGCAGGCTTCCCATCTAGCAGGGAGCCTGATGTGGGGCTTGATTCCAGGACCCTGGGATCATGACCTGAGCTGAAGGCAGACACCTAACGACTGAGCCACCCAGGCGCCCCTGTAACATCCTATTTATATACCTAAATCAGCATCACACCATCTTTATATACCTAGATCATTCCTGAAGTACCCAACTACAAGAGATTTAATATTAATTGTATTATCATATAGCATTTAGTACCACCCTGTGCAATGGAAATTCAAATACCGATTGCTAAAATCAAATTAAATTGTATCTGACAAATGGAAAACATAAATAATCTAGTGTCCTATAGGAGCAAGATGGCAGAGGTGTGGAAGGCTGAGATAATGTCAGATCCCAGAAGTTCAGCTGGATAATTATCAAACCATTCTAAACACCTGCAAACTCAACAGGAGATAGAAGAGAAGAAGAACAGCAATTCTAGGAGCAGAAAACTGACCACTTTCTGGAAGGTAGGATGTGTGGAAAAAGTGAATCCAAAGCGACGGGAAGATAGACCACGGGGGAGGGGCTGGCTCCTGGCAGCCGCAGACAGCGGAGCACAAAACTGGAACTTTTAGAAGTCTGCTACACTGAGGGACATAGCTCCAGAGGCGGGGTGGGGGTGTGGGGGTGTTTAGCCCTCATGGGAACAGTGTGGTTTCAAGACCCATGGAGTCACATGGGGCGCCTGGGTGGCTCAGTTGGTTAAGCGGCTGCTTTCAGCTCAGGTCATGATCTTAGGGTCCTGGGATCAAGGCCCACATCGGGGCTCCTTGCTAGGTGGGAAGCCTGCTTTTCCCTCTCTCAGGACTCCAGACGGGGCTGTGCACCAGAGACAGAAACGCCTGGTCACAGGCCGGGTGAGCTTAGGGTGCCGCCGGAGACCAGGGAGAAGGGGTGACTGCTTTTCTTCAAGGGCGCACTGAGAAGTGGGGCCCTGAGCTCTCAGCTCCTACGGGCCAGAGACTAGGAGGCCGCCATTTTCATTCCTGGCCTCCAGGGCGGTATGGAAAACATTTAGGGAACAAAAGCTCCTGAGAGCAAACCTGAATAGATTGCATGGCTCAGTCCCTGGCAAGGGCGGTGCAATTCTGCCTCCGGCAAAGACATTTGAGAATCATAGCAACAGGGCCCTCCCCCAGAAGATCAGGGAGGATATCCAGCCAAGACCAAGGTCATCGATCAGTGAAAACTATGGATCTCCATAGTTAGGGAAAAAAAAAAAAAGCAACACATAGAATTCATGGCATTTTCCCTCATGATCCTTTATCTTTCAGAGTTGAACTTCTTAAATTTTGTTTTCTTTTTTTTTTTTTTTTAAATTTCATTTTTCCTCTTTCCTATTTTGGTGCTTTTTAACTAGTATCAATACTTTTTTAAAAATCTTTTCTAATTTTCAGTTACATTCATATTTCATCCCCTCATTGTATTTAACCTTATTTTTTGTATGCATATAGGATTTTTTTTTCTTTAAAATTTTGGGATACAATTTCTTCTAATACGTCAAAATATACCCTAAATCTAGCACACGGCTTAGTTCTAGTCTCCAGCCTGATTACATTCTTTCCTCTTTTATTCCTATTTTTTTCTCTTTCTTCAACCAACCTCTTATCACTCCCTTTTTCAGAATCTTTTTTAATTTTCATTTTTACACTCATATCCCATCACTTCATACTGTCTACCTTTATTTTTGTATATTTATAAGTTTTTCCTTTCTTTAAAATTTTAGGAGGTAGTTTCTTCTAACAGACCCAAAACACCCAAAATCAAGGGTGGGGCTCTGTTCTAATCACAAGTCTAATATATACTTTTCTTTCTTTTTCACTTTTTTTATTTTATTTTAATTTTTTTTTTCTTTTTCTTCCCTCCTTCCCTTTTTTCTACAAACCCTGGTTTCAGCTCTCTTCTGATTTTGCTAGGGTCTTTGCTACCCTTTTAGTATTTTGCTCTCTCACTCATCTATTCTTATCTCAATAAAATGACAAGGCAGAAAAACTCACCACAAAAAAAAAAGAATAAGAGGCAGTACCAACCCACTAGGGACGTAGTCAATACGGACATTAGTAATATGTCAGAAATAGAATTCAAAATGACAATTATCAAGGTGCTAGCTGAGCTCCAAAAAAGCATGGAAGATATTACAGAATCCCTTTCTGGAGAAATAAAAAAACTAAAATCTAACCAAGTTGAAATAAAAAACACTATTAATGAGGTACAATTAAAAAATGGAGGCTCTTACTGCAAGGATAAATGAGAGAGAAGAGAAAATTAGTGATATAGAAGACCAAATGATGGAGAATAAGGAAGCCAAGCAAAAGAGACATAAACAACTACTATACTATGAGGGGAGAATTTCGAGAGATAATTGATACCATAAGATGCAACAATATTAGAATAATTGGGATCCCAGAAGAAGAAAGAGAGACGGTTGGAAGGTATATTGGAGAACATTATTGTAGAGAATTTACCTAATCTTGCAAAGGGAACAAGCATCAAAATCCAGGAGGCACAGAGAACCCCCCTCAAAATCAATAAAAATAGGTCCATACCCCGTCATCTAATAGTAAAACTGACAAGTCTCAATGACAAAGAGAAAATCCTGAAAGCAGCTCAGAACAAGAGCTCTGTAACATACGACAGTAGAAATATTAGATTGGCAGCAGACCTATCCACAGAGACCTGGCAGGCCAGAAAGGACTGGCATGGTATATTCAGAGCACTAAATGAGAAAAATATGCAGCCAAGAATACTATATCCAGCTAGGCTGTCATTGAGATAAATGGAGAGATAAAAAGCTTCCAGGACAAACAAAAACTGAAAGAATTTGCAAACACCAAACCAGCCCTCCAGGCAATATTGAAAGGGGTCCTCTAAGCAAAGAGAGAGCCTAAAAGGAACATAGAATAGAAAGGAACAGAGACAATATACAGTTAACAGTCATCTAACAGGCAATAAAATGGCACTAAATTCCTATCTGTCAATAGTTAGCTGAATGTTAATGGGCTAAATGCCCCAATCAAAAGACACAGAGTATCAGAATGGATAAAAAAAAACAAGATCAATATGATGTCTACAAGAAACTCATCTTAGACTCAAAGAAACCTCCAGATTTAAAGTGAGGGGGTAGAAAACAATTTACCATGCTAATGGACATCAAAAGAAAGCTGGGGTGGCAATCCTTATTTCAGATAAATTAGATTTTAAGCCAAAGTCTATAATAAGAGATGAGGAAGGACACTATATCATACTTAAAGGGACTGTCCGACAAGAAGATCTAACAATCGTAAATATCTATGCCCCTAACATGGGAGCAGCCAATTATATAAATCAATTAATAATAACAAAGTCAAAGAAACACATCAACAATAATACAATAATAGTAGGCAACTTTAATACACCTCTCACCGAAATGGACAGATCATCTAAGCAAAAGATCAACAATGATCAACAAAAGATCAACGAAAGATTCACAATGCCATAGGGCAAAGAGGACTAATGTAAACCATTCAACCACCCCCAAAAAGCTGAATTATAGCCAATGGCTGGGAGAACTGCGAACCAAAATAATTTACTCTGAAATGCCCTTATCCCCTCCCCAACACGCCCCTATTATTGGACTTTTATTCTATAAAGACCCAGACTGGAAGGAATATAAGGATGGAGGGACTCCATGCAATGGGAGTATTAAGTGAACATATGAAAGCTAAATGATAATAGCAGGAATTTTCAACTGTATAGGAACTCTCACATAATCTAGCAAAGAACCCAAAACTGCTTACCCTATATTTTGGGACTAGGTCTCTAATAGATGAACTATATACAATCTTAAGAAAGCCTATTATATATAAGGTGAACCTGGTTCTAACAATGGCTCTCAACAATTACTAATTATGGAATCTCTAAGATGGAATTAGCATAAGTAGGAAGCAGGAAGTGAGAGAAACCCTAGGTGCTATGAGTGCCACCGAGTCCCAGGGCTGGTTTCCCTTCTGGCCTCTCTATCTCCAGCCTCTTGAGACAGCTTAAAGGTAGAGCAGTGATGTGCTGACAGACTTACCCAACTCCTCTCATTGCAACACATTATCTGCGGTAACTACCACAGAAATAGCTTAACAGCATTGATCCCAGGCTTCATCTCCCACCCAACCACCAGATCCCAGGCAGTCAGACCTTTGCCCTTCAAACAAAGGACAGGAAGACCCTTTTCTGAGGAATCTGACCTGTCCAAAGGGGGAAAAAAAATAAAAATAACAGTGGGAGGTCCCCAATTATTTTTTTTTTAAAGATTTTATTTATTTATTTGACACAGAGAGATCACAAGTAGGCAGAGAGGCAGGCAGAGAGAGGGGAAAGCAGGCTCCCCGCTGAGCAGAGAGCCCAATGCGGGGCTCGATCCCAGGACCCTGAAATCAGGGCCTGAGCCAAAGGCAGAGGCTTTAACCCACTGATCCACCCAGGCACCCATGGAGGTCCCCAATTCAAGGGAACCAATCACAGTGTCCTAGAAGAGTTGTTTTCGGTTGGGATGACTTTGCACCCAGGGAACATTTGGCAATTTCTGCAAACATTTTTAACTGTCTTAACTAGAGGGCTGTGGTTGGTACCTAGTGAGCACAGGCCAAGGATGCTGCTAATTATTTTACAGTTCACAGGTTTGTCTCCTGCAGGCATATATTCAGCAATTCCAATAACCCTTTGTGTCTCATTCCCAATCAAGGTCAGAGAGCCAAAGGTTACCAGACAACTTAGCAAAGCCTCTAACAGCAAAGAAAAAAACAGACTGAGCACAAAGAAACAAATGCAGTTTAGAGGAAGAGAGATCTTGCAGCCAAAAAACAGAAACAAAATTATCACTAATATTTCAGAGAGGTCCATACATCCATGAAACATGATAATGACAGTATTTTTTTTTTTTTTAAGATTTTATTTATTTGACAGCGAGAACACAAGCAGAGGGAATGGTAGCGGGAAAAGCAGGCTTCCTGCCAAGCAGGGAGCCTGATGCGGGGCTCAATCCCAGGACCCTGGGACCATGACCTGGGCCGAAGGCAAACGCTTAACCACTGAGCCACCCAGGTGCCCCTCTTTTTTTTTTTTACAAAAAGGAAATACTGAGGAAACAAAAAATGCTCTTGAAAACTAAAGTGGTAACAAAAAAAAAAATAATAATAACTTTGAAAAACTGAGGAAAATTTTTTTAAAGTTAGGGCAATCTCCCAGAATATAAAAAGATAAAGAGCTAAAAAATAGGAAAGAAAAGTCAGAGGTTCAGTGTACATAGACTGGAACCCTTGAACATGGACTGGAACTGCATGGGTCCACTTACATGTGTATGTTTTAAAGTATAGTGCTATAAAAATAAATAAATAAAGCACAGTGCTATAAACTTACTTATTTTTTTAAGATTTTATGTATTTGAGAGAGCGTGCAAGTGGGAGGGAGAGGAAGACAGAATCTGACACAGACTCCACACAGAGCCCAATTCAGGGCTCCATCTCAAGACCTTGAGATCATGACCTAAGCCAAGACCAAGAGTCAGACGTTCAACCAAATGAACCAGTCGCCCTTGTATTTTCCTTATTATTTTCTAAACATTTGTTCACTCTAGCTTACTGTATTTTAAGAATTCAGTGTATAACACATGTCACATACAAAATGTGTTAATTGCTTGTGTTACCAGTAAGGCTTCCAATCAAAAATATGTTATTACTCGTTCAATACTGGGGGCTGGACGCCTCCAAAAGTTTGACAAATTTTCAACTGCACAGGAGGTCAGTCCTCTAATGTCCACATTGTTCAAGGGTCAACTATATTATTTCCTATTGCTGCTGTAAACATATTACCATCAACTTGTTGTTTTAAACAAGAACTTATTATCTTACAGTTTGAGAAATTAGTCTGAAATGGGTTTCCCTGGGCCAGAACCAAGGTGTTGGCAGGATCTTCCCTCCAGAAGCTCTAGGGGAAAATGTTTCCTTACTCCTTCTAGCCTGTGAAGGCTGCTGCATTCCTTGGCTTGTGATCTCTTCCTTGCATCACTCCAACCTCTTGCTTCCACTATCACATGTCCTACTTCTCTGCTTTCCTGCCTCCCTCTTAAAAGGACCTGTGACAATACTGGACTCACTAGGACAATTCAGGATAACTTCATCTTGTGATTCTTAATTTAATTATATATGCAAAGTCTCTTTGTCGTATAAAGTAACATTCATAGGTTCTGGAGATTAGCACATGGACATCTTGGTCAGGGGCACTACTCTGCCTACCACAATCAAAACATGAGGTACGATAACCATGAAGAAGAATGAACAAGAAAATGGGGAAAAGACAGCAATGCAAGTGAAAGATATAAGTTTAAAGACAGAGGGGCTCAGTGCTAAGCAGTATGGATAGAAATAGACCCACAAAAAAGTATGCCACCATAAAATTTCACAATACCAAAGACAAAAAGAAGATTCAACAAGCTTCCAGAGAGGGGGAAAGAAACATTAACAAAAAACAAAAGATCACAATGGCTCTGCACTTCTCAATACCAGCAGAGGAAGCACAAATTCAATGGAGCATGGTCTTCAAAATTTGGGGAAAAACTATTCCCATTAAAATTTTGTACCCAGGCACTCAGTCAAGTTTAACATTTTTATCTCTTATGGACTTTTTCTCAGGAAGCTACTGAAGCTAAGAAAAATGAAATACAGGAAAATAGGAGACCCAACACAGAAGGAACAAGGGAAATTACAGGACAACAGTGAAGGGAAATCAGAAGATAAAAGGTAATGGGTCCAGACTGGAGCAATCTGACTAAAGAAAATTGAGGGCTGTTCCCACCAAGATGTTTCCGCAATTGTACCCTTTTTTGTAAAACTGGAGAATGCCTGATGAGCCTGAGCAAAATGTTTATCTGTTCTTACTCTGTCCTTCATGTGTGATGCCTGCAATAGGTGGGTATCCTCATCTTACTCCCCCCAAAATGTCTGAGAGCCAGAGGTAGGCCATGATGAGCTTAGAAGCATCCCCCTTACCACATTACTACTGGCCATCCAGTCACTGGCTCATAGTGTTAGTCAAGTCAACAGTAGGACCAATTTTCCTTTTCCTTATGCTTTTATCCACCGAATTCCCAGCTCTGTAAATACTCAGGAAAGGTGAAGCCAGAGGCATTCTGGTTCATCATCTCCTGGGTGCTGTCACTCAGCTGTGGCAATATTACCTTTTTCTTCCCCGGCCAGCTATATGTTTAATATCCATTTTTTACAATGAAATAATATATAGCTAAGGATACATATATAAATTGCAAATAACCATAAAAATAATCAAAACAGTGACAAATACGAAGGTAAGGATACTACCTCAAAAGGATGGTAGGACGACTACTATTAAACAGAAAGTTAAGTATTGGCAAAAATGAGGAGAAATTTGAAATACTGTGCACTTGTAGGAATGTAAAATGATGCAGCCACTATGGAAAACAGTATGGCAACTCCTCAAAAAACTAAAAAATAGAATTATTATATGATCCAGCAATTCCACTTCTCAGTATGTACTCAAAAGGACTGAAAGCACAGTCTCAAAGAGATACTTAACAACCATGTTCACTGAAGCACTATTCACAATAGCCAAGAGATGGAAGCATGAATGGATGAACAAAATTTGGCATATACATTACAAGAGAATTTTAAAAATATTTTATAAACTTAAAAATGAAAAGTTCCGACACATTACAACATGGATGAATGTTGAGGACATTATGCAAAGTGAAATAAGTTGGTCACAAAAAGACAAATACTGCCTGGTCCCACTTATATTAAGTACCTAGAATAGTCTAATTCATAAAGAGAGAAAGTAGAATGGTGGCTGCCAAGGGCCAGTGGGAGGGGGGAGGAAGGAAATAGGAAGGTGTTTAATGGCCATAGAGTTTCAGTTGTACATGATGGAAAGAGTTCTGGAAATTTGTTGGCAAATACAATGAACACTAATAACCTATACATTTTAGCATGGTTAAAATGGCAAATTTTATGTTATGTGTATTTTACCACAAAAAAACTGGGGCGGGCAGCACGTGGGTGGCTCAGGTCATGATCTCAGGGTCATGAGATCGAATGCCACATCCAGCTCCACAGTTAGGGTGGAGTCTGCTTAAGACTTTCTCTCCCTCTCCCACTCATACACACTCTCTCAAATAAATAAATCTTGAAAAAAATTTTTTTTAAGTGAAGATAATGGTTGACTCTGGAGGGAGAAGTGGCACTATGGTGGTTAATTTTATGACAATTTGGCTGGGCCACAGGGAGCTGAGATGTTTGGTCAAACATTATTCTTGGTGTTCCTATGAGGGTGTTTTACTAATTTTTTTTTTAAAGATTTTATTTATTTATTTGACACAGAGAGAGAGAGAGAGAGATCACAAGTAGGCAGAGAGGCAGGCAGAGAGAAGGGGAAGCAGGCTCCCTGCTGAGCAGAGAGCCTGATGTGGGGCTCGATCCCAGGACCCTGAGACCATGACGTGGGCTGAAGGCAGAGGCTTTAACCCACTGAGCCACCCAGGTGCCCCTCTGTGAGGGTGTTTTAGATGAGGTTAACATTTAAGTCAGTGTACATAACTTAAAGTAGATTGCCTTCTGTAATGTGTGTGGGCCTCAATTCAATCAACTGACTAAGGAGACCGCCATCACACTTTATTTGCAACATCAGCTCTTCCTGGTTCTATAACAGATCGAATTTGGACTCAAACTGGAAGACTGGCTCCCCTGGATCTCCAGCCTGTGGGTCCAACCTGCAGGTTTTCAATTTGCCAGCCTTCATAATCACATGAGCCAATTCATTATAATAAATTTCTTTCAACATATATATACACACCCTACTGGTTCTGTTTCTCTGGAGAACCCTAATACAAGTAGACTAGAAGAAAGGCATACAGTAGTCTCCCTTATCCATGTGGAATATGTTCCAAGACCTCCCAGTGGATGCCTAAATCAGCAGATAGTACAGAACCCTAGGAATACTATTTCTTCTATACATACATACCTATGACAAAGTTTAATTTATAAATAGGCAATGTAAGAGATTAACAATAGCACAACTATAATACACTGTAAGTTACATGAATGTGGTTCTTCTCTCAAAATATCTTATTGTACTGTACTCACCCTTATGATGATATGAGAAAATGCCTATGTGATGAGAAGAAGTGAGGTGAATGACGTAGGCATTGTGATGTAGCATTAGGCTACTACTGTCCTTCTGACGATATGTCAGAAGGGGAATCATCTGCTTCTGGACCACGGTTGACCACAGGTAATTCAAACCACAGAAAGCGAAACCGCAGATAAAGGGGGACTACGGTATAGAGAGCTTCTAAGGTATCCATAATGTTCTATTTCTTAACCTAGGTTGTTGTACAGGGTACATATACATGCTGTTAACATTACTCTTTAAACTGTACATACATCTTATGCACTTTTGTACATATGACTTAATCAAAATTAAAAACCTTTCTTTTTTACTTCTAAGATTGGGATGAAACCAATTTATTCACTGAAGTTCACATCTAGATTTCTTAACCCTTCCCCATTTTAAGTAAGTAACCTGGGCCTACTAAGCTCCTCTGTAGCTGGAGACAAGTGTTAACTTGGTTTAGCTGACTTAAGTGGATCATGGG
>CM053607.1:44476011-44500641 GCA_028646535.1 Procyon lotor | reverse complement strand
AGCAGAGAGCCCGATGCGGGGCTCGATCCAAGGACCCTGAGATCATGACCTGAGCTGAAGGCAGAGGCTTTAACCCACTGAGCCACCCAGGCGCCCCAAGAGTCCGACTTTTGATTTCGGTTGGAGTCATGATCTCCAGGTTGTGGGAGTCAGTACGGAGTCAACTCATTCCTCTTCCTCTGTTCCTCCCTCACTTGCATGCTCTAATAAATAAATAAAAATCTTTTAAAATTTATTTCCAAAATACTAAATGTATGCTCATTGCAGAAAACTCAGAAAATATAAAAAAAAAAATCACAAAGAAAAAATGTACTTGTAATTCCACTTAGGGAGGAAAACTCCTACTGTCTTATGTCAGAAAGTGCAGCTAGCTCTAGAGGGTATAAGCACAGGTTCCTCCACACACCCCCAAGTCCTGTTCCCCTAGGCACCTGGTAAGTTCACTGATACATTTTGCTAATCATCTGTGCTCTAGGCATTTCCACAACTGACAGTATTACTCCCACTTAACCCTAAAAAGAAACTTGAAACTCAAAGGAAAAATAACTTACCAGAATAAGTGGTGGAACCACATTTAAATCCAGATTTGGCTGTTTCTTATTTGCTATACTTAATACTGCCCTCAAGTTAGAAAATTCTCTCTTGACTAATCTACACAGTTGAGTAAAATCTACTGCCTTATTTTGTTTAAGGCTAATGATACAATTTGGTTTGCAAAGAGATAGAATTTAGACTCCAACAGTAATTTATCCCAAAGGTTTTATTGGACAGTTGAACGTTTCCTATATACTTCTGAAAGTGGCTCTCAAATGATTGCCATTTTATATTAAAACTCAAAATAAGCAAATACCTTTGACTACATAGGACAGTGGTTTAAACATATAACAAAAATAGTCTTGAGAAATATTTAAGATACAGTCTATTCTTCACACGTTCAGATTGATAGATCAAGCTCTTTTCCCTTTGGTAATGAATTTTTCCTAAATTTATTCTATGCCACAGACTGACACATCCAAGACCTGTGGAATATATACCTGTGAGCTTATAGGTGTGACCAGTGGATACACAGTAAAATAGAAAGTCTCACAAACTTGAATGTTTTATACATTGGGCTCATTAAAAGCATGCTCTAAAATTCCACACAACCTAAAGTACATCATTAAGAAACTAATAATTAAACTGTGGTTCATTCACTGATACAATGGAATATATACTGCCATGAAAGAATACCTAGTAGTCCCTTCCCTTTGGTGCTCTGCAGGTAGGTTTGTGGTAGCTCCTGTGCTGTTGGTGCAGTACATTGCGTGGGCTGGGTAGACAAAGGGTGGCCTCAACTAGGTACAGTAACTGACAAAGTCGCTGTCACTGGGGCCATGGCCCAGGTGTCAGAGATACTCAACTGGCTCATGGAGGTCTGTGATGAGGGTAGCAGGAAAACTGTGATCAAAATGGTTCTTTTTTTTTTTTTAAGACTGTATTTATTCGAGAGAGAGAGAATGAGAGAGAGCAAGCATGAGAGAGGGAAGGTCAGAGGGAGCAGCAGACCCCCCGCTGAGCAGGAAGCCCAACACGGGACTCAATCTTGGGACTCCAGGATCATAACCTGTGCTGAAGGCAGTCACTCAACCAACTGAGCCACCCAGGCGCCCCAGAATGTTCTTATAGATAACTTGAGCCAATTAGTAAGCATATTAAGAACTACAGGAGCTAGATTTCTCATGTGAGAGAATGGAGCTACACAGAAAAGAATGGAGCAATATGGTCATTGAAGGATCAATGTGAATTTATAGAGAGATGTTATATAGAGATTTACAGAGAGTTTTTATAGAGAGATGTCAGAAAAGTCAAGATCATGAAAGAGAAAACAATACTGAATAACTGTTGCAGATTGAAGCCGAAGCAAAATAGTAAGAAATGCCACAAATAATCCTGGACTGGATAAACTTACAAAGGACATTACTGGCACAACTTATGTGAACAGGGGTATGTGGATTGGACAATGGTGTTAATTTCTTGATTCTGATGGTTGTATTATAGAGTTATGTGGAAAAGCGTCCTGATGTTTAGAAATTATACACTGATGCTTATATAGCAGGTGGGTGATTTGGAATCATGTCTGCGATTTACTCTTAAACGGCTCAGAAAAAAAAAACATACTTTGTGTATGTAAAGAAAATGATAGAATAAATGTGGCTAAATGTTGATAATTGGGACTATGGAAGGGGAATACAGACATTCTTGTGCTATTGTGACAACTTTTCTGTTAAGATTAAAATTTCAGGGGCTCTTGGCTGGCTTGGTTGGTGGAGCACATGACTCTTGATCTCAGGATTTTGAGTTCAAGCCCCATGTTGGATGTAGAGATTATTTAAAAATAAAATCTTAAAAAAAAGAAAAAGGATTGAAATTTCAAAGTGAATAGTAAAAAAAGAGAGAGAGAATATAGACATTCTTTATAACTAATATAGAATAAGCTCTAAGGCATATAAAATGTTTAAAAGTACAGAAAAAAATTTTATATTATGATGCTATTTGTATAAAGAAGGGATGGTGACATACATGTATGTACACACAAGTGTAATGAGTATATTCTTACTATACAGAGTGCCTGCAGAAACATACCAGGATCTGACCTACATTGGTTTCTTCCACAGATGGAAAATCAGTAGCTAGAGAATGAGAAAGGTTTTTTATTCTGAAACTTTTCAATACTGTACTATGTGCAATTAAATAACTTAAAAAAAAAGGGAGCTTTAATCCAGTGGTTGCCAAATCTAAGTACGAGGCTGCTTACTTTGGAAGCATCCACAGAAATTTAAAGCTAGACTAGCAGGACTCAATTCCAGAAATTCTATTTCAGTGAGCCCAGGTTAGGGATCAGGTACCACTAAAATTTCCCTAATTACAAAATATAACATGATTGGGAATTGGTGCTTTAAACAAATCATCCAAACCTGATTCTTTCTAAACCTAAAACTCTAATTAGGAACTTAGAAACAAATACTTTCTGTCCAACGGAAGACAAAATCATAGCCTAGGGAAAGGATACCCCAGAAGTTAAATCAGAAAATCTAAAACCAGGGTTCACAATGAACCCCAAATAGAAGCCACATCATACACTTCGTTCACAGGAATTCACATACACAGGAATACCATGCTTATTCCTTATTAATGACCAAAAATATCCTTGAGGCTAAGGTCACCTCAATGTTACTCTATATAGATAATACATTCAAATACTCGGCATTCTTCAGAAGGAACATTCTATGTAAATATGTAGCAAGATTACATAGGTACTTTTAGTTAAAAAACAATCAGATAGCACAAGCTGATACAGTATCGGTAACATTCTAGGTCTCAAGTGGAGTTCACCAGGGTTCATTTTATTATTTATATCTCAATAGATATCAACTATATTTTCTTATATGCATCAGATGTTACATAAGAATGTAATTTTTAAAAATTAAAGCAACAAAATAACAGTGAATTTAGATGCTTGGTCCTTACATTTATAAAGTAAATAAAAGAAAACTAAGCATTACCATGCCAGCAGTACATATTTATTATTATTCTTGAATGGCCAAAAGACTTACAAGGCCCATCATTATTAGTATAACCACAGATATGAAATATCACTTAGTGACATGGAGTGAAAAGGACAGTTTTACACATATTAAAAAAATACATACACATACACACATACTCTCTGTCAACTGCTCACCATACACTGCTACAAAAGCAGGAGGCATCAAGCTACAGTTCAATATGCATAACTCGTTGAAATATCTCAAGCTTAAAAACTGCACTTAAGTTGCAAAAATAAAGTTTCTTTCTTCAAACATTTTGATCAGAGCTCAAGCAATGCAAATAATGAACACCAATGATTTTCGTACTACTTAACTCACTTTAAAACATAAAAAAGGTCAACAGTTGCAGAAGTCCTGAAAATGAGGTTATAGGAATGAATAATGCATTTCATCCAAGAAAAAGTCTACAGTAGATCTGTCTCATCCTGGCTCGTAAATATTTAAGAATCATAATTTACTATACTCAAACAAAGTTAAGCCAGAACAAAAAAAAAGAAAAATCATTACTTCAACTGAGGCATTATTGCCTTTAGTTTATTTAGACAATTTCACTAGTGCAAGAGCATCATTTACCTGAAAGATCATGAGTCACAATTAAAGAGCACTCATACAAAACTATTTCCTTTTTTCTTTAAAAAGTGCCACATACTATATTTCTCAATTTAAAAAAAAAAACAAAACTGCACATACACTAATGAAAGACCGTTTGTCTCCATCTCTTGTCAATGAGGAAAGGCCAGAGTGATTCTTTGATTCCAATTCGAAATGGTGTTCTCTGGCCAATGCCCAAGGTCTCTAATTTGGTGCAGTCAAGCTGAGCATTTCTTGGACGTTGTGCTCCTATGACAGGACTGTCAGTTATCTTAAAAAAAATAAAAATAAAAACAAAAAAATTAAAAATAAATGAAGTCTATTTTGCGGTTTTATAGTCTCTATTTCACTTTGCCCTTAACTGAAAAATCTGATCTGATCCCTGGAAAAATACACAAATAAATATTCAATACAAGACTTTTCCTATAAATTTCACCAATACTCATGGGCTTCCTTGTACAGGATAATTTAGAGAAAAGTAACAATATAAATCACCAACATACAAAGTTCACTTTAGTACCAAAAAATGATGTTATCCAATATTTTCAAAGCAACAAGAAAAGTTTTATCAGTAATACATACTATAGTGACAGATTTGGGCTTTCAACAAGTGAGGTTTTAAACACTATGTACTTACGGGTCTTAAGTGACTGCTGGGAAGGTTGAAGGCATCTGCAATTGCACATGCCATTTCATACTTAGTCATCTGTTCATTGCCAGACCAGTGAAAGGTTCCCTTAATTGATGGATCCTAATAACGACATAAAAATTCAAAATAGTTTCAATTTTTTGAGTTGAGTGGAATAATAGATTGGACAAAAAAGCTAATTTAAAAGTTTAGGAATTAGGGGTGCCTGAATGGCTCAATGGGTTAAAGCCTCTGCCTTCGGCTCAGGTCATGATTTCAGGGTCCTGGGGTAGAGCCCCGCATAGGGCTCTCTGCTCAGCAGGGAGCCTGCTTCCCCCTTTCTCTCTGCCTGCCTCTCTGCCTACTTGTGATCTTTCTCCTCTCTGTCAAATAAATAAATAAAATTAAAAAAAAAAAAGTTTAGGAATTAAAATGCAACCTTCCTTTCTGGAATGCTCCCCATAAGATATCTAAAATCAAATTCCTATAAATATATGCAGCTAAACATGAGAAACAATTTCTAGAATTTAGGCTTAAGAATTTTTTTTAATAAAAATATAAATGGCTCCAAATTTTATTTAGTAGGAATCCTAAGAATGATTAAAGATTTTTACAGAAACACAGATCAATTTAATGAGTATTTCTAATTATCCTCAACTAAAGTCAAAATGTAACAGAACCATTTTGCAGTATGAGCTAATTAGGCATAACATCCTTAAACAGTTGCATAGTACATATTTAAAATATAAATTTTATGTATTATAGAAAACGACAAACTATTATTAACATTCTAAAATCAATCACTCTCATCTTTCTATTAATATTCTAGTCAGAGACAGAGCCCATAGTATATGAGAAAAAAATTCAAACACAAAAGCATAATATTTTTACTATTCACAAACATAGCCTACTATCTCCAAACTACTTTTGTTTGGTCATCCTGTAGTTTTAAAAAAGTTTTAAATAAAAACTTGTAGTTATTTATTTGTATTATTGTAAAGACATATATTATTATGTATAATAATAAAGAAAACAAAAACACTTTGACTTTCACTTGTTGATGGAAGTTAGGAACTCCTCCTTCCAAAGAGTCTCACCAGCATTCTCTTTTCTGCTAACTGGCGACACACAGTGGCTACATCTTTGACATGTGTGGGGAACCTCTGCTGCCAGTGGTCCATGTTAGCTGACTTGTTACTGAACTGCACTTTATCAAACATAACAGTCACAGCGCTTTCTTCAAGCTTTTCAACCTCTCCATACAGAACAGGAATTCTCAAAACGGCAGCTCCTAGGAATTAAATAAAAACAGGTAATTTTTTAAAGCTGACTGTTTCCTAAGTCTTGATATAAAATGAAAGTATGTGGATTTAAATAATACTGCCATAGGGGGATGCCTAGGTGGCTCAGTGGGTTAAGTGTCTGCCTTTGGCTCAGGTTATGATTCCAGCATCCTGGGATTGAGCCCCACCACGTCAGGGTCCCTGCTTAGCAGGGAACCTGCTTCTCCGTCGCCCTCTGCTGCTCCCCCTGCTTGTGCTCGTGTGCCCATGCTCTAATAAACAAATAAATAAAATTTTTAAAAAATACTGTTGTAGAAAACTTGTAATATACCAAAATGACATAGTTCACCTATAATAATACCCATTTAACAATATTATAAAGAATATTTTTAAAGGTCTCTATCATTTGGGGTATTTTTATTTATTATTTTTAACAGTCATAATAATGAAGAAATTAACTGATATACAACTAAATGCAATGAGTGATCCTTGACTAGATCCTAGATTAAAAAATAAAATGCAATGAAGGACATTATTGGGACAAGTGGGAAAATTCCTACATAGATGATATAGTATAACATCATATTAATGTTAAATTTCCTGAGTGTAATAACTACACTGTAATTATGTAAAGAACATTCTTGTTAGAAGATAAATAGCACAGGAGCGCCTGAGTGGCTTAATTGGTTGAGTGTCTGACCCTTGGTTTCTGTTCAGGTCATGATCTCAGGGTTGTGAAATTGAGCCCCACATAGGGCTCTGTGTTCAGTGGGAAGTCTGTTTAAAGATTCTCTCCTTTTGTGGCATGCCTGGGTGGCTCAGTCATTAAGCGTCTCCCTTTGGCTTGGGTCATGATCTCAGGGTCCTGGGATTGAGCCCCGCATCGGGCTCCCTGCTCAACGGGAAGCCTCCTTCTCCCTTTCCCATTCCCCTTGCTTGTGTTCTCTTTCTCACTGTGTCTCTGTCAAATAAACAAAAATAAAATCTTAAAAAAAAGATTCTCTCCCTTTGCTCCTTCCTCCACCCCAAAATAAATAAATCTTTTTAAAAAAAGATAAACAGCATAGTGAAATATTTTGGGGTGAATTTCAATTAATTCTCAACAAGTCTGGCGAAACACACACACACACACACACACACAACATATGACACATTAACAAGTGGTGAATCTATATAAAAGTTATGTGAGCATTTCACCACATAATTCTTGAAACCAATGATTAAGGAATTATGAGCTTTCAAATTTTATGTTGGTCCCTACTGAGCAGTTACAACAGACCTTGGATAATAAACACTTTACTGAAAAGTAGCAACCTTTTAATTAAATTAACATATTAGATAACCATGTATAGATATGTATTCAAGGACGATTCCTACAGAATAATTTATAATACAAAAAACAAACAAAAACAAACCCTGGAAAAAACCTGGAAATCTAAATGCCTATTAGCATGGTATCTATACTAAAGGATGCTTCTCAAAGACTGTACAGTCTAAGGCAGTGCAAGGAATCATTAAATCAAGTACTATGCAGCCACTGATAGGAAAAGATAATGCAGAGAAGACTCAATATATATTGAAATACAAATATGGGGATGCCAAGTTATAAAATGAAATCCACCATTTTTAAAAACTCACAAAAAATGCTTTCATACCTAACCACATCTGGTGCTTCCCAGAGGCAAGATTATAAAAAGAACTTCTACCCTTTACAATTTTGATTTATTTTTTATTTTTTTCAATAAAGGTATTACTTTTTATATTCAGCACATATGTGTGTATATATACACAAACACACTTGGGGGAAAGAAGAGCCATACAAATAGAAATTAAAAAACTGGGCTGAGTGGCTCAGTTGGCTAAGTGTCTGACTCTTGATTTTGGCTCAGGTCATGATCTCAGGGTTGTGAGATCAAGCCCCACGCTGGGTGCCACACTGGGTATGAAGCCTGCTTGAGATTCTCTCCTTCTCCATCTGCCCTTCCCCCCCACCCTCTTTCTACCTTAAAAAAAAAAAGAAAGAAAGAAATTTTAAAACAGTACAAAAAATAACAAATATGGGGTGCCTGGGTGGCTCAATGGGTTAAAGCCTCTGCCTTCAGCTCAGGTCATGATCTCAGGGTCCTGGAATCGAGCCTCGCATCAGGCTCTCTGCTTGGCAGAGAGCCTGCTTCCCCCTCTCTCTCTGCCTGCCTCTCTGCCTACCTGTGATCTCTCTGTCAAATAAATAAATAAAATCTTTAAAAAAAACAATAATAACAAATACCTCAATCTAGGAGAAATGATAAGGACCTGTTTTTTGAAAAAGTATATTACAAATATTTATACTATAAGATTTCTGTTCTTTATACAATAACATTTTTTTATGTAAGTTCTACATCCAACATGGGGATTGGACTCATAACCCCAAGATTATCAAGAATTAAATGCTCTACTGACTGAGCCAGCAGGTGCCCCATATAATGACATTCATGTATATACTGATACTGGAAAAAGTCTGCAAGGATTCATAAATTCTTCATGATTTCTAAAATTCTTGTTTTTCTTTTTTATTAACTACATTCTCTAATTTTTCTCCAATGATTCATGCTTCCTAATTTTTTCAAAATTTATATATTTTATATATAGCATACCACAGAATACCATATATATATACACACACATACATACATTATATATATACATACATATATATATCTCTCAATATCATAAAAAGAATCCTCAAAATAATCAAAACTATCAAGAGCTAAAGAAAATGTGTCTTACCTAAATTGTTCTCCAGGACAACCTTTTCTCCTTCTAATTTTGTTTTGCCATACAGATTTAGGGGACTTGGTACATCTTCCTCTCTATAAGGTGGGTTTGTTCCATCAAAAACATAATCTGAGCTAATATAGATTAGAAACGCTCCAATTAAAGCTAAAAAAAGACGGACATAAAAGAAACAAAATAATCTATTAAATTATTACATAACATCACTCTGCACTGGCATTTATAATAGCTTATTCATCACATATCAACAAATCTCTTATAAGTGATCTAGAAACCTAACCTTTATAAACTCGGTAATTATTTAATATTTTGCAAAGATTTTATAAAGTCATCATTACCTGCTTCCTTCGCCAAATTCCCAGAAGCATCCACATTAAGCTGAGAAGCAGCATCTGGCTGACTTTCGACAACATCTGGCCTTCTCTCTGCTGCACAATGTACTATGACATGGGGCTGGAAGTTAAACATTGATGTATTTTTAACCCAAAAGGAGTAAAACAGGGGAGCTACAGCCTTCCAACAGTAACTTAATTCATAAAAAAGGTTTGTTAAATCAACATTCCTTCAACTAAAGAATTGCTGTAATTTTTTTTTAGAATCGCTATAATAGTTTTGTCATGCTTCCCTTTTTCAAGTTTTAAACTTCCTTAAAATAAATGTAGGCCCTGAAAAGGAAAGAGCAATTTAATAATCCCTAGGCAAAACCAGATAAACTCAGTGTCAACAACTATTATTTCTCAACCAAAATAAGCTTTGTTCTCTAATTTGGATGGGAGAAAAGAGCTAACATTTATGTAATTAATATGATGTAAATAATTAATCTATGTTAAAAGAAAACAATTTCAAATTAAATTCATAAATCCAAATCTCTTAGATCAATCATTTAAAGACTGTTAACTATCCATAAAAACTATTCTCCCAGATGAGCATTCAGCATGTCACCTATATATTAACCACTGTGCAAGGAGCAAGAATTTCATAATCTACTGGAAAAGAAGGATATATAAAGAGACTGTTTCAGTACTACGTGACACACATCAAGATAGAGGAATGGGGCACCTAGCTGGCTCAGTCAGTAGAGGATGCGATTCTGGATCTTGGGGTGGTTAGTTTAAGCCTCATGTGCGGCCTAAAGCTTACTTAAAAATAATAATAATGGGCCACCTGGGTGGCTCAGTTCATGATGGCAGGGTTCTGGGATCAAGTCCCGCATCGGGCTCCCTGCTCTGTGGGAAGCCTGCTTCTCCCTCTCCCACTCCCCCTGCTTATGTTCCTGCTCTCGCTACCTCTGTCGAATAAATGAATAAAATCTTTAAAAAGAAAAATCTTTAAAAAATAATCATAATAGGGGTGCCTGGGTGGCTCAGTGGGGACCTCTGCCTTCGGCTCAGGTCATGATCCCAGGGCTGGGATCAAGCCCCGTATTGGGCCGTCTGCTCAGCGGGGAGCCTGCTTCCCCCTCTCCCTCTGCCTGCCTCTCTGCCTACTTGTGATTTCTCTCTCTGTCAAATAAATAAATAAATAATCTTTAAAAAAATAAATAATAATAATAATAAAGATACAGGAATGCACAGGGTCTTTTGTAAAGAAGGGCATCTAGGGGCCCTTGGGTGGTTCAGTGGGTTAAAGCCTCTGCCTTCAGCTCGGGACATGATCTCAGGGTCCTGGGATGGAGCCCCACATCGGGCTCCCTACTCAGCAGGGAGTCTGCTTCCCCCTCACTCTCTGCCTGCCTCTGCCTACTTGTGATCTCTCTCCTCTGTCAAATAAATAAATAAAATCTTTAAAAAAAAAAAAAAAAAAGAAGGGCATCTACTTCCCAGAGAAGATGAACCAAGGTGAAGGTTCAGTAAAACCACTGACAGGCAGGGCTAATGTACAAACATGCCAAACTATCTCCTTCCTTAATAACTGCTGAAGAAGCATAATCTTAGAGTTGCTTTAAAACTTGAATGTGCGGGGCGCCTGGGTGGCTCAGTCGTTAAGCGTCTGCCTTCGGCTCAGGTCATGATCCCAGAGTCCTGGAATCGAGCCCCGCATCAGGCTCCTTGCTCGGCAGGAAGCCTGCTTCTCCCGCTACCACTCCCTCTGCTTGTGTTCCCTTTCTAGCTGTGTTTCTCTCTGTCAAATAAATAAAATCTTTAAAAAAAAACTTGAATGTGCATAATCTGGGGGTGCATCTTAAAATGTCCTGGGCCCCACACAGACTTACTGAGCTAAAATTTCTAGGAGTGAGATCTAAATGACAAGTTCCCCAAGTGATTCTGATGCCAGTGTCCCTTGGACATTATTGAAAAGAACTTTCACAATTTGATCACAGGTAGAAAAGAACTTAAATTTTTAAATAACTTTACTGAAGCAATGGTCAACAAGTTATTTAACCTGAGCCTCTGTCAACTCTAAAATAGAAATGATAATATCTACTTTGTAGAGTTGTGGGTTTACAGATAATATTAAGGCATTTGCATAGAAAGTCATACTTAACAAGAGAAACTCACAAATGTAAGCTTTTTATAAAATGCTTTTTATAAAATACCCAAGTTTTGTCAACCTATGTTTCAACCCAATCTTTTTAACAACTGCATATACTTTACCATGCTTACAGAAAAAAAAAAGTGCACTATAGAGTTGAACAAATAAACCAATGTGGAACATCGGTTTGAATTACATGAGTCTACTTATATGCTGAAATTTTTAAATAAATACAATACCGTAAATGTATTTTCTTAGTAATATTTTCTTCACCCTAGCTTAATTATAAGATTACAGTACATAACACATATACAAGATATGTATTAATCAACTATGTAATGTTATTGCTAAGGCTTCCAGTCAATAGCAGGCTATTAGCAATTAAGTTTTGGGGAAGTAAAAAGTTAAACATACATGTTCAACTATGCACTATGATTGGCACTCCCAAGCCCTGTGCTGTTCAAGGATCAAGTACATACTCTTGCTGCTTAATAAGTTAGAGCCCAAGTATAGTAACTCCCTTGAGAGCAAGAACATTTTCTAAATCATCCAGACAATTCTTAATATAGATAGTTTATAGACAATTCTTAGTATCATTTATTTATGTTTTAAAATACACAACCATACCTGAAAATCATGAATGATGTGATGAACCGCTTCAGAATCCAAAAGATTAACCTGTTCAAATTTTGGTCTTGCTCTTCTAAAACCACAGCCCAAGGCATGCCAATTATTTTGCTTAAATTCTTTATACACAGCTCTGCCAAGAAGCCCAGTGGCACCAGTAACCAGAACCCTCCTACTGGGGACGTTAACTTCCTCCTAAAAGGTGAAATAGGAGAACAAAGGATTACTTATTTTGAAAATATTCTCTCTACAAAATTAGTCACCATCATTGTTCACTAAATACTTCAAGTCTAAGCAGTTTGCTTCATGTCTCATATCTATTAGACAATTCTTAAGTTAGAAAAAAGATCAAGCTGCATCAATAATTATATCACTTAAGAAAAGGTTTTATTGGTGGCTCAGTTGTTAAACGTTTGCCTTCGGCTCAGGTTGAGCCCTACATCGGGCTCCCTGCTTGGTGGGAAGTCTGCTTCTCCTTCTCCCACTCCCCTTGCTCATGTTCCCTCTCTCACTGTGTGTCTCTCTCTGTCAAATAAATACATAAAATCTTTAAAAAAAAAAAAAAAAGAAAGAAAAGGTTTCATTAACCCTATCCATGAAGAAGAACCTAATATGATAGTGTAAGGATATACTTAGCCAAACAGATTTACATTTCCTAATTTTTTTAATAAAGATTTTATTTTTAAGTAAACTCTATTCTCAACATGGGGCTTGAACTTCCAACTCTGAGATCAAGAGTTACATGCTCCACTGACTAAGCTAGTCAGGTGCCATGATTTCCTGTTAATAATGGAAAATCTTAATGATCAATGATGTCCAAATGAATAAACAGCAATTATAATTACGTTCTCCATTTTATAAAAATGCACAATCAGTTTGAAACCTACTAATTTTTTATGCCCTGATTAGCTATTTGGCTGTATTCCACCAATATATTCACAAGTTGATAATTTTGGTCTTCAGTTTGTAATCTCAAGTTTTCTTTCAAATCTCATTGATTTATCATATTCCAATAGGTCTGAGTTAGAGAATTCACATTTCACAGGAATTTATGTGGAGGAAAAAATACATGTGGTCTTTACAGTAATAATAATCCAAGTTTAAGCAAACTGGTAAATGTTCCTGAGTTAACTCTAAATTTGCCTTAACCAGTTAAAAATAACATTGGTGGGGGGGAAACCCTAATATAGAAAATAAAGGAAAAACAGAAAAAGAAACTAAAATATTTTAAACTAATCTGTGTTCTTACATGACAAAGAAAAAATTCCTTATACAATGAAATTAAAACGACTATTTAGGAAAAAAAGTTGTTTCCAAAGCAATTTAAAAACTTCCCTCCTTCCCAAAGACGGGTAACACCAAATTTCCCAAACTCTTGAATAAAATCAACATTTACTATTTTAAAAACCACCAATAAAAAGTTCTATTAGGGGCACTTTGCTGGCTGAGTCAGTATAGCATGCGACTCTTGATCTCAGGGTCATGAGTTCAAGCCCAGGATCGGTGTGCAGCCCACTTATAAAAAAATTTTATTACATTTTATCAATTCCCAGTCTTTGTACTTCAAGTGCTATCCTCACCTATTCTCAGCTGTCAAAAACTTTAAACAAGCGCCTGGGTGGCTCAGTCAGTTAAGCAGCTGCCTTTGGCTGGGGTCATGATCCCAGTGTCCTGGGATTAAGTACTACATGGGGCTCCTTGCTCGGCGGGGAATCTGCTTCTCCTCCCTCTGCTGCTCCCTCTGCTCATGCTCTCTCTCACTCCCTCTCTCTTAAATAAAAATCTTAAAAAAAACAAAAACAAACCTTTAAACAAGCATACAATAACTAAAGATATTTGCTAGTCCTTAGTTCAGCAGAATAATTTAGCACTATGCATTTTTTTTTCTTTTTTAAAGAAGGTCACTACAGGGCACCTGGATGGCACAGTGAGGCCTCCAACTCTTGGTTTCAGCTCAGGTCCTGATTTCAGAGTTGTGAGACTGACTCCAGTAGTGGGCTCCACCCTCAGCAGGGAGTCTGCTTGAGATTCTCTCTCTCACTCCCTCTGCCCCTCCAGCTGCGTGTATGTGCACCTGTACTCTCTTTCTCTGAGATAAATAAATCATTTAAAAAAAAAAAAAAAAGCCACCCAAATTAGGCTGAAATCAAAGGGCTGACAGAATAGCATGGGGGGGGGCTGGACTCAGTTTCTGATCAGGTCATAATCTCAAGGTAGCGTGATCGAGCCCCAGATTGGACTCTCCTCGGAGTCTGCTTGTCCCTCTCCCGCCCCCTGGTTGCACAGGTGCTCTTTCTCTAAAGTGAATAAATAACACCAAAAAAAAAAAAAAAAGAAAGAAAAAAAGAAACCACATAATGGTAAACTCTTAAAGATATTTTTTCCTTAGTTCAACCAATTCCAAACATTTTAAAAGTTGAAGGAAAAATCATCTAGGCTCTTGGTTGTAAAACTTGGCTCTAAGCCAACTGATCTATGAAAACAAGGATTTCAGCCAGCAAAATATTTTCTGTGAATTTTGGCAAGAAAACAGCTCTACAAAGACTGATTTGTAAAGAAGACAAAATATGCCAAGTCTAGTAGATACAATCAGAAAACAATTTACACAGGATAAATACCATAAAGACCCCTGAGAAAATATTATAAAAAAGCTATGATTTGGTTTCTTCTGAGTTTCTCACTTTTTATTACTTCACATTAAAGAAGCAAAGGCGTATGTTACAGTTCTTAGTTGGTGGTTCTTAGGGTTCATTATGTATAAGAATCATGCAGGAGGCTTTCAGATTCAGTACATCTGGGATTAGTTCTGATAATTTGCATTTTTAACAAGTTCCCAGAAATGTGCTGAAGATGGTGATGTGGGAACTGCCCTCTGAGAAGTGAATCTTGAACTCCAGGAAAAGTCCAAGGTTTTCCTAAAGAAACATTTATCTTATTCAAAGAAGCCAAAAAATTGTCATCTACCTTTCCAGAAGCGAGATCTTTCCTTCCCTCTTCTCCCGTAAAAGGAAAACAAGAGTAAAGTCAAAGAACAAGTATATGTATTCCACAAAGGTTACTTAACAGTGGATTCAGATCTCTGCGTACTTCACTGATTGTGTAAAGCACACTTTTTCCTCATTTTAACATCCCTGTTAAATGAATGAAATAGAGATGCATCTTACTACTGTGTCATAGTCTGGTAGTGTCTTTTGCTTTTAGTGCATCTTAAAATCAGAGCCCAGATAATCAAGTACATTTTAGACTTGATGAAATACAGTATTAAATTACAAGGACAGCAAGGCTCTTAGGGAATTTAATACACTTAACTTTAAAAAAAGGATGTGGTTGCGTAGAAAAAAATACAATCTTATGTCCTTAAAGCCTGGGGTAATTTGTAAGGTCCTTAGAAGAAAAGAGGAAACAGTCCATGGTACCCAGTGATCAGATGTCAATGCTCGAGAATTTTCTTTGTTAAAAGAACTGAGATCTGAAGTGCAAGCATTTCCTAAAACGGAAATGATACTGCACAATCTTATATCTGAAAACTATCCAGTGTTATGTAAGCCTACATCATACCTTCTGATCATAAGAATAGCCTTGTTAGACATGCAGGGCAAATACTATTTCCAAACTGAGGAATCTGAAGCCCAGAGATGTTAAAGTCTTTACCCACAATAAATAGAAAAGTTGGGCACAGAACTTGTTTCTAGCTTCTATGGTCCAGCCAAATACATACTGAGTTTTGTCTTAATCCTTTGACCTTCTATTCGATTTCATAATGCTTAAATTTTAACTATTCTGCCACAAAATGTGGTATTGAGAAGTAACTGAAATCTCTATTGATCAAATTTCTCATTAGTAAAATGAGGCATGTGAACAACATGACTAAGGCTCTTCCAGTTTTACAGTCTAAAATTTTAACATTTTTCCATATTATACTAACACAGAGGGGACTGAAAAGAGTGAAAGGAGCTTCATTTACTTAAAGTAATTTTTCCTCTTTTCAGAGTTCTCTCTAGAGACTCAGTGAGCACCTTCTGTCACACTATAGGAGCCAAGATATGATTTTTGTCATTTGGACTGCAAGTTTAGTGGTGGTTGGCAAATGAAATATGCCTCACTCTGAAATTAAAAGATGCCAAACAAAAATATCTATTTTTTACTTTCTATATATAAACAGAAATCCACCTGAAGCTTTTCAAAAGCAAACTGTTTTTATTATTTTTTTATTTTTAAAAGAAAATATTCCTCTAAAAAATTACTTTGAACTGTTACTCCATAAAATAGCTTAGTCTTGCAAAACTCAGGAATATCCATGCACTTCAAGGAACTCAGAATGAGAAGCTGTACTTAACCCAAACCACAACAAAGAGTTGAAAATACTGTCTGCCTGAAAACTTAACTTTTATTATATGTATGGTATGAAGCATCACTTTGAGTTACTCTGAACATATTTGCCTCTAACTACATAAACTCTTAGAAGTACGGAACTACAAAAAAAAAAAAAAGTACAGAACTACAAGTGACCAAATTTATAGATATCAGAAGAACTCCTGAAAAATTAAATACATATAAATAAATGTAGAGGTACCAGTTTCACTATGCTACCTAATCAAATGGCACTAATAGGTAATGGTACAAATGGCTCTTTCAAAACGGTCAAACACTACTCTGGGACAGTGATTTCTACTTTAGCACACTTGCATTAACTTCTAAAAATGTCCCAGAAAAAGAATGAGACAGGGGCGCCTGGGTGGCTCAATGGGTTAAAGCCTCTGCCTTCAGCTCAGGTCATGATCTCAGGGTCCTGCCTGCTTCCCGAGCTCCGCACCCGCCCCCCCCCACCGCCTGCCTCTCTGCCTACTTGTGATCTTTCTGTCAAATAAATAAAATCTTTAAAAATAAAAAAAGAATGAGACATCACAAACATCTAAATAGAGATCTTCTTAAATTTTAGTGGTAAATAAAATATTTTGCTATTTTTAGAACTTTTTATTTATTTATTTATTTATTTATTTATTTATTTATTATTTTTAGAACTTCTTAAATGTGGCAGTTTCCTATTCATTTCTTTAACTGATCTTCATACAACATTCCCCTGGAGGCAGATCTCTGAGTAGATATTAGGACACTCTAAGAAACTCAAGATCCCATGACTATTTAGGTGACACTGGTCTAACTGCTACCGTCACCCTATTTCTACCCTTCAAGAGAGTCTTAACAGGTCTTCACAGTCTTAACACCACAGTCGCCTTCTCCAACGTAAGCAGTAAGGCGGTCCTCATTCTCACAAGTGATTTTTTTTTAAAAGATTTTATTTATTTGATAGAAGGAGAGAGATCACAAGTAGGCAGAGAGAGAGGCAGGCAAAGAGAGAGGGGGAAGCAGACTCCCTACCAAGCAGAAAGCCCGATGTGGGGCTTGATCCCAGGACCCTGAGATCATGACCTGAGCCGAAGGCAGAGGCTTTAACCCACTGAGACTCTCAGACACCCCTCACACGTGATTTTTAATTATACATGTTTTGAATAGAGCAGCAAATGTTTAAGGTGGGAGCCCCTGGCCAGCTCAGTCTGTACAGCTTTTAACTCTTGATCCCAGGGCTGTGAGTTTGAGCCCCATGATGGGTGTAGAGATTATTTTAAAATTAAAAAAAATCTTGGGCGCCTGCCTTCATCCCTCTGCCCTCTGCCTTCAGCTCAGGTCATGATCTCAGGGTCCTGGGGTAGAGCCCCACATCAGGCTCTCTGCTCGACCGGGAGCCTGCTTCTTGCCCCCCCCCCGCCCCCCGCCTCTCTGCCTACTTGTGATCTCTCTCCTCTCTGTCAAATAAATAAATAAAATTTTTTTAAAAATCTTTAAAAAAAGATATAGGATGTATCGTTTTTAGTGAAGGAAATCATGAAAACCTATTTTCATTAGTCTACTGAACTCCTACTGTGAAACATTAAGCTTTACACACACATAGGTATATATATGTAGACAATATGTAACATTATGCATTCAGTACTTTGGGGGGCACACAGGAAAAATACACAAGTTTAAATAGTCAATCTAGCCTAACTTTACCTCCCAAACACGAAAGTGGTTAGAAACACTAAATATACTCTATCTCGGAAGCATAAAAATTCTGCAATATAAAAAACAGTCATCTCTCATATCTTTTATTTCCATAAGACATATCGGTCTAGGAATTAACATTCTTCTTTTCCCCATTGCTAGATATATTCTGTGGATTGAATGCTGGGAGGTCCAGAAATGAAATACAAGAAAGAAAGAAAGAATGGAGGAAGAGGATGTCTGGGATAGTTCTCCCACAGTAACAATCTTCCTTTACGTAACCTCCAAAGCCTGAGAAAGTGAAAGAGATTTGTATCTGAATCTCGGCTCCAAGCTTACTGAATGAACTTGGGCAAACGACTCATCCTGTAAACCTCAATTTTCTCCTCTATAAAATGGAGCAAAAACAGTTCACACGACGATTAAATGATGCATATAAAGTGCATAACGTAGTGTCTAGCGCTAAGAGTTCAGTAATTTGTCATCTCCAAATCTATTTCTAAAAAACCACTTTCCCCTTCGTTCTCAGATAAGAACTGGTAAGATCGAGAGATATGAACAGAGAATGAAGAATTAATTCAGAGAGAGAAAACAAAACCGAAAGAGCTCCGAAAAGCGCCCCTTCGTTCCTGGGAGGGAAGACAGAAGACACCAAGAGTGAAACCAGACCTACTCGCTTCCTGCCGCAGAACTGGAAGAGCAACACTGACGATTGTGCACGGAGGTAAACAAACTCGGTGGCGCCGCCCTCTCCATCCAAAGCTGGGAAGGAGGTGCTGGGGCGACTGAGTCGGGGGCTCGAATTCCTGCAGGATGCGCAGGGTAAATCACTCGATCCCCAGCTACCTGGCTCGTCCCCCTCTGCATTCCGGATTCCCACGAGACCCCCGGGCCGACTCCCTCACCTCCACCAGCCTGCAGCTCCCGGGAACAAAGTGGATGGAGAGCTCTTTCTCCCGCCCCACCATGCCCGCCGTCTTTGCGCCGCCGCCGCAGCGACCGCCACTTCCTCCAGCCCAGGATCGCCACGGGCCGCAGCTCTGTCGCCCTCGGCCCGCCTCCCTAGGTCCGGGCCGGCCCCCGCTCTCCGCTTCCGGCTTCCGCCGCCAAGGCCTCGCCCGTTGATTGGCCACGCTCAGCCGATGCCCGAGAAAGGGGGCGGGCGCGTTCAGTACGCTCCTAGCCCACTCGCCAGCTCTTAAAGGAATACACAAAACAAAGGCCTTGGCCTTAGGCAGTGAATGCAAGTTTTGTTTGGGGAGGGATTTCTGTACTTTTTTCCTCTTTGCCTTTGTTCTAGAGTAGGCAAGGACTGAATTGGATCGCCTAGAGTTTCAAATTTTCAGACGGCCCAGTGCATAAGAATCAACTGGGCACCTAATACATAAAGTAGGAGAAAACATTTTAAAGCCAGGGGGTAGGTTTGGGGAAGACCAGGAGGAGGGAGGACAGTAGACATCTATCTCCGCAACATTAGGAGTGTGTTTTTTTTCCCCAGAAATTTAGAAAGACAAAGAATAAAAATACAAGTGTTGGCATCTGAGTCATTAACACCTCAATAAGCCATTTGTCTTTCTGGGATGCTAAAAAGTGCTACGTGTGAAATTCCAAATAGGTCCAACTATTTTTAACTAGTTAAAAAGTGGAGTGGGGGGTTGGAGGAGGAATTATCCGGGGGCCTCTTCAAAACACAGATTCTCGGACTGGACGCATAAATACAGAACGAGAATCCACGGTAATAGAGCCAGGGACTCCACATTTTAGCGGAATGAGCCGGACCCCATCCGACCCCCTCTGAGAAGCAATCGCATCAGACACTGCCGCGTCCGGCTCCGTGAGCTCGGCCTCCGCAACCACCGCAAATTGAAGAAGATATCAAACGGAGTAACGCTAGACCCTCCACCACTTGTACGGCTTCCTAAAAGCAGCGAATCAGAAACAACAAACAGCACTGAATGTGAGAAAGACCTCGCAGGCAACTAGTTTCCCTCCCAACTCAAAACAGCAAAATCCGCTGTTAGGACGCTGTGAAATTTACTCAGAAAAAAACGCGCCATGGACCGTGCAGGGTTGGCCAGCCTGCACCCCGCAGTCCCGAGTGTTCTTACCCAGACACGCCGGATACGGGGCTTACAAGTCGCCCACAGACGTGACCTCGGCTTGGATTTTTTCCTAAAAGGCCTTATTTTTATAATCCCTTTTGGTTTATTTCAGAGCTAAAGACTAAGCAGCCTTTTGAAAAAGTTTTTCTTTGTCTGAGCCCCGTGAATTTCCTTTCTACCCAACCCCCCAACCAGAACTCATTTCTTTATTCGAGTAAACAATCTTTCTTTGGAACGGTGGGGAAGAGAGCCTGAAGCCCTTCACTTTCCGATTTTTATTTTTACCCAATTGTTACTGTTAATCAATTTAGCATTATTCAGAGAGTCCTTGACGGGGCTGCCCCAGCATTAAACATTTATAATCTGCACACAAAGAAAAGGTGAATGTGCGTGGGTGGGCCGGGGAGGCAAATTCAAGATCCTCCTAATCCTCCTCTTTAAAAACTGGGATTTTTGTTGTTGTTAATTTCTAGAAGCGACCTGATCGTTCTGGTAAAAAAAATAAATAAGTGTATAGTGCGAAGATTTAAGGACGTGCATATGCAATTACAATTTTTTGATTCTCAGAGCAGCCTTGTCCAAAGTTAGGAACAAGAGTTTTCTTGCCTACCTTTGAGAATTTGGTGCGATACCTCTCAGGTAAAGCCAGAGTATAGTTCGAGAGGTATATGTTCATGTGTAGTTTTTATTCATTCTCTTTAAAGATGAAAGTTTCTCTGCGAACAAAAATGCCATCGTTGTACATACAGTATCCAAGTTCCTGTGGCGGCTAAGTCTATAAATTCAAAGAGAGCAGCCTGGAGCTAAAGTTATGTTAGCAGATTCAGTTCATGCTAAGACAAAGAAAGGCTGGAGCACACAATTATAGATAAAATCCTTGCTTATATAGAACCTTCACCTACATCACTGCGTTTAATTTGGTAAATTTAAACTGCTATTCTGTTTTGCATTTTATTTTTGTCAATTAATGAGACTTAGCTTGAAAGAATACCTGGTTCCCAAGGTCAATAATTAAAATTGGTTTATTCTTCCATGTCCCAAAGTTACATGTTTTAAAGAAATGAATGACACCCGCTTCTTTTTTCTTTTTCTTTTTTTAACACACCCTTTTGGTTGGTTTTTTTTTTTTTTTTTTTTTTTACCCTTTTGGTTTTTATCACACATTCACTGGGATGCTTTTTAAAGACACTAACTCCAGAAGGCTTCATTTCTTGAACAGCTAGCTCTTACCTGTTCCATGTCCTCCGGCATTTCAGGCATGATTCCAAAATTATCTCAGGAAAACAGATTTGGGATGAGTCTCAGCCTCTGCTTCTTCTGCCTGGGTCTTTGTTCTGCCTGAAGAGAGCGCAGGCTCGCAAAAAAACGTGAGCTCCAGCTTCACTCGACCTTTTAAATTAGCATTTTGATTCCAATCCCAGAATCTCATGCAGTTTTCCACATTGCAGTAAACTGGCAGCTGATTCCCCCTGGCAGTCTTGAAAATACCCAATGAGAAGTTTCATGTTTAAGTGCATGTCAAGTTAGGGTCCGTTAGCAAAACCATTAGGAAAACCAATTTATTTAAAAAAGAAGAAGAAAGGAAGAAACAAAAAAACTTCCTGTGAAGACTTGTTGCAATTTTCTCTTGCAGAAGAAAAGCAAGAGCTCACAGTTGGAAAGCTCGCAGATCGTGCAGTTGTTTCACTTCCCGAAATACTCAGTATTTCATGCCTTATTGCAACAGAATCTAAGTAAAAAATTTCAGCCCTTTTCCACCCAGTGCCTTCTAATTATTTCAAAGGACAGTAAAAGGCACTGGTGGTAACAGCACCCGACAATTAAAATGCAGCAGGTCATTTCTATTAACATTATGCTGCCTTCCGACTGAGAAAATGGTAGGTGGAGCAGCTTTTAAGTCTGGCCAAGCATTAAGGATTTCTAGATGAATGATTCACAAACCTGCCTGTACTACAGAACCTATGAAACAAAATCATTCTATAGGATGAAACCCAGTAATCTTATTTTTAACAATTTCAAGGACAATGAATATACTCCATTAAATTTTGAACCACTGTTCTGGACTATGGCTTTGTAACAATTTAAGAACAATAACAACAACAAAAATGCCATATAGATAGAGCTAAGAAAAATACACTTAACTCTTTATATTCTAGACAGAGCACACAGCGCATAGTAAACTCTATGAGACATGCAGAAAGTCTGTAAGTCATGGAGAACTATGCAATTTTAAAAAATTAATACATTTTATCAAAATAAAAAACTTGTATCCATCAACACACAATATTAAGAAAATGACTAAGCAAATAACAAGCTGGGTTGGGGGGATGCTTATGCGTACATATGAAAAGGACTCATAGAATATTTAAAGAACCCCTACTGAAACTGCTTAAAATAAAGTTGAGGGGCACCTGAAGGGCTCAGAAGGTGGAACATGTGACTCTTGATTTCCAGGTGGTGAGTTCAAGCCCTATATTGGGTATAGAAATTATTTAAATAAATAAATAACTTTTTGGTTAAGTGACCCACTCTTGGTTTCTGCTCACGGCATGATCTCAGAGTCTCAGTGCTCAGCAGAGCGTATGCTTGAGATTCTCTCCCTCTTCCTCTTCCTCTGCTCCTCCCTGCGCTCTCTCTCAAATAAATACATGAAATCTTTTTAAAAAATTAAAATGAGAAAAAAAATTTAAAGCACAAAGTTGAGCAAAAATCAAATGGCTGCACTAATGCTTTCCCAAACCTTGATTTGAGACTGAGTATCCTTTACCCTCTCTTCCATAAACCTCCCTCCTCCCTGTGCAAACCTCCCCTCTTCTGTTCTCAGCCTTTTGTTTCAGGAACACAGTACCACCCTGAAAACTACTACAGAGGCTGGCAACACATACACAATTCCTGTAGAAACTGGCTAGATCCTCTTTTTCCCTATAAAACCTCCAGCCCCTTTCTCTAGGGGGGGCTTGCAGTTTTTGAAGGCCATAACCTGCCACAGCTTCCTTTGCCCAACAAAGCAGTAAAGCTATTGTTCTTCTTTATTCCAAACTCTATCTTCGTTTTATATTTTAACTCTGAAGCTCAGAGGTCAGTTATCAACAACACAACTCAATAATTTTTCAAAAATTATTTTAAAAATGGACACATTTTCAACAGATAACTTCACAAAGACATAAGAATGGCCAATTATCACATAAAAAGATGCTCAGCATCTGGGAAATGCAAATTAAAATCATACTGAAACATTGTCATCAGCCGGACCCTAAGACTTGACATTTACTGCTCACCTATTCATACTCACAGACCTTTGTCCTACATTTATCCTTAAGCTCCACTTGCCAGCTTAGCTCAGCTCAGAGAAAAGACCTGGAGGAGCAGCATAGCGTCCACCCTGTGAAGGAAACTGAAACTACCCTTCAAGCAATAACAATGACTGGGCAGAGTTCCCCTGAGTACCACCCAGAGCCATTTGAGCTCAAACCCTGGCTCACACCTATACAGATGGACCATGGACTGACCTGTGGAGTGACCAACAGTTAACTTTCCCTCATTATAATACTCTACTATTATATAATACTATATAAACTCTCTCCCCAAGGACAGGAGAACACAACCCTCATTTACTTAACATATAATGTATAATGTATATACAGTTATGTTTCCTTTAGGTGCATGCGCAACCTTATGCCTGCCTCTACATGCGATGACCAGGCTCTATTCTGAATATTCTTCCTAACCCTAAATAAAAGTAACCCCATTCACCTTTGCTTGGGGACTCATGGTTTTGGAAGTTATACCCTGTGATTACCTTATTTGCTGCAAATAAAGTTTACTTTCTGTGACAACTCCACCTGGTTGTGACTCACCAAAGAGGGAACTTTAGTTCAGTTACAATACCATTACATACCTAACAGAATGGCTAAAATGAAAAAGACTGATAACATTATATGCTAACGAGCATTTTTGGCAACTAGATTGCTCATTCATTTGGGAGTATAAAATGACACAACCATTATAGAAAACTGTTGGGCAATTTATTATAAAGTTGAACCCCTAACTCAGTAATTCCATTTCTGGATGATTACCCAGGGGAAATGAACATATATGTACATAAAGATTTGCATAAGAATATTAATTGTAGCTTAATTCAAAATAACCTAAAACTGGAAATAAGCCAAATTTCCATTAATAGATGAATGGATAGATTGTAGTATATTCATAGTATTGGAATATTACTTAGCTATACAAAGAAATGAACTGTATGAATGAAACTCAAAATCATTGTGCTGAGTTAAGGAAACTAAACACAAAAGAGTAAGATTCCATTTATGTGAAGTTCTGAAACAGCTGAAACTAATATATGGTGAAAGACTCTGGCTTGGGGGAGGGGGCTGGATTGATTGTGAAGGCCATAAATGAACTTTCTGAGGTAATGGAAATATTTTATATCTTTTTTTTTTAAGTTTTGTATCTTGATAAGCATATAGGTAACAAGGGTATATATGCTTATCAAACTATAAAAGTTAATATCTGGG
>CM053607.1:44449595-44475911 GCA_028646535.1 Procyon lotor | reverse complement strand
TGATCTCTCTCTTCTCTGTCAAATAAATAAATAAAATCTTTAAAAAAATAAAATAAAAAACGTTGCAATTGAGTTTTTTAAAAATAATTAAGATCTGTTCATTTCCTTTTTTTTTTTTTTAAGATTTTATTGATTTATTTGATAGAGAAAGACACAGCAAGAGAGGGAACACAAGCAGGGGGAGTGGGAGAGGGAGAAGCAGGCTTCCCGGTGAGTAGGGAGCCGGATGTAGGGCTCCATCCCAGGACCTGAGCTGAAGGTAACGGCTTAACGACTGAGCCACCCAGGCACCCCAGATCTGTTCATTTCACTGTCTATACTACTATATATAATTTAAAATTCATTTTAAAGCAGTAACAATCGGGGAACCTGGGTGGCTCAGTGGTTGGGCTTCTGCCTTTGGCTCGGGTCGTAATCCCATGGGATCAAGCCCCGCATTGGGCTCCCTGCTTGGCAGGAAGCCTGCTTCTCCCACTACCATTCCCTCTGCTTGTGTTCCTTCTCTTGCTGTGTTTCTCTCTGTCAAATAAATAAAATCTTTTTTTTAAATTTTATTTATTTATTTGACAGAGAGAGATCACAAGTAGGCAGGGAGGCAGGCAGAGAGAGAGGGGGAAGCAGGCTCCCCCGCTGAGCAGAGAGCCCGACGACGTGAGGCTCCATCCCAGGACCCTGAGATCATAACCTGAGCAGAAGGCAGAGGCTTTAACCCACTGAGCCACCCAGGCGCCCTCAAATAAATAAAATCTTTAAAAACAAAACAAAACAGTAACAGTCATATTTTCGATCATTTGGGTCACAGCCTTAGACTCAGTCAAGAATTCCTAGGATACAAGTTTGAAGTAGTGTTAACCACTTGATTGGTACTGTTAGCTAGGATGCAATGGGAAGTTATTCAGATCAGAGGGCTGAAAGCTATTTTGGGGGGTGGGGGGGATGTGTTTTGTTTTGCCAGATCAGTACTTCCTGTTGACACCTGGCTGGGGATTTTCCTGTTAGCCTCTTGCAAGAGCCATTCTGAACTAATTTGGAGCTGAGGACTTACACAGAAGTCCCCCTGAGCTGTCCTGAAGTTACCTTTAGCTTATTATAATACTAAGATCTCCTCCAATGGGTGGGGTTTTCTTCCATTTTTTAAACATGACAATGTATGCTCTAGCATGTTGATGTGCTAGGCCTGTGTAATTGAACCAAAGTGCCTAAGTAATAGAATATGTATACGTTCCTTAATATACATGCAAACTCCCTGCCCGCTAATACACTGAATAAAAGCTTCCTTGACTAACTCCATGGGGAGCTAGTGCTTTGAGTGCTACCCCTGTCTCCTAAAAGTAATAAAAATTTCTTTGCTTTCAACACTTCTGTGTTTTGTTCAATTTAGTGCACCCCGAGAAGTGAATCCCTTGATTTCAGTTACAGTATAAATAAGCTAAATGGACAGTATTTAAATTTTTAAACTCATTAGGACCTAAGAAATCAAAATCTTTTTCCTTGATAAGGTATGCATACATTTTTCAAGTTTAAGAAATATATCTCTAAGTTATAATGATACCCCAGGGGTAAGAACAAAGGTTTTTATTTATTTATTTTTTTACAACCTCCTCTCACCTCCACACTCCTATCCATTTTTAAAATTGCCTTTGATTCTACCATCTCAGCTGTTCCTATCTCTGTGACTCCTATACTCATATCAACGGCTCTGTCCCAAACTCTCTCTTAAGCTATGGTTTCCCATTTCCTGATGCCTAAAAGGCATCTTTACCTGTATGTTCCTCTGGTATATCAAACTCACAGGTCCAAGAAACTAAAAGTAAATTTTAATATTAATTCATCATCTTGTCCTCCAAAACCTGATCTTCCTTGTAATCCCCCGGTTTTTAAGAAAGATATTTTTATACTAATTAACTCATAGACTCAAATTTACACATGGGAGTTTATTAGAGATAAAGATAAATTAAAAATGAATCATTAAAAATAATAAACTGGGGGCACCTGGGTGGCTCAGTGAGTTAAAGCCTCTGCCTTCAGCTCAGGTCATGATCTCGGGGTCCTGGGATCGAGCCCTGCATCAGGCTCTCTGCTCGGCGGGGAGCCTGCTTCCCCATCTCTCTGCCTGCCTCTCTGCCTACTTGTGATCTCTCTCTCTGTCAAATAAATAAATAAAATTAAAAAAATAATAATAATAATAATAAACTGGATTCTTACTTCACTTATACTAAAATAAGTTCTCAACAGATTTAAAATTTTAATATTTGTGGAAAACTACTAGAGAAAAATGTGTCAGAGTGCCTGGGTGGCGCAGTTGCTTGGGCATCTGCCTTTGGCTCAGGTCATGATCCCAGCGTCCTGGAATGGAGCCCCATATTGAGCTCCCTTTCTTGCGGGAAGCCTGCTTCTCCCTCTCCCAGCCTTTCTCTCTCTCTCTCTCTCACTCTGTCAATGGATGAATAAAATCTTAAAAAAAAAAAACAAAAAAAGAAAATGTGTACAATAATCTTGGAGTGAGTTAGCCCTTTATGAGCATATCATAAAATTCAGAAACCAAAAGTAAAATTAACAACATAGACTATATAGATTTTTGTAAATATCTGCATACTATTGTTGGTATGCAACAATAATAGTAATAATTAACCAAGTCGAAAGACAAAAGTAGGAGAAAATATATATGATGCATGAGAAATCATGCTAATATAAGAGATATAAGCATGAGAAATTATGCTAATTGCCATACTATACAAGGAAATCTGAAAAATCAGTGGGGGAGGAAACCTTAAAATTCAGCCTTTGAAAGTGTAGAATTCAATGGTTTTCAGTATATTCAGAGTTGTGCAATCATCACCACTAGCCAAGGGACACTGCCAAATTCTTTGAAGTGGCCACTGGACTTGGCAGGTTAGTGGAGGGATTGGTACAGAAGTTCAAGTGAAGGGTGAGAGAAAGGACTGGAAAATAAGGACATGTAACTCAGTATAGTAGAAAACTCTTCCAAATACTGTTTCTGTGAAGAGGTAAAGGTGTGGAAGGATGGAGTGCGCTATAAGATCCAAGGAGGAACGTGAGTTTTGTTTTGCCTTGTTTTTTGTTCAGTTTTAGTCTACTACTAGACCACGTTTGTAGGACTGTGGGGATGATCCATTAAACTAATAGAAGGTGTTACGGGTTGAATTGTGCCCCCCAAAATGACACGTTGAAGTCCTAATGCCCAGCACCTGAGAACATGACCTTGTTTAGAAATAGAAATGTGAATGTCTAATTCACATTTACAGAGACAGAAATGCAGAATTCTCCTGAAAGGAGGGACACGGCAAGTCTCGTGGCCCAGCCTGCCATCAGTGGAGTGGAGTGAAGGATAATCCTCCCCTTGGAATTACTGTCTATCAAATAGTAATACAAGGTACTACCAAGAGTAAAGGCAAGAGAATATAAGGACACATGTATTCAGATTGGAAAATTTAATACAGGGAGGATGAGGAAGTCCTGCCTGACTGCTTCAATTTTCAGCTAAGTGGTAGTAATGCCATCAGCTGAGGGTGATGAGGAAGGAGGGATATATGAGTCAGAACTTTGCGGAAAGGACTGAACTAAAATTGTACCTATGTAACTTTTTAGCTAATGCGGGAGAATTTTAAAAACTTTTTATTATAAAAATGTTCAAACTTACAGAAAAATTTAAAGAGCTTAATGAACATATATATACTTTCTACCCAAACAATTGTTGGTATTTTACTATAATTGCTTTCTCTATATAAGTAAGATTTTATTTTACTTAATAAAGATGTATTTTTTATTTTAGAAAGAAAGAGCACAGAAGCAGGGAGGGAGCAAAGGGAAAGGAAGAGAAGCTCAAGCAGACTCCCACTGAGCACTTGGAGCCTGACCTGGGGCTCAGGGCTCAGTCTCACTACCCAGAGACCATGACCTGAGCTGAAATCAAGAGTTAGCAGCTTAACCGACTGAGCCACCAGGCACCACTCTCTATATATTTTAAATTAAATTTGCTTTTCGGAAATATTTCAAAATAAGTTGTAGACATCATGACATGTTTTTTTTTTCCCTAATGTTATGACATTTTACTTTTTAAAACATCAGCATTCATTTTCTAAGAATAAGGTCATTCTCTCATATGACTACAATACCATCGTCACACTTAAGAAGATTCACAATTCCATAATAGCATCTACATTTAAATTTCTCTAATTGTCTCAAGAATGTATTTTATAGCTTTTTAAAAAAAAATTGTATAGCACCAAGTTTCCCACATTTTGTTTACTCTTTTCATCTTTTGAGATAGAACAAGAGTGAGAGAGGGAGCACAAGTGTGGGGAGCAGCAGGTAGAGAGAGAAGCAGACTCCCTGCCGAGCAGGGAGCCCGATGTGGGGCTCGATCTCAGGACTCGGGGATCATGACCTGAGCTGAAAGCAGTGGCTTAACCCACTGAGCCACCCAGGCGCCCCTCATCTTCTTTTTAGATGAGCAGTTTAAATTCATGGGAAAAGTGAGTAGAAGGTTTGACAGAGAGAAACACAGCAAGAGAGGGAACACAAGCAGAGGGAATGGTAGCAGGAGAAGCAGGCTCCCTGCCGAGCAGGGAGCCCGATGTGGGGCTCGATCTCAGGACTCGGGGATCATGACCTGAGCTGAAAGCAGTGGCTTAACCCACTGAGCCACCCAGGCGCCCCTCATCTTCTTTTTAGATGAGCAGTTTTAAATTCATGGGAAAAGTGAGTAGAAGGTACAGAGATCCTTCATATTGCCCCCTGTCAGCCCCTGCCCCTCACACTTGCACAGCCTCCTTAACCCCACAAGAGTGATAGGTTTGTTACAGTGATGAACCTACGTTGACACATTGTAATCAACAAAAGTCCACAATTTACATTAGTAAACTCTTGGAGTTGTACACTCTATGGGCTTGGACAAATGTATAATGGCATATATCTGTCTTTGTGGTGTCATACAGAGCATTTTCACTGCCCTAAAAATCCCCCGTGCTGCACCTATCCATCCTTCTCCTTCCCCCGCCAGTTCCTGGCAACCATTGATCTTTTTGTCTCCAGGTTTTGCCTTTTCCAGAATGTCATATAGTTAGAATCACACAGTACACAGCCTTTTCTGATTAACCCTTTTCACTTAGTAATATGCATTTGTTTCCCCCATGCATTTTCATTGCTTGATAGCTCATTCTTTTTAGCACTGATTAATATTCCATTGTCTGGATGCACCAAAATTTATTTAAACATTCACCTACCCAAGGATGTCCTTAGCTGTTTCCAAGTTTGGGCAATTTGAATAAAGCCACTGTAAACATTTGTGTGCAGGTTTTTATGTTAACGTTCATATTTTACCCCCATCACATTAGCTTTTTGAAGAGACAATACCAGTTACCTGATGATTTTCTTCAGGGATTTATATAATATTCCATTAAGCCTTGTATTTTCTGTAAAGTGATTTTTTTTGAGACTTGATTAGACTGACAGTGCTGTGCATGCATACTGTATCATATTAGGAGGCACCCAACAAAAGGTCATCCTAATATAAATGGTGTTTTACCGTTTGGTATGGTGGCCCACCTGCCCTTCCTCCCTCCCTCCCTGCCTCCCTCTCTCCCTCCCTTCCTTCCTTTCTTCCCTCCTTCCTACCTTCTTTCCTTCCCTCCTTCCTTCCTTCCCTCTCTCCGTCCCCTTCCTTCCTCCTTCCCTCCCTTTCACCCTCCCTCCTTTCTTCCCTCCCTTTCTTCTTTCCTTCCTATCGTTTTATTAATCTCTACGTCCAATGTGGGGCTCTAGTTCATGACCCCTCAACTGATCCAGCCAAGTGCCTCTGGTGGCACATTCTTTTACCCTTTGCAATTAATAAGTAATCTTTGGAGTGCTATTTTGGGACCTGTGAGTATCCTGTAACCTAACAACTTTCACCTAATTGCCTCCACTGATATTCCTCATCTAAATCAGTGATTATATTGGAGGGGGCAAAGTCCCTAAGACTCAATGAGGCCCTCTAGGGAGAGAGTGAGTGTGGGTGGCTAAAGAGAAGAGGAGAGAGTGGGTGTGGCTAAAGAAGAGAAGAGAATCCAGGTTCAACTCCTTCAATAATTACAAACCAGGTACAGGAAAGTGCAACAAAGAAGTGAGAAAAGCAGCAGTTAGGTGAAAGGAAAACCGAGTACATAGCATCAGCTCTCTGGACAAAAGAGCATTTCAAAAAAGAGGAAGTTCTGTTAGCATAAGATGAAAATAGAGAAGTGCCCATTGTTAAGATAGAATTCACTGGAGAAATTGGCAGGAGTTTTGCAGAGGACTGGGGACAGAAATCAGACTACAGTGAGTTAGGATGAGAAGGAAAGGGGGGGAAAGAGCTATAGTATGTACCTTTTTTAGAGGTGGCTTTATTTATTTTTAAGATTTTGTTTATTTAAGAGAGCATGTGCATGTGTGCACAAGTGGGGGGAGGGGTAGAGAGACTAAGACTCCCCACTGAACAGGAATCCCCACTTGGGTCTCAATCCCAGGACCCTGAGATCATCACCTAAGCCAAAGTCAGACACTTAAAAGACTGAGCCAGGCGCCCCTCAGAGGTGGCTTTAAATATCTCTAGCATGTGCTTGTCAATAAATATTTATTGTTTTTTACACGTTGTACACTTACTTCTCTTCCTTTGGGCATTTCTTTCAACGTGAGTTTTAAAATACAATGTAGTAACAGAAGATTTTGAAATATTAATATTTGTATTTTTTAATTTCTTACAGCACCCTCCTAATTTTCTCCTACTGACTTTGCAGCATCCATAGAGCCAGGAGAAGAATTAGGATGGTTCAAGTGAAAATACACAAAAACAGCAAATATTTGTCCTGCTATTGTTATTCTCTAGAATCTAAAGCTAATGAGGATTATAAAGTGGATGGGGGTGACAGAGGATCGGTCCTTTCTCCCTGATTCGGGGAGAGGAGATAAACATTGTGACTGAGATGGAAAGAGAGGGTATTGGAGCTACCCTCTATCATAAGGGTCTCCAGAAAATCAGTTGACAAGATCTGACTTGGGATTAAGGCTCCAGTGATTCCTGAGTTGAAGGAATATTAGACTTGGGGTCTCAATGAGAACTTTTGTAAGGAGAGTGAATGTCTCCACATCTTTGGGCTCTGGGGCTTTCCCTTTTACTTTGCCACTACTTTTGGGGCCCCCACCCTATTTCCAGGAGATAGTCCCATAGAAATCATGAATAGCAACAAGAGAAAATCTGGAGTAAGGGTTTCCAGGGATGGTGAGGAAGGAGGCAGGGCATCCCAAACTATGGACGATGCTCTCTTGTCAATAGTGTGAACATGGACAGGTTTTCAAGGTTAAGGGCTAACGTGGATATACAGGGCCTGAGTGGAATGAGACATGGCCCTCGGTTCCCAAGCCCGGGCGTCCTATCACTTGGGTTTTTACCGGTCAGCCTCAGCATACACAGGCCACGTCCTGCATGTTCCCTGGGAGGCAGCATGTCAAAAACCTTGAAGCAAAAGCTTGAAGGGTTAATAAAAAGTCGAAAGTTCAGCTTTCTTGCTAAAGAGACCTCATCCACACCCTCAGTACACACTAGCCTGGCACTCCCTCAGAAACGTAGTCCATTCATTTCACAGCTGGTTTCCGAAAGGTCTGAAATTTCCCCCTTAGATGATAGCCTCCTCCTTTGGGGAGGACTAGGACTGTGATGATGATAATGACGACGACTTTTGGCAGCACTATGGAAAGCTAACGTCATCGGCCACTCACAAATGTAGTCCTTCATGTAATCCATTGTTTATCCTCTGTATCTCCATCCTCATATTACTAGCTGTGCTACTTTTTCTGCAGCATAAGTAAATCAGTAACTTTATGTATACCTAAGTGTGACTGTCTTTCTTGCTAGACTGAAAGCTCTGTGAAGACAGGAGCCCACTTCATACATTTCTTTGGTCTCTAGCATAGCAGTTATTTAAAACATCTTGGTAGTTGTTAAATGATTCTAACACCGCAGATCTCACCAATCCATAACAATCAGCTGCCATCCACACATTCACCATTCCCAGATGTGTACTACTGCTCTGAGCCTTCTCCCAAGGACCTACATATGCAAGGTTCTGCCTGATATCAACACTCCACCTCAAACTCAGTCTGTCCCAAACTGAATGTGCCCACTTCCCTTGACAAATGGGCTCTTTCACCCAAGTTCTTTATCTGAGGGAACAAGCTCATTCACCCATTGTCCAAGCCAGAAAGCCTTCAACTCTCCCTCAGGCTATGGCCCATCTTTGGTTTTTACCTGCATTATTGTCTTTTTTTTTCTTCTAAAGCAACTAGACAGTGTCTAATGCATACTAGGTCCTAGTGAATATTATGGGATAAATGATCTGACTTCTGGTTTATTTCCACAGAATTAATTTTCCACTCAGCAGTCAGTGCGAAATTCAGAAACATCTGATGTTGATCCATTGCCCTTTAATGGCTCATCATTGTCACAGGTTAAAGATCAAATTGCATATTATGTATTTTGCTCTTTATCATTCACACAGTCAGGTAGATCAACTTATCCTTGCAGTTCAACTTCTTGCCACTTTTCTCCTGGTGATACTGAATGTTGTTTATCAAATGGGACAAACTCTCTTATCTTTCCATTTGATAATACATTTCCACTAAATCCTCATAACCCTGATCCTCCCTTATCTGACACTCCTACCCATTTCTTCAGGTCCTAGCTTAGTACTCACCTCCTGACCTGACCTGGAAGGGTTGGAAACTCCTGCTAGATCACGAACCACTTCACAAACCAAGAGCTTAGTTAACTACATAGCTAATCAAAGAACAACATTGCCAGGGTGTCTGGGTGGCTCAGTGGGTTAAAGCCTCTGCCTTCGGCTCAGGTCATGATTCCAGGATCCTGGGATTGAGCCCCGCATCGGGCTCTCTGCTCAGCGGGGAGCCTGCTTCCCCCTCTCTCTGCCTGCCTCTCTGCCTACTTGTGATCTCTCTCCTCTCAAATAAATAAATAAAATCTTAAAAAAAAAATTAAAAAAAAACCCAACACTGCCTTTTGTTTCCAAACAATTTTGTAGGGGACATTTTTGTTTGTCTCATATAATGTATTATTTGCCCCAGGGTACATGTCTGTGAGTCATCAGGCTTACACATTTCACAGCACTCACCATAGCACATACCCTCCCCAATGTCCATAACCCAGCCACCCTCAGTTTGTTTCGGGAGTTTAGGAGTCTCTTATGGTTTGTCTCCTTCCTGATCTCATCTTGTTTCATTTCCCTCCCCAACCCCCCATGACCCCCCCGCCCTGCTTCTCACATTCTTCATATCAGAGAGATCATATGATAATTGTCTTTCTTTGATTGACTTATTTCGCTTAGCATAACACCCTCCAATTCCATCCACATCATTGCAAATGACAAGATTTCGTTTCTTTTGATGGCTGCATAGTATTCCATTGTGTGTGTGTGTGTGTGTGTGTGTGTGTGTGTGTGTGTGTACACACCATATCTTCTTTATCCATTCATCTGTTGATGGACATCTAGGTTCTTTCCATAGTTTGGCTATTGTGGACATTGCTGCTATAAACATTCCGGTGCATGTGCCCCTTTGGATCACTACATTTTTTTTTTTTAAGATTTTATTTATTTATTTGACAGACAGAGATCACAAGTAGGCAGAGAGGCAGGCAGAGAGAGAGAGGGGGAAGCAGGCTCACTGCTGAGCAGAGAGCCCGATGTGGGGCTCGATCCCAGGACCCTGAGATCATGACCTGAGCCGAAGGCAGAGGTTTTAACCCACTGAGCCACCCAGGCGCCCCTGGATCACTACGTTTTTATCTTTAGGGTAAATACCCAGTAGTGCGATTGCCGGGTCATAGGGTAGCTCTATTTTCAACTTTTTGAGGAACCTCCATACTGTTTTTCAGAGTGGCTGTACCAGCTTGCATTCCCACCAACAGTGTAGGAGGGTTCCTGTAGGGTACATTTTTATACTGAAGTCTTTGTATAGACATCTGAAAGACAAAGCCCTGGGAGAAAAATTTCTGGATCAAAGGACCCATGATTTTTTACTTCAGCAGATACTGTACAATTGATATTTATATAGTGAAAAACCTATAGTGTATCAACATAGTTTTTGATCATTGTTAATCTGATACAGAAATGTTGGCATTTTATTTTACTGTGCATTTCTTGGATGATAAGTCAGATTATCCTTTCCAAAATAAAGAACACTTCCATTTCTTCTGGGTTCTGTCTACATAGATCTTGTCTACTTTTGGACATTTGGTGTTATCCTTAATTTATAAAACTCTCTAATCAAAAGAAATTTGCTTTGCATGTCATATGTGCTTGTCAGTTGACCATGGAACATTTCTCCATTTGGATTCTTTTACTTTTTATGAAATCACAGCTATATTTTGTGGCTTCAATCTTTTTTAGAAAATCTTCCTATTTTGAAATTATGAGGACACATTATTGTGTACTATGATTATAGGGTTTTTGTTTTTTAGGATTTTATTTATTTATTTGAGAGAGCATGAGTCGGGGGAAGAGGAGAGGGAGAGAGAGAAGCCAACTCTCCACCGAGCAAGGAGTCCAATACCACCACCTCCCAATGGAAGAGTGTCAAGGTCACAATGAAGAACATGTTGGGTGGGAGATAGTAGTGTAGATCATCTTTAGAAAATATTATCAGGACGCCTGGGTGGCTTAGTCAATTAGGCGTCTGCTTTCAGCTCAGGTCATGATGCCAGAGTCTTGGGATCGAGTCCCACATCAGGCTCCCAGCTCAGCAGGGAGTCTGCTTCTCACTCTGCCTGCTGCTCTTTCTCTCTCTGACAAATAAAATCTTTAAAAAAAAAAAATTAATCTGTGTGGTACCTGGGTGGTTCAGTCAGTTAAGCATCTAACTTTAGCTCAGGTCATGATCTTGGGTCCGGGATCAAGCCCTGTGTATCAGGCTCCACACTCTTGGGGGAGTCTGCTTCTCCTTTTCCCTCTCCCTCTGCTCCATTCTCTCCCTCAAATAAGTAAATAAAATTTAAAAAAGAAAATATCATCTGCAATAGGAGGAAAACTGAGATCAACTTGATTACTTAAGGCCTAGATCAGAAGCCTAGTCTTTAGGAGCTAAGTATCTGTAAATCTTTATTAGGCCTTAACCATAAACACTTTCCAATATGTGGCCTTTCAAGACTAGAAGCTTCTCAGAAGTTACTCTGAGGTAGTGTTAGCAAAACGCTGGGAATATACTTTAAAACTGTTCCAGATATCTACTATGGTATTTTATTTAATGAGATAAATATATTTATATCATGCTTGAAGGATTATAATGTTGGGGATGATGAGGATTAAGAAAGGACAAAAAAATAAGGTTTGGGACTCAACCTTCTGAGTCTGGAGCCATCACACATGTGGTACCAAAGACTCCTCCTAACAAGCTGTTCTATTTTCTGCATAATCTCAAAAGGGAAGAAACCGTTAGCTTCATATTGTTTATATTCATTTTTGAAAATACAATTTTAACAAGGGCATATTTTCTTCTCTTGAGAATTTTCTTTCATTAATGATTAAAAATATTTTGAAACCCTCCTCATAAAAATTCAAATTTTTTTAAGAAAGTGCAAGAAATACCCCCACATCAGGCTCCCTCCTCATCAGAAAGCTTGCTTCTCCCTTTTCTTCTCCCCTCGCTTGTGTTCCCTCTCTCGCTGTCTCTCTGTCAGATAAATAAATAAGATCTTTAAAAAAAAAAAAAAGTGCAAGAATGTGGGCATCTGGGTGACTCAGTTGGTTAAGCAACTTCCTTTGGCTCAGGTCATGATCTTGGAGTCGCAGGATCTAGTCCCACATCGCGGGGAGTCTGCTTCTCCCTCTGACCTTCTCCCCTCTCATGCTTTCTCTCACTCCCTCAAATAAACAAACAAATAAATAAAATCTTAAAAAAAAAGTGTGAGAATACAACTTAATTTCATTTAAAACAAATATTAACAAAAAATAACACATGGCTTAAACAAGTCTTCATATATAAAGCCATTTTAAATTGGTAGTCCAAAGAATAATCCCAACATTAAGACTTTAGTTTGGGAATAAACTATTTGTTTTAGGAGCTTTATTGAGGTATAAGTGACACATAAAAAACTGTATATATTACAGATATACAATTTGATGTTTTGACATATATATACACACACCACAAAACCATCGCCATAATTAAGGCAGTAAATATATTCATCACAAAATAATACCTCTTATTCCTAATATTGGTAGTTTTTTTCCTGATCACAGTCTAGCTAGCGGTTTATCAATTTTATTGATCTCAATAAATAAACTTTCATTGATGTTTATTATTTTTTCTGTTTTCTAGTTTATTGACTTCTGCTCTTTAGTATTTCTTTTCCTCTACTTAGTTTGGGTTTAAGTGGCTCTTCTGTTTCTCACTCCTAAATTAAAAGCTGAGGGTATTGATTTGAGACCTTTCTTCTTTTGAAATATAGGCACTCAACGAGCTAATTTTGTTAAAGCAGATTTAGATTTAGCAGCATCTCATATATTTTGATACATTGTGTCTTCATTTTGATTTTCTTTGAAATAGTTTCTAATTTCCCTTTTGATTTTTTCATTGACCCATGGTTTATTTAGAAGTGCATTATTTAGGGGTACCTGGTGGCTCAGTGGGTTGGGCCTCTGCCTTCAGTTCAGATCCTGATCTCAGGGTCCTGGCCTGGGATCGAGCCCCGCATCAGGCTCTCTGCTCAGTGGGGAGCCTGCTTCCCTCCTCCTCTCCCTCTGCCTGCCTCTCTGCCTACTTGTGATCTCTTTCTGTCAGACAAATAAATAAAATCTTACCAAAAAAAAAAAAAAAAGTGCATTATTTAATCTCCTATCTATGGTTTTTTTCACAGATCTGTTATTTCTAAATTAATTCTATTGTGGAAGAGAACATACCAGGTATGATTGGAATCCATTTACACTGAGAACTGGTTTTGTGGCCTAGGATATAGTCAATATTGGTAACTTTTGTATGTTTACATAAAAATGTATATTCTACAGTTGTTGGGTAGTTTTTATAAATGTCAATCTAACAAGTTTGTTCAGGGTATTGTCCAAATCTCCATTATCCTGTCTGATTTTCTATATACTTGTTCTACCACTTATTGAGTGGGGCTATTTTTTTTTTCCCCAACACAGGGCTTGATCTCACAACCCTGAGGTCAAGACCTTAGCTGAGATCAAGTCAGACACTTAACCAAATGAGCCACCAGATGCCCCAGAGGGAGGGTATTGAAATCTTTAATTATAGATTTTTCTATTTCTCCCCGCTAATCTATCAATTTTTGATTTACGTATTTTTAAACTATTAGTGGGTGCTCTGTTTAAATTTTGTCCTCCTAATGATCTGACGCATTTATCATTATGAGATGAACTTCTTTATATTCCTGGTTATATCTTTTGCTCAGAAATCTGTTTTATTTGTTCTTAATACAGCCACTCTAGCTTTTTATTTTCAATTGGTTTACCTTATCCTGCTCTTTTTTTTTTTTTTAATTTGTGGTTAAGACCATTTAACAGACTTACTCTCTTAATAAATTTTAAGCGCAAGATCCAGTATTTTTAACTATAGGCATGATATTGTACAGCACATTTTTACAACTTACTCATTTAGCATGACTAGATTAAACAATCTCCATTTCCCTCTCCACCCAACCTCTGGCAACCACAATTCTACTCACCGCTTCTAGGATTTTAACAATTTTAGATAACCCATGTAAGTAAAATCATATGTAGTATTTGTCTTTCTATGATTGACTTATTTTCCTTAGCATAATATCCTCAGAGTTCACCCATGTTGTTGCATATGGCAGGATTTCCTACTTTTTTTTTTTTTTTTAAAGATTTTATTTATTTATTTGACAGATATCACAAGTAGGCAGAGAGGCAGGCAGAGAGAGAGAGAAGGAAGCAGGCTCCCTGCTGAGCAGAGAGCCCGATGTGGGGCTCGATCCCAGGACGCTGAGATCATGACCCGAGCCGAAGGCAGAGGCTTTAACCCACTGAGCCACCCAGGCGCCCCGGATTTCCTACTTTTTTAAGGCCAAATAATACTCCACTGTATTTTCTTTATCCATTCATCTGTGACTGGACATTTGTTTCCACACCATGACTCTTGTGAAAAATGCTGCAATGAATATGGAAATGCAATTATCTCTTTGTGATTCTCATTTCAGTTCTTTTGGATAAATACTCAGGAGTGGGATTCCTGAATCATATGGTAATTCTCTTTTAAATTTTTTGACGAACCTCTATACTATTTTCCATAGTGGCTGCACTATTTTACATTTTCACCAACAAAGTACAAGGGTTCCAATGCTTCCATAACCTTGCCAACACTCTTTTTTTTTTGATAATAGCCATCCTAACAGGGTGAAGTGATAGAACTGTGTGATTTTAGTGTGCAATACCCTTACAACTAGTGCCTCTGAGCATCTTTTCCTATATCCGTTTGACACTTGTATGTCTTCTTTGGAGAAGTATCCATTCAAATTCTTTGAGCATTTTACAACAGGTTATTATTTTTTTTGTGCTATTGAGTTGTAGTTCCTTATACATCTTGGAAATTAACCCCTTTGATATACAGTTTGCAATTATTTTCTTGAATTCTGCAGGATCTTTTCTCTCTGTTGTTAGTTTGTTATGCAGAGAAAAACACGAAGTCCCACTTGTCCAGTTTTGCTTTTGTTGACTTTTAGTATTATAACCTAGAAATCACTGCCAAGATCAGTATCATGAAGCTTTCCTATTATATTTTCTTCTAGTTATTTTATAGTTTAAGGTCTTTGAGATTATTTTCTTTTTGTATGCTTTATTGTTTTGCATTTATTGTGTGTGTTTTTTTAAAGATTTTATTTATTTATTTGACAGAGAGAGAGAGATCACAAGTAGGCAGAGGCAGGCAGAGAGAGAGGGGGAAGCAGGCTCCCCGCTGAGCAGAGCCTGATACGGGGCTCGATCCCAGGACCCTGAGATCATGACCTGAGCCAAAGGCAGAGGCTTTAACCCACTGAGCCACCCAGGCACCCCTGTTTTGCATTTAGATATCCAGTTTTCCCAACACTATTTGTTGAAGACACTCTCTGATCCCTACTTATATTTTTGGCACTCTAGTTTCTGGATTGCTCACAAAGGGAATTTGTCTCTGCATTATCGCTGACTCAGTATGTTTATGGGGGTAGAGGAGGGTCCAAGGCTTCTATTCTGCCATCTTGCTGATGTCATGTCTCACCACGTATATCTTTTAACACTCAAAGTTTTATGGGGCACCTGGGTGGTTCAGTCAGTTAAGCATCTGCCTTCAACTCAGATCATGATCCTGGAGTGCTGGGATGGAGTCCCACATTGGGCTCCCTGCTCATCAAGGAGTCTCCTTCTCCCTCTTCTTCTGCCCCTGCTCTCTCTCTCACTTACTCTAATAAGTAAATAAAATCTTAAAAAAAAAAACAGAACAAAACACTGTTTTACTTTTCGCCGATTTTTGTCTTTATATTTGAAGTGTATTTTTTTCTAATTTTTACATTTCTTCTGAACTTGTGGCTCATAGTGGCACACCAACTTTGTAAATCAGTTATTTTAGATGAAGAATCACCATTTCCTAAATAATATACTACCATGTGTGACTCTGGGGACAAGGTAGGGAGGGAAGAGCAGAGACAAGAAATATACCTTAAATAGAACTATTGATGTAATTTTATATAATACAAGTTGAATAATGGGGTAAATGACTAAATGTATAGTTTTATTTCTTATTACACAAATATTAATCAGGCAGCCAGTAGTGAGATGCCAAGTACTCTAAGACAAATTCTCTTGAGGATAGTTCCTCAGATTTTTAGTGTATGTAAGAATTGACTGCACAGTTTATTAAAAAATGCAGATTTTCAGGCTAAACTCCAGATTTTAATTTAGTAGGACTGAGATGGAGTCTAGGAATCTGCAAATTACTGACCAACTCAGTGACCCTGATAAGAGACAATGAGATTACTATGGAGTTAGGCATACCCTTTTTTTCTTATTTGAACTCAATAAATGGATGATGGGTACTATAAAATGAACATTAGACAATCCAAGTAGAGGCAAGAACAAGCCAAGGTGTTTTAGCCTATCTTAAGGGGTTCAGATTAGAAAAGGCCTTTGGTATCAAATTAAAAAACCTACGATTAGAATCTTGAAACCATCTAAGGTTTCAGAGTAGGGGAATAATACTCTGAAAAATTTTAAAAGGAATGTTGATTGGATGGGATGAGTTGTAAGTTGGAAAGCCAGGGAGAAGGTGTAGAGTAAGGTGATAAAGGTAAGCAGCAAGGAGGAGGTACAGACAATAGAAAATAAAATGTCAGAAGTCATGCTGGTAAAAAATATTGACGTTTGCTTCACATATCTAAGAATAGGAAGTTAATACTAAATACATTAAAAATATTCATTACAAACATAATAATAACAGCAATAATAGCAACAACAATAATAAAAATACTAAGAATGAAATAACTTTTAACAGGTCATTCAGATGTTTACTTGCATCATTCTGGAAACTCCATAGGAGCTCAACAGCAATTTGTATTGCCTAGAAGAATTATCAAAAAGAGGTATTAGTCTCCTAAGTTAAAACTAATCCATCAGTCATTATAAACTAAAAACAGACATTTCTTGTCTTCTATAAAGTAGGTGAAGCAATGTTTGCATTCTGTAGCATAATTATATTTCTATTTAAAAACATTTTTTTAAAGTTTTATTTAAGTAATCTCTATACCCAATGTGGGGCTCGAACTCATGATCCTGAGATCAAGAGCTGCATTCTCCTCCAACTGAGCCAGCCAGGTGCCCCACATAATTATATTTCTTCATTCACTATTTCAACCAATGTTGATTTATTGTCAAAGATAAAAAGATTCATAGTCAAAAAAGAAAACTTTCCTCCACACCTACAAATTTGACATTTAGGTTAAAATTTTAAGGATATGAAAGAGACAATTCTGGGGGTGGGGTGGGGTTAGATGAATATGTGGGAGCAAAAAAATCAGACAAGGCTTCAAGGAAGATGGGACCTAAACTAGGCTTGAAGGTGGGACCAGGACATGTGGAAAATAGAGAGTACAGTAGGAAAGAAAAGGCATTTTACACAAATATCTTAGTATGGATTTTGTACATCAGAAATTGTCAACAAATTATCACAGTTCATAAAAAAGGATAACTTGGGAAATGCTGTGAAAGCCAATCCAAAGGAAGATGTCACTTATATATTTATTCATTTTTTACCTTCTTTCAGTGGTGTTTTGAGAGCAAAATTTTCTTTGCTTTCATGAAGAAAAGCCTTTGAAGGATCAAAATGTTTGATACCAAGAACTTTATTCAATTCCTCCTGAAGTTTTGTCTCACTTTGTTTTCTTTTAGCAAGCTGAGAGCGGAGTTTTGACACCTCCTATGTAAGAAAAATATAGACAATAAACAATCATTAAAGTTCATGTTGGTGAAATGTGTTATCCTTGTTACTGACAAATTCCAAAGTTGTTCTTTTACCAAATTAAAAGGCAAAAATCACTACTAGATATAGGCTTTAAGACTTACAAATTAAAAATGACTCTGAAGGGCTGTGACAAAGATGAGACATTTAAATCTTCTTGCCACTCTACAGTGACAAAGCTGTTTCTGATAAAAGTTCATCTCCAAATTAAATGCAGAGATCAACCTCTGGAATGACAGCATGAGAAGCTCCACTAACCTGCTTCCCAGTGAAACTAAAAATTATAAAAAAAGGCAACCATTTAAAGCCTATAAAAATGGTCCGCAGGCAAAATGGCCAATGAAGAAATCTCTATTCAAGCAAATCTAGAAAAATATGGTAAATAAAGGCAAGGGTCTGTGTATCTGAAGCAACCCTGCCCCCTAGCAAGGTGAAAACCCTGCACCAGACAGCTGCAGTCAAGAATATGGGGCCCTCTCTTCTTCCAGCACCCAGAGGCTTTTCCTGCAAGAGCAGGACATCAGCATTTCTCATCTCATCCCCAGCTACCTGTTGCTAAGGCCACGTCCCAAGTAAATGTGACTGAGAAGTGAAGGATCCTTTCTTCTGTAGAATGAAGGGCTCTACCGGAGGAGCTGTGTGCTGAAAATGCTGGGACCCTGATCACCTTTGCCCTGGCTCATGAGGTGATGACTCCATGCCAGGAGACACAAGCTGAGGGAACCTCAGGCTGTTCCCCTTTCCCCTCTCCCCCAAGTCCACCAAGCACTCAGTTCCTGTGCCACATCTGTCACTCAGAGAAAAGCTGGTCATTTTCTCCAACTTCAGCTCCAGAACCTTGTCTCAGAGATTTTATCTGGGGGTGGGGGTGGGGGTGGGGAGGAGGAAATAGGCTATAAAACACATAGCTCCCAAGTTCTTGCTAAAGGGGCTGATTTTACTTGGAACAGAATTGAGAGAAGTTTAAGCTGAGGGGTGCTCTGAATAATCATAGAGCTGGTGGTGAAAGAGAACTGGGAGGTGATTCAAAAGGTAGGCTAAACTGCAGGTTTAAAACTGGTGAATAAGACAGCTGGGTGAAGCCCTTCTGGAGTCAGAACATAATCACTAACCTCAGACACAATTCAGTGAAAGAGCCAGAATTTAATTGGGTTAGTTTGTAGAGCAATTATATACCAGGGCACTGCTGCAAATAATAAGAGCAATAAGCAACTAGTAATCTAGCAACTAGCAGAGTTTAACAAGTGATCAGGGAAATAGAGGAAGACAGCCCTACCCAAATCAGTGTCATGCCAGGGTGATTGTGGGCATATTCTAAACCGAACCTCCCTGAGTAGCAACATCAGAGGGTCAACACTGCTGGGGGTGGAGAGAAGGAATAGAATTCATTGGCACAATCCAGCCAATTACTAAACAAATGAACAAGAAAATAATAACAGGCCTGGAAGAAGAGGGCTGTAATGAGAAGTGCTACAATATGTAATCTAAAATAGCCACTGACAAAAATGTACAAATACACAGGAAAGCATGACCTATACAATGGAAAAAAGAAGGGGACAAAAACTGCCTGCAAGAGTAACCCTTACCTCACACTGTACATAAAACCCTCAAATGGATCAATGACCTAAATGTAAAAGCTAAAACTAAAACTCTTAGAAGAAAACAGGGATAAATCTTCATGATCTAGGATTTGGCAAAGGATTGTTAAATGCCAAAGAACAAGAGACAAAGGAAAAAAGAGATCTACTGGGCTTTGACAAAATTTTGTGCTTCAATGAACATCATTAAGAAAATGAAACGACAGGGGCACCTGGGTGGCTCAGTGGGTTAAAGCCTCTGCCTTCAGTTCAGGTCATGATCTTAGGGTCCTGGGATCGAGGCCCGCATTGGGCTCTCTGCTTGGCGGGGAGCCTGCTTCCCCCCCTCTCTCTGCCTGCATCTCTGCCTACTTGTGATCTCTCTCTGTGTCAAATAAATAAATAAAATAAAATAAAAAAAAAAGAAAGTGAAACGACAATGTACAGAATGAGAGAAAACATTTTCAAGTAATACATCTGATAAGGAACAAACACATATAAAGAACCCTCATAATTTATTAAAAACAAAAAAACAGTAATCCAATTAAAAAAGGGTAAAGGATATGAATAGATAGTTCCTCCAGGAAAGATATACAAATGGCCGATAAGCACATGAAAAATGGTCAACATCATTAGTCATCAGGAAAATGCAAGTCAACCACAATTAGGTGTCTCTTCACATCCACTAGTATGGTCAGAATGAAGAAATCAGGTAACAAGAAGTGTTGGTGAGAATGTGGAAAAACTGTAACCCTCATATATTGTAAGTAGAATATAGAAATATATAGCTGCTTTGGAAAACAGTTCCTCAAACGAATAAACACAAAGTCACCAAGTTACCAAGCAATTTCACTTGTAAGTATAACCTAAGAGAAACCAAAATATATGTCCACACAAGGACTTGCATATGAATGTTTATAGTAGTATTATTCATAATAGCTCAAAGGTGGAAAGAAGTAAAATGTCTGTCAACTGACAAATGGATAAATAAAATGTGACGTACCACAAAATGAAATATTATTAGGTCATAAAGAATGAAGTACTGCTACATGCTACAACATGGATGAACTTTGAAAGCACTGTTAATCAAAAGAAGCTAGTTACAAAAGACCATATATTATTTGAGTGCACAAACAGGAAATATCCAGAACAGAGAAACTTACAGAAACAGAAAACAGATTAGTGGTGGGAGGGGTGAATGAGGAGATGGGGGAGATGACAGTTAAAAGGTAAGGGTTTTCATTTTGAGGTGATACAAATGTTCTAAAATTGACTGGAGATGGCTGCATATCTGTGAATGTACTAACACCACTGATTTAAAGACTTTAAATGGGTGAATTGTATGGTATGTGAATTATATCTTAATAAAGCTGTTAAAAAAAACCATAAATGCCTAACTAATCTCTCTCTCTCTTTTTTTAAAAAAGATTTATTTATTTATTTCACAGAGAGAGGCAGGTCACAAGTAGGCAGAGAGGCAGGCCGATAGAGAGGAGGAAGCAGGCTCCCCGCCGAGCAGAGAGCCCGATGGGCTCAATCCCAGGACCCCGAGACCACGACCTGAGCCAAAGGCAGAGGCCTTACCCCACTGAGCCACCCAGGCGCCCCACTAATCTCTTTTTCTTAAGTAATCTCTACATACCCAATGTGGGCTTGAACTCATGACCCTGAGATCAAGAGTCACATGCTCCACCAACTGAGCCAGCCGGGGACCCCAAATGTTTAAACTATTTTTGAAGACTGCTTGTCTTTATATTTGTTTATACCAAGGACTTCACTATTTTGCAAATAGAAATGGATGTGTAGAGCTTTATTAACTCTTCCAGTTACACTAGTGATTTCCAATATACTAAGGAGGTAGTTGGAAACCTGAGAAGATTAACAGCCATCTGCTCAACATTCTAAAATAAATCTGTAATTCTCAGATGGATGTTCCTCTATAAACTTAGTTTTTTCTGATAACAAAGTCCTTCCTTAAATTTTATAGTTAGAATAACAAATGCCCCACCCTAATACCTTCAAGAGAACAGTGTTATTTTACAAACCGATTTGAGTTGGCTATTTTCATCTTTCAGTTTCACAACATGCTTGATTTTTTGCTTTAGATTTTGATGACCGAGTAATTTAGCATACGAATCTCTTAGTTTATTTAGTTGTTCCTGAGCTGCACCATGTTCATTCAACAAAGCCTGTTTCTCAGCTTCAAATGCATCCAGTTGTAGCTGAAAAAGAGTTTTTTTTAATAGATTTAGAAATGTTAAATTTACTTGTCTCATATAAACTACAAAGGAAACTCAAGTACCAAAAAAAATGATAGATGAAAACAGATCATGATGGCATATTCTCAGGGCTCTCCATAAATTCTGTGAGACTCTTTAAAAAAATGTTGGTGTATTTCATTTCTAAGATCACTAAAACAGAGGGAAAGAAGGTAGGCTAGCTAGCCTAATCTGTATATCAGCTGGATCACTGTATTATAATCAATACTGTCCTTCCACTTTTTTAAGTGGTGAGATTAGCATTTATCCTAAGATCAGTATATTAATTTGAGAAACGCAGAAAGATCATAACAAAATTAAGGATCACAGATTTACATAAATTATCAAAAATTTATAGCAGGACAGCCTTCTAGCTATTACGTCTCTTATTAGAAGGTAATTTTTAGCCTATAAAGACTACACAAAAAATGTATGCATAATAATTTTAAAAAATTTATAAGTCGGGATGCCTGGGAGGCTCAGTTGGTTAAGCCGCTGCCTTCAGCTCAGGTCGTGATCCCAGGGTCCTGGGATCGAGTTCCGCATCAGGCTCCTTGCTCAGCGGGGAGCCTGCTTCTTTCTCTGCCTCTTTCTGTCACTCTGCCTGCTTGTGATCTCTCTCTCTCTCTCTCTGACAAATAAATCAGTAAACCTTGAAAAAAAAATTTATGTCTCCTTTATTAGGAGTTAAATTGGCACTGTAAATATAAAACAAAATGATCTTTCAGAAAAATCAAGTCACTGTGGTGACTGTGACAGGGAACAAAGTGAATGCCTAAAACAAACACAAGTGAGTATAGTCCCAATTGACAAACCTGAAAAGGTTTCGTTTTATTATATAGTTCTTCATAAAGGAGACGCCACTTATTCATTTCCTCAGTTAACTCTGCCACTGTGTTTTCTTTTCCAGCTTTCCTGTAAGGGGAAATGAAAACTTAAAAACATAGTGCATTAGAAAAAATAACTGAGGTTATATGGCAGTTAGGTTCTAAACCTAGATTACCTTGCTTCTTCCTCTTCCAGTTGTTTCTTGAACTCTTCACTTTGTTGCATGAGTTGGTTTTGCAAATCAGTTATTGTTTTAAGAGAAGAGACTGTGATTTCTTTAATTTCTGCTTCTTTAAGTGATGATTTGGTCTGCAGATCTAGAAGCATCCTTGAGTTTGAGAGAGAAGAGTCCTCTAAACATTTTATAGCCATTTTAGTAACTTTTCCCCTTTCTTTTACTTAAAAAAACAAAACAACAAACAAACCCAAGGAACTCTCCAAAGATTGTACATTTTTAAGTATGTAAAACCCTTAATTTGTAATTGAAGATCACCCAAAGCAAGTCATGAAATTATAATTTCCTGCATCACTTAGTAGCTAGCTTTTAACAACATTAAATTATCTTAATGGTTCTAAAGCTACAAGTATGGACAGATGTTAGTTCTCCCACATACCTTGCATATTCTTGATTTGCATTCTCAGCTGCCAATATCTGATGATGAATGTCCTCTGCATTTTTCTCGGCCTTGGCCACTTTTTCCTGAAGTGATGAATTCTCCAGCTTAAGATCTTCTATCTCACTAGCTGTTAATGCTTTATAGCTTATTAAAAGAAAATAAAAAGTTGAAAGATTTTCTAACTATGCACGATAAACATATAGGTCATTAGTTTATATGTTATACAGATTAAGGTAACACAAACAAAACCTTATAAACCATGCATTTATAGAGGTAAGAGTTCAGTATTCTGAGGTCAGTTCTAATGGGCTTATATGGCATATGTTGTTCATTCAAAGAAAAAAAAATCAAATGCCTATTATGTGTATAAAGTATACCAAACGTGAAAATTACTCCAAAACAAATAAATATATGATACCTGCACCTTAATTATTACAGAGTTTATGCTCCTGTGGGGAAGACAAGGAAATGCCTCTCCAGGTCTTTGTAAAAAAATGGGAAAATATATGTATAATAAAACTTATGTTGAAAACTAGAGGGGCTTCTGTGTAGCTCAGTGTCGGCCTTCAGCTCAGGTTATGATCTGAGTCCTGGGACGGAGCCCTGCAAAGGGGCTCCTGGCTTAGCTGGGAGTCTGCTTAGCCCTCTCCTTCACCTCTCCCCCACACGTGTGCATATGCACACGCTCTTTCCCTCTCTCTCTCATAAATAAGTGTATAAAAAAAATTAAAAAAAAAAACAAAACTAAAGAGCACCTTAAGCTGACAAAACAGGGGGATGTACTGTTTTTGGTGATTCAGAAAAGGCCTTTCTGAGGAATTATGGTTAGGCTGAGATATGATGGGTAAAGAAAAGTCACCTTGGTTCAGGTGAAAGTGTTTCAGTTAACTGAAGAGAGGCATATGTGCTCTGAGGCGGGTAGAACACAGTGAGGCTGGAACGTAATGAAGAAGAGATACAGAAGCTAGAGGCATGAGGCCAGTCATCACTGTGTGCACCTCAGCCCAGGTGTGTGATTAAGGATGGTTAGACTACAGACTTGGCAATGGAAAGATGTGAAATCTCTTTTGAAGGCAGAATTGCAAATTTCATGAAATAGGCTGGATGCTGGGAGAAGGGGAGAGAAAATGATTATAGATGACTCTCAGATTTATGGAACCAGAAGCTGGGAAGAGGAAGATGTCATTGACATCTTGACAATGTCATTGACATTGAAATAAAAAGGAATGAGGGGAGAGGTAAAAAGAGGCAGAAAGAAAATCAAGAGTTGTTTCAGACAGGTTAATGGTACCTGGTCGGGAGATATCTACTTGGAGATGTCAAGTAGGTGGCTGCATATATGGGTATAAAGCTGAAAGAAAAGATCTGGTTTGAAGAAATAAATTTGAATGCATACTGATGGTGAGTGAAGTCAGAGAATGGCTAAAAACTTCCTAAGGCACAATTTTTCAAAGCAGCAGAAAAGGAAATCCTTTCAAAGGGTTGAAAACAGTACTAAAATATAATTTGTATTTATGCTTGGACATATATAAATTAGAAATATATATCCACATATACATTATACATACTCATATACATTATATGCAGGTTATACATATGTAAAAACAAAAATAAATTTGATCCCTGTATCATTGCACACACACAAATCTAGGTGGAAAAATGAAACTTAAAAAAAAAATAGGTAAATACCTTAAAAATCTTCTTGGGATAAAAAGAAGTTCTTAAACTACATGTAAACATGTTTATATAAAAATCTATAAATTTGAACATTAAAGTTGGGATGCCAGGTGGCTCAGTTCGTGGGGCATCTGACTCTTGATTATGGCTTGGGTCATGATCTCAGGGTTGTCTGATCAAGTCCCGTGCAGGGCTCCATGCTCAGTGGGGAGTCTGCTTCTGTCCCTCTTCTTCTGCCCCTCTCCTGCCTTGCATGTACTCTCTCTCTCTCAAATAAATAAATCTTTTTTTTTTTTTTTAAGATTTATTTATTTATTTGACAGAGAAAGACACAGCGAGAGAGGGTACACAAGCAGAGGGAATGGGAGAGGGGGAAGCAGGCTTCCCGCCGAGCAGAGAGCCCGATGTGGGGCTCGATCCCAGGACCCCGAGATCATGCCCTGAGCCGAAGACAAATGCCTAATGACTGAGCCACCCAGGCGCCCCTGAAATAAATAAATATTTAAAAAAAAAAGTTAAATTAAAGAATTTCCATTCATCAGAAGAAACCATAAAAAAAATGAAAAAATAAGCCACATTTTGGTAGAAGATATCTGCAATCCATATTACTGATAAAAACTTTACAATCAGGAAAAGATAGTAAACCTATAAGAAATGAATAAAAGTCATATATAAGCCTTTTATACAAAAAGGAAAGTGGATCCCCCCAAAAAAAAAAAAAAAAAAAAGTGGATCATCCCCAGGAAAAAGCCATTTTACACTAAGTACATTGGTAAAATTTAAGAAATCTAACAAGCTTTGGAGAGGAAGTAAATCAACGGTTGCCCATACAACCCTAGTGAAAGTGTAGATTCTCCCTGCCACTTTGTAAAGCAATTGGGCATTAAATTTTAAAGTTGAACAATCACATACATAGGACCTCAGAGTAATTCTTATACATGTATACTAGGAGACTATAAGAACATTCCTGAGAATACTGTTAATAGTAACAAAAGATTCTACGAAAATTCTAAAGATCTAATATCTATTCTTCTCAAACTATTCCAAAAAAATAGAAGAGGAAGGAAAACCTGCAAATTCATTCTGTGAGCCAGTATCACCCAAGTACGAAAACCAGATAAAGACACCACAAAAGAAGAGAACCAGAGGCCATTATCTCTCATAAATATAGACACAAAAATCATCAACAAAATATTAGCAAACTGATTCCAACAGTACATTAAAAAAATTAAACACTGGGGCGCCTGGGTGGCTCAGGTCAAGATCCCAGGGTCCTGGGATCGAGCCCCGCATCGGGCTCGCTGCTGGGCAGGAAGCCTGCTTCTCCCGCTACCATTCCCTCTGCTTCGGTTCCCTCTCTCGCTGTGTCTCTCTCTGTCAAATAAATAAAATCTTAAAAAAAAAAAAAAAATTAAACACCATGGGCACGTGGGATTTATTCCCAGGATGCAAGGGTGGTTCAATATTCACAAAGCAGTCAAAATCACATCAATAAGAGAAAGGATGAAAATCATATGTTCATTTCAACAGAAGCAGAAAAATATTTGACAAAGTACAACATCTATTCATAATAAAAACTCCCTGCACAGTAGGTCTGGAGGGAACATATCTCAACATAATAAAGGCCTTTTAAGAAAAACCCACAGACCAAACTAGGAGCTGGTTCTTTGAAAGAATTAATAAAATTGATAAACCCTTGGCCAGACTTATCAAAAAGAAGAGAGAAAGGACCCAAATTAATAAAATCATAAATGAAAAAGGAGAAATCACAACCAACACCAAAGAAATACAAACAATTATAAGAACATATTATGAGCAACTATACGCCAGCAAATTAGACAACCT
>CM053607.1:44407621-44449095 GCA_028646535.1 Procyon lotor | reverse complement strand
CTGGAGGGTATTATGCTAAGCGAAATAAGTCAGTCAGAGAAAGACAAGTATCACATGATCTCTCTGATATGAAGAACTTGATAGGCAAGGCAGGAGTTTGGGGGGGTGGGGGAGAGAAATGAAACACGAAGGGATGGGGAGGGAGACAAACCATAAGAGACTCCTAGACTCAAGAAATGAACTAAGGGTGGCTGGGGGGCGTGGTGGGGTAGGGATAGGGTGGCTGGGTTGGGGACAATGGGGAGGGTATGTGCTGTTCAGTGCTGTGAGGTGTGTAAGCCCGAAGATTCACAGACATGTACCCTGGGGCAAATAATACATTATATGTTAATAAAAATTTAAAAAAAAAAAAAAATATGTAACTACCTTAAATTTACCTAATTAGTCCATACAACAAGGACTTACTACATGCTAAGTTTTTCTATATGAATTCTATGTCAAAACCTAATTAGTAATATCTTTATTTTTCAAATGAGAAAACTTGAAATCAGAGATTAAGACACCTGCCCAGCTGGTCCCTCTGAGTGTCGAAATATATTCATTGTGTGATAATATTTCATTTCATTAAATATATTTCAATTTCAAAAAAAAAAAAAAAAAAAGAAAAACCCACAGACATCAGAGCCAGTAGGGAAAACTGAGAGCTTTTCCTTTAGGAAGAGCTCTTCATTTAAGAAAAGAGCTTTTCTTTTAAGATCAGGAACAAGACAAGGATGTCCACTCCACCACTTTTATTCAACACAGTACTGGAAATCCTAGCTACAGCAATTAGACAACAAAAAGAAATAAAAGGTATCCAACTGGTAAGTGAAACTCTATTTGCAAATGACATGAAATTATGTATAGAAAACTCTAAAGACTACCAAAAAACTACTAGAACTGGGGCGCCTGGGTGGCCCAGTGGGTTAAAGCCTCTGCCTTCAGCTCAGGTTATGATCTCGGGGTCCTGGGATCGAGCCCCGCATCAGGCTGTCTGCCCCGCAGGGAGCCTGCTTCCCCCCCCCTCTCTGCCTGCCTCTCTGCTTACTTGTGATCTCTCCCTCTCTCTCTGTGCCAAATAAATAAATAAATCTTTAACAAACAAACAAACAAACAAAAACTACTAGAACTGATAAATGAATTGAGTAAAGTCACAGGATGCAAAACTAATGTACAGAAATGTACTGTATTCCTATACACTAATAATGAAGCAGCAGAAAGAGAAATTAAGAAAATACCATTTATAATTGTACCAAAAACAATATCTAGGAATAAACTTAACAAAGAAGTGAGAAACCTGACTCTGAAAACTATAAAACATTGATAGAAGAAATTCAAGATGACACAAAGAAATGGAAAGACATTCCATGCTCATAAGTTGAAAGAACAAATATTGTTAGAATGTCTATACTGCCCAAAGCAATCTACAGATGTAATGCCATCCCTATCAAAATACTGAAAGCATTTTTCACAGAACTAGAACAAATAATCCCAAAATGGGTGTACATACAGAACCACAAAGACCTCGAACAGTCAAAGCAATCTTGAAAAACAAAACTTGAGGTACCACAACTCCAGATTTCAAGTTATATTACAAAGTGGTTGTAATTAAAACAGTATGGTACAGGCATAAAAATAGACATAGAGATCAATAAGACAGAACAGAAAATCTAGAAATAAACCCACAATTACACAGTCAATTAATCTTGGACAAAGGAGGAAGGAATGCACAATGGGAGAAAAACAATGTCTTCAATAAATGGTGTTGGTAAAACTGGATAGCTACATGCAAAAGAATGAAACTGGACTGCTTTCTTTGAGCATACACAAAAATAAACTCAGAATGCATTAAAAACCTTAATGTGAGACCTGAAACCATAAAATCCTTGAAGAGAACATCGCACTAATCTGACATGGGTTGTAGTAATATTTTTCTAGATATAGTCTCCTGAGGCAAGGGGAATGAAAGCAAAATAAACTATTGGGACCTCATCAGAATAAAACGTTTTGGCACAGCAAGGGAAACAATCAACAAAACCAAAAGGCAACCTATTGAGTAGAAGAAGATATTTGCAAATGACATATCTGATGATGAGTTAGCACCCAAAATATATAAAGAACTGATACGACTCAATATTTAAAAAACAAATAGTGCAATTAAAAAATGAGCAGAACACAAGAACAGAAATTTCTCCAAACAAGAGATCCAGATGGCTAACAGACACATGAAAAGATGCTCAATATGACTCACCATCAGGGAAATGTAAATCAAAACTACAATGAGATATTACCTGATACTTACCAGAATGACTAAAATAAAAAACACAAAAAACAAATGTTGACAAGGATGCGGAAAGAAAGGCACCCTCTTGCACTACTGTCGGGTATGTAAACTGGTTGCAGCCACTGCGCAAGACAGTATAGATGTTCATCAAAAAATTAAAAATAGGGGTGCCCGAGTGGCAGTGGGTTAAGCCTCTGCCTTCAGCTCAGGTCATGATCTCAGGGTCCTGATAAGCCCCGCATCGGGCTCTCTGCTCAGCGGGGAGCCTGCTTCCCTCCCTCTCTCTCTGCCTGCCTCTCTGCCTACTTATGATTTCTCTCTCTCTGTCAAATAAATAGATACAATCTTTAAAAAAAAAATTAAAAATAGAAATATCCTACAACCCAGTATTCACACTACTGGGTATCTTCCCCCTAAATACAAAAGCACTAATTCAAAGGGATACATGCACCCCTATGTTTATGGCAGTACTATCAACAAGAGCCAAACTACTACAGAAGTGGCCCAAGTGTCCACTGAGAGATGAATGCATACAAAAGATGTGGTAGATATATACAATGGAATATTATTCAGCCATAAAAAAAGAAATGAAATCTTGCTATTTGCAACAACATGGATAGAGCCAGAGAATACGATGCTAAGTACAGTAAGTCAGAAAAAGAAAAACACCATATGATTTCATTCATGTGGAATTTAAGAAACAAGCAAAAATAAGTGAAGAGAGATTAACCACGAAGCACTACAGAGAATAAAATGATTGTTACCAGAAGGGTGGATGGGGACATGGGTTAAATAAGGAAGGGGGATTAAAGAGTACGCTTAAAATGATGAAAAAAGATAAAATAAATAATAAAAGAAATGAAAAAACACCCAAAAGCCCAAAGTGAGAATGGGTAAATCGTGGTATATTAATAAAATCAAATATTCTACAGCAGTTACTATGAATAAACTGTAACCTCAGTTAATAATGTGATTCAATTCTTGAAACATACATAATGCAGAATATAAAGACAAGTCTCAGGAAATGCCACACAGCATAATGACATTTTTTGGCAAGATTCAGGAAAAAGGCAAAATTACAAAATACATTTGTATGGATATACATGCTATAAAATTATACACAGGAAAAATTGAGGAAATTATTAATGTAGGCTTTAAATGGTGTTCTTTTTTGGTGGAAAGCAGGCAGATGGGATAGTAGAGGAACTCCTATGTAATATCGAGTTGTTGAAATTCTTTGGCTTACTGGTTTGGTTGTTTTTTTTAATTGACACATATATGTTGATTTTATGTTTTATAATTTATGTGTTGTATACCTATTGTATTTATTAAATATATTAAGAGATATATAAAAAAGAGATATATAAAAATGCTCTAAATATAATAAAAATATTTGTATCAATATGCTCTCAATGTGAGATGCACACAAATTTCTTAAATTATCCCTGTAATTTGTAGTTCCTCCCCAAAATAAACTTTTTTTTTTTTAAAGGCAAATAAGTAGATAGGATAGGAAGTGAGGAAATGGATACAGTAGGTATAAAGAATCTTCTATCAAGACAATCTGGAGAGGTGCCTGGGTGGCTTGGTGGGTTAAAGCCTCTGCCTTCGGCTCGGGTCGTGATCTCAGGGTCCTGGGATGGAGCCCCACATCAGGCTCTCTGCTCGGCGGGGATGCTTCCCCCTCTTTCTGCCTGCTTCTCTGCCTACTTGTGATCTCTCTCTCTCTCTGTCAAATAAATAAATAAAATCTTTAAAAAAAAAAAAAGACAATCTGTAAAGATGAGTACAATTTTGGATTAAGGAGGGTGTTAGGAGTTAGAGGTGTTGCTGGATAGTTGCAAAAGGAAGTGGGGGGGGTCAAAGGAATTAATAAAATTTATGTATTTTAAAGATTTTATTTATTTATGTGAGAGAGAATGTGTGAGTGGTTTGGGGGGAGGAGAGGAAAGGACAGAAGGGCAGGGAGAGGAAGAGGGAAAGAATCTCAAGCAGACCCCATCTTGAGCGTGGAGCCTAAAGTGGGGCTTGATCTCATGACCCTGAGATCAAGACCTGAGCTGAAACCAAGAGTCTGATGCTTAACTGACTAAGCCACCCAAGCATCCCTAAAACTTATATATTTTTTATATATACATATTTTTTAATTAATTTATTTGAGAGAGTATGTCAGCAGGGAGAGGGCAGAAGGGAAGGGAAGGAGGGAGGGAGAGAGGGGAGTGGGGGAGGGGGGAGGGAGGGAGAGAGAGAGAGAGAGAACGAACAACAGACTCCCTGCTGAACGTGGGGCTCGATCTTATTACCCTGAGATCATGACCTGAGCCGAAATCAAGAGTCAAGACGCTTACATGACTGAGCTACTCAGATGCCCCTAAAATTTATGTATTTTATTTTATTTTTAAGATTTCATTTATTTATTTGAAAGAGAGAGAATGTGACAGAGAACATGAGAGTGGGGAGGGTCAGATGGAAAGTAGCCTCCATCTGAGCAGGGAGCTTGATGTGGGACTCGATCCTGGGACTCCAGGATCATGACCTGAGGCAAAGGCAGTCACTTAACCAACTCAGCCACTCAGGTGCCCCTAAAATTTATGTATTTTAAACATAAATGCACATTAACAAGTTTTAATACTGACTGGGACAAATTCAGTAGAAAGGTTGAAAAGGACAAATGGAATAATGTCACTGAAGGCTAAAAGACTGGAATACTCCTCCTGTAATAGGTGGGACAATAGGAGAAGCAGAAATGCAGGTGTGTTTACAGGTCTGGTAATGAGGAGATAAAACCTTAAAAATTCTTTGTGAGGTGTCAGGAGAGTAAGTAAGACAGAAGTGCCAAAGGTTTGGAGTGTATGAAATTTGAAGGGGGTGGCAGGAAAGGAAATTTGTATATATAGTAAGATTACCAGGTGATAATCCTAAATGCCCATTTATGGTTGTTAATTATTTAGAGTAATACCAACGACTCTATTTGTGTGATTATTTTTTCAGATTTTGTTAAACATACCTCCCCACTCATATTATATGTGAGAGTGCAGGGTCCCGATAAAAATACCTTTCAAACTGAGCAGTAACATCTCCAAGGTTTTGCACTGTACTATCATACTTCTCTTGTAAAAGCAGGGTAGTCTGACTGTGAGCAGCATTTATTTTTTCCAGTTCCGCTTCTTTCCTAAGGAACAATTAAAAGATAAGACACCAATTACAAATCATTATTCTAAGGAAGGGATTAGTATTTACCATTTGACACTGTGAATCATGCGTCCAATGTCTGCATCTTTGTATAGAGTACTGGATAGCCTAGCTCTAACTTCAGCATCTGCTTCTTTTTTTTTTTTTAAGATTTTTATTTATTTATTTGACAGAGGGAGAGAGATCACAAGAAGGCAGAGAGGCAGGCCGAGAGAAAGGGGGAATCAGGCTCCCTACCGAGCAGAGAGCCCGATGTGGGGCTTGATCCCAGGACCCTGAGATCATGACCCGAGCCGAAGGCAGAGGCCTTAACCCGTTGAGCCACTCAGGCACCCCTACGGTCTGCTTCTAATAGCATGTTTACTTATATGCTAACTTCTCTTCTGGCTTCATCTTCTTTCCTGACCTTATCTAACTTTTGTTTTATCATAATTTATTCATTTCTAAATTTATCTTTCAATATTACATGTACTTATATAGGTAGCTAAAACATTCTTTTTGGAAGAAGGTCGGGTAAAAAGACTAAAGCAATCTTAACAGTAGCAACCAAAACTAAAGAAAATTATCAGTTAAAAAACATTTGGATTGATGGGGCACCTGGGTGGCTCAGTCATTTAGAGTCTGTCTTTGGCTCAGATCATGATGCTAGGATCCTAGGAACAAGCCCCACATCAGACTCCCTGGTTGGTGGGAAGCCTGCTTCTTCCTCTTTCACTGCCCCTGCTCGTGTTCCCTTTCTTTTTGCTATGTCTCTGTCAAATAAAACAAACAAAGAAACAAACAAATAAATAAAAGATCTAAAAAACCCCAACACTTGGATTGAATAAAGTCTCTGCATTTAAATATTTAAAAAATACCAAGTGTCTTTAACTATACTTGGTATTTCTTTTTTTTTTTTTTTAAGATTTTATTTATTTGACAGAGAGAGTGAGATCACAAGTAGGCAGAGAGGCCGGCAGAGAGAAAATGGGAGAAGCAGGCTCCCCACTGAGCAGAGAGCCTGATGCAGGGCTCCACCCCAGGACCCTGAGATCACGACCTGAACCGAAGGCAGAGGCTTTAACCCACTGAGCCACCCAGGTGCCCCTACACTTGGTATTTCTTTGAAAAAAGTTTATAGGGGTGCCGAGGTGGCTCAGTTCGTTAAGTGTCTGCCTTGGGCTCAGGTCATGATCCCAGGGTCCTGAGATTGAGCCCTGCATTGCTTCTCCTTCTCCCTCTGCTAGCTACTCCCCCCGCTTTTGCATGTGTTTTCTGTCAAATAAATAAATAAAATCTTAAAAAAAAAAAAAAAAAAGAAGAGTTTTTAGGACTATGTAGATTTATTTCAGTAATCCACATAATAAATTGTTATTATTCAAAGATTCAATAACATATTTGGTAGATTATTATTTACTTATAGGCTAAGTCAGACACAGAAAATAAACAGCTAATCAAATTCCTTCTTTTTAAAGCTTTTTAAATTATTTATTTATTATGTTCAATTAGCCAGCATATAGTACATCATTAGTTTTTGATGTAGTCTTCACTGATTCATTAGTTGCATATAACACCCAGTGCTCATTACAACATGTGTCCTCCTTAACAACTATCATTTGGTAATTCCGTCTCTCCTAATCAAATTCCTTCTATAATGAATATGGGATTTAAAAAACATATACACCAAAAAAAAAAAAAAAAAAAAAAAATATATATATATATATATATATATACACACACACCAATAGCTCAAAACAATCACATAATAATAAAGGATTTATGACAAAAATATTCTCTTCCCTGCCCTATAGAGAAATCACTTTCACTTTTCTTAGTTTTTCTCCTATGCTTCTAAAATTTCCAGGCTGGAAGAGACCTTAGAGATCATGTCATTAAAACCTTTTTATTTTGTATCTAATGAAATAGAAAATTAAAGAAATTAGAATTGTCTTGTTTAGAATCACAGAGCTGGTTAGCAGATCCAGCAATAAAATCCTTATCTCCTGACCTCTGCACCCAGTTCCTTGAGTTGGAATAAATGATTGTCTCAACTTTCTTTCCTCTCTGAAACTGACATTATCTACTCAGTTTCTTAATGTGCCTGTTCCCTGAGACTGGCTCCAGTATAGAACAATTCCCCTAATAACACTCTGGTACTGCTTCCCTCAAAAACAGGTATATATAAAACCTTTGTGTCCTTTTTATCTCTGATTACAAGAAAACAGAAAAAGGATTTTAGTAAAAATATGTAACAGGAGAAAGATACACAGTTGTGAGATACATTATAATTCTGTAGACTCAGGTATAGTTCTTGGTCCTTCTTAGAAATAGTTTAGTAAGGAAATCCCAAGGATTAAAATAACATAATTATTTTAGTTACAACTTGAACTTAAGAATCAACCTGGATATTTTAATTTAAATAAATGTACTGCAGAAGGATGCATAATGTAATAAAAATAGGGAATTAGAATTAGAAGAAAGTCTAGGGGGCCCCTGGGCTCAGTCAGTGGAGCGTGTGACCCCTGATCTTGGGGTTGGGAGTTCAAGTCCTACAGAGGGCGTGGGGCCTACTTGTAAAAAAAGAAGAGTTTGAGATCGCTTAAATTTATTTTTGAATATTTCCCAGGTTTGGTTATTTTTTTCTCATTTTGCTTTTTTGATTGCTACTTCTGAGAGCACAAGTACTCAGTAATAAAATGTACAACTTCTGTAACGTAAACTAATGTACACATAAGCGAAAAATGGAAATATTTCTTATTCAAGGGTAGGATTCTCACCTTTGTTTTCTTTCTAAATCTGTTATTGCTATAATATTAACATCCAATAATTTTAGACAACATACGAGCAGTAATGGAACCCCAAATTTTGGTCATTTGTTTATTAACATCCTTTTAAATTTCTGGCCTGAAGAGAAAGAAAGAAGCTATGCTCTGACTTTGGCTGTCACACTTGTTTGCATACACATTCTATAGGTATACTTAACCTCTCTCTATTCCTTACTTGTAAAATAATTCCAAACTCACTTACTTGCATGACTGACCTATGAGAATGTACTGGAAAACACTTTTTAACGTCTGGAGTCATATTAAACATGAGGTCTTAATACAAACCCTCTCAGCTTTTCTTCTAGGAGTTTCAATTCTTCAGCTCGAGATTTTGTTTCCTCTTCCAACTGTCTGACTAGCCTTTCAGCTTGTTCCTCCTTCTGCTGTAATTTATCTAGTTCATCCAGTGCCTGCTTTAACTCTTCCTCAAAGAGATTCCTCTCTTTCACCATTTCTTCTTGAAAAGAACAGAGCTTCTGTTGAAGACTGGAGGACAATTCCTACATCCAAACAGAAAACCACTGAAATAGTATGAAATGGCATTATGAGGATCTTACTAAGCACAAAAAAAAAAGTACAGATAATAAAGTATGAATACTAAATTCAAGAGCTTCAAAGAAACTTGAAAATAACAGATGTCACCTGCGTGTTGTCATGGATTATATCCTGCACTGTGTTAACACTGTGGTAAATGTTATTTCAGTCTTTTTTCAATGCATCGCACACCCACAACACATTTTTTGATAAATTAAAATTATAATTTACAACTGACTTTTAGCATATATTTTTCTCAGATGATACTATATAAAAAGTATACTATGACTTCGATAGTATATAAATATATTTTAAAGTTATATAGTATATAAATAAATCACCAGTGTCAAAAAATTCTAACATTAAAATAAAGTGAAGACGACACAAATAAATGGAGAGATACTCTGTCCTTGTGGATTGGAAAAATTAATATTGTTAAAATATCCATACAACCATAGCAATCTATAAATTTTATGCAATCCCTATCAAAATGGGAATTTTCACATAAATAGAACAATGCTAAAATTTGTATCGAAACACAAAAGACCCTGAATAGCCAAAGTGATCTTGAGAAAGAAGAACAAAGTTGGGGGCATCATGCTCCCTGATTTCAAACTATCTTACAAATCTATAGTACTCAAAACAGTATGGTATGGGCATAAAAACAGATACATGGAGGCGTGCCTAGTGGCTCAGTTGGTTAAGTGTCTGCCTTTGGCTCAGGTCATGATCCCAGAGTCCTGGGATCAAGCTCCACATTGGGCTCCCTGCTCAGTAGAGAGCCTCCTTCTCCCTCTCTGTGTGTGTCAAATAAATAAAATCTTAAAAAAAAAGTAGACATATTGATCAATGGAATAGAGCCTAGAAACAAACCCACACATACAGTCAATTAATTTATGATAAAAGAGGCAGAAAATATACAATGGGGAAAGAACAGTTTCTTCAATAAATGGTATTGGGAAAACTGGAAAACTACAAGCAAAAGAAGGAAGGTGGACATACTTACTATCTTATACCATAAACAAAAATTAACTCAAAATAGATTAAAGACTTGAATATAAGACCTGAAACCATAAAACTTCTACTTCTGAGAATGATGAATTTCCATCCTCTGCCCATTTTTTTTTGTGAACTATTTTTCTAATATGTACATTATTCTTCATGTAACCCAGATTTTAAAAAATTGTCACTTTTGTTGCACACATTAATAACATAATTATAAATGCCCAAGTAGTAATCTAACATAAGAATGGGCCAGAAAAATACACATTTTTTAAGATTTTATTTTTAAGACTTTATTTTTTAAAGATTTTATTTATTTGACAGAAAAAGACACAGCAAGAGAGGGAACACAAGCAGGGGGAGTGGGAGAGAGAGAAGCAGCCTCCCCACTGAGCAAGGATCCCAATGAGGGGCTTGATCCCAGGACCCTGGGATCATGATCTGAGCCAAGGCAGACGCTTAAAGACTGAATGACCCAGGTGTCCCAAGATTTTACTTTTAAGTAATCTCTTAACCCAAGGTAGGGCTGGAACTCACAACCTTGAGATCAAGAGTCATATGCTCAACCAACTAAGCCAACTAGGCGCCCCACAAGAAAAAAAACTTTTTAAGATTTTATTTATTTATTTGACAGAGAGATAGCAAGAGAGGGAACACAAAGCAGGGGGAGCGGGAAAGGGAGAAGTAGGCTCCCCAATGAGCAGGGAGCCCGATGTGGGGATCAAGAGAATATTTTTAAACAATTTTCTTACTTTGGTTCATTAGTTGCTTATAATTTTTTCACAATATCAATAACCTTGTCATGAACATCTCTGCAGATAAATCTGCAGCACAGACAAAACTATTTACTCAGGATAAGATTCTAAAAATAGAACTGTCAGAGTGAAGGACACCTACAATTGAAAGGTCTTCTGATACACAGGGAAATGTATGACATATAATAAGCACAAGTTGTTTTTTTTTCTTATATTACAGTAAACTACCTTCTCTTGTTGCAGGAGTGAATCAATCTGTAATTCTTTTTGTTGTAGTTTTTCATGTTCCTGTTTTTCAAGAGTAAGTTTCTCCTTTAAGTTCTGCATTTCAGAATTTAGAGTTTCATTCTGTACTCTATCCCTCTTGACAAGGTCTTCTAAAAAAAGTGAAAAATGCTGAAATTAGATACTAACTTTGAGAAACCAGATTTCCATATTTTTTGCTATTAGCATGTTACACAGATAAAGTATTTCCAAAGAAATAAAGCCAAAACATAACTCTGAAGTTTGTATCACTTACTATATATAATATAGTATATATACAATAGTATATAATAAAACCTCCAAATCTGGTTCTGTTTCTTCTCATTTTAAATGGCCACCTAATAGGGAAGTCGAGAACTTTACCACTGTATACATTTTAATGAAGACAAGCAATATATTGTAAAAAAAAGAAAACAAGTATCATAAAAGATAAAAATTCTCACATAGCAGGATTTTTATGTTGTTTACATAACTATGAAAAATGCCTTCATATAGAAGTACTTTCCTTAAATACTGTACACATTATTTACTTAAATACCTTTTTCTTTCTCGAGCAGCTGACACTTAGCATTCAGGTCTTCTACTTGTTTAGAAAGTAAACCAATATTTTCCTCAAGAGACTGCTTGAGGCTTACAACTTCATGATTCTTCTCTTCCAAATTTTCCTCTAACTGGGCAATATCTAGCTTGTATTTTTCCACTTGATCTGATGCACAACTACATTAAAACAAATTATTTTGAAGAGCACATGATTTAGGCACAGGGAAGAAGAACTGAAAAAGTATGAAATGATGTATTTATCACTATTCAACAAAGTAAGGTCCAATTAAAAACAACTATTCATATTACCTAATTTCTTCGATGTATTCTAAGAGTTTTTCTGTTTCAGATTTTTCATCAATCTTTTCCTTCTCTATTGAAACACTGAAAAAAATGGCATATGTGAATATGTACAATAATCACACATAATGCTTAAGCTGTACCAAATACTGCCATATCAGATATGCAGTTTCTAGAGTCCAAATTATTTTTTTTTTAATGTGTGGGTTTTTTGAGGGTTTTTTTTTTTTAAAGATTTTATTTATTTATTTGACAGAGAGAGACACAGCAATAGAGAGAACACAAGCAGGGAGAGTGTGAGGGAGAAGCAGGTCTCCCACTGAGCAGGGAGCCCAATGTGGGGCTCAATCCCAGGACCCTGGGATCATGACCTGAACTGAAGGCAGGTGCCCAATGACTGAGCCACCCAGGTGCCCCAATGTGGGTTTTTTTTTTAAGGACTTTATTTTTAAATAATCTCTACACCAAATGTGGGGCTCAAATTTACAACCTTGAGATCAAGAGTCACATGTTCTACCGTAGCATCCAAATTCTTAACCATTATTTTATGTGACCTATCAGGTTGACAATTTAAAATATATAAATAGGGGCGCCTGGGTGGCTCAGTGTGTCAAAGCCTCTGCCTTCGGCTCAGTTCATGATGAACCCTGCATCGGGCTCTCTGCTCGGCGGAGAGCCTGCTTCTCCTTCTCTCTCTGCCTGCCTCTCTGTCTACTTGTGATCTCTCTCTCTGTCAAATAAATAAATAAAATCTTTAAAAAAAAATACAAATAGGAAACTGAAGGTTTTTTTAAGCTTGCCAAATAAATTCTGATAAAAGGGCTAAGATGATGAGAATATTACCTATGACATCCTAAATGCTAGAAATGATCTTTCTTGTAGCTTTCCTGGCTTCCCTACCCACCACACATACAAAAAAGCATTTTGTTGCTATAAAACCTTTGTTTTAGGTTGCCTTTTATCCAATTACTCCTGTGTTACCTCCTCCAAACAATTCAATTTAAAAAATGAGCAAAAAACTTAGACACGTTATAAAAAGATATATATGAATGGTCAGTGAGCACAGAAGGAGACGCTTGACCCTTATTTTAACAAAATTACAAATGAGACACTACTTCCTACCTACTAGAAAGGCTAAAATCAAATAGACTGACAATATCAAACCTTGGAGAGGAAGTGGAACTGGAACTGTATCATACACTGCTAAGTACGACTGTAAAATGCAACAACCACTTTTGAGTTTTTTAACACATTATACATATACTACACTACCCTATGATCAAGAATTCTAAAGATTTTTTATTTATTTGACAGAGAGAAACACAGTGAGAGAGGGAACACAAGCAGAGGGAATGGTAGCGGGAGAAGCAGGCTTCCAGCTGAGCAGGGAGCCCGATGCGGGGCTCGATCCCAGGATTCTGGGATCATGACCTGGGCCGAAGGCAGACGCTTAACGACTGAGCCACCCAGGCGCCCCATGATCAAGAATTCTAATCCTAGATGTTTATTCAAGGGAAATAAAAACTTATGTTCACAAAAAGACATACATAGTAGTCTTATTCACAATAGTCAGAAACTGGAAATCCAAATAATGATCAACAGAGAAATAGTAAAAAAATGGAGGTATACTCATGGTGCTACAAAAAGATTATGAGGCCTTTTCTCATCATTTATACAGAAGATGGAAAAAATTAAAACATTCATACATCTTTTCAGCATAAAATATTTGGGAATCATCAGGGCTCAGTTGAAGAAGAGAAATAGGGCAAGCAAGGAGCAATGAGTTACGTGAAGGAAGGTTCAATCTCAGTAAACAAGAACAAGGTGAGAGAGGTAAATCAAGAATTAGTTACACTTAATAATTTCTTTCATTTTTAGTCACTCACAGTTTCCCCTCAAGTTGTGCTATTTTCCCCTGAGACTCCTCAAGATTCTTCTGAGTGACCTGTAGCTTCACTTCCATGCCTTCCTGTTTAGCCATCATACTCTACACAACAGAAATATTTGTTTTAGGAAATGAGAGATTGTTCAGATCCCCAGATCCAGATCCAGGAAACTCACCAAGATATCACTCACCCTCATCTTTGTTTCTCTTTTGTTTCTAAGTTTCATTAACTCAAGGCTTAGAATTCTCATAGTCTTCTGGTTATTATCTTCAGAAAACTAAGTACAAGAAAAATAAAAAATTCAGAAATATTTTCTACAAGGTCCTATATAAAAATCACAAAAATATTGATTTTTCTCTTATTGGGATTATTATTTACCTACATTATACTCTGCTAGAGAAAATAGGCTTTGACCATACCTGTATTACTGATTTTACACTATTACTGTTCTTGTCCCTCTCTTTGATTAATGTGACTTTCTGGTTTATTTATTTAATTTTGGGAGGAAGGTTTTATTTTTAAGTAATCCCCACCCATGTGGGGCTCAAACTCACAACCCTGAGATCAGGAGTTCCATGCTCTACAGATTGAGCCAGCCAGGTGCCCCTCTTCTGGTTTATTTCTGAGAGTGGCTTAGGTGGTCACCTACCTCTGCATGCTGGAGAGTCCACTGCCAGCCTCTATAACAAGCTTCTTGGGGAGGATTCTGTCAAGTGTGCTTGCTTAACAAAATGCATCTGAATTGCCTGATGTCTTGGGAAATATGTAGACTAGAGGGTCCATCCCAGGCCTAGCAAATCAGAATCTCCCTCAGTGGGGTCCAGGAATCTGCTCCCTTCCCCAAGTTTGATTCTTATGCACCCTCGTTCCCTTTGTGATCAAAGAGCTCAGCATGTTACAGGCCCTGAATAAATGACTGTTATTAAACTGAACAGTGATTTACAGCCTCCTTCTACTTCAAACAAAAGCAGATGACCATATTATGTCCTTTAAGATCTATTAGTATATTAATATTAATAGACAAATTTATCTATTAAACACAGTTAGTCCACAAATTTTTTCATTTCTCACCTTATTTCCAAAAGGATTTGGGATGGAAGCTGCTGTTCTGCTATTATTTATTTCAGAAAAAGATCTTTACAGTGACTTCTAAGTATAGATTTTGCAAGTTTTATTAATTGTCTTATTTACCAGGGGTGACTTTGAAGAAGGGTGAGAAAATGTTAGACACTAAAACAAAAGTAATTTGTTTATTACCTCTTCTATGTCAGGCCCCATAACAAAAAAGATCATATAATAATTCTTCTTGGAAGCAGTTTAACATTTAAGATACATTCGGTGAAGGAAAAAGACTAAACTAGAGCCTAAAATTACCAACCATATAAGAAAAAAATATGCATATTATTTACTAAATTATAAATATTATTAACAGGTTCAAATACCTTTGATTTTAGTAGCTCATTAGTCCTGGTTAACTCAATAAGTTGTTTTTCTAGTGAAGCATTACTTGCAGAGAGAGACGTTTTCTCCCTGACTGCAGCATTTAGCTTGGCCTCCATTTTCTCCAACTCAGCTTCCAGATCCTGGATCCGCTTGTCCTGAGCACCACGTTCCTGCAAAAGAACACGAATCTGGACAGAAACGAGGTGATAAATGAATGAATCACTAATTCAGTGCCAACATAACTATATGCTACTGATAATGAAAACAATGCTTAACCGATCGAGCCACCAGGCGTCCCAACTCTTTCCATTTTATCGCACATTTATTTTTCAATTAAGTTGAAAGCACTGCTTACCTCTTTTTCTAGTATCTTCAAATCTTTATCATTCTTTTGAGATTCCCTCTATTTAAAAGTCAAAGATCAGAGATAAAAAAATTTAAGTGCCACAAATATCACAAATTTGATTTTCAGTTATAAAAAAAGATTAAACAGTTTAATTTCTCTTTCTTTTTTTTTTTTTTAAGTAAACTCTACCTCCCAATGTGCAGTCTGAACTCACAACCCCAAAATCAAGAGTCACATATTCTACTGACTGGGTCAGCCAGGCACCCCTTTCTTTTTTTTTTTTTTTTTCCCTTAAAGATCTAATTGGCTTCATTAAGCAGTTCATGAATCAGGCACTATCCTATCTAGCAAGTAGAGGGGAGCTCCTCACCAAACAGCTAATTTTTATTTTAAACATTTCACTGAGCCTATTAAACATTTTGGAGGAAACTTGTCTGATAAAGAAGAAAAAGGTCCTTTATTTTTATTTTTTTTATTTTTTTATTTTTTGAAAAGGTCCTTTAAATCTTAAAATATTTCAGGCTTAAGTTTTCACCCTAATAGATTATTAGGCTTTTCCTAATAATTCCAGGGAAAAGAATAGGTGGAGCTTCATGAATAAAGCTACTAAGTGCCTTCTTTCTACTGTTAAACATTAATACATTTTGAATATTTGTTATTCCAGAAAGAAAACAATCTTAAAAAGAGAAATAAACTTAAACCTTGATACCCAAAGAGGAAAAAAAAACTACATATGCAAAGACATAAAAAAAATTAAAATGGTATAAGTGGATTTTTTTTTTTAAAGATTTTATTTCTTTATTTGAGAGAAAGAGCATGGGGGGGGCGGTTGGAGGGTCAGAGGGAGAAGCAGACTCTCCACTGAGCAGAGAGCCAGATGTGGGGCTGGACTCTAGGATCGAGACCTGAGCTGAAGGCAGATGTTTAACCAACTGAGCCACCCAGGTGTCCTATGTCAGCTGATTCTAATCTACTTATTGCCTTTATTCTAAATAAGACACACAACTTCTGTTCTATACTATTTTTATATCTAACAGCTTTTCCAACACAATGGCCCTAAACAGAATATCCATCTTTTCCATATAAAATGGATAAACATACTGAACACAACTTAAGTGCTTCTAAGTTGAGAGGGGCTACATCAGTCTCATATTTATTAATTTTCAACATGACGGCATTTTCTATCAAGGAAGGCCAACTATTTAGGGGTTTTACACAAAACCTGTATGTAAGTGAGTTTTCTAAGAGCTCTGTAATTAATTCAAAATTTCCGAACCGTTCCTTTAAGAAATTCAAATCAAGAAATTTAAATCAACTTCTTTTTAAAAATTATTTTATTTTTTAAAAAATTTTAATTCCAGTATAGTTAATATACAGTGTAATATTAGTTTCAGGTGTACAATATAGTGATTCAACACTTCTATACAACACCAGGTGCTCATCAAGACAAGAACACTCCGTAATCCCCACCATCTATTTCACCCATTCTTTCATCCTCCTCCTCCTCTCTGGAAGTATCATTTTGTTTTCTAGAGTTAAGAGACTGTTTCTTGGGGAAAAGAAAAAAGAAAAAAAGAGACCGTTTCTTGGTTTGTCTCTCTTTTTCCCCCTTTACTCACTTGTTTTGTTTCTTAAATTCCACATATGAGTGAAATTATATGTATTTGTCCTTCTCTAACTGACTTATTTCACTTAGCATTATCCCTTCTAGGTCCATCCATGTTATTGAAAAGAGCAGGATTTCATTCCTTTTTATGGCCGAAGAATATCCTACTGTATATACATTTAAATCACTGTGTAAGATTGTCTATTTCAGTGCTGCCCAATAATATATCACAGACCACATACATATTTTCTTTTCTTTTTGTTTTTTTAGAGAGAAGGGATGCGGTGGAGGGAGAGGGAGAAGCAGATCCCTGTTGAGCAGGGAGCCCGACCTGGGGCTCAATCCCAGGACCCCAAGATCATGACCTGAGCTGAAGACAGATACTAAACCGACTGAACCACCGAGGCACCCCCACATAATGTATTTTCAAATTTTCTAGTAGTCATATATATGTTTTAAAGTTTATTTATTTAAAAATAATAATAATAAAGCTTTCAATCTTTTATGTCCCATGTGGGGCTCAAACTCATGACCTCAAGATCAAGAGTTGCACACTCTTCTGGGGCGCCTGGGTGGCTCAGTGGGTTAAAGCCTCTGCCTTCGGCTCAGGTCATGATCTCAGGGTCCTGGGATTGAGCCCTGCATCAGACTCTCTGCTCAGCAGGGAGCCTGCTTTCTCTCTGCCTGCCTCTCTGCCTGCTTGTGATCTCTCTCTGTCAAATAAATAAATAAAGTCTTTAAGGAAAAAAAAAAGAGTCGCACACTCTTCTGACTGAGCCAGCCAGGCACTGCTCTAGCAGTCACATTTAAAAAGAAAAAAATTTTAAAAATGTTTTATTTTACCCTAAATGTAAGAATTATTTCAATATGTCATTTGTATAAAATTATTAGTGAGATTTCATGTGTTTTGTATTAGGTCTTCAAACATTGCTGTGCATTTTATACTTATGGCACATCTCAATTCAGATGCTAGATTTTTATCAGAAATAGCTATCTATGGGGCGCCTGGATGGCTCAGTTGTTTAAGCATCTGACTCATAATCTTAGCTCAGGTCTTGATCTCAGGGCTGTGAGTTCAAGCCCTGCATTGGGCTCCACACTGTAACCTGAAGGTGAAGAGCTAAATTTTTAATATTATTTAATTTTAATTGATATATATTTAAAAACCAATACTTGATTCTGTGGATGGAAAATGCAAATCTTTTTTGGAACACATTGGATGTGTGAATCTACTCTTCATCTGCACATTTCATGAAATCTAAATATAGATAGCTATTTCTCTCTCTCTTTTTTTTTTTTGGAAGTAGTCCCTATATGCAGCATTACAGTGTGGCTAATCACTTCCATATTGGATAATGAAGCCCTTTATTATAAAATGAGAGACTTAAGTAATTGCTGAACAAATGAACAAGTCTAAGCTTAACCTATAGCCTTGGTTTCCTAACTCAGAATCTTTTCCGTATTAACAAATCTCTTTTTGCAACTTCTTAAGAAACTACAATTTGCTTTATGAACTAATGGAAACAGTAACAATATGTAGGCTGTTACATAAGCCCTAACATGAAGTTAAGAATTTAATCTCCCACCACTCCTTTATAGTTTTTGAGCAGCACATTTCTTTAAGGCGTTAAAATTTTTTTCCTTTTTCTTCACCAATACTTACCATCCCGCACAAACAAAACCAGAACAACTCACATGATATTAACTACCAAATCAAAGAATTACATAGTTTTTAAAGGCTTCCAAGGTGTTAGACAATTTATCTAGATAGAGAAATGACTGAGAAGTGGGTACCACATTATAATTCTGAATTATGGGCACGTTTAAATAATATATTTAGTAATGATGCAGGCAGAAATAGAAATCTTGGTATACTCCTAATGATAGTATTTTTTATTAATTTATAGGTTTACTTATAACCTTACTTTATACACTTAACCCATTCTAGTCAAATAAAAAACCTTTCAGAAATGTTTTCATGATTGGTGTCTGGGTGGCTCAGTGGGTTAAAGCCTCTGCCTTTGGCTCAGGTCATGATCTCAGGGTCCTTGGATCAAGCCCCGCATAGGGCTCTCTGCTCAGCAGGGAGCCTGCTTCCTCCTCTTGCTATGTCAGCCTCTCTGCCTACTTGTGATCTCTCTCTGTCTGTCACATAAACAAATAAAATCCTAAAAAAAAATGTTTTCATGATTCAGGCGATAAACCAGCTATACTATCAGAGTTTCTCACCTTTAATTCCAAAGTCTTAACTTTTCTTGCTGAAGCAGGCAGGGTAATATCTTTGTCAACATTAAGATTCTGTTGAGATTCTACAATAAAATAAATTGTACAGATCCTGGTTGGTGCTTACAGACAAAATCCAATTTCTAAATTTCTTATTGTAATTATTAGTGAAGTAATATTACAGTTCTTTTCTTGACTGTACATGTCCAAATAATTAGTTGTACAACACTATTTTCACATCCAACATTTTTCCGATTTTCCTAATATTCCCTGACAGAAGGTTAAGGTGATTACCAAAAGGAAAACTATATATTTATATGCGTATCTTGCTTAAATTTTCTGGTTATACAATAGTGAAATGATTAAAGCATTATTCTATAGTTGACTCCTTTGTAAATGCATCAAAATAAGAAAATTTAAATATAACTGTAGCTTCACCTTTTTACAAATAGTACAGCATCTTCTAATTCAAATACTCTTATTCATAACTTTAAAACTTATGAGATCATATAAGTTATTTTATTATTTTATTTTATATTATTTTATTCTGTAATTCATTACCTTTTTGTTTTTTAAATCTTTGTGATTTCTGAAAGGATACTGGTCCTTTCAATACTTCTGAAGTCTTAACATCATAAGCACCTGGAGACGGTGCACAACCTAAAGGAAACATAGCACATTAATGTCTCATCTAATGTTAGTTATGATCTTAAGTTAAAAACTTATCATAGTAAAGTAATACAAATTTAAAATGCCACTAGTAAATTGTTTATTTTTTCAAATGTAAAAATAGCATCCATCTGATATTACGAAATAGGCCTCTATGAAAAACATCATTATCTTCCCAAAAGCTCTTTATTTCAATGAACCAAAGAAACACAGGCAACTGAACAAAACAGCAAAGACAGTCTTGAGATAAACATCATTAAGAACAAGCAACATGGCTTTGTTATTAAGGATTAAATCTAAGAAAAAAATATTTGGGATCAATTCTCTCTGCAAGAGAGTCACTGAGGCAACTACCATCAGATTCTAGAAATGAAGCAACTAAAGGTTTGCCCTCAAGGTTTAATGTGGAATAAAAATTTATAGTGATAATTCATCTCTGGCTAATACTGACACATAAGGAAACTTATTAAGTCATGTTATACAAAGTACAAACTGTACTAAACAGTATTTTTTTTTTTAAGATTTTACTTTTTTATTTGACAGAGAGAGTGCACAAGCAGGGGGAGGGGCAAGGAGGGGGGAAGCAAATTCCAGGCTGAGCAGGGAGCCTGACCTGGGCATTGACCCCAGGATCCTGGGATCATGATCTGAGCAGAAGGCAGCCATTTAACTGGTGGAGCTACCCAGGCATCCCTGTACTAGACAGTATTTCTATGATCCAGAAATTTATACAGTATAACCTCACTTAATTGGAGTCTCATACTAAAGGCTTTTTGGAGTGTTAATGCATAGTCAACTTGAGATCTTACTCTCAGGACTTAATAATAAAAATAACATTAACAGAAAGGGGAACTTGGCTGGCTCAGTCTGTAGACCATGTGACTCTTGATCTCAGGGTATAGTTCAAGTCCCACATTGGGCAAAAGGCTACTTAAATAAAAAAGGTAAAAATATCATTAGCATAAAGCTTTAACTGATTGAGAATCAACAGATTCATACTATTCTCTGAAAAGCTATTTTCTTCAGCACAGTTTCATGTAAATAAACATGAACTACAAGGAGTTTGACCATTTCAAGGCAACTCCAGCTGTCCCTTAAGTGTATTTTAAATGGAATGATAGATAAGAACTTGTTGGTACATCTTGACTAGCATTAAAAAAAGTGAAACACAATAGAAAATATTAGTGTGAAGGTGCCTGGGTGGCTCAGATGGTTGGCCATCTGCCTTCGGCTCTGGTGGTGATCCCGGGGTCCTGGGATGGAGTCCTGTATCATGCTCCCTGCTCAGCAGGGAGTCTGCTTTCCCCTCTGACTCTACTTCTCTCTCCCCTGCTCATGCTCTCTCTCTCTCTCTCAAATGAATAAATAAAATCTTAAAAAAAAAAAAAAGAAAAGAAAATATCAGTGTGACTCAAATGTAGCAAAGTTAAGCACTGTTTTGTAGGACTTCTTGTTTCAGTGATAGCTGTAGAAATATAAAAAATATATTCTGGATAAATATACACAATTTATTTCTCACTCTGGGACACAATTAAAAAGTATTAAAGTCACTCCTTTCAATTCTAAGAGGCCATAAAAACATCAACGATGGAATGAAGTTTCCATTCCTCTACCTGGAATAATGGTAACAAAAATAACGACACAAAAATTCCAAACCTGGGAGCTTTTTGATCTAAATGTGGTCAGTAAGGAATTGAGATAGTGGATTTCTAATCAGAAGAGTCTCAAAATGAAGTACAGAATTCAGTGGGGTATCTAAGGTAAAGGAAGACTTAGCAGAAAACATCTTGGCTAGCTCAAATCTCTCACACTTTACGAACTGTTTACAACCTGGGGTGAATAGGAGGCTGGCAGGGGTTTCCTAAAATCAGTTTAAGGGTGGTGACACATCTTAGAGAATCTATTTTACTCATTTGGGATAGGGGTTGAGAGAGACAGTGGGAAACAAATTATGTTTTAAAGCAAACGAGAGATTTCCACGATTATTGTTAGCTATGCCTTTTGGGGGAAGAGGGGATGAGAGTTTGTAGAGCCTATGGTTATTCTGTGTTTTCTGCTTTTATTATTATTATTATTTTATTTTACTTTTTTTAAAAGTAAAGCTCGAGACCCAACATGGGGCTTGAACTCACAATCCTGAGATCAAGAGTCGCACGTTCTACCTACTGAGCCAGCTAGGTGTCCAGCTTTCTATTTTTAGGTATGCTTCTGTGGCAAAGTATGAGAAGCACCAATCTAGACTTGTCAGAGCAGCCAGAAAATAAAATGATGTTGAAATCTTATATTCTGGTTCATCATTAGGTTTACACTCTCAAAAGGGGATATGGGCAAGCAAAAGATGGGATGGTGGACATTGACTAAGCAGCATCATGAGAGTTGAAAACAATTAAAACCACACTTTACAAAAACTTCCTTAAAGACTAAAGAATCAAATTTGGTTGTTAGATTTAGGATTTAGATTGAAGAACCAGGTTGAAATCTAGGCTGTGTCTGGCTTTTAATATACTTATCCATCTCCCACCTCAGGTAATGTACTTACCCATCTTCCATGTTAGACAAAACAGCCTGAAGTTAGGAACTCTCTCTCTTTTATTTTATTTTATTTTATTTATTTATTTGACAGAGAGAGACACAGTGAGAGAGGGAACACAAGCAGGGGGAGTGGGAGAGGGAGAAGCAGGCTTCCTGCTGAGCAGGAAGCACGATGTGGGGCTTGATCCCAGGACCCTGGGATCGTGACCTGAGCCAAAGGCAGACGCGTACCGACTGAGCCAGCCAGGTGCCCTAGGAACTCTCTTGATCATGCCTGTACCCCTAATATTTAGCTCATGGTTGAGTTTGGCAGTGTGGTAAAGAAAACATAGAAAATCACTGGGGATATAGGAATGGAAGTAGAGTTTTATAATTATCCCAATCAGGATTCAAATCCAGCTTTACATGCCAATTAATAGACATTACAATGGGCCAAGTACTTTTTAGTCAGAGGGAGAAGATGGTGAATAAGAACATTACTCTCTCCTTTTCTAATCTAGTTTTAAGACACCTGGAAAGTGAGGTGCCTGGGTGGCTCAGTGGGTTAAGCCCCTGCCTTTGGCTCAGGTGGTGATCTCAGGATTCTGGGATTGAGCCCTGCATTGGGCTCTCTGCTCAGCAGGGAGCCTGTTTCCCCCTCTCTCTCTGCCTGCCTCTCTGCCTACTTATCTCTCTCTCTCTCTCTGTGTCAAATGAATAAATAAAATCTTTAAAAAAAATAAAAAGAAAAATAAGAAAAAATTGAAAAGACACCTGGAAAGTTACTTTTTTTTAAAGATTTTATTTATTTATTTGACAGAAAGAGAGATCACAAGTAGGCAGAAGCAGGCAGAGAGAGGAGGGGAAGCAGGCTCCCCGCTAAGCAAAGAGCCCGACCTGGGGCTCGATCCCAGGACCCTGGTATGACCTGAGTCAAACGCAGAGGCTTTAACCCACTGAGCCACCCAGGCGCCCCTAGAAAGTTATTTTTTTTTGAGGTTATGATTCTCCACTTATGAAAAGAATAAAAAAGAGTATCCACATCATAGTTGGTGGGATTACTGGAGTGATTGGAGAACTCACTACAGTGCCTCAAATATGCATGAAGCATCAAATAAATGACAATTACTACTCCTGAAACAGTGAACCTGAAATATAATGGCATTGATAAAGCCAGTTTAATCTATTATAAAGAAAACAAAATTCTCCTTAAAAGACACACCGCTGAGAGAACTTAGAAAATGTTCTCAGAATATCCAGGAAAAATATATGCTTTGATCTTTCAATCAAGAAAATAAGCTTGTGCTGCTCTATTTGCTCACTTGGCCTTCCTTTGTGAGCAAAGTGATTTTTATTTACATTTGCATGTTGGTTAACAACCTGAAGATACAACAAGTGACTGCTAAAAAGGGTACAATAGAATGGATAAATCATGGGCTTTGATGTTCAACCAAACCACTTACTGGCTGCTCAGAACAGTGACAAAATCTGTTTCCTCATATGTAAAATGAGGACAGTATCAATACCTTCCCCATCGGGCTGTTGGAATAGACAGAATAAGGAACCAGTTAGAATAAGGAACACCATGGCATACAGTTTGTATGTATTCAATGATAAGTGCCTCAGTAACCACATCGCAATCTTCCAAGTTAGTGTGCTTATGCACCAAAGTGGTTAAAAAAAGCACAGGATGGATTCATGGAGGCCTCACTTCCCGTTCCAGTTCTGCTAGTTTGGTTGTGTAACACTGAGCAAATCTATGTCTCAATCTTTTTAATAATAAAATAATGAATAATAGGATAACCTCTCAGGGATGTTGGGGAGTTAAAAAAGAATAACGAATGTAAATACTTAGTATGGTGACTCGGGTACTGTCGTGTTATTACTTCATCACTCATGTTTTCAGTAAGTGTTGCCAGCATATTTTTACCCATAAACTGCTTTTACCAATCATCCTTCTTTTATTCCTGAATGGAGTATCCAAAAGAAATCCACGAGTTCATGCGAAAAGCCACTGGTCAAATGTTTTATCAGTGAGGCCTTCCGCACTTGACCATCACACAGCTACCAATAGTTTCCTTATCCCGATCCCTTCCCTTTGCTCCCAGTTTCTCCACTGCACTATTTTTTTTTATTGGCTGTATCTCCAGTTGAATGTAAACTCCACGAAGCAGGGGCTTTGCCTCATTCACTGCTGTATCCTTATCACTCTGAATAGTATTAGGCATGCAGTACTCGCTTAGTATAGATTTTAGAAAAACTAATCAATTGAATGCGACCCATCGCAGCACTAAAACTGCCTATTAGGCTCGAATGAAGGGAACCAAAAGGTGCAGGTGCATAGCGACATATCCCGACCCCCAGCTCCTTTCCCCGTACGCACCGGAAGGGTCATTGAATCGTTTCAGGGGCGCCTTTGGAAAAGACATGTTGACGACCAGCTCCACAAACAGAAGGTCGCTATCTCTCCTCCGCAACTTCGTGCTGCTTATTACAGCCTACGCGCTCCGAATTCAAACCTCCCGGCTTATTCCCCGCCCACCTGTAACGTCAGCAGATTTGAAAACCAAAATCCTGAGCACACCAATCCAGGACCGGAACATCTAAGGAGCATGCGCAACGGGCCTCGCCGCGCCCAATTAGGGCTTCTGTGAGTTTAGGTTACCAGCCAATAGGAGACTACTATTGCCTCCTTCCTCCTCCACCCCCACCCCGTATCCAATCATTCCTGGCGTTACTCAATTGTAACTTAAGTACTAGCAACAGTTGCGCAAGCGCATTTTGTAGCTGAGAAGTTTGAAGGTCCGCTTTTGGCGTCATATTGGTGGCAGTGCAGGGAATTCTAGTTTCACAGGTTCCAACCCTCTCCCACCGTTCCTTGGGTGTGAACTTCCCCGGATTTCAGTGTTTTCAAACTGAGTACTGCCTGCGTCCTAAATGGCCATTGGAAAGGAAAAGGGAACGTGCTGAGACAGCAGGCTGCATCCCTGCGCATGTGCAGTGACCTGAGCGGAGAGTCCCGGGCGTGGCCTGAGCTGGGAGATTGCGCGCGTGCGCTCCTCTCGCTCCGTGCGGCTGCTACTGGGAGGCTACTGGAGTATGTCGGCCCCGTTTGAGGAGCGCAGTGGGGTGGTTCCGTGCGGGACGCCGTGGGGCCAGTGGTACCAGACCTTGGAGGAGGTGTTCATTGAAGTTCAGGTGCCGCCTGGCACTCGCGCCCAGGATATCCAGTGCGGCTTGCAGAGCCGGCATGTGGCGCTGGCCGTGGGTGGTCGCGAGATCCTCAAGGTAGCGGCAGGTTGGGGCTTGTGCTCAGTTTCTTCCAGGCCTCTAAGTCCCAGAGTCCTAAGGTTCATGGTTTTCGTGAAAAGGCTGTTGGAAGGCCGAATAGCCCCTTTGGCCGAAAGAGCGTTATCATTGGCCTGGTTTTGGTCTGGTCGGAGCCCCCACTCAAGGCTAGTCCTGAGTAGACGTAAAGATTTGAGGAGCCCGGCTTCCTGGGTTTATTTTAAAACCAAATGAAGCTGCTGCTTTTGTTCCTTTGTGGGTCTTCACTTAGATCTTTGAAGGAACAACTATTTATAGTACATATCTTTTCTTCCAGGCACTGATTAGGTGTTGAGAGGTCAATGGTGAACAAGACAAGTTTCCTGCATTTAGGTTATGTTCTTGCAGGGAGGCATAATAAAGCTAAACTAGTAAATGTTCAGGCACTTATAGGACAGTAAAGAAAAAATAAGGATATCGGGATGAGGTTTCAGAGATGATGTCAGGTGATTTATTTTTTCATCAAACTAAAAAAAATACTGCACGTTTGTGGAGTGGTTAAGCAGGTAATTGAAAGGTGTTTGAAGAAAATAATACCACTTTTATTCTCATCATGTCCGTTGGACATGTTAAATTCAGCTACGCTGAAGTTAGATTTCTTTCTCAGATTAGATGCCCGAGATGTTTGATGACAGTGTAAGGAAGTGGTGAAGGGAGATTCCTTGATGTAGGATACCTGGCTATGCCGTTTTTATAATTTTGTAACCTTGGGCAAGAGATTTTTCAGTGTTTTTATGCCTTCACCCACAAAGTATGGTAATTATAGTAACTTTCTGGTATGATTATTTTGAGCATGACAGGGTATCCAGGGGAATTAAGAGCTTGGACTTGTGTTTGGTATGTAATGAGTATACACTACATGTTAGCTATGTATATGGAAATGCTTTAAGTGCCTCAGAGAAAAGAAAGATTCATCTGAAAGACATTTGATTTATGTCAGCTTGAATCTTACTGACTTTTCCGGATAGTTGTGTAATTCATAGTTTCCTGAACAGTGGTTTAAGATTAGAATTCAAATTTCTTTTAGTAATTCCAGTAACTTTGGGAATTTAGCAGTAACTTTAGGATTTTAGATACACATTTAGACCAGTAGGGTTTTTTCACATTAGTATTGACATTGAAAAAGTGTGCTCTCTTTTTTTACATGACTTTTTAATTTCATTTCGTAAAACTTAAATTTGGCAAGTAGCAACAAATCAAAATGGATTTGAGCAGGTGCATTCTCTTTTAAACTTATGTTTTGCTGATTTATTTCTTAAAACAACAGTTTCTGAAAAATCAGTCACAGTTAATCTTTATCAGAACTACAGTATGTGCTTTAAAAATTTTTTGATGCTGCCTTGCCCAAAAAATAGATTGAACCAGTTTTTTAAAGTTTAAAAGACATTATTTCTTAATTTCAGCAGGAAAGCTCTTCTAGTAGTTCTTTTCAATAGATAAAGCATTTCAGATATTAATTTCACATTTGGCTCAGTGATCAGTAATATTTATTCATCTTCTAAAAATTAAGGAGCCCTGATCTTTCTTTAGAGAGCTCTGTGTTTTTTGTCATGGTAAATATTTCAAGCAGTGTAAACTAGGTTCCATTTCACTTTCTAGGAGGAAAGATAGGGTTGAGCACCTACGGTTGGAATGGTATAAAATTTTATCTCCTTACTATAACTAAATAGACAGTTACATGTGGATTAGATAGGAAATTAGGAAAGTCTTAAATCATGAAAGCCTTATAAAAATTAGTGAAATATCTATATGTTTTTAGTACCTTATATATTTATTTTTCAGGGGAAGCTCTTTGATTCTACAATAGCTGATGAGGGAACATGGACTTTGGGTAAGGGTAATCTATATAATTCTTGGAATATTTTTTTAAAATTTAATTTTGTCGAGGCACCCGAGTGGCTCAGTGGGTTAAGCCTCTGCTTTCTGCTCAGGTCATGATATCGGGGTCCTGGGATCAAGCCCCAGGTTGGGCTCTCTGCTCAGTAGGGTGCCTGCTTCCCCCTCTCCCTCCACCTGCCTCTCTGCCTACTTGTGATCTCTTACTCTCTGTTAAATAAATAAATAAAATCTTAAAAAAAATTTAATTTTGTCTTGGAACTTAGTGTGTTTCCCTTGGTTGTATTAGGTCCTTTGTCTTTGCAGCTTTGGAAGAGAATAGTGATAGAAATGTATTAAAAATAATTGTATGTCAAGATTACCAAATGATTTTTGAAAATACAAAATTTGATGATGAACTCTAATTTATTTGTGATTTTTGTTTAGAGGACAGGAAAATGGTCCGTATTGTTCTAACAAAGACAAAGAGAGATGCAGCAAACTGTTGGACTTCTCTTCTAGAATCTGAATATGCAGCTGATCCTTGGGTACAAGACCAAATGCAGAGAAAACTTACATTAGAAAGATTTCAGAAAGAAGTAAGTCAGATGAATGAATGAATATGTATTGTTAACATCTTAAAATCATAGAATCAACATTATTTACTTAGCTATTCCCTTTTCATAAGATTTGGATTTTTCAATTTGTGTCTATTTCAAACAAAATTTGTGTTTTGATCTCTGTAAAACTATTCCAATGTTCTGTTAATTTATGTAGAAGAAGAATTACTGGATCAAAGCACTGTTAAAGTTTTGATGGATCATTTATTTCTATATGATGATGATTTCCAAATATATATCTCTAGTCTAGACTTTTTCCCCAAATATCAGAATCACATTTCCAATTCAATATCTCCACTTGACAGACTGATAGACATATCAGACTCAACATATTCAACATGAACTCCCTGACTTTCTCCTACCCATGTTCTACCCCTAGCCTTCTCATCTTGGATGATGGAAACTACTTGATCAGACCAAAAACCAAAAATGCGGTGTCATCCTCCACTCCTGTCTCTCTCTCACACACTGTGGCCGATTTGTTAGGAAACCTTACTGATAGTACCTTCCAAATATTTCAGAATTTGTCCACTTCTCAGTAACTTTGGGAATTAACTCTCCACCAACTCTACTACCACTCTGATCTGGACCATCTGTAGTGTCTTGCCTAGATTACTCTTATAATCTTCTAATTGTTCTCTTTTACCCTTGCCAAGCGACAGTGTTCTCAAAATAGCACAGTAGTCCTTTTAGAATGCAGATCAGAACACATTGCTTCTGTTAGAACTCTTTCATTCTGTCCAATCTGGTCCTCCATGATCTCCCTGACTACTTCTACTAGTCTCTCCTTCAGTTATTCTGCTCTAGCCATACTGGTCTTCTTGTTATTTTCGAACATTTTAGGCCATTCCTTTTCTGTCTTTTTGTCTATGGTGTTCTCGCAAAGCTTGGCTAACTTCTTCAGTGTTTTCAAGTCATTGCTCAATAAAGTGTACTTTATCTTTGGTCATCCTATATAAATACTTAGTCTTCTCATTTCCCTTACTCTACTCTGCTTTTCTTTCTTTTCTTTTTTCTTTCTTCTTTTTCTGTAGCACTTGCATCATCTTTTAACACTCTGGATGAGGGGCTCCCAAACTATGGCCTACAGGTGAAATAGAACCTGCTGCCCATTTTTGACGTAAAGTTGTACTGGAATATACCTGTGCTCATTCATTTGTATATTGTCTATCTTATAGCAACACTGAACTTCAGGAGTTATAGCAGAGACTATATGGCCTTCAGAGCCTAAAATATCTAACCATGTGGCTCTTTACAGAAAACTTTGCCAACCTCTGCATTAGATAACTTCCAGTTTATTATTTGTGTCCTTCTGTAAAAATGTGAGCTCCACCAGTGCAGGCATCTTTGTTTTGTTCACTTTTGAGTTCCACATGCTTTTAATAGTATCTTCCAAACAGTAGGAACTCTTAATAAATGTTTACTGAATAAATGAAATGCCCTCCAAAAAGACTAAAGCATGAGATAGTACTTCCTAGGATTGGTAGGAGGATTGAATACGCTGATAAATGCATAGCTCTTAGAACCCTGCTTGGCATGTAGTAAACTCTCAAATGATGCTAGTTATTAAAATCTGTTTTTAGGGGTGCCTGCATGGCTCAGTGGGTTAAAGCCTCTGCCTTTGGCTCAGGTCATGATCTCAGAATCCTGGGATTGAGCCCCGCATCAGTCTCTCTGCTCAGCAGGGAGCCTGCCTACCACCACCACCACCACCCCTCCCCCACCGCCTGCCTCTCTGCCTATTTGTGACCTCTCCCTCTGTCAAATAAATAAATAAACTCTTTAAAAATAAATAAATAAATAAAATCTGTTTTTACACTCATGCTAAAGTACATATTTGCCCATATACTTGTCAACTTGTAATATACATATTGATCTTTTAAATAGTTATAGATCTGAAAATTAAAATATATGTCCTAGTTTTAAGTTCTAGTTTGGTGATTACGTCTTTTGACATATTTATTGGCCATTTGGATTTCCTGTTTTGTCAATTGCTAGTTTATATCTTTACCATTTCCCTTTTGAGTTACTTATATTTTTCCTTATAAGATTTATTTTATCATAGTTTTTTTCATGTCTTTTAGAATCCTGGTTTTGACTTCAGTGGAGCAGAAATCTCAGGAAACTACACTAAAGGTGGACCAGATTTCTCAAATCTTGAGAAATAACTACTACTTTTTTTTGCTGCATTCTGTGGATCCCAGCAGATGTTGCCAACTTAAAGGAACAGATTATGTGGTGGAAGGAAAATGTGGATACCTGCAGCTAACAAATTGCAAAATATATTTAACTATGGTTCTAAAAATTGCATTCAAATATCATTTACATAGGAAACATCTTAAATACTGTGGAAACTATTCTACTAATATAGAGTAACTTTTTTTTGGACTTGTTTTTTTTGCTCAGCATGAAGTTTATATGCTGCATTTTACTAATTTCATATTTAACCTGTATTTTTAATACAAAAAACATTAGGGTATAGATCATGCGAAATAACCGGTGCCTTCAGGGACAATTAAATTTTTCTTTCAATAAGTGTAATGCAGGAATAATGTTCAATAAACTTTTCTAAATAGGAATTGTGTACCCCTTTGTGTAAGTATGCCACTTCACACAAGGAATTATATTACTGAGAAAAATTTTAAGGAAGGAAAGCCCACAAATATATTCTGAGTAAGTTCATTTTTAAGAGTTAATGAAAATTCCTGAAGTAGTATATTATTCCTTGGGAGATTAATTTGTCAAGAAATTGAAAAATAGAAACTTAACAATAGGAATGGATTAATACAAAACAGAAGCAGTGAAGTGAATGTGATCATTGGGTGAGTCCTTGTAAGAGACAAAAAGCAAATAATGATTAATGTTTATAAATCAGGAACATAATTTTGCTCTTCAGTGATCCAGACATATAAGGAAAGATTGTCTTAAAATTTTATTTCATTCTTTTTACGTCCTTTTGAGTTTTAAAATCTCTATTTTTTAAAGATTTTATTTTTAAGTAATCTTTACACCCAATGTGAGACTTAAACCTACAACCCTGAGATCAAGAGTTGTACACTTTACCAACTGAGCCAGCCAGGTGCCCCTGAAAAATATTTTTAACAATCCCAAATGTATAGCAAAGTTAAATGTAAAGTATAAAGAACTGTTTTCTTCCTAAACTGTTTGTAAGTTTATGATAGGACACCGCATTATTTCTGAGTATCTTAGTGTGTATTTCCTTCAGAGGACATGCTGTTATATCACTACATTACAACCATTAAAATTAGGAAATTAGCATTGGTATGTTATGACCATCTAATCCTCAGATCTGCATTGTATTCAAGTTCAACTGATTGTTTCAGTAATGTACCTTATAGCAAAATGATACAGTTGGAATCATGCCTTGCCTTTAGATTAGATGTCAGTTGTCTGATCTACTTCAGTCTGGAATAAGTCTTCATTTTTTTCTTGACTTTTACAACCTTGGCACTTTTGAATATTATTGGCTAGTTTTGTACAAAATCCCTCATTTTGAGTTTTGTCTGATACTTTTTCATGAGTAGATTCAGGTTGTGCATCTTTGGCAGGGATGTTACAAAAGTGATGCTGTGTTCTTAGTGCATCCTATCATGAGTTTGTAATTTTGGTATGTCCTTTTTCTGGTGGTGTTTACTTAGATCACTGAATTGAGTGGGATCTGTCAGTCTTCTTCACAGTAAAGCTATTCTTTGTAGGTTTGTAATTATTTTGTAAGAAGGTAGCTTCAGAGTACTACCTTCTTATCAAACTTCCAACTTACATCTTTATTGACTCATGATTTCCTACTTTATTCAGTGGATTAAAATCTATTACTTGCATTATGTGATGCTTACAATTTTTCTTGATTTACCTAGGGGAAAACCATTTTAGGTGGTTCTATGTCCTCTTGATATGTCCCATCATTATTTGAATAATTTCTTATTTTCTGGCACAAGTTATACCAGGCTTATGCTTTCCCTGCCCTAACTCAAAAGTAAGCCATGTTTTTAACGTGCCCTGCTTCTCTTAAATGGAGAATGGTATTTAGAAGCCAAGATTTGTGTGCTAGTGAACAATTGCTATTGCATGTGTATAATGCTTACATGTACAGCTATATTTATTTCTGTATGTTGAAAACCATGAGTTCACACTTAAACTTTCCTGTCTAATCCCATGGAGTTCATTTTTCTTTTCTCCCTTTCTATATTTATAACAACAGTGGTAAGTCTGATTCCAATTATCCTCAATATATTTGGTTCCCTATTCTCAATCATCTCACATGAATGCCTTCCCTGCTCTGCTCAGGCTCCAGCATCCTGCGACAAGCAGGGATAGCCTCACCTTTTTGGACCAAACACACCCCATTTGGGGCCACTGAATCCCTGCCGTACCCTTTGGCAAAATGGCCACCTTGTTCACTTCAACCAATAACTTTAGGAATAAATTGTTGGGGAAGAGGCTTTTTTTTTTTTTTTAAAGGATTTTTTTTTTATTTATTTGACAGAGAAAGACACAGCGAGAGAGGGAACGCAAGCAGGAGAAGAGGGAGAGGGGGAAGCAGGCTCCCCGCTGAGCAGGGATCCCGATGTGGGGCTCGATCCTAGAACCCTGGGATCATGACCTGAGCTGAAGGCAGAGGCTTTAACCCACTGAGCCACCCAGGTGCCCCAAGGCTTTTTTTTTTTTTAATGGGCTTCTCTTCTTGACTTTCAAAGAAATTCATATTTTGAGTAAGCACAGAAAAATTAACTCTTCTGTTCATAGTTTTTTTAATTTTTAGTATGTAGATTCTGTTCATAGTTTTGTGAATTTTAACATGTAGAGGTATCTGTCAGCACCTTCAAAATCAGGAGATTGAACAGTTGTTTGTTTGTTTGTTTAAGTCAACTCTACACCCCACGTTGGGCTCAAACTCATGACCCTGAGATCAAGTGTTGTGTGCTCTACCAACTGAGCCAGCCAGGTCCCCCAAGAGTTTTAATAGTTTAATCACTACAAAAACTTAATGCTCTCTCTTTGTAGTCATACCCCACTCCTAGCCTCAAACTCTTGAAGCCACTGATTAAGAGCTGTCTTTATAGTTTTGTCTTTTCAAGGATGTTCATCAGTGGAATCATATGTAATCTTTTTTCCTCAAAGGTTTATTTATCCATTCAGAGAGAGAGAAAGTGAGTGAGTGTGGGGAGACAGGGCAGAGAGGCAGAGGGAGAGAATTCCTCAAACAGATTCCCTGCTAAGCACACATCCTGATGTGGGGCTCAATCCCTTGACCCATGAGACCATGACCTGAGGGGAAACCAAGAGTCATGCCCAACCGACTGAGCCATCCAGGCACCCTATTTTTTTTCACCCTATTTTTTTTTAAACAGCTTTATTGAGAGATAATTCACATGTCATACATTTTACCCATTTAAAATATATAATCAGTGATTTTTAGTATAGTCATCTATTCAACCATCACTATAGTCAGTTTTCATTTTCATCACCTCAAGAAACCCCATACCTTTTAGCTATCAACTCACTCCCCCTCCACCCCCAACCAAGAGAAAATTTGTTTTCTATCTTGTAAATTTCCCTCTTATGGATATTTCATATACATTGAATCACAATATGTGGTCTTTTCTACGGGAAGCCCTTCACTTAGCATGTTTCATCTATGTTCTAGAATGTCAGTATTTCATTCTTTCTGTATGGCTGGGTAATATCCCATTGTAATTGCCACACATTTATCCATTTGTCAGTTGATGGACATTTGGGAGGTTTCTACCTTTTGGCTAATATGAATAATGCTACTATAAACATTTAAGTGGGGGCACCTGGGTGGCTCAGTTGCTCAAGTGTCTGCCTTCAGCTTAGGTCATGATCCTGGAGTCCCTGGATCGAGCCCCAAGTTGGGTTCCCTGCTCAGCAGGGAACCTGCTTCTCCCTCTCCCTGTCCCCCCATTCACCTGCATATACACTCTGTCTCTCAAATAACTAAATAAAATATTTAAAAAAAGCATTCAAGTACAAGTTTTTATGTGTATATGTATTTTTCTTACCTAGTACTAGAATTTCAAGTTATGTGGAAACTATGACATTTGAGTAATTTCTAGATTCTAAAGTGGCTACATCATTTTACATTCCCACCAGTAGCGTATGAAATTTCTAATATCTCCACAAGTTTGCTGACACTTGTTAACGTTATTTTTTAAATTTTAGCCATTCTAGTAGATATGCGGTGGTTTTTTGGTTTTTAGATATGCTATTGTGTGTGTATAATCTAGTAGATATGTGGTGATCTAGTAGATACCACACTGGTTTTGTTTTGTGTTTCTGTGGTGACTATGAACCACATGTGGTGACTAAAAGATGTTGAGCATCTTTTCTTGTGCTTATGGACCATTTCTGTATCTTCCTTGGAGAAATGTTTATTCAAATCTTTTCCCATTGTTTATTGGGTAATCTGTTGAGTTGTAGCAGTTCTTTATGTATTCTGTATACAAGTCTCATATGTATTATTTGCATATGTTTTCTTCTATTGTGTAGGGTTTTTTTTTCATTTTCTTTATGGTGTCTCTTAAAGCATGATTTTTTTTAAAAAAAAGGTTCTTTTTAAAGATTTTATTTATTTGACAGAGATCACAAGTAGGCAGAGAGGCAGGCAGAGGGAAAGGGGGAAGCAGGTTCCCTGCTGATCAGAGAGCCCGATGCGGGACTCGATCCCAGGACCCTGAGATCATGACCTGAGCCGAAGGCAGAGGCTTCAACCTACTGAGCCACCCAGGGGCCCCTGATTTTTTAAAATTTTGATGTATTCTAGTTCATCATGCTTTTGGTGGACCATGCTTTTGGTATCATGTCTAAGAACATTGTAATCCAAAGTTATGAGGATTTTTTTTCCAATGTTTTTTCCCAAAACTTTTATTAGTGTATGTTTTACATTTAGATCTATGACTCATTTTATTTCTTGTGTAAGCTGTGTAATATAGGTAGGACTTCATTTTTTGCATATGGATGTCTGTTTGTTTCAAAATAATTGGTTGAAAAGACTGTCCATTCTTCATTAAATTGCTTTTGCACTTTTGTCAAAAATCAATTGCTGTTTTTATAGGTATAGTTTTGGTCTTTATTCTATTCCATTGATCCATGTGTCTATCCCTTCACAAATACCAAACTGCCTTGATAATTATAGCTTTAAGGTAAGTCTTAAAATTGGGCAGCATGATTCCTTCAACTTAATTTTTTTTTTTTTCAAAATTGTTTTGACAGTTTAAACTTTCTTCGCCTCTCTGTATAAAGTTTAGAATCAGCCATATTCAGCCTGTATCTACAAAAAAGTCCTGCTGGGGTTTTCACTGGTATAGCATAAGTCTTCCAATCCTTAAACATGGGGCATCTCTCCATTTAGGATCTCTTTGATTTCAATCATGAGCATTTTGTGATTTTCAGCTTATAGAATATTTACATCTTTTCTTTTTTTTTTAATTTTTTTTAAGATTTTATTTATTCATTTGTCAGAGAGAGAGAGAGAGAGAGAGCGCGCGCACAAGCAGGCAGAGTGGCAGGCAGAGGCAGAGGGAGAAGCAGGCTCCCGGCAGAGCAGAGAGCCCCATGCGGGGCTCGATCCTAGGACTCTGAGATCATGACCTGAGCTGAAGGCAGAGGCTTTAACCCACTGAGCCACCCAGGCATCCCTATTTACATCTTTTCTTAGATTTATTCCTAAAGGTACATTTTCTGGAGGTGTTGTAAATGATATATTTTTTTGAAATTTGTTTCCAGTTGTACATAGCTAGTACGTAGAAATGTTTGAGTTTTGCTTGTTGACCTTGTATCCTGTGACCTTCCTAACCTTACTTATTTTAGGAATTTTTTTGTTATAAATTCTTGGAATTTTTTTCATAAACCACAAACAGGAGGTTTTATTTAGTCTGTACTACTCCATATGTCTTTATTTTTTCTTGCTTCATTGCACTTGCTAGACGAACAGAAGTGGTGGAAGTGGCCATCCCTGTCTTGTTTGGTTTCCAAATTTTGATTTGACTGATTCTCAAATTTTGAACCTGCTTATGTTTTCACACACCCCAAACTTGGTCATGGCATTTTATTGCCACTTATGTATCTGGATTTATTTGTTGAAGATTTTCATGTCTATTCATTTGAGATACTGGTCTCATTGGTTCTTGAGATATTGGTCTCATCAATGAGATTTTGTTACCTTTGTCTTGGTTTGGTACCAGGGTAATGCTATCCTTATAAAATGAATTGAGAAGTGATTCTCTACTTCCCAGAAGAGGTGTGTAGAATTTGTGTTGTCTTTCAGCATTTTATGGGATTTGCTGGTAAGATTTTAAACAACAAATTCAGTTTTTAAAAAAGAGCTTACTCAGGTTATCTAGTTTATTTATTTTAGTTTGGTTTATTTTAGTTAAGTGCTGGTAGTTCTTGTCTTTCAAGGAATTGATTCATTTAACTTTATGTGCATAGTTGTATGTGTTGCTTCTTTTTTTTTTTATTTTTAAAGATTTTATTTATTTGACAGAGAGAAACACAGCGAGAGAGGGAACACAAGCAGAGGGAATGGTAGCAGGAGAAGCAGGTCTCCCGCCAAGCAGGGAGCCCAATGTGGGGCTCAATCCTAGGACCCTGGGATCATGACCTGAGCTGAAGGCAGACACCTAACGACTGAGCCACCCAGGCACCCCATGTATGTGTTACTTCTTTAGTGTCCTTTTAACAGCATTATCTCTTTCAGTCCTGAGATTGGTGATTTCTTTTTTTGTCATTCTTCCTAGAGATTCATCAATTTTATTGCTTTTTTCAAAGAACTGATTTTTGCTTTTATTGATTTTACTTATTTTCAGTTTCATTGATTTTTAAACCCCTCCCTTTTTTGTGACCTTTTCCCATCTACTTGCTTTGTGGGTTAATTCTGCTCTTTTTCTAGTTTCTTTATATGGAAGCTTTGAGACTTTTTTTTTTTTTTTTAAAGATTTTATTTATTTATTTGACAGAGACAGAGAGATCACAAGTAGGAAGAGAGGCAGGCAGAGAGAGAGGGGGAAGCAGGCTCCCTGCTGAGCAGAGAGCCCCATGTGGGGCTCGATCCCAGGACCCTGAGATCATGACCTGAGCTGAAGGCAGAGGCTTTAACCCACTGAGCCACCCAGGTGCCCGAGACGTTTTTCTTAATAAAAGCCAACTGATGGGGCACCTGGGTGGCTCAGTCATTAAGCGTCTGTCTTCGGCTCAGGTCATGATCCCAGGGTCCTGGGATCAAGCCCCACATCGGGCTCCCTGCTCAGCAGGAGGCCTGCTTCTCCCGCTGCCATTCCCTCTGGTTGTGTTCCCTCTCTCGCTGTGTTTCTGTCAAATAAATAAATAAATCTTAAAAAAAAAAAAGCTAATTGATAATGTGAATTACTCTAAGCATTCATTTATCTATATTTCATACATTTTGATATTTTCATTCAGTTCAAAATATTTTACTCTTTAGAATTTCCCTTAGAGCCCTGAATTTTTCAGAGGTCTATTATCTCCAAGTGTTTGTAGATGTTCCTGTTACCTGTATTAATTTCTAGTTTATGATCAGAAAACATACATACACTCTCACACTCTCTCTCTCAAATAAAAAATAATATCTTAAAAAAACAATGTATTATTTGCTTCAGGAGTGCAGGTCTGTGAATCATCAGTCTTACATAATTTACAGCACTCACCATAGCACATACCCTCCCCAATGTCCATCACCCAGCCACTCTATCCCTCCCCCGAACCCCTGGTAACCTTCAGTTTGTTTCCTGAGATTAAGAGTCTCTTATGGCTGGGGCACCTGGGTGGCTCAGTCGTTAAGTGTCTGCCTTTGGCTCAGGTCATGATCCTAGGGTACTGGGATCGAGCCCCGCATTGGGCTCCTTGCTCAGCAGGAAGCCTGCTTCTCCTGCTACCATTCCCTCTGCTTGTGTTCCCTCTCTCACCTTGGTTCTGGCTGTCAAATAAAGATCTTTAAAAAAAAAAAGCCTCTTATGGTTTGTCTCCCTCCTGGGTCCCAACTTGTTTCATTTTTTCCCCTCCCTATTCCCCACGACCCACCCCCGCCCTGCCTCTCAAATTCCTCATATCAGAGAGATCATATGATAATTGTCTTTCTCTGACTGACTTAATTTCGCTTACCATAATACCCTCTAGTTCCATCCATGTCATTGCAAATAGCAGGATTTCATTTTTCTTGATGGCTGCATAGTATTCCATTGTATATATATACACCACTTCTTCTTTATCCATTCATCTGTTGATGGACATCAAGGTTCTTCCCATAGTTTGGCTATTGTGGACATCGCTGCTATAAACATTTGGGTGCATTGCCCCTTCGGATCACTACCTTTGTATCTTCCAGGTAAGTATCCAGTAGTGCAATTTCTGGGTCGTAGGGTAGCTCTATTTTCAACTTTTTGAGGATCCCAAAGATTTTGAACAGTTGTGTTTTCATTTTCATTTGTTTCCATGAACTTTTTTAAATTTTTCTTTAATTTCCAGGTTGACCCATTCATTCCTTAGAAAGATGCTCCTTAGCCTCCATATATTTGAATTCTTTCCAACTTTCCTGTTGTGGTAGAGTTTTAGTTTCAATTCACTGTGGTATGAAAATATGCAGGGAATGATCCCAATCTTCTGGTACTGGTTGACATCCTGACCCAGGATGTGATCTATTCTGGAGAATGTTCCATGTTCACTAGAGAAGAATGTGTATTCAGTTGCTTTGGGATGGAATGTTCTGAATATATCTGTGATGCCCATCTGGTCCAGTGTGTCATTTAAAGCCTTTATTTCCTTGTTGATCTTTTGCTTAGATGATCTGTCCATTTCAGTGAGGGCAGTGTTAAAGTCCCCTACTATTATTGTATTATTGTCGATCTGTTTCTTTGATTTGTTATTAATTGGTTTATATAATTGGCTGCTCCCATGTTAGAGGCATAGATATTTACAATTGTTAGATCTTCTTGTTGGACAGTCCCTTTACGTATGATATAGTGTCCTTCCTCATCTCTTATATAGTCTTTAGTTTAAAGTCTAATTTGTCGGGGCACCTGGGTGGCTCAGTCATTGGCCGTCTGCCTTGGGCTTGGGTCATGGTCCCAGGGTCCTGAGATCGAGCCCCGCATCGGGCTCCCTGCTCAGCGAGAAGCCTGCTTCTCCCACTACCATTCCCTCTGCTTGTGTTCCCTCTCTCTCTCTCTCTTTCTCACAGTCAAATAAATAAAATCTTTAAAAAAATAATAAAAAAAATAAAAAAATAAAGTCCAATTTGTCTGATATTAGGATTGCCACCCCAGCTTTCTTTTGATGTCCATTAGCATGGTAAATTATTTTCCACCTCCTCACTTTAAATCTGGAGGTGTGTTTGGGTCTCAAATGGGTTTCTTGCAGACAGCATATTGATAAGTCTTTTTTTTTTTTTATCCATTCTGATACCCTGTGTCTTTTGATTAGGGCATTTAGCCCATTTACATTCAGGGTAACTATTGACAGATATAAATTTAGTGCCATTGTGTTGCCTGTAAGGTGATTGTAACTGTATATTGTCGCTGTTTCTTTCTGGTCTATATTCCTTTTAGGCTCTTTCTTGCCTAGAAGAGCCCTTTCAATATTTCCTGTAGGGCTGGTTTGGTATCTGCAAATTCTTTTAGTTTTTGTTTGTCCTGTTAGCTTTTTATCTCTCCTTCTATTTTCAATGACAGCCTAGCTGGATATAGTATTCTTGGCTGCATATTTTTCTCATTTAGTGCTCTGAATATATCTTGCGAGTCTTTTCTGGCCTGCCCGGTCTCTGTGGATGGGTCTGCTGCCAATCTTATATTTCTACTGTTGTATGTTACAGAGCTCTTGTTCTGAGATACTTTCAGGATTTTCTCTTTGTCATTGAGACTTGTCAGTTTTACTATTAGATGATGGGGTGTAGACCTATTTTTATTGATTTTGAGGGGGGTTCTTTGTGCCTCCTGGACTTTGATGCTTGTTCTCTTTGCCAAAATAGGGAAATTCTCTGCTATAATTTGCACCATTATTGGAGCAAATATCTCCCCCCCCTTCTTCTTCTGGGATCCCAATTATTCTAATATTGTTGCATCTTATGGTATCACTTATCTCTCGATTTCTCCCCTCATGGTCCAGTAGTTGTTTGTCTCTCTTTTTCTCAGCTCCTTTTATTTTCCATCATTTGGTCTTCTATATCACTAATTCTCTCTTCTCCTTCATTATCATGGCAGTAAGATCCTCCATTTTTTATTGTACCTCATTAATAGCTTATTTTATTTCAACTTGGTTAGATTTTAGTTCTTTTATTTCTCCAGAAAAGGATTTTATTTCTTCAGAAAGGGATTCTCTAATATCTTCCATGCTTTTTTCAAGCACAGCTAGCACCTTGATAATCATCATTCTTAACTCTACTTCTGACATATTACTAATGTCTGTATTGATTAGGTCCCTAGCGATCGGTACTGCCTCTTGTTCTTTTTTTTTTTTTGAGGTGAGTTTTCTGCCTTGTCATTTTATCCAGATAAGTATAGATGAATGAGAGAACAAAATACTAAAAGGGTAGCAACGACCCCAGAAAAATATATACTAATAAATTCAGAAGAGACCCCAAACCCCAAAGAGGAGGGGGCAGGGAAGGAGGGGAAAGAAGAAAGGAGAAAAAAAACCCCATATATATATATATATATTAGACTGGTGACTGGAACAGTGTCACACACTTGATTTTGGGTGTATTTTGGTCTTTTAGAAGAAACTGCCTCGCGAAATTAAAGAATGAAAACTTAACATATATATCCACAAAAATAAGGGTAAACAATGAAGAGATGGAATATGAATGTAAAGATGAAAATTTAAAATGATTCTATAAAAGGAATTGATAAAATAAGGAGTTGTTTGAAAAAAGAAAAAAAAAGAGGAAAGAATGTGATCAGGCTGGAGACTAGAACAAAGCCATGTGCTAGATTTAGGGTATATTGTGATCTCTTAGAAGAAACTTTATCTCAAAATCTTAAAGAAAGAAAAACCTATATGTATATAAAAAATAAGGTTAAATACAATGAAGGGATAGAATATGACTATAATAATGAAAATTTAAAAAGATTTTTTAAAAAGGTATTGATAAGATAAAATAGTTAAAAATATTAAAATAGGAAAGAGGAAAGACACCAAAAAATGGAAAAACATCCCATGCTCATGGATTGGAAGAACAAATGTTGTGAAAATGTCTATTCTACCTAAAGCAATCTACACATTTAATGCAATCCCTATCAAAATACCATCCATTTATTTCAAAGAAATGGAACAAATAATCCTAAAATTTATATGGAACCAGAAAAGACCACGAATAGCCAGAGGAAT
>CM053607.1:44363639-44383836 GCA_028646535.1 Procyon lotor | reverse complement strand
GGCTCGGGGGGTTAAAGCCTCTGCCTTCGGCTCAGGTCATGATCTCAGGGTCTTGGGATCGAGCCCCGCCTCGGGCTCTCTGCTCAGCGAGGAGCCTGCTTCCTTCTCTCTCTGCCTGCCTCTCTGCCTACTTGTCATCTCTATCAAATAAATAAATAAAATCTTTAAAAAAAAATGCAAATCTCTCATGGAATGAACCTTGTGTTAGGAATTCTTAAAAATAAAATAACTGTAAATTAATCAGTCTTTTCACAGTGATAGGTGGCTGACCCAGGTTTTGACAGCATGGTGGGGCCAAGAGGGCTGGAGATACGGGGCACAGAGTTGAGCAGATCTCAAGAGAAATGTTTGTGTCAGTAGCTTTGCTGCTGTGCTTAAGGAAGTTGGTACTTTGTTGCCGATCAAATCTTGCGTGGAGGTTTGTTTGTTTGTTTTTTAATTAAAGGCCCCCTCTTGGAAAGATTCATAGCTCTGGTTCTTAAATACAAGCGTTTGTTTTTCATCCATTCAACCACTAGATGGCAGCGTCGTGCCACTTTTCAAAGAATCAGAAAAGTCTAAATTTAGGAAGGGAAAAAAAAAAAAGCCAAGAATTTGGAAAGGATGCCAGCTCATTCGTTTCTATTTGGCGCTTGGTTTTGACATTCTATTCTTTTGGACTTCTTCCATTAATTATGACACTCAAAGTTTTTTGTTCACTGAGAGGCAGAGAGCCAAAGCTTTAATTAAACCTGTGGGGGCACTGCCTCGGTAACTACCACACGCCAGGCACTCTATATAAATTGTTTCATTTCATTCTCATAACGTCCTTATGAACTAAATATTATTACCTCTCATTTTACATTGGAGAAAACTGAGGGTCAGAGAGGTATAGCGATGAGCCCAAGACCCCCTCAGCTGGAAGGGAGAACTGATTCAGGAGCCCAGGTTAGTTTAACTGGATGGTAAATCATGCTTGCTAAACCCTGGAGGGTTAGTAGGGTTTTTACAATCTCAGTAAATTACAGCTAGATTCAGCCCCAAGTTTTCTAAGATAGGAATCACACATAAGGTTTAAAATAACTGTTCTCCATATTCCAACATTAGAAGTTTCATTGAAAAGAAGAAAAAAAAGTTTCACTGGTTTTATTGTCAGGATGGCATTTGAATCTTTCTAGATTTATTACAGAAAAGAAATCAGTTTAATTAGGATTTAGAAATAAAAATATCTGATTCCAGCTGGATGTTAGAATTCTAACCCTTTTGCTTCAAAAATAATAGAAATTTAGATGTGATTTTCTTATGGCATGTATCGCTTTCTACTCTCTACTTTATTTGTGTTCACTTATAATCTACTTCCCTCTGAGTCCAGGAAGATAAGGTCCATGTCTCCGTCATTTCTTTATATTCTTGCCTTTTATTACCTTTATTGAGAGTGTGCACAGAATGTGTGTAACAAGGGCAGAGAAAAAAATAAATGTAAAATAATCCACATTGTGAACAAAAGACCAGACTTTTTTGTAAAGACCAGATCTTTTAAATACCCTGCTAAGTCATCTTGGAGCCTGAGGCAAAAGGGTTTCTTTGGTGTCTCCTTATATTTTGTAGTCAAAATGGATCCTCACTTGTCTCATGCTAGTCCCAGCCATGGAAATACTCTTAAGTGCTTGTTCAGACAGGTTTTCTCAACATATAGCCAAAAAAAATTTATTGAGTGACCACTATATGCTGATCATGATGCCCAGTTTGCTAACAAAATGGTGAGTAAAAATGGACCCAATTTTTGCTCTCATGGAGCTTATGGAATCTACTGCTCATAATTAGAAAGCATTATTATATAGTAAATGACTATCAGTCACTTACTCCTTTGTTATAAACAGGAAAACTAGGTGGCAAACTGAGCCATGTAATGGCACTTTAATGGAGCCCTGAGGTTTTGTTTTTTGTTTTTTGTTTTTTGTTTTTTTTTTTTGCTGAATTTTATAACTTCCAAGTACCATTTATAGATTGAGATCAGAAAACATTCCAAAAGACATTTGATCTATTTCAATAAACAACAGTTCATTTGTTGTCCTTCAGTCCTCTTTTTTCATTGGTATTCCAACCAGGAAGATGGACACATTATTGTAATTGGGGATACCCTACATTGCTTTTCAGTTTTGTAATGTGACGAGCATGGATTTGGGGATGATCAGCCTTGAGTCTGGGAGTTATTAGAACAACTGATATCAGGCTGCCTGGGTGGCTCTGTCAGTTAAGTATCTGCTTTGGGCTCAGGTCACAATCTCAGGGTCCTGGGACCAAGCCTCAGTGGGGCTTCTTGCTCCGTGGGGAATATGGTTTTTTCTTTCCCTCTGCCACTCTTCCTGCTTGTGCTTTCTTGTTCTCTCTTGCTCATGCGCTCTCAAATAAATCACTAAAATCTTTAAAAGGAAAAAGTAAATAAGCTCATCTATGTAAGGTGTTTGGAACAATTCTTGGTACCCAGTAAGTGCTTAATATATATGTGAGCTTCTACTAGTAATAGTGGCTGTCATTCCATCACTGTGATCCTGTAATTACTTGCCTTATGCATGCTTAGTTACCTCGACTGGCAAATGAAAAAAAATATTAGTATCTACATCATGAGGCTCCTGTGATCACTAAGTGAGAGAATAAATGGAAATTGCTCCATTGGATGTATAAGTGCTCAAAAAAATCGGCTTCCCCCCACCATGTCTTTCTCCTTAACTAAAGACTTTTCAAAATCCAACAGGAGCTATAGATGATTCATTTTGTATATTTGGTATTGTTCATAGTGTTTAGGACATAATAGGTGCTCAGTAAATGTTTGATGAAAGCATCTAGAAATGTATATGTGATAGGATCATACAAGCCCTTAAGTAGCTGAGATGCTACCTGCAATTATGAAGTAAATAAAGGTTATTTTGTGTGTGTGTTTGTGTGTGTGTGTGACAGAAAGAGAGAGAGAGAGAGAGAGAGAGAGAGAGAGAGAGAGAGACAGGAGAGAGAGATTATACCTATCTAGGAAAGTATTAGGGTCTCATGTTTGTATTCCCCCAAATTCACATGTTGAAATCCTAATGCTCCAGGTGATGGTATGAGGAGGTGGGGCCTTTGGGATTAGGTGACAAGGGCTGTGCCCTCAGAGATCCACGCCCCTAGAAAGGAGGCTCTGGAGAGCTGGCTCGCCCTTTCTACCTTGTGTGGGCCCAGTGAAAGGTTGGCAGTCCACAACCAGAAGAGGACCTTCACCAGAACCCGACCACGTGGGCACCCTATCTCGGACCTCCAGCCTCAAGAACACCAGCCTATGCTATTTGTGATAGCAGCTGGAACGGACTTAACACCCAGGTAAATGAGGAGCTTCACTGAGTTCCAGTGAACCTTTTTGTGCTTCCCTTGCTTGCGTTTAAGGAAGACACAAAAGAAGGCCTCAGGGAGATAGTGCAGACCTTTACAGGTTGAAAAGGATATTCCCAGTTCTATGGCTATCAGTTTCGCTGACAAATCACCAAAGTCAAGTGGAGCTATTCAAATAGCTGCCTGGGTAGATTAATTCTTTGGAAGAATGTGAAGCCAGGGAGCACGGAATAATGGGGGTATTTTTTTCCCCTCTCTTCCTTGATCATGTTCTCAGCTTAGCTCACCCTTTTATTTTCTTTCCACATCTTTTTCAAAAGTTGGAGGAAAAAAAGAGGTCAATCAATATTTACTCTGAAGATTAAAAGTTGTAGCTTTCTTAGAGTACATCCTTTAAGCTGATGCTGTCGATATGAGGATGCCTGGACCCTCCCGACCTCCCCTGCCCCCACTACCATATCCAGAAAGGTTTTGTCTGCATTCACTGTCAATTAAATCTTACTGAATAATTGACAACAAGAAGGAATCAGTTTACTTTTCAGGAGTTCAGGCTGTAGTGTTTTTTATCACCATGTCAGGAATGTCAGTCTAGTAAAAAAAAAAAGAAAAATTCTCTTCTCTTTTAGAATTTTGCCTGGGCCTGTTAAATAATCATTTGAATTAAATTATCCCCATAAGAGAGGAACAACTGCAGTCTGTAGGGTAAGAGTGATAGCTCTCAGGTCAGACTGCTTGGCTTTTAAAGCAGATGGCGCTGTCTCCCAGCTGTGAGACTTTTCCAGCTTGCTTAAACTTCGAGTCTCAGTTCTGTTATCTATAGAATGGAGATAATGTCTGTCTCATAGTGTTGCTATAGAAATGAAAGGAAGTAATGTATGTAAAGCATAGCCTTGGCATATTACATGTGCTCAATAAATATTATTTATTGTCATAGTGATTTAGCTGATTGGGCATCAGAGGGCTGCAGCCACTGAAGAAGTCACTTCTGAAAGGAAAAAAGAGCATACATTCTTTTCCCCAAGGTCACTATTTTGCAAACTTTAATATTAATGCACTCAATTCAAGGGATGAGCTTCAGAAAAACTGAATAGCCGAAGAGGAGAATAACCTAATCACCAATGTGATTTAAAAAGGTTGCTTCAAATTACTGAATGCTAATACCAAATTGTTCGGAAATGAGAGTATGGATATCCCATGCCCTGGATTATTTTGACTTCTCATTTACACCCCACATACACGTTCTCAGAAAAGACTGATGACCAGAAGCCCTTTCAGTGTATGTATCTATATAAAATAGTTGTAGGAGAATATACAAGAAACTGGTTACATTGGTGGCCTCTGGGAAGGAACTAGATGACTGTGGCCAGGCTTTAGAGGAAGACTGACAGTAAGTCATATATCTTTGAACTTTTGAACAATGTGAATATAACAAAATTAGTTTATAAAAGAGAACTGCTGGCTAGGGGTGCCTGGGTGATGCAGTCCGTTAAGCATCCAACTCTTGGTTTTAGCTCAGGTCATGATCTTAGGCTTGTGAGATCAAGCCCTGTGTCTGGCTCTGCGCTTAGTGTGGAGTCTGCTTAGACTATCTTGCTATTCCCTCTGCCCCTGCCTTCTCTTGCTCTCTCTCTCTCTGAAATAAGTAAATAAATATTTAAAAAAAAACAACAAAAAAACTGCTGGGAATAATACCAGCAATAAATAATCCCTACCAACATATAGCTAGAAAATAAAATTTTTAAAAAGTCAGTTTATCATAAAAACAAATCTTTAAATAAAGACTTAGAAGGCACATAAAATAGAAGATACTAAGAAATAAATCTAATAAAAGATGTAACCTCTAAAAAAAAAAAAAAGCATATAGGATGACCACTATTTCTTTGAAACTGGTTAAGTCAACTTTCACAAAAGGTTCTGGGGTATCAGAAGTATCCATATTGTTGAGCACAAAAGAAACATAAATTTAAGGTAAAATATTTTAATATGGTCACTTTTACCACCAAATGAGGATGCACAGGTACTTGGTTCAGGTGGAGGAAATAAAGATATTTCTGGCTAGTCTATATAATATAAACTAACCTGAGTACAAATAATTGTGAGTACCTACTATTTGGTAGGTTCAATATTTAGGTCTGTCAAAATTATCTCATTTCCATTAAGCCTTTCACTGAATTGGGTCAATAGCCTATTCATTTCTCTACCACATAGATCAAATGTTATTTATTTTATTTTTGTGCACATTTGCAGGATAATCTGCCAGTGATTTCACTATAGAGGAATCAGATTATCTATGGACAATGATCAGTTCTAAATCTAACTTTTGCATGGATCAGGTATGTGTAGGCCTGATTGATCTGCTAAGAGATTAGGGTTTACAGGCTATTTAAAGGGCTATGTTTGTGACCTGAAAAAAATATTCTTTTAATTGGCTTAAAATGCAAAAAAAGCTAAAAAAATCATAATGGAATAAATGTTGAATCAGACATTCACAAAACAATATTTCACCCATTTTAATAATTCTGGAATGGGGGCACTTGGGTGATTCAGTCGGTTAAGCATCTGACTTCAGCTCAGGTCATGATCCCAGGGTCTTTGGATGGAGCCCTGCATTTGGCTTCTTGCTCTAAGGGGAGTCTGTTTCTCCCTCTGCCCCTCCCCCGGCTCTGCATTCTTCCTCTCTCTCTCTCTCTCTCTCTGTCAAATAAATAAATAAAATCTTAAAAGAAATAATTCTGAAATGTATGCCATAAAATTTCATTCAATTTGAAAACCTTTATTTTTTAATGTTTATTCTGTTTCAAGTTTTTATTTTGAAAACCTTTTTTAGATTTTCTATCCTCGTAGGAATTTGCGATGATTGCTGATATAAATTGAACGTGCTGCATAAAGTAGTTTAACAAAATTTATAAAATGTTTAAGAATGTTTAGGTAGCAAAAATTACTTTTAATGAGGCATGTGGGGTTTATTTTCATATGATTCATTAATGGGATGTGAGGGAGAAAACTCTAAATGTGAGAGTGATATGGTCTTGTGGTTGTCTCAAAATATCCTGGGAAGGCTTTTATTTTTAGCTTGCTCTCTCTACATGACCAATATGGTAGTGGTTAAGCGGTATGACAGGATTAAGGACTAAAAGCGAAAACAGCAAAGCTCCATTTGTGCCTGTCCCATCATTAAGTCAACAGAAAATCAGCAAGGTAGTTGCTTTTCAGTCAATATTGTCAGCTGAGTACGGTCCTGCTGTAATGGCCTGTCAGCTCTGATTCACTCATATAGAAAGATTAGAAGAAGGGGAAATGCCTTTTTAATCATTGTACCAGGAATGGACCTGCTCTTTCTCTGTAACCAAACAGAACAAAGTAAAGCTTAAGTGCCAATCTTCCAACTAGCAGGGGAGGCTCAATTTTCAAAACAAACACAAAACTCTTCAGTGCACTTACCAGTCTTGATTTTAGGAGCCTTCAAGTTCACCTGGGATCAAGTCGAAGCCTCAGGTTGGGATGTGAAGCCTTCAAAATCTACCAGTGTGGTAAACTTGCACCCTGGAATGATTTAATTAGTTGATTAATTTTTTAAATAATTAGAAGAAAGAAATCCAAGTGGACTGAGTTTATGTTTTCTAACTCTGTAACAGAAGACAAATCATGAATTCCTGATACTAGATCGGAAATTCACTGTGCCCCTGGTTTGCATTCTTTTGTTCACTTTTTCAATGATTATTTGTTGGGCCATTCCTAGCTGCTAGGAACAATGCAAGGCCCTAGGCATGTAGCAGAGAACAAGTCAGGTAATGTGTTCTCTTACAGCTTATGTAAACAACACCATCTGGTCATTCTGATTGTGATGGGTACAATTAAAGCAGCTACCAGGGGTGTTAGGATAGAAAGTAACTGGAATTTAGAAAGCAAAGTAGGGGATGTCTTCTGGGGAGAAGTGGTGCTTAAACCCAGAACTAAAGGAAGAGAATGAGTCCCCTAATAGAATCGATGGGGAAGAGTATTGGAAGGAGAGGAACAGCCAGTGCAAAGGTTCAGAGGTGGAAAGAGCTACTCTGTCTTTTGTGAATGGTGCAGTAAAGAAGGAGCCAGGGAGGGCGCCTGGGTGGCTCAGTCGTTAAGCAGCTGCCTTCGGCCCAGGTCAGATCCCAGAGGCCTGGGATCGAGCCCCGCATGGGGCTCTCCGCTCTGTGGGAAGCCTGCTTCTCCCGCTACCATTCCCTCTGCTTGTGTTCCCTCTCTCGCTGTGTTTCTCTCTGTCAAATAAATAAAAAAAAAAAAGAAGGAGCCAGGGAAAAGTAAGGGAGCCCCTCAAATTAGATAATCCTCTATGATTCATTTAATGAATACTGAGTAGGAGGCATTTTACTAAGTACTTTTAGGGATCCAAAGATTAAGATACAGTCCTTGCCCTCAAGTTTATGTAGAAAATATTATTTCTCTGGTAGAGATTCATTTTATAAATTTGTGAACAAATTCATATGCTGCTAAAAATATTTCAAATGAAACTTATCCTTAAAAAATAAAGAAACAGGGGCGCCTGGGTGGCTCAGTCGTTTAGCGTCTGCCTTCGGCCCAGGTAAGATCCCGGGGACCTGGGATTGAGCCCCGCGTCGGGCTCTCTGCTCTGCAGGAAGCCTGCTTCTCCTGCTACCATTCCCTCTGCTTGTGTTCCCTCTCTCGCTATGTTTCTCTCTGTCAAATAAATAAAATCTTAAAAAAAAAAAAAAAGAAAGAAACAGGGTGCCTGGGTGGCTCAGTGGGTTAAAGCCTCTGCCTTTGGCTCAGGTCGTGATCTCAGGGTCCTGGGGTCAAGCCCCACATCGGGCTCTCTGCTCAGCAGGGAGCCTGCTTCTCCCTCTCTCTCTGCCTGCCTCTCTGCCTACCTGTGATCTTTCTCTGTCAAACAAACAAACAAACAAACAAACAAACAAATAAATAAAATCTTAAAAAAATATAAAGAAACAGATTTGATAGGCTGGAAAAAAGTGGTCTGGGGTCAGATTGTTAAAGGCATAGATTTGTGCTGCTCTAGGAAGCTGAGCAGTTGCCCTAAGACACAGTTATTTTGATTTCATGGCTTTAAAAATCTCAGATTTCCTCTGCTATGTGACCCCAGAAGGGTACTTAAACTTTCTGAGCTTCAACCACAACATCTGAAAAATAGAGGTTTTGAGTGGAATCTAGCTGCAGATTCAAACTGTTTCTGGATCTGAATCATGGCCACATAACTATTGCCAAATAATTGCGGGAAGGACATGTGCTGTTTCTTCTTGCTGGCATTTTCTTGGGGAAATAGGAAGACTACAATAGATGTCCCAACATGAAATATTAATTGTTAAGTTATTGCTTTGTCCAGCTGCTGTGGTAAGTCCTTTTATATAATTGTTAGAAAATTCTGAAAAGTGCCCTTTGATGTAGGTTTTTAACTCCATTTTATAGGTGAGGAAACTGAACCCAGGGTCATATTCAAGTCAATAGCAGAGCCAGATCTCAAACCCGAGGTTGTGGTCTTTCCCTTATATCCAAGGAAAGCCCAATTATAGGCAAAGGGATAGATGACCTCTAGAGATCTCTTCTGGTGTTTTAAGGAAGAACTACCTAAATGAGATGTTTGTTATAATCTGAAATGGTTGCTAAGGGGAGCTGTGAGGCCTTTCAAAACAGAATAGCTCTTTAGCCAGAAGGGAGAAAAGAGAAATCAGGCAGAGCAAGGCACAGTATTTACTGAGCACATACTTTGTGCTGGACTCTATGTTACATCCTTCGAGACACCTCATTTAAGTCTGCCAACAAGGCTTTAGAGGGAAATGTGATCATTCCCTTGTAGATGAGGCTGTCAGTCTTGACAAAGAAACTGAGCTAGAGGTTAGGGAACTTCTGCTGGTAAGCCGCAGAACTGACATTCATATCCCCATTTCTTTGAACCCCCATTTCATTCTGGGCTGTTACCAGTAAGAGATGCCATGTTCTGGACAGGAGGATTCATGATTTCCAGATGTTTCTTTAGTTCCTAGTAATTTGTTACTTTGTTTTATTATTATTATTTTTTGCCATCTGGTCATTTATGTTTTATTTTAATTTTTTATTTCTGTGTCCCTATTTTTCACATATACAGAACATGATTGATATATATTTTCCTTCCTTTACTTTTTGCTCAGCTTGTTTCAGTATATCCTTTTTTCCCTTTGGTTTTCCCTTTGCTGTCTATGACCAAAAGCTGATTGATGAAAAGTTAACAATTCTCTAGTTAACATATTAAATAGACTTTCATCCCTCCTGCCAATGTTGAGGCAACTAATTATCAGCCCTGTTTGGGAGCAAGGAAAGTTGACCTCAGATAGACCCACAGAGCCGTTCAAAGAGAAAATGAAGAAATGGGGTCTCCCAACTCCCTCAGCTCCAAGCCAATCTGATATAATTGCCTGAGAAAAAGGACTCAAGTACTTGGAGTCTTCACAGATAGAGAGCCTCAGAAATAATGATTACAGCAAATCAGGGCTCATGAATATGCAGCTTATTTCTGCATAGAGACACTTGAGTTATCGAAATTAAAAATACAAAATTATGGATTGCAAAGAAAGTGGCAGGGATTTTTTTTTATTTTAACAATTGGAAAATATCACTGGAAATGAAGTCTTCCTGCCAACATGAAGCACATTATAATCATGCCAGGGAAATGATGGTTTTCTAAATGCTTGTTTTAAATAGATTTTCCCCCCAAATTCTGTTTAAAGATAGACTACGGAAGCTTTAACTCATGTGATTTTTTTCTTTTTGTGGATTTCAATTTCAAGGTTATTCATTTTGGGACAGAGTCTAATACCATCTCATTCACAAGATGTTTCCTATTCTTAGTAGCTACCCTCGAAAGTCCTGAAGTAACGCGACTTGATTTTGGTGACTTTTTCTTTCAGAGGTCCCTTCTTTTTTTCAGGATCCCCTTGGATGTTCCTAAACCTGGTGTGCCAAAGACCCTCCATCCTCTAGGCTTGACCTTCCAGGCCCTACCCCATGCTTAGACCATATCTTTTTCCCCTGCTAGTCCATCAAAATGACTTGTTTCATACTATTTTTATTCAGGATCTTTTGAGGCAATATGGTTAATAAATATAAATGTACATACATGTAAATGTTTTATAATTTGTTAGATTACCATTGTCTTCTTACCAGTTAAATTTGCAAACCACATTTTCAAATTTCTGGATTTGCAACACCAGGCTTCTACCATGTGGTTAAAACTCTTGATTACATGGGTTGAACTACTAGATGCAAGAATATATAACTAAAATCACTCTTTCAAAATGATGTGTGTGTGTGTTCAAGGAAATAACTAAAATGAAGCATAGGATTTGTTGCTATAGGGGATGGTTGGCAAATATATAGCAAATGTTTTTCCATTTTCCTCTCCATTGCCTATGGCAAATATCGCTAACTGCCAAGGCATCCTTTCCAGCTAAGTTAGAATGAGACCTCAGAATCCTTCCTAACATAGCACCTGAAACAGTCTATATCAATTAATAGGAACTGGCATTTGGGATAAAATCACATATCTTTCTTAATATAGAGCAAGCTCAACATAACAGTAATAAACCAAGGTTTTGAGCCATCAGGCTGGTAAGCTACTGCTGGGATGGAGTAAGGAGACAGAGATGATTTTTAACTATAGGGGTGAAGTCAAGGTCGGATGGCAATGTAGTATGAATAGAGCAATTTAAGTGAAACAAGTTTCAAAACCAAGAGGCAGTATGAAGGGTGGAATCCCAGGGGATGGGGGCATGCATAGAGGCAATACCAAGCCTGAAGTGACAGGAGACTCATCTGGGGGCATTGGGTAGGTTTGGGAAGGTGGGTGGGGCTGAGATTAAAGGGATTCCTTGAGGTTTTGCAGTTTTATTTCTATTCATAACATACATACCTCAAAGCCTTTTCAAAATGCTCACCATCTACTTACATGAGGCACCTTGGCATTTGCTGTTTTGAATGCATACTTCAGCATCATCGTCATGCTCTTTGCATTGCTAAGTGGGTTTCTGCAGTTGGGTAAATAGCCATGTTTTCTAATAAAAAGACAACAGAGACAAGAACAGGACCACACGTGTCTCTTAGAACCCTTGTTTCCTGAAAGATGTGGTAATCTTAGCCCCATTCAACTTGCTATGCCTGCCAGTAACCCCAAATGAGGTCAAAATGACAATAAGTCTCAAACTCTCTGGCCTACCTTAGGGCCAACTGAGAAATTACTTTCACTGCATCCTGCTTCTCATTACCTATTGGGGAAACCACTGAATTTCATGTTCGGAATGACCAGTGAATAGGTAGCTAGGGTCTGGATTGTTCTGCCAAAACTGTACATTGGCCAATAAAAGAAACTTGTTGGAGTTATGGGGTCAGGAATATCAGTTTTATAATCTCTATATTAAAGGTCCAATTCCTTTTTTTGCCTGAGTGGCATTCCAGTGCATCTGGAATAGAAAAGTTGAGACATTTAGATATTCTCCCAGACAGGTACTGGTCTCAACATTCACCCGACACATAGGCACATAGACACAGATGGTTGGGGTTGCTACATTTGCATTTCGAACATCATCTCTACCCCTCCCTCTGGCTCCTCACTACCAGTTGAATAAGAAGAAACATGAACCCACAGGGCACTAAACAGGAAAAGTATATCACACACTGAAATTGGGTCCAAATTGTTTAGCAGGTAGTCCCAGGGTAGGGGAGGGAAATTCTGCCTTTGTGTGGTCTCTTTTCTATGGGACGATGAACAGAGACTGATGGAGGTGTTAAACCTTTTTGGTTAAATCGGATCTAAACTCCTTTATTTGAAAACAGGTTTACTTCACAAATCAGGGGTTGAGACCATTATCTGGATAATTTAGGTACCAGAAGGAACCTAATTTTGCTTCAGTTAATCTGATTTTACTGAATAAAACATAGTAGAATCTCTGGCCTATGTTGTGAAATTAGTTTAACTTCAATTTCTGACTTTTATTTGGTCTGGGGAGAATAAACTAAACCCTTCCTTTAATAAGATGAATGCAATAATAAAAGATTAAAGTTCTGAGGTAATACATTCCCTCTTTTATTTCCACTCTGATGATGGGAAGTTTCTTGCTTAAAGTATTAGTTTCTTACAACTGTTCTAACAAAGTACTTCCAGCTGGGTGGCTTAAACAATAGAAATATATTGTCACATAGCTCTGGAGGTTAGGAGGCAGAGATCAGGTGTCAGCCTCATTGCTTCCTTCTGAAGCCGTGAGGGAGCTCTGTTCCATGCCTCTTGTCCAGCTTCTGGTGGTTTTCCAGCAATCTTTGGTGTTCCTTGGACTGTAGAAGCATCACCCTGCTCACTGCCTTTATCATCATATAGTATTCTGTGTGTGTGTGTGTGTGTGTGTGTGTGTGTGTGTGTGTGTTTGCCTCCAAATCTCCCCCTTTAAAGGGATACCAGTCAGATTAGATTAGAGCCCATGATAATGGCTTCATTATAAATTAAATGTCTCTGTAAAAACCTCATCAACAAATAAAATCATATTCTGAGGTAAGGGAAATTAGGATTTAAATATATGAATTTTTGGAGAACACCCTGAAACCCATAATGCTCAAATATGTTGTGTGGATTGCTGGTATACACATGCATATGTAACTGTGAAACCATAATCACAATCAAAATGCCATTGCTTTCATTAAGAGAAGCTTTCCAAATATATTTTCCTCCTCTTAATTTGAAATGAGAGAGTCAGAATTTAACAGTGTCTATCCAGCATTGTGTTGGAACTGTGTAGTAATCCTTTTTCCTATCTGGGAAATAGAACTAGATGGACAGCTGGCTTCAGAGTTTGCATGAAGAGTACATAATCCTACTTATGTAACCCATCGTGTTTGCAAAATCTGCACTGCAGTTTTTGAGAGGGAATGAGATGTTTGAAAATAAAATCTGCTGTGCAGGAGTGGAAAATTTATCCATTCTTCACATTATTTTTGTTCTCTGTATTTTTATTTTGCATTCTGAAGAGGTGTGTATCCTTGCTGGAGTGTTTTGCCTTTGCTGCACATGTCAGGAATTCAGAAAAGGTGAGATATGGCACTAGGTCTATTCATTGACCTTCTTTGTGATGTGCAAGTTGCTTAACTCCTCAAGGGTGATGATTTTTTAAGTCTCGAGTCAGGCAGGCTAGATTGAGGTGGGATGAGGAAAGAGTGCATTAGGAATGGAGAGTAATGGTGCCCGTAAAAGTGTGAGGGTTCACTGATCAAATTGTAATTCTACAAAAAACAAAAACCACAAAAAATCAGTCATTACATCCTTGTGCTAGGCATCTGTTTTTTTATATCAGTCCAGCACACTTTTACCCTGCTTCTAATTTATAGCACTCTTACCCCTTCTTTTGTAGGAGCTGTCATTCCTTCATTACACCTTCAAACACCTTGAAGGTGTTTCTTGGGGGGATGCCAACTATATTAACTTTCTTCTTTGGGCACTGGCCAATCATTATCCTATCAGCTGCTGAAAATGATTGGACAACGGGCAGGCATGTAAACAAGTCAGCCAATCAGAGACCTTCCCTGGGATTTTAAGTGCTATTAAGGACAGATTGGGAATAAGAAGTTCTCTCTTTTCTCTGAGTTTACTCAGAGATGGGATGACTTAGTTTTTTTTTTTTTTTTTAAGATTTTATTTATTTATTTGATAGAGAGAGAGAGATCACAAGTAGGCTTGGGGGGGGGGGGAGGATGCAGGCTCCCTGCCAAGCAGAGAGCCCGATGCAGGGCTCGATCCCAGGACCCTGAGATCACAACCTGAGCTGAAAGCAGAGGCTTTAACCCACTGAGCCACCCAGGTGCCCTGGGACGACTTAGTTTTATCTGAAGCCATAGCCTGCTCAACATCTTATGACAGAAGCCTCTGTATGGTAAGAAAGAATAACACATACACACAACACGCAGAGGGAAGGCGAGAGATAAGGAAATTATCATTTGAATTTTCAGAGGTCAGTTTCATGTCTGAACTTTTAAGTGTCTTGAGTCAATAAAGTTGTCTCTTTAAAAAAATAAAGTTGTCTTATTGACTAAGCTGGTTTCAATTGGTGTTCTGTCAATTGCAACAGAAATAATCTTTTTCTGATACAGTTCAATAAAAAGAAAGCACAGTAATATTTACATTAAAAGTTCAGGGTCTCTTCATTGGTAAGGAAAACTTTCTGCAAGAAGCAATATTTGAAAGGTATTGGGAAATAATGTATTTTTCATAATTTTATTTTTTAGAATTGAAGCTAATATTTAAAAAAAACCATTTAATTTATTTATTTGACAGAGAAAGAGTACAAGCAGGGGGAGCTGCAGGCAGAAGGAGAGGGAGAAGCAGGCTCCCCCCTGAACAGGGAGCCTGATGTGGGCCTCGATCCCAGGACCAACCTTGAGAATGTGACCTGAGCCAAAGGCAGATGCTTAACTGACTGAGCCACCCAGGGGTCCCGGAAGCTAATATTTTTAATGGAGTTACTTTTCTTTCTCATTACTACCTGGGACTTTACTTCTAAGTTTGCTCTTGTGTTTCCTCATAAGTTGAGAGAATATTCAGACTAGTTTCCAGGGCTCTCAAAAGCCCTCTGAAAGAGAGAACATCTTCAAGCTTATACTATACATTATCTGAAATGCTTCTTGTTTTCCGCTTATCCTTTAAAACCAGCTGAAACACTACCATTCTTGTGAACTCTTCCAATTTCCCAATTTAGAAATGGATCTCCACCTGTGTGTCCCATAGCACCCGATGTTTCAGTGACAGCAGCCCTATTTTGCCTTCTGTATTGCAGTGTTGTATAATAAATCACCCCAAATTAATGGCTGCAAACACCCACTATCTCATTGTAACTCATCATTTTGTTGATCGGAATTTGAATAGGACTTAGCTGAGGGATTTTTCTCTATCTGTCGTTGACTGAGGTCACTTGATGGTGTTAGCTAGTCTGGTTTAGAAGGTCCAAGACAATGTTATTTGCCTGTCTGGCACCTTGGGAGGGTTGCTGTCCTCTCTTCTCTGCCTTTTTGGGTTCTGTTTGTCCTTTTCTTTTGGGTTCATGCCTTCAAAAATCCCCTTCATTTTACTTTAGAAGATTTTCTAGAGGGAGAGTATTTTTACCTGGAAGTCTCCCAAACCTAAACTTACAAAGTACTTTGAGATTCAGTTTCTATTTTCTCATTACATGAACCTTTTGAGTATAGTCCTCCATCTTTTAATGTGGGAATCCTAAAACAGACAAGATAAGTGTTTTGGTATTGAAATTTTTTTTGGTTGCAAGGAAAAGAAACTCACTCATGCCAGTGAAGTAAATATTACATTTTCATTTTCTTTAAATATCCTCATCACCCTCCTGGCTTACACATGTGGTTTTGAGGGTTGCTTTAGGTATACCATCTAGATTCATCTGATTTCTGGAGGTAAAGTGTTCACAGTTCATTCGCTGTCATTGCCATCCATCATAACAAAAATGATAGTTGTTATTTGTTGGGTGGTTACTGTGTGTGACATATTGCTAAATGCTTTAGAGGTATTATCTTGCTTAATTTAAGTTAGAAGGTAATATTAGTATCATCTTATTTTAGAGGTGCAGGGCTGGGGGCTGTGGGTTATAAAGCTTAAATGTTTTGCCTCACTAGTTGGTAAATATAGAAGAGGCAGTAGAATAATAATGCCCCAGTTTTTTCCTGAGAGAAGAGTCTTGAAAAAAAGGAAGGGAAATCTGTGAATTAGTCCTTTGCATCTTACTGTAAATGTGTTGGTAAGTTTTCTTTTTCCAGGGACTTGGGAATTTTATTTTATTTTGGCCAGGAAAGGAATCCAAGTCACTAAGTTCATTGTCTCTCGTGCATTCATGGCACTGTGCCAATTCTCCTCTCTTAGTGGCTTATCCTTGCAGGTTTGTTGAACAAATTCAAATTCCGAAATAGAAGAGAGGAAGCAAAACCCGGAAGACATTGACTTGTACTTCATTCTTCCACAGAACAATGCAGGGTGGTTCTATTTTGCTGATGTAGCCTGGAAGGATGTAGCCTGGAAGACTCACTATACTCATTGTTCAAGGCAATTGATTCACCCTTGAGAAAGCAGGCTGGTAACTGAAGTTTGTTTACACAGTGACTCAGCCTCAGCCCAGAATTAGGTAATAGATCTTTATTAACTTTACTTTCTTAGAAAAAGAATCGACTAAGTTCTAGAAGTGGAATGATTGCAGCATTCGGAGGTCCCTGTAAAAACTTCAGATGTTGTCACTCGGCATTATTAAAGATCCCTAGTATAACTTCTTTTCTCATTTTAGTTCTTCATCACTAAACGAAAAGAGATGCAGCTTTCATTTTTTACTTACATCAATCACCAATGTCCTTCTCTGAGTCTAGGGTAGGCGCTCATGTGTGTGTGTTTATGTCTTCCCTTGGAAAGATATTGGTATTTTTTAATATTTTAATACTATTTTCATCCCTCATATTTTCACCTGTTAAAAGAATAAAGGGTCTTTTTTAAAATGTCAGCTCAATAGTAGTAAAGATGTGATGGGATATGGAAAAAAAATGGAGAAGGATATGCAGAAACTGAAGTTGGAGGAACCGTGAACTAATCCAAATCTTTCCCTTAGGAAATGAGAAACTGAAGCCCAGTGATGTTACATGAATCCTCCAAGTCACAAAGCTGACTACCGCCAGAACCTCAGCAATCCTAGCCCTTCCAGCAGCTGGTCTCCCAGAGCAGATATGCAGATTAGCTATGGTTATCCAACACCGGAGCATGCCTATTATAAAGAGGCCCAATGCCCCTTTTGTTTGTTAAACGTCCCTTTGTTTAAAGACTTCCCAGCCTCTTCTATTCCTCCATTTTCACTTATAAATTCAAACTGTAGAATAAATGTTTGTTAAGAGTTGAGGAGAGACACCTGGCTGGCTCAGTCAGTAGGGCATGCAGTTCTTGATCTCAGCATCATGAGTTCAAGCTCCACACTGGGTGTAGAGAATAGTTAAAAATAAACAAACAAACAACAAACAAATAAAACACCAAAAATTTAAAAAAAAAAAAAAAGCGTTGGGGAAAGAGATGTGGTTAGCAAAATGTTTTCACACAGGAGTATGTAGGAGAAAATAGAAGGAAAGAGTTTGCTGGAACAAGCGAGGGAAGACAGAACTGGGCTTTCTGGAAGTTCTTAGGAAAAGAAGTTTGGGCCCAGAGATGGAAGGGATGGAATCTAAAGAGTCAGGGAGATCTAAGACAAGAGAGGGTTCTAAATTACAGGGTTGCCAGTAGGAATTTAGGAAAGAGGAATCTTGGAGAAAGAGGGCAATTGCCTGCTCCATGTTAAAGCGTGTTAGGTTTCCCCCAGCTACTTTTCCCCAATGCCAACCTCCTGGAACACCAGGCCACAGCCTTGCCTCCTTCAGGCTCACTGATCTGTTACCTATCTTCTACAGCCCCTCCTTAGGGGAGTGCAGCCTGGGAGTTGAGGCCCAAGAAAGGAAGGTTAAGGGGAACTTGGACGTGAGAGCCAAAGATGAATGAGGTTGGAGAGGGGTCAGAGAAACTGGAGTTTTTGGATTAGGCAAAGAGGAGGGGGCCAACATCAGCCATACCAGATTGAATAGAGATAATGTGTCGGTCAGTATCTGGTGAGTTATATGTAGACTACCAAAAATAATAATTGTTCAATATAATTACACCTACCTCAATATGTCACAGCTGTTATGTGTAGTGATGGTAAGAAATACCTAATACAACATTGTAACCGTCCCTTAAAACAATGTATTACTTAGGGGCACCTGGGTGACTCAGTCGTTGGGCGTCTGCCTTCAGCTCAGGTCATGATCCCAGGGTCCTGGGATGGAGCCCCGCATCGGGCTCTCTGCACAGCAGGGAGCCTGCTTCTCCCGCTACCATCGCCTCTGCTTGTGTTCCCTCTCTCGCTGTGTTTCTCTCTGTCAAATAAATAAAATCTTTTAAAAAAAAATGTATTACTTAAAATATAACCTATGAGAAATTGTACCAGTCTGGCAAGCATGCTTAGATATAGTCTTAAGAAAAACATATACTCAGTCAGAGAAAGAAAGTATCACATGATCTCTCTGATATGAAGAATTTGAGAGGCAAGGCAGGAGTTTGGGGGCCTGGGGGAGAGAAATGAAACAGGAAGGGATGGGGAGGGAGACAAACCATAAGAGACCCCTAGACTCAAGAAATGAACTAAGGGTGGCTGGGAGGCGGGGGAAGGAGGGTAGGGATAGGGTGGCTGGGGTGTGGACATTGGGGAGGGTATGTGCTGTTAAGTGCTGTGAAATGTGTAAGCCTGACGATTCACAGACATGTACCCTGGGGCAAATAATACATTATATGTTAATAAAAATTAAAAAAAAAAAAAGAAAAACATATACTGGCAACAGGCCTCTGGGGGAGAGGACGAGATACTTGAAGTCGAGCAGCTGGGAACACCTGGCCCACTTGGGGAGGAGCGCCGCCTGCTTCACTTTTCTGTTTTGTTTTTTTTTTGTTGTTGTTCTTTTTTTTTTTTCTTTTTTTTTTTCACTTTTCTGTTATCACCCTTTCCCCGGAGACTACCTGTGGCTAATTAGATGAGCACTTTGAATGTGCTCGCCCAATTATAAACTTTATACTGCTTGACCAGATATGTTTTGCCTTTCTTCTTACTTATCTACAAGCCTCACGGTCGATGTATAATCTACTTTGACTTCTTTGTTAGTTGTTATCTACTTTCTAATAAATATGAGACTGAGGAGTTGTTCGGGACGACAGTCTTCTCTGCTGTCGACCCCTGCTCCCTTTCTCTTGCAGCTGACTTGTTTGTGCCTCATTCTTCTCCCGTGCGCCATCAGGAGGTGGCACAACGTACTTAACCATTTGGGAAATACTGGGCTGGACAAAGTCATTTGGAACAGTTGTCAGTGTCAGTGTCACGCATGTGCTGTCTTATTTAATCTCATAGCACCCTGAGGCTCAGAGACATTCACTATTTCTCAATAATACATAGTTGGATTTGAACCTAGATTTTTGTATTAAATCTGGACTTTAAGGAGTGCTTCCAGCTCTACTGTACTATCTACCTCTCCCTGCCTCCAACTTTTGACACTCACTGAGGGGGAAAAGATTCATTGTTTAAAATTTAAAATCAATTAATTAACATATAGTGTATTATTAGTTTCAGAGGTAGAATTTAGTGATTCACCAGTTGCATATAACACCCAGTGCTTATTATATCAAGTGTCCTCTTTAATATATATCATCCAGTTACCCCTTCCCCCTACATCCCATCCAGCAACCCTCAGTTTGTTTCCTATAGTTAAGGGTCTTTTATCTATCCCTCTCTGATTTTGTCTTATATTATTTTTCTCTCACTTCCCCTACGTTCATATCTTTTGTTTCTTAAATTCCATGTATGAGAGAAATCATAAGGTATTTGTCTTTCTCTAACTGACTTATGTCACTTAGCATAATACTATCTAGTTGCATCCATATTGTTGCAAATGCTAAGATTTCATTTTTTTGATGGCTGACTAGTATTCCATTGTATATATACCACATCTTTTCCCATTCATCTGTCAATGGACATCTGGGCTCTTTCCATAGTTTGGCTACTGTGGACATTGCTGCTGTAAACATTGGGTGCAGGTTCTCTTTCAGATCACTATATTTGTATCTTTGGGGTAAATACCTAGTAGTGCAATTCCTGGGTCAAAGGGTAGCTCTATTTTTAACTTTTTGAGGACCTCCTTCCTGTTTTCCAGAGTGGCTGCATCAGTTTGCATTCCCACCAAGTGTAGGAGGGTTCCCCTTTCTCTGCATCCTTGCGAACATCTGTCG
>CM053607.1:44336478-44363539 GCA_028646535.1 Procyon lotor | reverse complement strand
TTTATAGATTTTGGATGCTAGCCCTTTATCTGATAAGACATTTGCAAATATCTTTTCCCATTTTGTAGGTTGTCTTTTAGTTTTGTTGACTGTTTCCTTTGCTGTGCAAAAGCTTTTGATATTGATGAAGTCCCAATAGTTCGTTTTTGCTTTTGTTTCCCTCGTCTTTAAAGATGTGTCTAGCAAGTTAATGGAGCTGAGGTCAAAGAGGTTGCTGCCTGTGTCCTCCTCTAGGATTTTGATGGATTCCTGTCTCACATTTAGATCTTTCATTCATTTTGAATATTTTTGTGTATGGTGTAAGAAAGTAGTCCAGTTTTATTCTTCTGCATATGGGTGTCCAATTTTCCCAATACCATTTGAAGAGACTGTCTTTTTTCCGTTGGATATTCTTTCCTGCTTTGCTCAAGATTAGTTGACCATAGAGTTGAGGGTCGATTTCTGGGTTCTCTATTCTGTTCCAATGATCTATGTGTCTGTTTCTGTGCCAGTACTATATTGTCCTGGTGATCATAGCTTTGTAATAAAGCTCAAAGTCTGGCATTGTCATGCCCTCAGCTTTGGTCTTCTTTTTCGACATTCCCTTGGCTATTCAGAGTCTTTTCTGGTTCCGACAAATTTTAGGATTATTTGTTTCAGCTTTGTGAAAAATGTTGATGGTATTTTGATATGGATTGCATTGAATGTGTAGTTTGCTTTGGGTAGCATAGACATTTTAACAATATTTTTTCTTCCAATCCACAAGCATGGAATGTTTTTCCATTTCTTTGGTGCTTCTTCAATTTCTTTCAATAAGCATTCTGTAGTTTTTAGAGTACAGATCCTTTACCTCTTCGGTTAGGTTTATTCCTAGGTATCTCATGGTTTTTGGTGCAATTGTAAGTGGGATCGATTCCTTGATTTCTCTTTCTTTTGACTCATTGTTATTGTATAGAAATGCAACTGACTTCTGTGCATTGATTTTATATCCTGCCACTTTGCTGAAGTCTTGTATAAATTCTAGCAATTTTTAGGTGGAGTCTTTTGAGTTTTCAACATAGAGTGTCATGTCATCTGTGAAGAGTGAAAATTTGACTTCTTTGCTGATTGAGATGCATTTTATTTCTTTTTGTTGACTAATTGCAGAGGTTAGGACTTCCAGTACTATGTTGAACAACAGTGGTGAGAGTGGACATCCCTGTCATGTTCCCAACCTTAGGGGAAAAGCTCTCAGTTTGAGGAAAAGATTCTTAATGAGAAAGGTCAACTTGCAGGCTCCATATTCCATGCCATTCATTTTATAAACTTTCAAAGCAAAAGTTTGCAAATCAAAATATTGTCTATCTTTATTTTTGGCAGTTTTCCTCATCATAATTATTTCATGTAACCCAATCCCTTTTTCATTATGATCTCACATTCAAAAAACAAGAGAGCAAGTTGGAAGAATTAAAGAATAACCAAAATAGAAGTTGACCTTCTGTGGTAGAATGTGCTCAAGTCTTGGAATTAGAAGACATGGATTTCAGTTTTGGTACTGTCACTTGCTATGGCCATGGTTAAGCTATTCAAATTCTCCAAGTCTCAGTTTCTTCCATCGTATAATACTGAAAATAATATCACCTCATAGTTTTGTTGAAAAAGGAAGGAAAAGATAAGATTTCTGTGGTAACATTTTGTTAAGAGCAGAGAACTCATAGAAAACTTTATGTTGTGTTGGACACTGAAGTGACTGATTAGGTCTTTCTCCAAGAACAAAACAGGTTTTTGATATTCTTTGTATTTCCTTGGTCAATGCCTGCCATCACACACACTGTTGGTTTGAAATACAAATCTACTTTGTATATCTCTCCTTAACAAATAAATGCAAAGATTGCCAAGTATTTACTTACTTTTCACTGTGTGGATATAGCCCAAGTTAGAAAAGGTTATTAATATGATAAAAACCATTTCCTAGGTACTACTTAACCGGTAAGAAATTTTGCAGTCTGAGTCTTCTAGTTTCCCACCAATATTCAACTGAATCTGCTTCTGTAGAAATTACTAATTAATTAACAAATATTTATTGAGTGTGTTCTTGGTGGAGCACTTTTATGACACTGAGCATGCACTTGCTAGAGATGAGGGCAAATACCCACAGCCATGCAGTCCAGCCCAAATTTCAAGTTGTGTCCCACAGGGCTTTTGCAAACAGTCATAATTTGCATTTGGAAGTTTATTAAGGGAAATTCAAACATTTCAATCCAGAATTATCTAGCTAGTATTATGTAACCTGATATGAAATTCAAGAAAGAATTCAAAAGCAATACTCTGTTTCACATTCATCAGACCTCTCATTTCTTCAAGCAGTAGAGAATTTTACCTTGAAAGGGCTTAGAGAATGAAATAAAAGATGATTGCATAAATTCTCTGAAAATTCTAGATCTAAGTAGGCTGTGATTACTCTCTTGCTCAGGCAGGGTGAGAAACTAGACATATTTCCAGAATCTTCAAAACTGTAGCATCAAATTCTACTCTTCTAGATCTGACATCTTTTAACATGAAATTATTGACAGGTTGCTTCATTAGTTGCAATTATAAAAAAGTACTCATATTGAGTAATAAAGGCAAATAATTGCAATTTTATTTTTTAAGGTAATTAGCCATCAGTCAAATATTTCAGATTTAAACCTAATTAGGGTTGCAGTTAATTATATCTACCATGTTCTGATACAAATATTTAATTATTTTACTGATTGCAAGTTATATTTCCTCCCTTGTTGAGAAACAGTGAGTGAGTTGGAGTTTTAAAATCAGTTTAAGTAAAGAAGGACAACATCAGATATGAAAAATCTGTCTTATGAAAAATAACTTAAGGAGCACCTGGGTGGCTCAGTGGGTTAAAGCCTCTGCCTTCAGCCCAGGTCATGATCTCAGGGTCCTGGGATCGAGCCCCACATCGGGCTCTCTGCTCAGCAGGGAGCCTGCTTCCCCCCCCCACCCCCTGCTTGCCTCTCTGCCTCCTTGTGATCTCTCTCTGTCAAATAAATAAAATCTTAAAAAAAATAACGTAAGAATCAAATCAATTTAACAGTTGAATTAAAATAAAATTATCAAAAGAAAGGTATAGAAATATTTTGAATGAGTGATTTGTTTGATCTTAATTGGAAATGTTTTAAGGAACTGAAAGAGTATAGAATGGAGTTGTGGAAAAAATAAGACTGAGAATGAAAAATCAGAAAACAGAAACAAACAGTAAAACCAAAGTCCACAGTGCACTATCCTGATGGCCTCACTTCACCTTTGTGTGTTCCAAAGGTGGAGGTGTAGCGGCCATTTCAGTTGGTAATGTTTGATTCACAAGGTTAGCACAACTTTTTGAGGAGTGTGAAACCTCCAACTTTTTTCTTTCAGTCTATATGGTATCAGATTACTGTTTGAAGAACCTTTGCTATGTGATGGGGCAACCAGTCTACTTGTTATGGTAGATTAAGCTTTTATCTGGTGATCTGAGCCATGTAGACCATCAGAATTAGATTACTATAAGCAGGTAAGAATTTCCCAGGGTGATGGGTTCGCTCTTACTGGAAAAGTACAAATTAATGTAGTTTTCTCATAAGATATTATTCATAGAACTGGTTGCTTTGAAACATGTCTGACCTTATGTAATCACTATGGTCAAATATTAAATACGGTTATCATAGGTAATGAAGTTGTTTTTTAAAACTATTTAAAAAAGAATACTTATTATAAAGTAATTACTATTACATTAAAAAACCATTCCCTTATCCAATTATTCTATTATAAAGCAAAACAACTATAGAATGGCATTAGAAAAGACCTTGGTGGTCAAATGAACTTCTTGCTGACTGTTAAGGAAAGCAAAGTGTGTGGAGGCCTGGTGGCCAAGGTTACCCAGAATGGTAATCAAAACCCAGTTCTCCTCTTTTGAAATTGCCTTCAGAAACACACGAGAAAACCACTCATTATGACACAAACATAATTTTCAACCAAAATGGAATAACACATCTTGATCAACACCTCACTCATAAGACTTGCTTCCAAAAATTTTTTTTTTTTTTTTTTAAAGATTTTATTTATTTGACAGAAACACAGCGAGAGAGGGAACACAAGCAGAGGGAGTGGTAGCGGGAGAAGCAGGTTTCCTGCAGAGCAAAGAGCCCAATGTGGGGCTCGATCCCAGAACGCTGGGATCTGACCTGGGCCGAAGGCAGCCGCTTAACGACTGAGCCACCCAGGCGCCCGCTTCCAAAAATTTTTAACTTAAAATATTATTATGGAAGATTTCAAATGTACATAGAAAGAAAACATAATGAACTCTAATGTACCTATCTTCCAGTTTTCATATTATACAACATTTTGTTAGCTATATTTTATTTCCCATCCCTATTACTACTGCTACTATCTGTGGCAGTGGAGTTGGTTTTTGCTGGTATATTTCACCCCATAAAGTAAATCCCAAATATCATGTCTCTGTCTCTCTCTCTCTTTTTTTAAGATTTTATTTATTTATTTGACAGAAAGAAAGCATGAATAGGGGGGAGGTTCAGGGGGAGAGGGAGAAGCAGACTTCCCACTGAACAGGGAGCCCTATGTAGGAACTTGATCTCAGGACCCTAAGATCATGACCTGAGCCCAAGGCAGATGCTTAACTGACTGAGCCAACCAGGTGCCCTCATGTCCAATAACTTTAGTTACCAGTTTATTATGCATCCCTGACATATAAGGGTATATTTTTTTAAAACACAATTACAGTGCCATTATCATTTTAATTTAACAATTAAATTTTTAATTTTAATTTTTAATTTAACATTTAAGTTTAATAATTGCCTAACATAATCTAATATACAGTCCATATTCAAGTTTCCTTGATTATTTCAAAAGTGTTTTGTTTTCTTTTTTTTTTTTGAGTTAGTTTGAATCAGGGTCCAAACAAGGTGTGCACATTGTATTTGGTTTTTATACTCTTTTTTTTTTCTTTTAAGATGTTATTAATTTAAGGGATGGGGTGGCTGGGTTGTGGACATTGGGGAGGGTATATGCTATGGTGAGTGCTGTCAAATGTGTAAGACTGACAATTCACAGACACGTACCCTGGGGCAAATAATACATTATATGTTAATTAAAAAAAAAAGATGTTATTAATTTATTTACTTGATAGAAAGAGAAAGAGAGAAAGAGCACAAGCAAGGGGAATGGCACGCAGAGGCAGAGGGAGAAGCAGAATCCTCAGCAAGCAGGATGTGGGGCTTAACTGACTGAGCCACACAAGTACCCTTTTATTCCTTTTTTTTTTTTTAAGATTTATTTATTTATTTGAGAGACAGAAAGAGAGAGAGAGCACGTGCAAATGGAGGGGGATGCTGAGGGAGAGGGAGAGAATCTCAAGCAGACTCCCCACTGAGGGTAGAGCCCAATGTGGGGCTCAATCTCACCACCCAGAAATCATGACCTGAGCCGAAATCAAGAGTTGGGGCTTATCTGACTGAGTCACCCAGACTCATGTATTTGAGTTTTATATTCTTAACTCTTTTAGTCTATAATGTCTCTCTTTTTTTCTTTGTTAAAGAATGCTACCTATTTATTGAGTAAATGAATTTAATTGTTTTATAGAATGTGCTGGATTCTGGATGTGGCTAATTGGTTTCTTTTGTTGTTTAACTTTTTCTCTAACCACCATATTTCTTGTAAATAGGAAGTTAGGGGACGCTTGGGGGGGCTCAGTTGCTTGAGCATCTGACTTTGGCTCAAGTCATGATCTCAGGATCTTGGGATTGAGCCTGTGTCAGTCTCCCCACTCAGCAGGAAGATGGCTTCTCCCTCTCCCTCTTGCCCCTACCCCCAGTTTGTGCTCTCTCTCTCAAATGAATAAATAAAATCTTAAAAAAAAAATAGGAAGTTAGAACTGGTTGCTGGATTAGAGTTAGGTTTGTTTTAATTTTTTTTAGCAAGTGTTTTGTATTCTTTTTTTAATTTTTTTTTTTTTGTGCTCCAAGATATTTATTTATTTTTATTTTTTTTTAATTAACATATAATGTATTATTAAAAATATGGAACGCTTCACGAATTTGCGTGTCATCCTTGCGCAGGGGCCATGCTAATCTTCTCTGTATCGTTCCAATTTTAGTATATGTGCTGCCGAAGCGAGCACTCTTTTTTTAATTTTTAATTTAAAAAATTTTTTGTTTTTTAAAAGATTTTATTTATTTGACAGAGAGAAACACAGTGAGAGAGGGAACACAAGCAGAGGGAATGGTAGTGGGAGAAGCAGGCTTCCTGCCGAGCAAGGAGCCCGATGTGGGGCTCGATCTCAGAACCCTGGGATCATGACCTGAGCCAAAGGCAGACGCTTAACGACTGAGCCACCCAGGCGCCCCAAATTTTTAAAAATTTTTAAAATGATTTTGTTTATTTATTTGATAGAGAGAAAGAGATCACAAGTAGGCAGAGAGGCAGGTAGAGGAGAAAGCAGGCTCCCCACTGAGCAGAGAGCCAGATGCAGGGCTCGATCCCAGGACCCCGAGATTATGACCTGAGCCGAAGGCAGAGGTTTAATCCACTGAGCCACCCAGGTGCCCGTTTTGTATTCTTTATTACATCACATGAAGAGATACATAATTTTGAATGTTATGCTTTCAGATAGTATCATTCTGCTCTCTTCCTTATAAAGTTTTTCACCAAATTTCACTTAATGGTCTTAGCATCTGTGCTGATAATTGCCCTAACCTGACTCATTATTGTATTAGGGGTTGCAAAACAGTGATTTTCTGATTTTATCATTCTTTTTGCATTTATTAGCTAAAAATGTTCCAGAAAGGACTTTTTCTTCATCAGCTATTAGCTTTTTTGAAATATAGTTCATATAGGAAAGTTGGGCTAAATGCTGACTTATTCCCTTAATTTGTCAATTTTTAGAGTATGAGTTGGTGACATAGCGAATTCCAGTGCTGATAAATGAGTTCTTTCTTTCAGTATGGTTTTTCAAATATTTGCTATATTTAAGTCATATTATTATTACGACTATATTTGAGTCATTATTATTATTTCATGTTCAAATTGTCCCTTCTTAGGCCAATAGGAGTTTGTTTTTAGCTTGACTCTTGAGTCCTTTTGATATCTTGTTCTCTGTATGACAAAAACAATACATAAAGAAAAAAAAATTTGTGCCACAGGCATTCAAAGAAATGTATTGTAGGCTCCCAAGACAATTTATAAAGAGAGGTTAAATTTCTTTTTTTTCCATTAAGAACGATGTTGGAATAACTATTCAAATTATTTCTCTGAAGTGGACAATGGTCATGGGTATGTCTTTTGAGATATTCTTTTTTTTTTGAGATATTTATTCTTAAAAACTCAACCACTTCCCATTATTTTATGGGCATACCTTAAAGTAAAATGCTCATTTTAAAACAAATGACACAGAACTGCAGAATATCGTGGTACATACTGTTCATTTAATTATCCTTTTCAGGAGCTGAGGATGTGGGGACGAAAAATAAACAGGAGAAGTGTACCAATTTGAAGAATTGAGGCTATCCTGTAGGTGCCAAAGGAAAACCAGTTTGGTTTCTGTAAAGGGGGGCAGAGTACATGAGTGAGGAGTTGGGTGTTGGATTCAGAGGAATGTGGATCATGACTCCTTCACATGCTGCTTCTTTTTTTTTTTTTTTTTTTTAAGATTTTATTTGACAGAGAGAGAGATCACAAGTAGGTAGAGAGACAGGCAGAGAGAGAGAGGGGGAAGCAGGCTCTCCACGAAGCAGAGAGCCCGATGCGGGGCTCGATCCCAGGACCCTGAGATCATGACCTGAGCTGAAAGCAGAGGCTTTAACCCACTGAGCCACCCAGGTGCCCCGTCACCTAACCTTTTGAAGCATGTTTCCTCATCTGACAAACAGGTTAATAACACTGATTTCCTCCTGCAGAGATTAGGATGTGGGAAAAAAATTATAAAGCTTTTCAGGCAGGACCTATATCAGTGACTAATCAAGGGAGCATTTGGTAAAGATGTCTGGATGGAGTTGATGGTGGCAGGGAGGGAAGCTCGGCGTGTTTGGGGAGCCATGTGAAGGAACCATCCACTGACTTTTCAAGTCTAGAATTCATTGGTTTCTATCACACTTTAGGATTAGAAGGGACTTTAAAGGACATCTCTTTTTTGTTTTTTTTAAAGATTTTATTTATTTGACAGAAACACAGCGAGAGAGGGAACACAAGCAGAGGGAATGGTAGCGGGAGAAGCAGGCCTCCTGCAGAGCAGAGAGCCCGATGCCATGCCGGGCTCCATCCCAGGCCCCTGGGATCTGACCTGGGCCGACGCTGAACGACTGAGCCACCCAGGCGTCCCTAGAGGACATCTCTTTAACTCCCATTTCACACTTAAAATTGAAGCCCAATGAAAGTAAGTGACTTGGAATAATATTGCCACCATGCGACCACTAAATAAAGAGCCAAGACTAGAACAGAATTGTCCAACAGAAATATACAAATTACCCATGGGATTTTAAATGTTTTAGTAGCCTCTTACATATTTTATGTTTATAGAACATCTCAATTTGGACAGCAACATTGCAGATACAAAGTACCACAAGTAGCCCATGACTATTTATTGTATTAGAACAGGTCCAAAGCTAATTTCTCCTAATTCTCAAGCTTATGCATTTTCTGTACAGACCATGACCTTCTTATTATTTTCTGTATCAGAAACAATTGCCTTATAACATACATGGGTCATCAAACATCACTTTTTCATTTAAAAAGAAATGTCACTGATGGTCCTGATGCATTCGGGGGAAGGAATTCTTCTAGATAAGCCTTTCCCAGAAACCTAATACTTCTGGAAATTCTATCAGTAGCTTTCCAATGAACAGTTTTAATTGAGGATGACTTTTTAGACATAATGTGCTAATTGTAATCATTGAGATTTCCATTTTTCTGAGAACAAGTTTTTTTTTTTTAAGTTATTAACATATAATGTATTATTTGTTTCAGGGGTACAGGTCTGTGATTCATCAGTCTTCCACAATACCCAACGCTCACCACAACACATACCCTCCCCAATGTTCATCACCTTGCCACCCTCTCCCCCCATACCCCTTCCCCTCCAGCAGCCCTCAGTTTGTTTCCTAAGATTAAGAGACAAGATTTTTGGCTGAAGTTTCTTCCAAGAAGTATATTACTAGAGAAGGTCAAATTGGTGGCCCAGCTTTAGGAGATGCACAAATTCTTACAACATACATTAGCTTTACTCTTATTGTATCATTCATATTTTAGTTTCCCTTTAGCAATATTTACTGCTTTTTAAAAATATTGTCATTTAGGGGCACCTGGGTGGCTCAGTGGGTTAAAGCCTCTGCCTTCGGCCCAGATCATGATATCAGGGTCCTGGGATCGAGCCCACATCGGGCTCTCTGCTCTGCAGGGAGACTGTTTCTCCACCCCCCACCCCCACCTACCTCTCTGCCTACTTGTGATCTCTCTCTCTCTCTCATCAAAAAAATAAATAAAATCTTTAAAAAAATAAAAGTATTGTCATTTAAAAATTAGAGTTATATGTATACCTGGATTTAAGAGTCAAATAATTTCTCAAGACTTATTTTAAAGTCAGTAGTCACCTTCCAACCCTATTTCCTGCTTTGCCTATTCCCATTTCTCCAGAGAAAATACTTTGACCCCTTTCAGCTATTTATCTTCAAAATTCTAAATAGCAGCCTTTTTGTGTTATTTCTTGATTTTTCACTTTTAGGCACTTTTTGGTGGCCTTTCTGTAATGGAAGATAAAGATTTGGCTCTCTTTCACCCTTTCCTCTTCACATATGTAATCATTCTCTTGACCCTTCTCTCACTCATTAGAGTTCTGTCATAATTTAGACTAGAAAACTCAGGGTTTAGCACTGGATTGCTGTCTGTAAACATATTTGTGCCTTAGTCATGTGGTATACAATACTTATTTTTTCTTTCTCTTACAAAGTTTTTTATTTCCTGAGGTAGTTAATACTTTTTTTGTTTAAATTTTTATGTATATATAAATCACCAAACTCACTTACTTGAGAAGTGTAGCTTGAGCTTTTGTCTGCAGGATGAGTACATGAGAACTAATTGAAGGAGGGGTATGTGGAGGGAAGCATCTTGAAAATGGGAAGAATATATGCAAAGGTCCTGTGGCTAGAGGACAATAGTAGAAGAAAATGGGAAGGTCTGACTGGAACCTGTAGAGTAAAGGAGAGAGATAAGGAATAAACTGCTGGAGAGGCAGGAAGGGGCCAGGCCATGCATGGTATATAGGTAATACTAATGGTTTGGTTTTGATCTTAATTATGCTTAAAAGAAATTTAAGGATTTTTAGTAGAGGAGATAGATGGCCATATTTAAACCTTCCTCTCTATTCTATGCATTCCTGCATATTTTAATAATATAGTAGCTCCTCCCCTTATATGCAGTTTCACCTTTTGCGGTTTCAGTTATCGTGGTCAACTGTGGCCCAGAGGCAGATGATCCCCCTTGTGAAGTATTGTTGGAAGGTGAGTAGTAGCCTAATGTGAAGTTACAATGTTGCCATCATACACCTCACTTCATCTCATTACATAGGGGTTGTCTCATCTGACATCATCGTAAGAAGGAAAAGGGTGAGTGCAGCACGATAAAATATTCTAAGGTGGGAGGATGACATTCACATAACTTCTCTTATACCAAATTGTTATAATTGTTTTATTTTACTATTAAAAATTGTTGTGTATCTGTTACTGTACCTAATTTATTTATTTATTTAAAAAAGATTTTATTTATTTGACAGAGAGAGAGATCACAAGTAGGCAGAGAGGCAGGCAGAGAGAGAGGGGGAAGCAGGCTCCCTGCTGAGCAGAGAGCCCGATGTGTTACTGTACCTAATTTATAAATTAAACTTTATCATAGACATGTGTGGATAGGGAAAAACATAGTGTATGTAGGGTTTAGCACTATCTGTGGTTTCAGGTATCACTAGGGTATTGGGTCTTTGTTTTTTCTTTTTATTTTATTTATTTATCTTAGAGCAAGCACGCTTGTGCACACTGGTGGGGGTGGCAGCGGGTCGGGAAGGTGCAGAAGGAGAGGGAGAAACTCAGCAGACTGCATTGAGCTTGGAGCATGAGGCCCGACTTAGACACAGGGCTCCACATGGCGTTTGATCTCAGGACGCAGACATCACAACCCTGACATCACCACCTGAGCTGAAACCAAGAGTTGGATACTTAACTGACTGCACCACCCAGGCACCCCAACTAGAGGTGTTCGAATGTAGCTCTTCAAGATAAGAGGGACTGCTGTAGTAATGTCCTGTTTGATCAAGTTAGTCAGAAGCTTTTCTGTTGTTTGCAGTCGATGAACCTTAACTGATGTAAGAGCTCTCGTACATTTGCATTCTGCTGTCAACACTCAGCTGGACTGGATTTTTAAATACTGGGTCTGTTTTGTTCTGTTGCCTAAATATTGCCTAAAGCCACAAATATGCTGTCATACTATTCTTTTGCCTTCGTAGCAAATAGTTGTTTTGGTTGTTGTTCCATCAAATCAATTCACAGCTGTCATTTTTCAGGTACAACTCTCAAGTTAAACCTCTTTTCAGTCATGTCTTTTATTTTATTATGTCAAAAAGAACTTTAATTTGTTTTTGGCATATTGTATTTTTTAAGTCTTACAAACTAGAGGTATGATAGCTGTCACTGCAAGATTCAGCTTCAATTCATTTGTTGTCTTGTTTCCATTTATTAAAAAATTTTGACTTATTTATAAGAGGGGCAAAAATTCACGATGTTTGAGTATCATTTCATTTTCTTTTTTTTTTTTTTAAAGGTTTTATTTATTTGACAGAGAGAAACACAGCGAGAGAGGGATCACAAGCAGAGGGAATGGTAGCGGGAGAAGCAGGCTCCCTGCTGAGCAGAGATCCCAGAACCCTGGGATCATGACCTGAGCCGAAGGCAGATGCTTAACGACTGAGCCACCCAGGGCCCCTCATTTTGTTTTCTTTCCCAGTACCTGAACCTGATAATTTTGCCCCTACCCACACTCCTTATTCTCCTGCTACCTGTTCTGAGGATCAGGTTAATCAGTGAAACAGGGGGACGGGTGGGGGTTGTTTCCAAAAGGGCTGGGAGGTAATGCAAAGTTAAAATATGCAAAGAAAAAGTGCTGCTTCAAAAGGGGGCCTGGGAGGGGAACAAGAAAATAGGAGTGTCTGTGAAGATGGGAACATTGGGTAAATTTTTAAAAAATTTTCTTTCAGAAAATGAGAAGTGAAGAATGAGGGGAACAATAGTTTTTGTTATTTATTTTATTTCAATTCCAGTATAGTTAACATAGAGTGTTATATTCGTTTCAGGTGTACAGTATAGGAATTCAGCAATTCCATACATTGTCCAGGGCTCATTGTGACAAGTTAACTCCTTAATCCCTATTACCTATTTCACCCATCTCCCCCACCCACCGCCCTTCTGGTAATCATCAGTTGGGGAGAACAATTTTGGGCAGTTAATATGAAAGTTGGGATGCAGAGAACTGGCACAAAAATTTTAAGATATGATGTGATGAGTTTTTTTTTTAAGAGTTTATTTATTTATTTGACACAGAGAGAGACAACTAGAGAGGGAACACAAGCAGGGGGAATGGCAGGCAGAGGGAGAAGCAGGCTTCTTGCTGAGCAGGGAGGCCAATGCAGGGCTCCATCCCAGGATCCTGGGATCAAGACCTGAGCCAAAGGCAGCCCTTTAAGGACTGAGCCACCCAGGCGCCCTGAGTTTTTTATTTTTTTAAAGCAATTTTTGAATATTGAAAGTCAGTATCAGCATTAGTATTTTTTTCTTTGAGTAATACATTGTGTGAGACTAGACTATATGGAGCCCCATTTATGTTCAAATAATATATTTGAACCAAGATTGGGTAATAGCAAATGATGTCCCAGATGGTTTTCTATAAATTAGCATGCTAGTGGCATGATTCTTTGGGAGTATGAGGAAATACGCTCTGGAGACAGTTTGGAAGGAGAGGGCAATATAAATAGCTAATTTTTCTGCATAAGAGTATGACAGGCAGGGGCTCCTGGGGGGCTCAGTTGTTAAATGTCTGCCTTAGGCTCAGGTCATGATCTCGGCCAGGGTCCTGGGACTGAGCCCTGCATCAGTCTTCTGCTCAGCAGGAGCCTGCTTCTCCCTCTTCTTCTCCTTCCGCCCCTCCTACTACTCATGCTCTCTCTCAAATAAATAAATAAAATCTTAAAAAAAAAGCCTATGACAGGCATTTGATTTTTGAGAGGGTATCTCAAGGATTTCAGGAGCCAGGGACTTGGGGAAAGGGTCAAAGAACATGACAATTAAGGCTAGGGTTTTAAGACAAAATATAGCTGTTGAAATATTCTCAGTGGCGAAGATGGCTTTGAAAATTTTAAGAACGGGAATGTGTGCTATTAGATTTAGAACTGTTTGCTCTGCTCTATATGCCATGCTGGAATCCTCCTTTGTCATCTCCAACAGTACTTTGCAAGAATCATATGTTGGGAAACTTCACAGTTAACATAGGACAGAGAGAAAAAGAGCCCTTAGGAAGTTAGAATGAGATTTCCATAGGATCTCCATATATGATAGAGTAGTAATAATAAGTTCCTAAATATCTGTAAGAATCTTGATCCAAGATTCTTGATCCAAGCATTTTGGATTGGGCCCTGAGTGTTGGAAGCACGCCCCTTTAGAAGTGTAAGCAGACCTGTAGCTCATGAGAACACTGGCTTTTCTCTCATCATTATTTCTTTAGAAGGTTTTCATTTTTTGTCTGATGGGAAAATCCTCCACAATCAGCTACTCAAGAAAGAATCTGCAAAGGCATCTTTTCTATCTAAAAATGAAGTGATAATTGAGTTCAAAACAAACAAACTTTTTCCACCTCTAACAGCAGAGTTGGCAAAATCACGAGACATGTAATTTTATGGGGCTAGATGGGTTCCTGGGAAGCCCATGACCAGCTACCTTAAACAATTTGTGAAGGGTTCCGCACTCTAAATGGTCTCTAGATCAGTGCAGCTGCAGGCAATTTGCAGGAGACTGGCAATGTGGTGTGTGGACCCCGTGGCATTGAATGCTAATCTGAGACTATCTGCTCCAAAAGCTTTTGCCATTCATCATTTTCACATCCAGATGGCTCCCATTGTCTTTCTAGGCCTCTTTTTTTGTGCAAAGTGGCTGCTCTTAAATCATGGTATATTAGTGTTGGAAGCAATTTTATTATTCATCTAGTAGTCCAATCACCACTTTTTGTAAAAGAGGAAATGGAAACCCAAAGAGGGGAAATATCATGGTCAAAACTAGCCAGTACTTAGTGTTACAGCTGAGACAAGAACATTTATCTCTTGGATCTCAGCCTCAGGCTCATTCCGGTTCACCAGGATCTCGTAGTTTTGGGGAAATAATGTAGCACAGGGCTTGGAGTCAGATGATCTCAAGTCCGGATCTCATCTCTGTTATTTAATAACTATGTGGCCTTGGGCAGTTAATCGCCAGCTTTCTCATCCATAAAATGAGATGATAGTGGAACCTCCATCACAGGCTGTCATGATGACAAATTGTTATTGATATTTAAGGTGTCTGGTGCATAGTAAGTGCTCAGTTAATTAGCTTTTTTCATTATGGCTCCAGATCTTTTCACATTAAAGCATGAAGAACTGGTTCTTTCTAGGAGGAATAAAGGAGATAGGATTTTGTTCATGAGCATCTGCACAAGCATATTTTGACTTCATACATGCTAATAATATAGTTCAGTTATGAAGCCTTGCCAGCTCATCGTTGAAAATGTTTTTCTGGAGGGAACATTTTGCTCAAAAGTGGGGAGAATGAAAAATTTAAGTTCTTAAATACCTCCCTTCTTTAGTGTCTGGTATGCATTCATCAGTAATGATGATCACTGGACCCTGTCACCAATTTGGGGTGTTAGATATTAATAAAAGATACTCTGAATTTATGACACTTTACCTATTTAAAGAACAGTTTGATTTTGCAAGATTGTAAAAATGGCTTCAAGATAAAACAACACACAATCATTCTGTGACTTCATAGGATAATTGGTGAATGTAGAAGCTGTCTAATTTTTAGAGGTATAGGTAATGCATTGAGAAATCTAAAAAAGAAGGCAAATGATGTTAAATAACACATAGTCCTCCTTTAAATTAATGCATTGTCAATTGAAGACAGAAAATTTGAAATCTTGAAGGGTGATCGGTATCTGAAAGATACTTGGAAAAAATTAGCAAGAAAACAATGGATTTTGACATACTGATATTTACTCTCTTCTAAAAAATGTTTTTCCCATGAAATCATAACATCTTTACCATTAATACAATAGTTCAATTTTCATGACAACAAAAGCCTAATGCAATTTCTCCACAGACTAATTGCAGGAGACATACGTGAGGGAGAAACTTTTAAGATGCATATTCCCTAGTTGTAACCCAGAGATTCTGGTTCAGAAGATCCAAGGTGGGACCCAGGAATCTGTTTGCTTAAAATCTCTCTAGATGATTCTTGAGCACCCTAAAATTTGAAAACCAGTGGACTAAGGAAATTCCTTGTTTGGGATTCTATTGCTTCAAACAAAAAAGTGCCATGTTTTATGAAAATCTAATATACTCAAATTCTAGAACAAAAATGATTGTATGTACCACTCAAAGGTTTCTTTTTTTTTTTTTTAAGATTTATTTATTTATTTGAGTGAGAGCAGGGGGGAGGAGCAGAGGGAGAGGGAGAGAGAGAATCTCAAGTGGATGCCCCACTGAGTGCAGAGTATGTACTGGAGCTATACCTGAGCAGAAATCGAGAGTTGGACACTTAACTGACTGAGCCACCCAAGTGCCCCTCAAGGGTTTTTATTCTACAAAAAAGATTTATGTCTTTTTTCAAAACATGGTGAGTTTTTTGAACAAAGAAAAAAAGAGACAAACCAAAAAATAGATTCTTAACTATAGAGAAAAACTGATGAGTTGAGTGGGGGATGGGTGAAATAGGTAAAGGACATTAAGGACTATACTTACCATGATAAGCACTGAAAAATTTTTGAATTTTTAAATTACTGTATTATACACCTGAAACGAATATAATACTGTTTGTTAAATATAATGTAATTAAAATAAAACAAATAAAAATAGTGAGTTTTTATGCATAGGTAATGATCCTCTTTGTATAAATTTAATTAATGCTGCTATCTCCAAAATACTCCCAAGACAAGAAATAAATTTCAATATGGAGTCAAATCCTATATTACCCATGATATCTCCTTTTTATGAGTTGAGATGGCCCACAGTATCTGGGCCACTCTGGACACACGGCTTTGAATCATGAGATATTTTCATTTGTGTGTAGCTTGTTTCCCTTAGTATATTTTGAACTATTTATAAAAAATGAGTACATTTGCTTGTGTCCCTATGTTCTTCTCTTCCTTCCTTCTTTCTTGCTTTATTCATTTATTCTTCAAAAATTTATCAAGTGCAAGTCTGCTCTAAGTCAGGTTCTTTGGTAAATTCCAGGGCATGAAAAATCCAGTGAAACTAAGTTGAAGATATGTGCTATATTGGGATTTGGCAAATGGCAACTCACTGGCCAATTTCAGCCTGCTGCCTACTGTAAATAAAGTTTAATTGGAACACAACCATGCTGCTTCATTAGGTATTGTCTATAGCGGCTTTTGTGCTATAATGGCAGACTTGAAAAGTTGCTGTAGAGATTGTATGGCCTTGAAAAGCCTAAAATATTGAATATATGGTCATTTGCAGAACGTTTGCTGGCTTCTGGATTGTGTGATTGTTAAGGTCCTGCCCATTTCATAGCACCCTTTTGATGTATGCTCTGAAGAGAATGTGCAAAGTCCTGTTGAGGGGTATAAAAGGAAACTCAATTTGGATTAGGGTGATCAGTATCTCAGGATGTGGTACTTAATCTAGGACCTGGAGGATTTTTTTTTTTTTTTTTAACCTGGAGGATTTGTAAGAGTTAGGGCAGGCCAAATACAGGGGAAGGGCATTCTAAACAGAGGTTTTATGAATTTTATGAACTTTTGTTTTCCAGAAGAAAATTTGGTGGCCCAATAGAAGGGGGAAATAAAAACACATAAACACTGCCAATATAAGAAATATGATAAAATGATTTATGTCCTGACTCAGTGGTTTTAAGACTTTTTTGCAACTAACTAAGCATGTGAAATGAGATGTCATTTGACCTCTTAGAGCAGGGATCAGGAAATATTTTCTTTCTTTCTTTCTTTTTTTTTTTTTAAAGCTTTTATTTGATTATTTGAGAGAGAGAAAGTGAAAGAGAGAGAGTGCATGAGAGGGGATAGGGTTAGAGGGAGAGGCAGACTCCCCACTGAGTAGGGAGCCCCATGAGGGACTAGATCCTGGGACTCCAGGATCATGACCTGAGCCAAAGGCAGTTGCTTAACCAACTGAGCCACTCAGGCACCCCAGGAAATACTTTCTTAATAGGAAAATGGTAAATATTTTAAGCTTTGCCAGCTATACAGTCTTTGTCACAAGTACTCATTACTGTTATTACAGTATAGAAGCAACTATAAACAATATGTAAATCAGCGACATTGGTTATGTTTCAATAAAACTTTATAAATGGTAAAATTTGAATTACATATCATTTTCATGTGTCATGAAATATTATTTGTCTTTTGATTTTTTCAGTGAATTAAAAATGTAAAAATCATTTTTAGCGCATGGGCCATACAAAAATACGTAGTGGGTCATAATTTGCAGACCCCTGTTTTGGTCTTACATTCCTTGCTTATAAAATGGAAGTCCTGTAACACTTTCTCTACCAATTACCTAGGGTGGTTATGACTGAGTGAGAGACATTTGCTATTGAAGTTCTTTGCATAGGACAACATATTCAGATGTAATATATTGTCATTTTACATTCACAAAAATTATTGAATTATTCACAGTTGCAGGGTGCACAATTTTCCTGGGAGTTGATGAGAAATTTATCTTTTTCATGAATAATTTCTGCTGAAGGAAGAGAAAAATATGAATACATTTTTACATATGTAATAGGTACAAGTGTGATTCTATTATTTCTTTTTTTTTTTTTTTTAAGATTTTATTTATTTGACAGAGAGAAACACAGCGAGAGAGGGAACACAAGCAGAGGGGATGGTAGCGGGAGAAGCAGGCTTCCTGCCGAGCAGGGATCCCGATGCGGGGCTCGATCCCAGGACGCTGGGATCATGACCCGAGCCGAAGGCAGACGCTCAATGACTGAGCCACCCAGGCGCCCCTATTATTTCTAATATTCCTAGAACATTGGTTGCTAAGTTAAGTAATTTCCTAAGCAAAGAATGGTTTTAGTTGATTACATCAACTTGGATAGCCTATTGTACTTTATTTTTACTTTTCCAATTAAACTTATAATTTTTGATTTTGTGTGTTTGGTTTATTAGACAGACTGGACTTCTAAGGTAGAATCAGCAATCAGCATTATTATTTTTCCAAGCACTGCCTTCAACTAGACTCTGGATCACCTTCTCCAACTCAGAAGATATCTTTAGCAAATGTCACATACTTTCAGGTACTTAAACACTCTCATTATCAGGAATTATGAATTCTAGTACAACCTAAATCAAAACTTTAATCTCTCGTTCAACTCAAGGTTTCTCTCTATCCATCTCCCCCGCCCCAACCAGGCCTGACCCTTGATTCCCCAGTCTGCCAGTGGGAGAGGGCAATGTGGTTCATTATTTGGTTCTGCTTGCTCACCTGATCCTTCCATTCACTCTGCTGTTTCTGGCTCCTCTAGGGTTGAACCTACAGTGTGTATGAATGTGTGTGTGTGTGTGTGTATGCACACATGTGTGCTTGTATGCACACCAGATTAACAGAGAAAGGTCAAAATACTACTTCTCTGATGGTGGTCAGTTTGATTATTGGTGCTTTTTTTCATGACAAGGGTAACCTTCTGGATCTTCCTATTGTAGGACACAGGTAAGGGCCTTTCCGATACCCTATGAAGAACAAGCGTGGCCCTCTTAGGCTGTTGACATCTTCTTAGCTCCTGCCCATTGGCAATACATTCCTGGTGTTCCTTTTGTCTTGAAGCAGAAGTCCTTTCAAGATGGCTCTGGCTCAGCTACCTTTTTTGCCCAAACATTCTGGATTTTTTTTCTTTAAAGGTTTTATTTATTTATTTGACACACAGAGAGAGAGAAAGAGCACAAGCAGGGGGAGAGGCAGAGGGAGAAGCAGGCTCCCTACTGAGCAAGGAGCCTGATGTGGGACTCAGTCCCAGGACTCTGAGATCATGACTCAAGCCAAAGGAGGTGCTCAACCGACTGAGCCACCCAGCATCCCAAGGATCTTTGTTCTCCAATCTCCCCAAAAGATTCTCTTGCTGACCCTTCATGTGGTTTGAGGCTAAATGTCGCAGCACTCTATTCCAACATACACCTCTCATGTACTCTCTTCCTTACTGAACCTCTGGGTTTCTTTTACCCTAGTTGGAGGTTTGTGATGAACCAAGCGTTACTAAGTAGACTGGTTATTTGTTAGCAAGCTCTTCAGAGATGTGTCTATCACAACTTTGTAATGTGTAGGCATTAATTACCCATGATCGTTGGTAGGTTCCCAGGAGGCAAAAAAAAAAAATGTTCCATACAAGTTACTGTTTCATTTGTATACAGCTATTTGTTTTTCCTGGAATATTTCCCCCTACTCTATTCATAAGCTACCTGAGGGCAAGACCTCATTGAATTTTCCTTAGTTTTAATACTTGCTCAATGGATAAGTGAGTAAATAGACATTCAGTCCTTTCTAATTACTAAGTAAATGGGATTGAAATCACTGGGCTGATTCATTCATTCAATATTTAATGCTTACTACTAATTTTTATAGTAAGTAAGTTCTAGGAATATAGCAGGATAAAAAGATGTAACTTGTGACTTTAAGGCTTTAATAGAGGAGATACATATTAATAGAGGAGATACATATTAATAGAGGAGATCCATATTAATCAGGAATATACAACTAATTTCAAATATTGATGCATGATCTGAAATGAAAGTGCAGAGTTCTGTCAGAAGTTATAAATGGCAACTTAATGTAGATTGGGTTGATGGGTATCCCAGAATGTAGTATTTATTTATTTACTTTTTTGAGATGGGGGAGGGCAAAGAGAATTTTTCTTTTTAGATTTTATTTATTTATTTGGGAGAAAGATAGAGCATAAGCAGGCAGAGAGGCAGGCAGAGGGAGAGGGAGAAGCAGGCCCTCTGCTGAGCCTGATGTGGGGTTTGATCCCAGGACCCTGGAATCATTACCTGAGCTGAAGGCAGACACTTAACTGACTGAGCTACCCAGGTGCCCTAGAGAGAATCTTAAGCAGGCTCCATGCCCAGCAGGAAGCCTGTTGTTGGGCTTGATCTCACGACCCTGAGGTCATGACTTGAGCCGAAATCAAGAGCCAGATGCTTAACTGACTAAGCCACCCAGGTGCCCCAGGATGTGGTATTTAATATGAGATTTGGAAGATTTGTCAGAGTTCAGGTAGACCAAGAACAGAGGAAGGGCATGCCAAGGAAAAGAAATAGCATGCACAAAGACCTTACTGCAGGGAAAAACTGATGTTTTCTAGGAAGTATTGAATGAAGTAAAATAAGGTGATGTAGCAGATTGTGCATTGGTGTGGGGAAGATTGGGGTGCGGTGAGATGAGGATAGAATGGTCTGCGGTTTGACCATACAAGGAACAGCAGGCCATGAGAAAGGGGTTGGATTTGATCTAAAGAGCAGTGGGAAGCTTTTAGAGGTTTGTAAGCACAGGTGTGTTGTGTGCTTCCATTGGCATGCCCAGGTGGTCCAGCCTCAATAACTTTTGGCAAAAAGGACATAGATAATAAATATTGGAAAGGTCCCTTATCAACATAGGTCAGTGCCTCAGTTTTAGTCCAAATGTCCTACAAGTCCCACTGCATTCTTTCACAAACACATCATGTTCCCTGATAATTTGAGACTGGATTTGATCATATGGATGGACTTGTATTCAAAGGACAGTCCATTACTTTGCAGAAACATTTTGGTGCAATCCTGCAGATTTTGGATGGCCTAATGGTGAGAATTCTTTTCTTTCAGCGAGAAACCATAGCAACATGCCACTTAGAAGGCACACTATATAATCTATCTGTTCTTCAGTTAGTGTTTTGCAGTCCAGAAATAGTCATCACTGCTTAATGTGAGTATGCAAAAGGTCAGGCAAATATAAGCCCCAATGACAGTGCAGTTGTCCCTCTAACCACGGTAGGAGATGTTGGAGATGCATGATCAAGTGCACTGGTGCCAGGAAGGAGGGAGGAATTGGGGCTAATAGCTCTGTTTTTCAGTATAGATTGCAAGCTAGTGCTCAATCTCTAAGTACTAGGAATGAGGCTATGATCCATAGAATTGCTCCTTTTCTAAAACTATATACTCAGTGCCTCTTGGTACAATTCTTATTAAATTGCAAGTTTATGGTTCAGAGATTTTTATGTTCCAGCACCTTCTGTGATTCCACATATACTCCCTATCTTGTCTTAGGTGAAAAACAGTAATAAAAAATAAGTACATGGAGGATTGCTTGTCTAAGTTTAGGAATATAGAGATCCATGGCTGCCTGCTTGATATCCACCAACGTAGAAAGGTTAAAAGGGTCTTTGCTGGAAAATAGTCAGAAATGAAAAGATCTTTAGGGAAGGGGATTCAAGATAGTTGGTCACAATATAAGTTCAGGTTGTGTTTGGCAGGTAAAAAAATGGAGAAGTACAGAAAGAAAAGAGAAGAGGGAAGGGAAAAGGATCTCCTGGATTCTTCTAATCTGCTGATAGGACTTACGGATGTGTTTTGTTTTGATGAGTAATCACATCTTCAGATGCCATTTTCTTTTCTTTTCCTCCCATCTGGAATGTTTCTTTTTCACTTTTTCCCTGGGCTCTCATTGGGTCTTGCATTGCCTTTTTGATTTTTCTTGCTCTGTGCTGACAACATTTTGGTAAGTGTTTCTCCGAGCAGCTTATCTCTAAGGGCTCCAGTGGGCTGTGTCCTATATCTATCACCCTCTCCCTAATCCAAGCATTACAAAGCCTAACTGCTGAGAATATTTGCTTCCCGCCCTTGGTGACTCACACCCTCAGTTTGTCAAGGGCACACCAAGAAGACCTCAAAAGAGATCGCACAATTACATGGGCATGGTATCATGGCAGAAGCCTAGGGAATGGGTAATAATAGTGCAATGTTAAAATGGGCCTTTGCGAGGTAGTCTGCGCCTAAAGTATAAAGAGGGAAAAAGAGAAGCCAGGGTGCCTGGAAATGATGTCCTTCATTTATTCATCTATACATTCTGTCATTTATTCAGCAAATACTCCTTGAGCACCTACATACTAGGGTGTTGGGCTAAGTAATGGGAATACAACAGAGAACTGGATAGACATCGTCCCTAATCAAAGATAGCCTGTGGTCTGCTATGAAAAGCAGATAAATAGACAATTACAGTACAGTGTGATAAGGATAATGTGCTTTGGTCATGTGGATTCTATGTGAGTGGGAAAGAAACTGTTTTGGATTAAGGCGCTGAGATTTTATGGTTATTTGTCACTGTGGTGTAACCTATGTTATCATAGCTAATAATTTGAGTAGAGAGGAATTAGACCTGCCTAAGTCTTCTCTCAAGCTTTTAAAAATCATGTTTCAGGAAGGAAGATCTATCAGAGGCTAGAAATCAGCCTGCCTTTCCCTCTTATCAAGAAAGAATGTGGGGCGCCTGGGTGGCTCAGTTGATAAGCGTCTGCCTTCGACTCAGGTCATGATCCCAGAGTCCTGGGATCGAGCCCCGCATAGGGGGGTCCCTGCTCAGCGGGAAGCCTGCTTCTCCCAATACCGTTCCATCTGCTTGTGTTCCCTCTCTAGCTGTGTTTCTCTCTGTCAAATAAATAAAATCTTTAAAAAAAAAAAAAAAAAGAATGCTCAGGCGGGAACCTTCTTACCTTATGCTTAATGGAACCCTCCTGTAATTTAGCTAAACTCAGCATCTGACGAAATTTCCCACCATCCATTCTTGGAAATCGAAACAGGTTCTGTTTCTTCCCAATGTCAGTGCTCCTGCCTGATGCAGACAGCTGAGTAATTTTTTCCCCTACTTACTGCACCAAAACTGTCTTAATTTTAACATTAAGGAGTTACTCATCCAGGATAACTATTTTCAGCAAGGAAATTACCTACAGCTGCCTATCAACAGGGCTGGGGCAAGGAGATTAGAAAAGAGAGATTTTACTTGAAATGAAACTGAGCTAGTTTCTGAAACCATGCAGGCTGTCTCTTTCAGCCATCTACCGGAAGGGGGCAGTATAAGAACATGGTTTGTTGATCTTTTGCGGCACTGATTTCTTAAAGAATCGTTGTTTCAGAATGTTTTTATTAGGAATCACACCAAGTGTTTTGTGAAATTATCTTTACATATATTTCCAGGAATGAGAAATTCCAGAGCATTAAAAAAAAGGCTCCACTATGTACAAGAGATTTTTAAGGGACTTAGTTTAAACTCCAGGAGACCAAAGTGGAATTTTTCTAGCTGAAAGATGTGTTAAGTGTTTGGCCGGGAGGAAGACCAGGCCAATGAGTTTGAGTCCATAGTGGCTTCATTCAGCTTCTGCTCTTGGGAGAGTAGTTATTGTAGGGTTGAAAACTTCTGTTTGTAGAATTTGGCTTTTTCCTATCTTCTCTCTCACTGGAGGCAGCTAACATTCAACATTCCTTTAAAATACTTTCCTAAGTTAGCAGTAATATAGCCTATTCAAGAGCACCAACAACTAGTTATTTTGGAAGAATAGGAAGGAGGTAGGAATGCTGAATCTGACAGGTGAGGTGGACGGAACAGTGGATTCTGAGTCATCCAATGAAAGATTAAGCAAATCATCCTCTCTCTCCAGACCTGAGTTATCTTCCCTGTTAAATGAGAGGTCTGGATCAAATAATCTCTACATTCCATTTGAGTGTCTGTGATTCTCCAATTTATGACTAGTACAACAAGTACTAGAAATGGCATTTGTTATGTTATCAATATGCACCAGGCATTGTGCTAAGTGTTTTACATGTATTGTCTTTAATCTTGCAGCAATACAATGAAGTAGCTATTATCAACCAGATTCTATTGGTGAGGAACCTGAGAATCAGAGATGTTAAAGGAATTGTCTAAGGTCACAAAGTTAGCATGAGAACATGATCCAGATCCAAACTTAGTGACTCCTAAGTCCATACTCTTAACCACTGCCACATATGTTTTTTTTCTTCCAGCACCTGCTTCCTTAGCTTAGTCTTTAACCTTCCTAGGCTTGGCAGTAGGCTGCAATGATTGCTGTCTCTTCGGCTTCTGGCCTTTGCCTCTCTGCTCGTTCAGTTTTCCATGTCTCACAATGTCTTCTTCGTGGCTCTCCAAATATCACTCATCCTTCAAGTTCCAGTTTATGCCTGTTTTCTGGCCTTACCACTCTATCCCATACTAATTTGTTTTTCTCTTGGGATATTATTGCATTTATAATTCATTCTCTATAATTTAGACTCAACTTGATATTGTCTTTTATTTTTCTGTGTTTTAAATAAGTTAATCTTGTCAACATTAACTACGGTGGAAAGCTCTTGAGGATGGAGAAGACATCTTAGTCTTTTTAATCTCTTCTGTGAAGAGTACAGGGTTGCATAACAAGTTGGGGATCAATAATTTCTTCTTGTTTGCTAGAGATAGATCTCAGGCAAAAATGAACCCTTCTGATTCTAAAAATTATGGCAGTCTCTGAGAAAAACAATTTTCTAGTCTGGCTTAAAAAAAAAAAAACACAAAAAACCAACCCTGGGAAATCCCAAATCTCCCTAGACAGTATTTGAATTATTTCACAAGTTTAATGATTGAACTTATTACTATTATTATCATTAATGTTATATGAACAATTAACATTTATAGGTTACTTTGTACATTCCATGCATTGGGCTTATGTTTTACAAAGATTATATTTTATACTTACAATAGCACTCTGGAGAGGATATGTATCCTTGTTTTATAGAGAGTATAGCAGGTTTAGAGGTATTGAGTAATTTATACAATGTCTCACAGAGCTGGCAAGTGGTGAAACTAGGGCTACAATTTACCTTTTTAAATTCTGGGTCCAATTTTCCTGGATTTGGCCTAACTGTACCATGTTGTAAGTTAGCCTGCTCCTACAGATGATAGCGTATGGCTGTTTTTCATCCACATGTGTTCCACTCCATATAGAAAGCTATCTAGGGTTTCGTAACTGTTCATAGGATTTATTCTTAAATTCTTATTTTAAATTTTGCTCCTCTTTTGTGATCGGCTGAATTTGGATCTCCCAAAAATGTCTACATTCTAGTCCCCAGAACATATGAAGGTTGAAATATTGCCAGGAAACTTTGGAGGTGGGATTGAGTGAAGGCTCTTGAGGTGGTAAGATTATCCTGTATTATCCTATGGACTCTAAAGGTATAATCACAGTTGCCCTTGGAAGAGGGAGGAAAAGTCAAAGTTGGAGGAGGGTTGTATAATGACGGAGTGGGTATTGGAGTGATGCTGACTGGAGCCAAGGAGTGTTGTAGCTTCTAGAATCTGAAGAGACCAGAAACACATTCTCCTCTGGAAATGCTAGGAAGAACCAGCCTTCCTAACACCTTGATGTTTATTCCTAAAAACTCATTTTGACTTCTGATCTTCATATTTTAAGAGATAAATTTGTATTGTTTTAGGTTATTCAGTTCATAGTACTTTGTTATGGCAATAATAGGAGACTTTATACACTAATATAGAGTTCTGTGGATATACCCATTTCCAGAGGCTGAGAGAAAAGACGGGTCTTATTATAATTATATAATATTACTATTATTCTCCTCTTTGAGTTGGAAGAGATGAATCTATCTGAAAGTTATGCATAAATAAGGGCCAGCTCTAAATGTTGTCCATTGTCTGGGGAGTAATAGTATTTCAGCAGTATAGGATGTATAGCCATACCCACACTCTTCTCAACTTTTTCTTTATTCTGAAAAAGAAGGAAAGACTGAAGGAGTGTGATTTTATGATGTAACATGGAATGTGATGGACTTACTCTTCTCTTTGGGTGGTTTAATTTTGGGCTTTTTTTTTTTCTTACTAGAATTCTTCCTGTTTGTATTTAAATGTTTGTTTTGAAGGTAGAATCACCACCACACCACTACCAATACCATCACCACCAGTAATTGAAATTAACACAAGAAGATGCTGTCATTTGACATCCTTAAACTGCCTGCTTTTTATTCTGTTTGTAAGCAGTAGAATGTGAATATTGCTGACTCTGCTTCTGGGCACCAATATTGTGCCTTATTTTATTTTATTTTCCTCAAATATGTTTATTTTATTTTTTCAGTGTTACAAGATTAATTGTTCATGCACCACACCCAGTGCTCCATGCAATATGTCCCCTCCTCAATACCCACCACCAGGCTTGCCCAACCCCCCACCCCTGCCCCTCCAAACCCTCAGTTTGTTGCTCATAGTCCACAGTCTCTCATGGTTCATCTCCCCCACCAATTTCCCCCCATTCACCCTTCCCCTCCTTCTCACAATGCTCTCCATGTTTTTCCTTATGCTCCACATGCAAGTGAGATCGTAAGATAATTGACTCTCTCTGTTTGACTTATTTCACTCCGCATAATCTCTTCCAGTCCCGTCCATGTTGATGCCAAAGTTGGGTATTCATCCTTTCTGAAGGAGGCATAATATTCCATTGTATATATGGACCATATCTTCTTTATCCATTCATTTGTTGAAGGGCATTTTGGTTCTTTCCACAGTTTAGTGATTGTGGCCAATGCTGCTATGAACATTGGGGTACATGTGGCCCTTCTTTGTACTGCATCTGCTTCTTTGGGGTAAATACCCAGTAGTGCAATTGCAGGGTCATAGGGTAGCTCTATTTTTAATTTTTTTTTTAAGATTTTATTTATTTGACAGAGAGAAACACAGCGAGAGAGGGAACACAAGCACACAAGCAGAGGGAATGGTAGCGGG
>CM053607.1:44288390-44335978 GCA_028646535.1 Procyon lotor | reverse complement strand
CACATCCTCTCCAACATTTGTTGTTTACTGTCTTGTTGATTCTGGCCATTCTAACTGGTGTAAGGTGGTATCTCAGTGTGGTTTTGATTTGAATCTCCCTGATGGCTAAAGATGATGAACCTTTCTTCATGTGTCTATTAGCCATTTGTATGTCTTCTTTGGAGAAGTGTCTGTTCATGTCTTCTACTCATTTTTTGATGTGATTATCTATTTTGTGAGTGTTGAGTTTGAGGAGTTCTTTATAGATCTTAGGTATCAAACCTTTGTCTGTAGTGTCATTTGCGAATATCTTCTCCCATTCTGTGGGAGGCCTGTTTGTTTTGTTGACTGTTTCCTTTGCTGTGCAGAAGTTTTTTATCTTGATGAAGTCCCAAAAGTTCATTTTCGCTTTTGTTTCCTTTGCCTTTGGAGACATGTCCTGAAAAAAGTTGCTGTGGCCGATGTTGAAGAGGTTACTGCCTATGTTCTTCTCTAGGGTTTTGATAGATTCCTGCCTCACATTGGGGTCTTTTATCCATTTCGAGTTTATCTTTGTGTATGGTGTAAGAGAATGGTCAAGTTTCATTCTTCTACATATAGCTGTCCAATTTTCCTGGCACGATTTATTGAAGAGGCTGTCTTCCTTCCACTGGATATTTTTTCCTGTTTTGTCAAAGATTATTTGACCATAGAGTTGCAGGTCCCTATCTGGGCTCTCTACACTGTTCCACTGGTCTATGTGTCCGGTTTTGTGCCAGTACCATGGTGTCTTGGTGGTCACAACTTTGTAGTAAAGCTTGAAATCAGGTAATGTGATGCCCCCAGCTTTGTTTTTCTTTTTCAACATTTTCTTAGCAATTCAGGGTCTTTTCTGGTTCCATACAAATTTTAGGATTGTTTGTTCCAGCTCTTTGAAAGAAAACCGGTGGAATTTTGATTGGGATGGCATTGGAAGTATAGATTGCTCTGGGCAGTATAGACATTTTAAGAATGTTTATTCTTCTGATCCATGAGCATGGATTTGTGCATTCCTTTAAACTAGGTGGTAAATAATCACCTGGGAGGCAGTCTTGGTTTTGGAGGAAAATGAATAATGCTGAATTACTTGATTTTGACAGTGACAGAATCCACATTTGTTAGGAGTTTTGTGGAAGGGTTAGCAGGCTAAACCTTTGATGAAATCTTTTCTGAGGACATACCACTGAGGTCATCCATTAAGCCTGCCACATTCCATTTTGTCCCATAGAGTTTAGCTGCTAAATCACAATCTAAGAACTGTGAACAATCTCAGGAAATCATCTGGAATCATTTAACAGGATTAGTAAGAACAAAGTTTTGAGTTCAGAAGTTCTCAATTACTTGCTGTGTGACCTTGGTCAAGTCACTTAACTTCTTTGAGTCCCTTATTTTATCTATAAAGTGGAGATAATTACCATTTCTCATGTACATAAAAGTCTTATCAAAGTAGAATAGAGGGGCTTGTCAAGACTTTTTCAGTTGTAAATAACAGAAACATGATTCGAACTAGTTATTCAAAAGGAATATATCTCATGTAACTAAAAATTAAAGGCTGGACCTGGATTTGGCACTACTAGATTCCATAATTCAAAGAATCTGACTAGAAAAAGAGACTATTTTTTTTGATTTATTTTTTTATTTGTTTTTTGAGACAGAGTGAGAAAGAGAGAGTGAATGAGCAGAGGGGAAGGACAGAGGGAGAGGGAGAAGCAGACTCCCTGCTGAGCAGAGAGCCTTATGTGGGACTCATTCCCAGGACCGTGGGATTATGACCTGAGCCAAAGGGAGCTACTTAACTGACTGAGCCACCTGAGCCAAAGGGAGCTACTTAACTGACTGAGCCACCAAGGCACCCAAAGAGATTTATTTCTTTTCTTTTCTTTTTCTTTTCTTTTCTTTTCTTTTTTTTTCTTTTCTTTTCTTTTCTTTCAAAAACTTTAATCTATTATAGCACATGAAAGAAAAAGCACACCATTCCCTCCAATAGGAGGATGAATATGAATAATGCCAGAACATAAGTACAAAATTTTCTCAATATTTACTCTTCAGAGGAATAGAAAAATATCACATCTAATGGGAGAGAAAAGGGGCATTTTTAAGAAGGCATGGCATTTAAGGATACACACAAAAGGGGCTGACTTTAGTGTCTGGAGACAGAATGTACAGCATCTTTCCATGTTTTAAGTGAAATACCACTACAAAGAGACTTATTTCTGAGACAGGTCTTTTCTTTGCAAGGAGAGATTGCTTAGCAACCCTGGGGAGGGAAAGAAAACATCTCTCTATAAGAACACTGGCTGAGCATTCCTGAGGAGAGTTTACTTTTGTTTCTCTGCATGTCCTTGGACCCTGATTATTATAATCTGAGGGATATATATACTCTGACTGGCCGGTCCTGGGTCTCATGCCCGTTCAAATTTCTTTTGTTTGCAAGAGACAAAAAAATTCATTTTAAACTGTTAGAAACAGTAAAGGACATCCATTGGCTCACAATAGATTTTGTTAACTAGGAAGAGAGTGATGGGATATATATATATATATCTTGTATTGTATATATACATATATATATGATAGGCAAAACCAAAAGTTATCCATGACACATATGTCAACACATATGCCAATAAATATTAGTTATTTTATTAGGTTATTATCATTCTACTCATGTTATAGAAGCTGGAGTCCTGAAAGACACGTGACTTCTTGAAGGTAGTCGAGGTAATAAGTGCTTGGACTGATATGAAAATATTCAGAAATATATTCTTTCTGAAAAGCAGATAATAAGTACTGAGAAGGTCTCAGTGTTTGCTCTAGATGTTTCATCAAGTAGAGGGAGAAAATGCACAAACATAGAAGTAAGGGGGCAGAGAAACAAAAGTACTTAGGATGGGAAAACAAGATTTCTAGAAATTGCAATTATCTTTTAAAAGGGAGGTCCTCTAATAACCATTTTTTTCCTCCTGGTGTTTTACTTGAAGATCTATTGTCTAGACCTTGAGAAAACACACCATTAACTCATCAGCTCTCTTGAGACATTTCCTTTGCTCTTAGCCACTTCCAGCTCCCCTCCTGGCAAGTTACGCTTCCTTTAGAATCCATTTCCTTTTCTTTTTTCTTTTCAATCATTCCTGCTTTCTTTCTCTCTCTCTCTTTTTTTTTTTTTTAAAGATTTTTATTTATCTGACAGAGAGAGAGAGGGATCACAAGTAGGCAGAGAGGCAGGCAGAGAGAGGGGGGAAGCAGGCTCCCTACTGAGCAGAGAGCTAGATGCAGAGCTCGATCCCAGGACCTGGAGATCATGACCTGAGCCAAAGGCAGAGGCTTTAACCCACAGAGCCACCCAGGCGCCCCTCCTGCTTTCTTTCATAAGAAATGTATATATCAACTTTTGGGAAACTACTCAATACAGTTTTTCACAGAATAATTGAGTGTTAAGGATCATCACACTGTAAAGAAAATGATCACACTCCCCAAAGTCATCTAAAATATATCACACTGGAGGAAGAAGTGATGGATTTAAATCCAGACGAGAATACTGAAACCTTTGTCAGTGTAGTTGGAGGACTTTAATCAGTGGGTGAATAGACTAGCCTTTGTACATACAGCAGGTGGACACAAGGCAGTTGCTAGAGCAACTAGCTGAGGAAGAAGAGCTGGGCAGATGGGACCTAGTATTTATAGAGTATGATGGCAGGTGGTAGGCCTTAGTCCTGTCTTGTGTTTAAAGGGTGGATATCAGTTTGAAAGGATGATAATAGAAGGGAGACAGTGCCTGTAGGGAGATTTGATTCCTTTTTTTTTTTTTTTTGCCTTGATATCCTTTGCACCTAGTATAATGCTTGTCACATAGTAAAGTCCTGATGTTTCCTCAAAAAATGAACAAAAAAACACATTTGGAGATGCAGAAGGGCAGCTGGCATCAGAAAAATATGGTAGAAGGTAGAGAGAAGGAATACATTCATAATAGGGTTTTTCAGATGCAGGACTCTCAGTGCTAAAAGGGGATGGTCCGAAGTACATCAAGATGATTGGTTACCCTAACCCACATGGCTAAAAACTAAAGATTGAATTCTGGGAGGACCAGTAAGAGTTGTGGCATTCCTTCCCATCTTCCTAGGTGTCCTATTTGTTCAATCCAAGATATATTAACAAATATGGGACCAATTTCCTTGACTCAGACCATCTCTAGTTTGTGGCTCCTCTAGGATGAAAGATGAGGCTTCTCTCAAGCCTCACATGTTTTTTAAGAAAAACCAGTGACCAGTTATTATGACTGGAATGTATAATATGGATTGATTCTCAACCCCACCAAGCAGATCTTGTAATTTTGTTGTTAATAATTTGGTTTTTGAGGTCAGAGGGATCTGAGTTTCCACTCCTGATTTTATGTAATGGCTTACGTGAGTTACTTAATTTGTTTACCTCATTTGTGAAATTGGTGTAGTAGTCTCTTCATCAAAGGGCTGTTATAAAACATAAGAGATATAGAGTATGTGAAGGATTTAGTATAGCACCAGCCTCACAGCAAAGACTAATTTATAGAAGGTAGATATTATTCTGTCTTGGGTATGTTTTTCATCTTCTTATGAGTTTAATGTGAGTTTAATGATAATGCTTTGGCATTTTCTAAACACAACTTTGGGTTTACCTCTAGGACAACCCAAAGCTACACCTGGTCCAGAAGACAAATGAATTTGATTAAGAAATAAGACAGGCTGATGCATGAAATATGAGGAAATTATTCACATTCAGCATGAAATACCCATTGAAGTCAGAGAAGGATGCACATTGTATGAATTATTAAAGACCAATTAAAATCTAGAATGTTTGTGTAATTCTGAAATTTTACTGGAAAAGCTAACTATGAAATATAAATTCATTACTTAAAAGTTAATTTGTTTAAAAGCCTTACTGATAGACTAATATAGTTAGAAACCAAACATTTAATATAAAGCTTTCTGAAAACTGGAGAAAACAATTCCATGCCTCAAAGAATTTTTGTAAATTCAGTGTAACTGTCTTTCCAATTTATTGACATTAATTAATGTTAACTTTGATGGGAATATAATTACTGTTATCTTTCAAAGCGAATATATTCATATTCAGGAGAGCAGATCAATCAGGTGTTTACAAACCAAAAGTCTACTTTAGCATTAATGGGAGGTCTGTTTGCTAGATTTGCTCTCCTTTCTACTCCTAATTAAATGCCTCCTTGAACCTTAAAATAGTGCTTTAGGTGCATTAACTGCTTAATTTAATTTTTTTGGAAGGGATAAAATGGCATAGTAAGTATTTATTACATAGGTCAGTGGTTCTCAATCAGGTATGACTTTGCCCTCTAGTGAACATTTGGCAATATCTGGAGACATTTTGGATGTCATAGGTGTGGGAGGGCGATGCTACTGGCATTTGATGTATAAAGGCTAGAAATAATGTTTAATAGCCTACGACGCATAGGACAGCCCTCACTCTTCCCTTTCCCTGTCATTTCAAAGAATTACCATGATCACGCAATCAGTTGAAGATTTTTTTCTTTTTACCATTGAAGATTAGGGAAAATATTTACAAGTATTTTCTGCTTTGCATAATCCTAAAACTTGTAAATTCATTTGTAAATAGGATTTTTATGAAGAGATTATGGAAGTCCTACTCTATTCTAGTCCCAGTACTGGGTGCTTGTGTGTTATGAAGAATGAACTAGTTATGGTCTTTGTCTTCACACAGTTCAGTCTTATGATAAGTCAGACAATGACAAATAAGTAAATAAGGAAATACGTAACAAAATTTAAATAAATGTCATGAGGGAAGACAACAGGGAACCATGCAGGGAGGTTAACAGGGAGATTCTTCTTAAAGGTGATGCTTCAGGAAGCCTCTCTGAAGAGGCGCTAATCGAGCTGAGGTTTCAAATGGTGGTAGTTGTTTAAAGATGAGAAGAAGGATGCTCCAGGGACTAGTGTGTTTATAGGTTTTGATGTGGGAAAGAAATTGGTGTGTCAGAGAAACTGAAAAATAGCTAGTATGACTATAGTGCTGTCAGTGAGAGGGAGAGAGGGATGGAATGAGGTTAGAAAGAATAAAGAGATAGGCAGCCACCAGAGCATGCAGACTCTTGGGGACACATTAAGGAGGTTGGATGATTTCATAAATGGAAGGGAAAATCATCAAGAAGATTTAAGCAAGGGACTTAAATGTCCTTATTTATGGTTTTAAAAGGATCGTGCTGATGGTTGTAGGGAGAATGGATTGGATTGAGGCAAGAATGAAAGTACAAGATCAGTTGCCGTGGTGCAAGCAGGAGACCATCATGGCCTGCCTGGACTTCGTGGTGGCCACAGAGCTGAAGAAAAGCCGATGGAACCAAGACACAGGTTACAAGTGGAATAGAAAGAACTGATGGCAGGTGGATAAATGTGGAGAACTGTGAAGAAAAGAGAAGAGTCAAGGGTGATTCTTAGATTTCTGGTTTGGAAAACTGGTAGATGCAGGATGTGTCATTCAGTTACATGTCAATGACTAGTGGGACAGAACAGTTATAGGGACCAAAAATCCAGAGTTCTATTTTGGATGTATTCATTTGAGGTGCTTGTGAATCTTCTAATTGGAGATTCCAAGCAAGCAGTCATAGAATACATGTCAGGAGCTCGGGAGAGGAGCCAGGTGGGAGATGTATTCTGGGGGTCCCTTGCAAGGAGAAGTTAACGAAGGCCACAGGAATAAATATAATCATGCAGTAAGGCGTATAGAGAAAAAGAACAGTAGTAGGGGCCTGGAAATGAACACAGAGGGCCTTAAATAGTTAGTGATGCAAAACATTATGTGTTCACACTTGTTAAAAATCCTATCCTACCCCATCCTCCCCACTCCCCAAATTTGAAGTTCCACATTTTCAGTTGTGGTTCTTTTACTAACTGAGTTAACGAGTGGAATTCTGGTATTAGCCTTCAAACTGTAGCCTCCTCTAATTGCTGGTGCAAGAAATCTTAAGTCCGCGGGAAAAAAATTTCACCTTCTTTTGTAGCTGGCAAAAAAGCAGGTTCTGTTTTGCATTATAACATTCTCCTTGCAATGGATAATTTTTTTTCTCCAAATATTTTAATTTTATTTTTTCGGTGTTACAAGATTAATTGTTCATGCACCACACCCAGTGCTCCATGCAATACGTGCCCTTCTCAGTACCCACCACCAGGCTCACCCAACCCCCACTCCCGCCCCTCCAAAACCCTCAGTTTGTTGCTCAGAGTCCACAGTCTCCCATGGTTCATCTCCCCCTCCAATTTCCCCCCATTCACCGTTCCCTTCCTTCTCACAATGCCCTTCATGTTTTTCCTTATGCTCCTCACATGAGACCATAAGATAATTGACTCTCTTGCAATGGATAATTTTTTTTTTTTAAAGATTTTATTTATTTGACAGAGAGAAACACAGCGAGAGAGGGAACATAAGCAGAGGGAGTGGTAGCGGGAGAAGCAGGCTTCCTGCAGAGCAGGGAGCCCGATGTGGGGCTTGATCCCAGGACCCTGGGATCATGACCTGAGCCAAAGGCAGCCACTTAACGACTGAGCCACCCAGGCACCCCTAACGGATAATTTTAACAATGGCATCTTTAAGGCACTTGGACTTCACATATTGATGGGTTCTGTGAAGATAACCTTTAACCTCTAAAATGTCTGTAAATCTCATTGGTTTTTAAAATTATTTATTTATTTTTTAAATAAATTATATTATTTATTTTAAAAATAAATATTTAATATTATATTAAATAAATATTTATATTTATATTATTTATAATATATTAAATAAATATTAAATAAAAATAAATAACTATTTAAAAATAAATAAAATTATTTATTATTTTTAAAAAAGATTTATTTCTTTATTTGACACACAGAGAGAGATCACAAGTAAGCAGAGAGGCAGGCAGAGAGAGAGGTGGAAGCAGGCTCCCTGCTGAGCAGAAAGCCTGATGCAGGGCTGGATCCCAGGACCTTGAGATCATGACCCGAGCAGAAGGCAGAGGCTTTAACCCACTGAGCCACTCAGGCACCCCTCATTAATTGTTTTTTTAAATAATGTATTGCCCTGGAAATAATATTTAGACTAACATCTTCATTTTTCAGGAAGTGTAAATAGTTGTGAATTTTCTCTGTTCTGCTAGAGGAGAATGTGTTCTCCCTCTACCTGTATGAAAGTAACAACAACAAAAATGAACCCTACATCTCTGCTAATTTCTTACTTAACCAAAACCTTGGGAAATTAGAACACTTTTAAATTAACAGACAGAATGAGCTAACAAAGAAGGTTGAGGATTTGCCAGAAAGCTGTAAAACTAGGAGAGTGGAAGAGCAGAGCCCATATTTTAGGGAAGAATGTTTTAAGGAAGGGATCGATTATTGCTTCAATTTCTAGGTGTCTAGAAAGATGAAGACTGAAAATGTCCAATAGATCTTTGTAGCACGAAGGTCATTAGCGATCTTGGCCTTACCCGTTTCAGTGGAACAGTGGAGTTGGAAACCAGTCTGGGTTGGTAGGCTGTTAGAGAGGTGGGGAAGGCAAAGACTGCCTGTCTTCAAAGGAGCAGGAAAGCAGCTTGTATCACATGATATCAGCATGTAACACATGATAATTGCACAAGACTTTTCAAGTTCATTTTCATTTTCAACTCAGTGGGGTAGGTCTTTTATCCATATTTTTATTGATGAAGTGATCAATATTCAGTTACTCAAAGTTTCAAAGTAATTAAGTATGAAGTAGCAGAAGCCAGGGCTTGCAGCTGGGTCTGCTAGTTTACTGCCCTTTCTTGCAACACATATAAAAGAGAAGGCAATATCAGGGACAGGAGGAAGCAGCCTGGGAACAGATCATCCCAAACGCATTTTTTTTTAAACATTTTATTTATTTATTTGTCAGAGAGGAGAGAGATCACAAGTAGGCAGAGAGGCAGACAGAGAGAGAGGGGGAAGCAGGCTCCCCACTGAGCAGAGAGCCCGATGTGGGGCTCGATCCCAGGATCCTGAGATCATGACTTGAGCCGAAAGCAGAGGCTTTAACCCACTGAGCCACCCAGGCACCCCCCAAACACATTTAACAAACTTCTTCGTTCCACTTGGACCTATACTTGATTCCAATTTTTTGCAAGTGAATGGAATGTGGTAATACATAAACCTAATTCTTCCCAGAGGAGAGCACTCCTTAGGTTATCTCTGAAAATGGTGCTTTTTTAAAGGAAAAGTCAAAGAACCATCATTTAGATAGCAATAAGCAGTGGAGGAAAATTTGAAAAGCTTAGCAGCAGTCTCTGAGACATTCATCTTTGTTGCTTCAACCTTACTGACAAGGTGTTCTGGGTCTTGGAAGTATCAATGTCGCATAAGCCCTCGAGGGGCTCACGTGGTCCATCTTGGTCTCTCAGGAATTCATCAGCAATGTAATGAGAAATTGAGGCAATTCTTCTGTTGAAGAACTGAGAAATTCTTCTGTTGAACTCTTGAGCAACTTGAGTTTAAAAGAGGAATAGCATTTTTATGTCATAGTCCTTGAATTGTCAAATTCCCTTAAAATAAGAATATCTGGGTTTGTTCAAAGTATTAAAATATTGAGATAAATATAAAATCATTCTATTGTTTAAATTTTTTTTTTTTTAAATTTTCTTTACTTTTTTGGTGGGGAGGGGCAGAGGGAGAAGGAGAGAGAGAATCTTAAGCAAGCTTCACGCCCAGCAGAGAGCCTGGTCCAGGGCGTGATCTCACAACCCAGAGGTCATGACTGGAGCTGAAATCAAGAGTCAGATGCTTAACCAATTGAGCCACCCAGGTGCCCCCCAATCATTCTATTCTTATACCTTACCCATGCATGTAGGCAGAAGGGTAATATAAATATGGAAACTCTGAGAAATAACCAGTTAAAAGGAATAGGATTATTTGATATTTTTGACCTGAAAACTGTACTTGGGATAGTGATCCTGGTTTAGAGAGATCTTAAAAAAGTTACTTATGTCACACTTAAAATGATGGCAGTTACATACTGTATGGTTCCAACTATATGACATTCTGGAAAAGGCAAAACTATGGAGACAGTAAAAAGATCAGTGGTTGCTAGAGGTTGGAGGGGAGATGAATAGGTAGAGCACAGAGGATTTTTAGGGCAGTGAAAGTACTCTGTGTAATATCATAATGATGGATATATGTCATTATGCATTTGTCCAAACCTATGGAATGTATGACACCAAGAGTGACCCTTAATAATGTAAATGATGGGTTTTGGGGGATTATGATGTGTCAGTGTAGATTCATTGATTGTGATACACATACCGCTCTGGTGGGGGATGTTGGTAATGAAAGAGGCCATGCATGGATGGGATTGGGGGGTATGTGGGAAAAGTCTATACTTCCTCTCAGTTGTGCTGTGATTCTAGAACTTCTCTAAAAAATAAAGTCTTAATAAGATAAATGTCAACTTAAGGACTATTTCAGGGCAACACATGCTTTCAGCTTCTGCCTCAGCAAGGTCTTCACTCTCAGCCTGATCTGAGTCTCACGGCTGCCCTCAAGCCAGTGCTCCTTGTGCTAAATTCTGACAAAATGCTTTCTTTGCCTTTACTAGGTCTCTGTTTACAGATTTCAGATCTGAAATCAATTTGGTTTACCTGAGAGCCCTATAAAAAAACCTGTCTACTTATTTATAGACTCTTAATGAAGCAGATTAAAATGCTTTTTATTATGGAAAAATTTAGTCACTTAAGGAAAGAGACAGAAGCCCTGAATACTAAAGTGTAAGGGACCTTGTGTACATACTAGCAGCTTCAACAATTACTAATTCATGGCCAATTGTGTTTTCATCTAAAATCCCATTCATTTCCTCTCCACCTGTATCATTTTGAAGAAATTCCCAGGTATTATATTAATGAAGCTTTTTTGCTTTAAATCAGCAGAATTGCATATGCTTGCTTTATATAAGTTAAATGTATTTACTAAGTAATATACTTTGTGTTCTTAAATATTATAACTTTATTTTTTTAAAGATTTTGTTTATTTGTTTGAGAGAGAGACACACACAGAGAGACAGAGGAGAAGCAAGTGGAGCGGCAGAAGGAGGAGAAGCAGACTCCCTATTGATCAGGGAGCCCGACCTGGGGCTCGATCCCAGGACCCTGGGATCATGACCTGAGCTTAAGGCAGAAGCTTAACTGACTGAGCCACCCAGATGCACCATCAAATATTATAACTTCCTATTGTCTCCACTGTGGGGATTATGATAAATTCAAATTTTTCTTTCACATTTATTTTCTTAATTTTTTAATTGAAGAATAATTGATGCATAGTATTGGATTGGCTTATTTACTTTAACAGATAGTAACATAGTTCAAAACGCAAAATATTTAAAAAGGCATCCATAAAAAGTAAGTCTTCTTTTCTTTCTGTCTTCCTTTCTCTCAGGAGGCAGCCACTATTGCTGGTTCTCATGTATTTGTTCATGAATCTTTTATGCGTGTATGAATATGTGTGTGTGTGTGTGTGTGTGTGTGTGTGTGTGTGTATAAGAGAGAGAGAATGATATTTATGGTCTCATCTTGCTTTTTTCACATAGCAATATGCCTTGGACATCTTTTCTTAACAGGATTATAAAGCATAGAGCTGCTTAATTATTTTTAAAGGCTGCATAGCATTTCTTTTAACAATGATACTATAATTTGTTTAACCTACTTTGGTGATGTGTAAGTTGTTTTCAATCTTCTGCTATAATACCTATTTTGTAAATGCCAAATCTCCACCACATTTTAAAATTTATTTTATTTTATATTTGTTTTAAAAGATTTATTTATTTATTTGAGAGAGAGAGAGAAAGAGAATGGTTAGAAGGGGCAGGTACTAAGAGGGAGAGGGAAACTTAAGTAGACTGCATTGAGTGCAGAGCCTGACATGAGGCTTGATCTCACAATCCTGAGATCATGACCTGAGCCCAAACCAGGAGTCGGACGCTTAACTGACTGCATCAGTCAGGCACCCCTCTGGCACCCTTAACTGACTGCATCACCCAGGCACCCCTCATTTTTAACTGAATGTCTCAGAATCAATGTTTTAGGTACATTCTGATTTTCTCTTTCCATAGTCTTCATTCTAGTCTCTATGCCCTAAATTCCTGTCTTTTCCCACAGACAGCCTCCTCAACGTGTTTTTTGGTGTGTATTTAAAAATTAAGGGCCATACCATGCTCTTAGGGTGGTGAGAACAGTGTAGATCAGGGGGCTTAACTTTCCGTGGCTCAGCTGAAGTTAGCTGAGGTCAGGGAGCCCATGCCATTATAGGATAGTAGAGCTGGGTAGTTTAAATTCAACCCTCTCATTTCATGGTAAACTGAGGTCTTGGAAAATTAATAACTCAGTTCCCTAGGACCCTTAACATTTTCTTACTCAAAGAGTCACAAAGAGACTGAAAAAAAAATCTAGATATGTTGCTTCGGTATTTAAAGAGTTAAAGAAAAGAATGTACAGCTAACCTCACTGGGAGAAATGAGGTTGTTATGGGTATACTCTGCCCTTATTCACATAGCACACCCAGCAAAATCAGAGAGGTAGAATGCCTCCTTTTCACTGCCCTTAGTGTTCATACCGTGACATCTTTTTCTTACTGTAAGGCTCTCCTTGGGTGCTCTTGATACCTTATTTCACCTGAACAATAGCAACAGCAGCAACAGCTCACACTTACTGAAAACCTACTGTGGGTCAGGCACTGTTCCAGTGTTTTACAGTTATTCCTTTAATCCATACAACCACGGTGGAGCTGCTACTATTACAAATGGAGAAACTCAGAACAGAGAAGAAAAATAACTTGCTCAGGTCACAGCAACTAAGTGGCTAAACTGAGATGTGGATTTGGTCTGGCTCCAGAATCTGATTTCTTCAGCCTAATACTGTACTTCTTCTGAATAACACTGTTGAGGAGAAGGGGAGTGCAGGTGATTTGGACCAGTTTACAGATATCCAAATTCTTGGCCTAGGAAGGGGAACCAGGAGTTGGATGGGCCTGGGGTTCTAAGAGCTTGAGCCAGGTCTAGGTGGGACAGCACTGTTTAAGGACTGACAAGGGTAAACCAAGAAAGATCATAAAGGAAGCATCCAGGCAGGAAGATGAAGTAAAGTCAGGCACACAGTTCAGCCAGAGGATTTACCTAGGGAAGCTGGGCAGAAAACAAGTGGGAGGCAGCAGGATGGAAACTAGAGACACTGGGAAACCGTAAATAGGTTTGCATGGCAGGAAAGAGCCTATTCTAGGAGAGAGATTTTGTGAAATGCTGGAACCCAACATCAGGGCTTTGGACCTCATGTAGAGAGATTGTGAGTAAGTGTGGAGAAGAAAATTGTTTCCTTTCTGTTGCTTTCACATCTCACATAGTTAATGCTGGAAAAGACTGGTGTAAGGGAATTGCACATTAGAGGCGAATCATGATTTATAGAAAAAGAAGAAAAATATATTCAAAAAGATGGGGAAAGGGGAGGCATTGCCATCCTAATTGTCTGTTGGCTGTGTTCACGTCAGAGAAATAGCTGGGGCAGAGATTCTTCATTTGCTCGTATCTTTCATGCACCTGGGAGTGTCCTGTTTTCTGTCTCCAATCAATTTGAAGACCAAAGGAACAAGCTGGATTGGGAATCTCATTTATTTATGTTCTCATCATTTAAGTATATAATGGAGTAACTAAACGTTCATTAGGTACCTACTATGTGCCATACACTGTTCTAGGATTTTGGATGCATGCAGATGCACAAGATGGACCAAGTCCTTGATCTCATGGGGCTCACAGTCCAGAAAATAATTGAAAGAGATGAGCTTGTATAGAGGCTAAATATGAAATCTCTGGGATCAAGACTGCCTGGTAAAAACCATGGCTCCATCACTTACTTATTGTGTGACCACTCTATGCCTCAGTTTCCTCATTTATGAAAAGGACGTGACAGTGTTACAAAGTTTAGATGAGAGAATAAATGCAAAACATCTACAATAGGCCTGCCGCTGATGCTAATACACAGCATTATTTATCCCAAGACTAGAGGCTTAGTCTTCTTTAGAGTTTTTGGCTTATGGCTCTTGGCAGTTCACCTCTTGGATCATCTTTGTTTGCTCACTGCCTGAGTGGAGCTGCAGGTCAGGAGAGCTTTCTTCTTCCCCAGTGTCTTCATTCAAGAAGGATTTCCTGTAAGCCTTAAACTCGGCCAGTCACTGCAATCAAAATTTACAAATTATGTAATCTGGTTGGTGCACAGCCCAAAGTTTTGGATTATTCTCGTCAGAGTGGGAAATGTTGGGGAAAGGAAAAAGAAGTAATATTCACTCCATATGATTTTTACAAAGTAGTCTGCATGAATATTCAAGGCCCTCACCAGCACCAGTCACAGCAGAGAAAGGCTGGCCTAACATTTGCTCTGTAGAGCTTTTTTTTTCTTTTCCTCCAGACAATTTTATGTAAAATATCTACTTTATAAAAAAGGAAATTAAACTTGATTTGAGATGCTAGGAAAAGGATATATGAAGCCACTGTGCTTTGATAGTTCTGTGTCTGAGTGATTACGACTATCTCAATGCTTCCAGATTCTACAGACTTCTTTGTCAGGAAATTGCAGAATCATTCATTCCTTATACACACCATTTTAAGAACAAACCTGTCATGGACAAGCTTTTGCAAAGGAGAATGTAGAACAGTGTAGATCAGGGGGCTTAACTTTCCGTGGCTCAGACTAGACTAATTAAGAATGTTTACCTATCAGGACACCTGGGTGGCTCAGTGGGTTAAAGCCTCTGCCTTCTGCTCGGGTCATGCTCTCAGGGTCCTGGGATCGAGCCCCACATCGGGTTCTCTGCTCAGCAGGGAGCATGCTTCCCCCCCTCTCTCTGCCTGTCTCTCTGCCTACTTGTGATCTCTCTCTCTCTGTCAAATAAATAAATAAAATCTTAAAAAAAAAAAAGAATGTTTACCTATCAAATATAAAGCTTGAGAAGGATCCCGGAAATAAAAAAAAAATTCTGTTAGTGGGGATCAAGGCTAGAATCAGATTGGCTTTCAGATTGGCATATGCTGGTTTTTAGATGGAAGCCTTGTTCTTTGGTCTAATCAGAGCACAGTGTAGGCCCTAAGGATTGCTCAAAAACTTTTCTTTCAAAACTCTTCCCAGATTCTGTTTATCCCCAAAGAGAAGAAATAGGCTGATCTGCATTCTGCGACTGACTGCCCCAGAGCCTCTGCAGTGTGAAGATTTGAAATTGACTTTCTCCCTCGAGGATGTTTCTTGGATGCAGGAGGGGAAGAAAAGTCAGCTAAGCCAAGGCATCTTTAAAGATCTTCTCTTGGAAGCACGATATAAACTGTGCTCTTTAGACAATACATTTCCAGCGTTTTGGGTGTGGCCTTCCCTACTTCAAGTGAATACCAATGAAAATCAATTTTTCTCTCAGTAAGAAACAGAAATTATTGGGGTTACGAGGTAGGCGAAAAGGGCATATGAAGTCTTTTCAGGGGTTCTCAGATCTGCTAAGCAAATTTTGCCCATGGGGAAAAGAACCAATTTCCTACATTTTAAAGAGAGTGGCTAATGGGGCATTTACCTCAATCTTGGAATTGAAGCAAATTTAGGATTTTGTTACAAAATGGATATCCAGAGGCCTGTGAACATAGAAGTACATACATCTTCTTCACTAGGAACCATACATTTCAGTCTGATCATGTTTATTATTATTTTGACAGTCATGATGTTGGGAAAAGTCCAACTCTTGGACTGGACAGAACTGGGTTCAAATTCTCACTCTGTCAGTGATAGCTCTGCATCGCTTATCTCTATGAACCTTTGTGAACCTCAGTTTCCTTATCTGTAAAATGGAGATAATACCTCCCTGAGTTTATCTGGTGATTAAATGTATTTACTATGTGAGGCAATTAATGCAATAATGGCACTCATTTGGGTACTCACTATATGGTGTGTGCTCTCTCTCTCTCTCACACACACACACACAACCCTCTAATTTCCTTTCCTAGCCTCCCTTGCTTTCTCTTTCATTTGCTTATTTTTTTAAAATTTTTTTTTAAAAGATTTTAATTTATTTGACAGAGAGCGATCACAAGTAGGCAGAGAGGCAGGCAGAGAGAGGAGGAAGCAGGCTCCCTGCTGAGCAGAGAGCCTGATGCAGGGCTCGACCCCAGGACCCTGAGATCATGACCTGAGCCGAAGGCAGAGGCTTTAACCCACTGAGCCACCCAGGCGCCCCATCATTTGCTCATTCTTTAAGGCTCAACTCCCATCTCTCTCTTCCTGGTGCCTCTTTCTCTTTCCTTCTTTCCTCCCTTCCTCCCTTCCTAAAGTTTAAATTCTTTTGCCATGTTATGTGATATTTCCATTAAATTTCTTTCTTCTTTTTTTTTTTTAGAGAGAGAGAGAGAGAGAGAACACACACACACACGCGCGCGCGCGCGCGCACGCTCGGAAGCAGCAGAGGAAGAGGGAGAGAGAAAGAATCCTAAGCAGACTCAGTGCTGAGCTCAGAGCCGAATGTGGGGCTCGATCTCATGACCCTGACATCAAGACCTGAGCCAAAATCAAGAACTGGGCATTCAACCAACTGAATAACCCAGGTGCCCCTCCATTAAGTTTCTGATGAAGTTTTGTTTAGGGTTTTCAGTCACGGCTTTTGAACCGAGTACATTTTCTTTGTGAAACACTGTTTATTACTAAAAAAGGCTATTCCTAGGAACAGCTCCAGTTTTCCTCAGTGGCCTTTCCAATGTAATTTTGGGTCCCTATGAGCAGTGGAAGAAAGTGCTTATAATCTTCTATGCAAAGCTTTCAGATGACGTTCACTCTCCTGCCCATACCCTGCGCTTCTTGTCATGAGCACCTCTGCACAGTCAGCACCTTCGTTGGTGTGGCAAGAGAACACTGTAGACAGTTACATATGTGCCTCTAGCATCTACAAAAAGAACCCAACAAAATACCCATATACAAATAATTTGCTTTTTAAATATCCATTTTCCCCTCCTTTGAAACTTTGGTAAATAGCTTGGGAAATGATAAGAACACATCTGTCTGGAGAATCCAACTGACATTTTTTTTTTTGTTCCCAAAATTGTGACAGGAACAATGCTATTGCAAGTAAATTCAGTTTTTTTCCTCCACAAATAAAAAGTATTTTCTATACCACAGTGCTTTCCAATTATGTTGAGTAGCTTCATGTTCAATAACAACTGAGGCTCCCAAATTGAGTGCTGTGGCCAGAAGCTGAAGTTCAATAATTTTGGTAATAGATCTTTTCCTTGCTTAAATGGATATGTAAACATCATATTAGAGATTTTGGAGGAAAAAATTACACATTTTCCCCTAGACCCTATACATTCTGCTTTGGACAACGACCAGTGATTGTCCATTATATTTCTAACTTTCCTATTATTTATATTAAAAGAAGCCTTGGTGCTAGAATTGTGGTTTCTGTTTCCTCTTAGAGGATAAGTTCAATAGGTTGGGCAAATTATTTAAGCGCTTAATGTTGTTCTCTTTGCTGTAGATTGCCATAAATTGCTATAAAATTTTGGGAAAGATGATTCATAATCGTTAGCCTTTTTTGCTACGTTTCACAGAGGGCTGAAGAAATATACTTGACTGTTTGTTTAGTTAATGTATTTGTTAATTTAGTTCCTAATTTTGATATATATTTTAGTTGGCTTAGTTGTATCCTCAAGTAGGAATTTTTGTTTGGTTTTGGAGATTTTGTGCACCTGACCATATATGTATACATTTAAGACAAATGATCTGGGGGACACTGGCTGGCCCAGTCGGTAAAGCATGCAACTCTTCATCTGGGGGTTGTGAGTTAGAACCCCATGTTGGATGTAGAGATTACTTAAAAAATAAAATCTTAAAAAAATAAGACAAGCTATTTAGATACCAAAATAGCCGAGTTGCTAAATTTTTTCTTCAAAATACAATTTAGGGGCACCTGGGGAGCCCTAAACAACCTTAGTTGGTTATGCCGGATAAGCCGGTTAAGCTAGCTCAGGTCACCATCTTAGGCCCCTGGCATGGGACTCCCTGCTCAGTGGGGCGTCTGGTTCTCCCTCTCCTCTGCTCCTACCCCCATTTGTGCATGCTGTCTCTTTTTCTCAAATAATAAATAAATAAATAAACAAATCTTAAAAAAAAATATACAATTCAGTGTTAAATCTTAGGCCAGCCTGCTTTTTGCTCATTGTAGGTAATCTGTTTTTTCCCCTTTGTGTGTGTGTGTGTGTTTATTTTTGTTTTTTCCTTTTGCCTGAAAGCTTTTAGGATTTCTTTTCTTACTTTTCTTTTTTTTTTTTAAAGATTTTATTTATTTATTTTACAGAGAGTGAGATCACAAGTAGGTACAAAGGCAGGCAGAGGGAGAGGGGGAAGCAGGCTCCCCGTCGAGCAGAGAGCCCGATGCGGGGCTCAATCCCAGGACCCTGAGACCATGACCTGAGCTGAAGGCAGAGGCCTAACCCGCTGAGCCACCCAGGGACCCTAAGTTTTTGTTTTCAACAAGGTAAAATTTTCTTTGATTCTGTCTTTAACTATCAGTGTTTTAACATCAGAAATCTTTCCCTGTGGTTTTTATAGTTACTGAGTTTACATAAAAAATATAGTAAACTTGTTCTTAGTGGCCCAGGGAAATTTTATTATCCATATTATGAGACAATGTGAAGCTTGAAAAGAGTACTTTTAAAGTGTATCCAGATTACAGAAACACCTTTCCCAAGCAGAGAGGAGGAGGCTGTATTTTCTTACCATATATTTCAGAGTCATTTTCTTTTTGATATACATGGCAAACAGTACCTAAGGGTATTTTTGTCTTAATTTTGGATCCAAGGTAGGTCTCTTGCTTCAGAACACCCAAATGGTATAACTTTAATTCTAGAAGTAAATCTAGTCCTTAGGGGCAAGAAGACTATATGTGGGTGCATGGGTGAAAGGTTGGTTAGTAAGTACTAAAACCAACAAAAAGAGTAAAAGAAAATGCAGAATTAAGCTATTCTGATTTCATGATGTCCAAATGTTTAGCTGGAAATAAGCTGGGAAGAGTCATTACTTAATTGCATATTTTATTCTTTCTCTTTTATAGCAAGCTTATAGTGCTGTAACAATATACATTAATAAGAATGTTGTTTCATTTGCTCTGTTGTGTTGATTGGGGATCTGTGTAATTGGGGATCTAGCTTCACTCATCATTCTCTCTTTGCTGTATCTTATATTTGTTCATCAGACTCATCTTTTTGTCCTTTCCTTAATCAGGAACTGTTAATAGCAACGTAAGGCCATATAGAATTAAGTGTAAAACTGGGAAGAGCAGAAAAGGAGAGGTGAAAGAAAACTCAAAATATTAGGCTAGAAAGGGTAACATGTGGTCTAGCCCTTTAAGAATATATAGGGTTGAATAGACCTGAAGAGGCTCAGGGTGATATTTAGGTAAATATCTGACAGAAAAAAAATACTGATTAAGAAGTGGTATCAGCCTTTGGGTAATTTCCAGGTATAGATATTTTGTGCATGGCACTGTTTCATAGACTGAATCCAGTGGATTTTATTTCTGACTACTAAGGAGACTTCAGAGAATTTTGAGAGGGGACCATGGTGTCACAGAAATGTCTGGCAATAGGCTAACACTTCTGAAGTGTGAATCAAAAAAAGGAGAGAGGGAATAAGACCAGTACTAGAGGATTGATGGTATTGATAGTGGCAGCAGTGCGAGGCCTCAAATTTACTGGTGTTCAGATGCAGCCTGAGGGCTATGAGTCAGGAAATTGAGGTAGAAATGGGGAAACCTGGAATTTAGTGATCATGATTACGTCCCCAAAACCTGGATGCTGGACAAAGTTGAAAGAAGGGACTAAAACTTGATGGTCAGTGTTATTAATAATATACCTTATCAATAGTATATGATAGTAATGGACTGATTCCAAGGCATCTGATAGGATCAAGATCAATGTATCAGAACTGATCTTTAGGAACCCCTTCCGATCTGCCCCTTAGTTTGGGCCAAGGCTACTGCTTCATTGGAGGAAGTCTTACTTGGATCACTTTTGACCCCAAATGAAATACAAATGACAGGACACGAAGAGACAGAGGCCTGTCAGACGGTTTTGTTTTCCATTTATGTCCTGTCTGAACGTGGGATTCTTCAACTTTCCGAAAAGTCTTTGCCCTGAACTGACATGGTTTGAAGAGAATGGACATGGACAAGTAAATGGAAATGCATTTCAAGCAACGTTACCAACATTCTACTATTTTGACAAAGGCACCATTTGGAGAGAGAGGGAGGGAAGGAGGCAGGGAAGGTCAGAGAGAAAGAGAGAGATTGGTGGGAGAATGCATTTCTGCTTCTTTTATTATTTCCCTTATGGCAGAAATTACAAATTTTTGGTGACAACCACTTATAACATTTTTTTCCTTATTGGATCACTATTGTTTCATAAAATCCTGACAATCAAAGATGCATGATTTCTAAAGAAAGAGTCCTTTAACAGACTTAAGGACATTGTAAATTCTCTTTTCTCAATGCAGATATACAGCTTACATTTTGAAAGACACAGAGGCATGGGCTTAAGGACATTGAAAAAAGACTTCCAGTTAAGCATGAAGGATAGAACATTTGCATTCATCTTTGTGCCTTAATAGTTTCCCAAAATGAATAAGAATATATATACTTATTTTAAAAAATGAAACAGAAGAGAAGGTGACAACACTGGAAAGAAGTGAACATTTTGGGGGCGCCTGGGTGGCTCAGTCGTTAAGTGTCTGCCTTTGGCCCAGGTCAGATCCCAGAGTCCTGGGATCGAGCCCCGCATCGGGCTCCTTGTTCGGCAGGAAGCCTGCTTCTCCCGCTACCATTCCCTCTGCTTGTGTTCCCTCTCTTGCTGTGTTTCTCTCTTTCAAATAAATAAAAAAATCTTTAAAAAAAAAAAAAAAAGAAGTGAACATTTTGGAAACTGAAAGAGAATGGAATAGTAGAAACTGAAATGGCTAGACTGTGGTATTAAAACCTGAAGTGATGAAGCCAGTGGGAGAAAAGGAAAATTATGTCTCCAAATCTAGATAGGTCAAAGAATTGGAGATACCAGGCAGCTTTAAGAAGAGAGCATGGCAAATGTTTAAAAATGGGGATTTGTTAAACTTGTGTATAATGAACATTTAACACCCCAAATCACCTCTCTCATCCTTGCTAGCCTGGAAACTACTTCTTGTCCATTCTGGTAGAAAATAGGAGGTTCAAAGTGGAGAGGTTTACACAGCTGGGGATCACAGTGAGATGTTGAAAGTGCAGCTTGAATGCTGAGATGCCCTGTCGTTTTTCTCCTGAAATGCTTTCAGAATACACAGCCTGGCATATACCCTCAGACAGAAGGGGCGCACAAGTGTTGAAAGTTGGGTGCTCCCCAACCAAATGGCTCAGTCCTTACCCCACCATCTGATTATGACTATAAAGCCAATTGGATATATTACTTTGCTAAAATTAGGAAAACATTAAGTAAAAAAGAATAACTCACAGATTGTTAAACTGTCTGCCTCTCACAGGAAGAAAGAAGTGTTGCTTGTCATGAGGCAGGGTTAAGGGCCCTAAGACCCATACAGGGAATTTCCCTAAGGATATCCCACAACAGCTGGTAGTCAGTCTCTGGGTCACAAATATGTACATAAAGTAAGCCATTGCAGACATTGACTATGGTACCTTTGGGTGTGGTCCGATTAGAGTTAGACAGAGGGAAGTAGAGTTAACTGCGGAGGTACCTTAACTTGAGATTTTTTCAGAACAAGTGTTGTAAGAGATGAAATCTGTGCTTGTTAGAATCTTTCTCATTGATTGTTCTTTACTTTGTCCATTCTCTCCCCAAGTTGCAATGGCACTTCTAAAAAGCCATATATAGGGGAGCCTGGGTGGCTCAGTCGTTGAGTGTCTGTCTTCAGCTAAGGTCATGATCCCAAGGTCCTGGGATGGAGCCCCACATCAGGCTCATTGCTCAGTGGGAAGCCTGCTTCTCCCTCGCCCACTTCCCCTGCTTGTGTTACCTCTCTCGCTGTCTCTCTCTCTCTGTGTCAAATAATAAATAAATAAATAAATAAAATATTTAAAAAAATAAAAGCCACATATACCTGGCATGCATTTCATTCATTCATTCATTCATTCATTCAAGAAGTATTTTCTATGCTCTTACATTGTATTGGGCACTATTCTAGGCAGTGAGAATATAAAACAAAGTCCCTCATCACATGTGGCTTACATTCAGGAGGGAGAGATTGATATAAGCAAGTAAATACTAGATTCTTTCTTTCCTTTTAGTAAGAGTTGATTTCCCCCTTCTTCCAGGGCCTAAAGCATAGAAGTGAGGAATTTACATTTTAACATTTTTTAGATTGGGAAATTGGTCTGGAAACCAAATTGGGAAATATGAACTGGAACTTTTCTACAGAAGAATTAGCCATTGATGCGATTGCCTTTTTTTTTTTTTTTCCACTTGTGATCTTTCCATGTAAGTACATGCACTTCTTTCCCATTTTTTGAGCAGCTGTGAAGTATTCCAGAATGGTATGGTATATTTTATTTAACCACTTCTCTATTTAGAAACATCTAAGTTGTTTTTGTTTTTTCTGTATTATAATAATGTTGTGGTGAACATGTTTGATCAAACTTTTTTTGAACATGTACACGTATTTCTTTAGAAAAATGTTTAGTGGCTGACAGCCTAGGTCTGTGTTTTCCAAACATAACTGCTTTCCATTTCTTAAATTTTGCCATATGTGCATGATTCATGTACCAATATATACTTAATTTCCCCTTTAAATTAATTAGTTTTATTTTAAATAGAAGCTTTGTATTATTTAATTCTACTTACTCACATAAATAGGAAATGAGTGTCACTTGCCTTAAATAGGTGGTAACTATAAAAATAAATGCAACTTTATCAAAAACATTTTTATTGAATTCTAAATGAATGTGATTGTTTTTGTTAAAAGGGAATTAACAAAGTGTTAGAGAAGTGTTAAGGTCATATTAGCAACAAACCCAAAACTTTCTCCCTCAAGTCTTCTAAAGCAATAGTTTAATGCCCAAATACCTTTAATGCCCAAATACCAAATTTTAAAAGGATTAAAATGGAACATATCTTTCACTGTGCAATTCAATATTATTTAATTCCATGTTCATGCATCACCTAAAATAATTTCATACACCGTCAGTGGGTAATCTCTCTTTCTAGTCCAATAGGTATACCGCTGAGAGTATTATCTTCCTTTAATGCTTCACCATGTCACTGCTTTGCTCAAAGATTCTCTAGATTTTTATTGCCTAGAGAGTAAAGTAAATATCTTAAAACTTAAGGCCCATCACCTCATGTCAACCAGCCTCAGTCTGGGCTGCTCCCGTGTCTTTATTACTTGAGTTTCTTTAGGATTACGATCTACACATATTTGCTTTGTTGTGACATTCCAGCTTTATATCTTCTCTTGCATTATTGTTTTTGTGTCTTTTCAAATATACCATTATTTCTCTAGTGCAAGACCTATGTCTTTCATTTTATGCTTTCCTATGCCCTCCACCATGCCGAGTGGCAGTGTCTGTACACTGGGTAGGTGCTCCATCAGCATAAGGTAATTATTTACTTAGAGACTTTATTTGCTACCACAAATTAAACATCATTACATAAAAGCTTAGTAGAGTTGATTCAGTTATTAAGCCACCTAAATTTTCATCATAACGCAATTGTGAGATTTTTCTTCATAATACCCTAATATTAAAAAATGCAAGAGGAAATAATATAACAGAAGGAGGAATTTCTGGTAGTGATGCTTTTCTACTGAGTTTGAGTTCATGTTCATCGTGTTTATTTATTTAACTGGAAGGGCTAAGCTCCTGTAACTTTTTATGAACTAGCTGATTTCTATATTCCTGAGTTGCTTTTGGAACATATTTTATCTTAATAAGAATAACCCATCAAGCAAGAAAGCCAGCAGCCTCCTCATTATCATGCTCTGTATATAGGAGTTTATCTTTTGGCTGCCAAGCCTGAATTCCACACTTCCCGACTTTGGAAAATGGATTGTTTTTAATAGGTAAGTTTGAGTGACAAAGGCAGAGAGCAAGCCAGTGCCCTGTCCTCTTGGTTGATAGGATTAGATCTAAATGAATAAAGACATGTGATGGGCTGCAGACTTGAGGGGAAAGTCTGCAGTGCACATTGGCACTTGTGAGCAGCATTAACATGCTCTGCCTGATGTACTAACTCTTTAAAATGCCATTTGCATTGACGATGGTATAATTGACATTGCTCCCTGAGGAGCTCAGGGGATTGTGGGGAGGTGGAATCAAAGAAAATTCATCTCTTCTGATGGCTCTCCTCTGGCAACAAAATGCAGAGAGATGAGGACTCTTGTTACTGGGTGATGTCATATTAATAAAAAACAAACAGGCACAAAAATCTATCCATCATCGCAGTTTTTCCAGTAGCCTTTTTATCTCATCATACATTGTCTTTCTAATTGGCATTCATCAGCATTTGTCTGGGTGCATGATATTATTATTACTTATTTTCACTAAATATGTTAAGATTCTTTATGATCTGTTTTCTCCCATTGATCTCTCTTCAAATGGTTAAACTTTTGGGACATCTGGGTGGCTCAGTGGATTAAACATCTGCCTTTGGTTCAGGTCATGATTTCAGGGTCTTGGGATCGAGTCCTGCACTGGACTCCTTACTCAGCAAGGGGCCTGCTTCTCTCTCTGCCTGCTGTTCTCCCTGTTTTGCTTTCTCTCTCTGACAAATAAGTAAATAAAATCTTATTTATTTGTTTGTTTGTTTATTTATTTGACACAGAGAGAGAGAGATCACAAGTAGGCAGAGGTAGGCAGAGAGAGAGGGGGAAGCAGGCTCCCCACTGAGCGGAGAGTCCGACGTGGGGCTCGATCCCACGACCCCGAGATCATGACCTGAACCGAAGGCAGAGGCTTTAACCCACTGAGCCACCCAGGTGCCCCAAATAAATAAAATCTTAAAAGAAACAAAGTTTTGTAGTTCTAGCAATAGTTTAATGCCCAAATACCTGTGAATGGGTATGAGGGAGGACACTTGAGCATGGGAATTGGTATTCAGTCTCCGCTATAATTGAATTGGGTTGGAATCACTGTGAATGAGCATGACCTCTTAGTGGTTAAAGAGCAACTACAGCATGTGGATCCATAATACAGAAAGATACATATACAGGGTTTAAATGAAACTGTCAGATTTTCAACAAAATCAGTTGTGATATATTTACTCCCTAGATTTGTGCTGGATCAGTGTAGGTTAGCATAATTTTGATGTGTTTTGTGAACAAGGGGTTAAGTAGAAGAAATAAGTGATTTTTACCTCATTTTACAATAGTTATATTAGGCATAAGTGATTTCCTATAGCATTTCATAGAAGTTAAATCAGATAAAAGACTAGGTAATTAAAGTGGAGGACAATCTATAGTCCTAATAATTGACTACTCATGCAGCAAGTAATCAAGGGTTAGTTTTCTTGTTTTTTTTTTTTTTGTTTGTTTGTTTGTTTTGTTTGTTTTTGAAAAATACCAGTAAAAAAATCTGTTTTTCTCTTGTTAATATTTATTCCAAATTGAAAAATATCTTACAATGATATTTGGTGCTAGAAAACATAACCAAAGGCATTGGATTATTTGAAGGGCCTTCTGCTCATTCAGGCATTCTCAGAATATGTTTGGTGATATTTTGAGGTTGTTCACTTAACTGTATTATAATTTTTGAATTGTTAATCTATATATATAATATATGTCTTAGAGCATCTTTGGTTGCAAGGAAATAAGGCTTATTCAAATTTGTTTTAGGAAATTCTGCAAATCACAGAGAAGTCAGTTTTTGGCTGACATCTAGACCTAAGAGGAGTAGAAGAGACAGAAACTCAACTCAGGCTGGCTGAAGCCAGAGGGATTGTTTAGCACATTAAAGAGCATGTATGAATCAGTACATTTACATCCAGGTGCACACACAATGTCAGGGTTTTGTCCCTAAGCTGAGTTTTCTTCTCTGATGGTTTTATTCTTGGGTAAGCTTCTTCCTCCTGGTGGTGAAGTTGCAATTTCATTGTATATTTTCAGATCTCAGTGACCCTAGTGAAGATATATTTCTCTCCTAATAGGAATAATTGCAAATATTTTGGGTCTTCACTTTTCCAATCTGGGTTATGAGCTGATGCCTTAATCCATAATTACAACCCTATCTGAGGAAGTCTGTTTCATGTGGATTGAGCACTGGAGTAAGAGTGGAAGAGCAGAGTCAACCCCACCAGAATGAGTTGAAATCAGAGAGGAGTGGTTCCTTGAAGGAACAGTCAAGTCTGTTAGCAGCAGAAGAAGGTGTGGTAGGTGCTATTGCTGCCCCTTTGGGATCCCTGTACCAAGCCAAGGCATCCATCCCTGAGTTGCTGTGAGTATTGGAGGCTAACAGCTCAGAGCTTCCCTCTTCTCCAGATAATGTCTTTAGCCAAGAGAATCAGCTTATTCATAAAGTAAACCACCCCCTCCTCCAGCAACATGCATCTAGTGACTATTTGATTCAAGGGGACAAAGGACTAGTCCTTTCTCTCAAGGAGGGAATAAGTTAATAATGCACATCATGCTCCAAAGCTCCAGGAAAAAGAATAACATTGATTGGCTTTCCCCTCCTGTCCCATCCTGCTTCTCTCACTCCCTTTTTCCTGAGAGTATAGCCTCAGTAAATAACTCTTTCTTAGGCTCTGCTTCTAAGGTACTAAACTAAGACATTAGGAGCAGATGTTAGACAAACAAAATAATTAATGTCCATTCTAGAGAAGAACTGAGATCTCTTTATTTCTCTCTCAAGGATTGTTCCAGTCTTTACCTTTCTCTGAATGTCTATCTCATTCTTCTCTCAGAATGCAGGCTCTGGTTCTCAGTGCTTGCTGATCCCTTTGTCTTTTCCTGACCTCTGAATATTGAGCTACTGGGATGCTCAATTCTCAGTCTTCCCATTTTTAATCTATCCTCATTTTCTGAAAAAATTTATGCAGTGGTACGGTTTCAAATGGCCATCACTGATGATTTCCAAATTTACATCTCCAACTTTATCTCTTCTGGAGTCCCAGACTCGTGACCAATAGGCTCCTTGACATTTCCACTTAGATATCTAACAAGTATCTTATACTTAAAAGAAATCCTGATCCTACCCTCTAAGCCTATTTCTCCCAAGTGTTTCTGATGATGAGAGGAAAAGGTTTTGACAGATCAAATAGTCTGTTAGAGTGTTCCGTTCACAGTAAAGATGGTGGCCAATCTGCCTGCTTCTCTGTGACACTCAAACTGTGCCTTAGAAGGCCATTTTGGTAACATGTACAAAGAGGGTCTCCTTAATCTCATGTGAATAAAATCCACCATCCCAGATGAAGGTGAAAAATTTAATTTATTTTCTTATTTCATTGAAATGGGAAGTAGAATAGGCAAGAGGAATTAAGAACATGAAACGGAACCATGAGAAAACAGATCTTCATCCTGTGCAGCAACCCTGACACTATTGGCATTTTGAGCTGGTAAATCTTGTGGGAGGCTCTTCTGTGTGTGATTGGGTGTTTAGCAGCATTTCTGGCCTCTACCCCATCCCAAAGTTATGGAAGTAAAAAATGACTCCAGACATTGCCACATCTCCCCTGTTAGTCAAAACCACTCTTACTTCACCACAGGAAAGTAAATGTGTAGATGTCAGGCTGTCACCAAACTCCCAAACTATTTATACCCCTTCTGATTATAGAGAGAATCCAATAGAGGGTGAAGAGAAGCCTGGAAACTTTTTCTAAGAGAAAGCTGAAGTTTTTACCAATACTACAATTTTATCTGGCAAGGTGAGACTACAGAAAGAGTATAAGAAAGATGTTCCTATGAGACTTTATACTATCTTTCCACATTACGTTGATGTGTAGCTCATTCATTTCCATCCAAATATGTGTTCTGTTAGGCTTATCTTTCCAAATTGACTTGTTACAAGATTTAGATCTAAAACCCTTTGCTATTCATTTAAGTATCAGATAAAAGTAGTAAACAAACTGTCAGTTTGTACTGTTTCAGGAAAAAAAGGAATTTTTTTTCTCACTTAATTCTTATTTTAATTATAGAAGGCATCTCTATCTATTAAGAGATGCATGGTAACTGGAATTTAGGAGTAGTAACCAACTCTACTTGATATTTTCATCCTTATTTAGCTTGTTTTGTGTTTTAGCTTAGTAAATGTTTACCTTTGGTTTGATGGACAACCAAACCAAACCAAACCAAACCTAACATAACTCTATGTCAATTTTTCAAAATATTGTTGGAGCACCTGGATGGCTTACATGGTTAACCATCTGCCTGCGGCAGGTCATGATCCCAGGTCATGGGATTCAGCCCTGCATTGAGCTCCACATTGGGCTCCTTGGTCAATGGGAGTCTAATTCTCTATCTCTCTCTGCCCCTGCCCTTCCCTCCCTCCCCGCTTGTGCATGCTCTCTCTCTCTAATAAATTAAAAAAAAATCTAAAAATATTTTCACAATACTGTCAATTCCATTCTTTAATAGAATCTTTAATCTAATTTTAATTTCATTGATTTATTTACATCAATTATATTTTCACATCATTATGCTGTTTTTTCCTTCTCCATCTACTTCACATTTGATTTTCTGCTCTTCTTTCATAAAGGTTAGGTATTCTGGCATCCTCTTGAAGAGTGCTATAAAATTTGTTTTTTCCTTTGTTTTTACTAATGAATCATCTTTGTAGTTATAATCTTCTTCTGATTCTTCAGTGCGATTGTCCCCTTAATGTTCTTCATATATCATTAATTCTTTGAGGGCATCTTATCTATCCATCCATCCATCCCCAAATTAAGAGAGATTTATCCAGATTCAGTGTTTACCAGCAGAGGGTTGTGTGCATTTCATATGGTTCTTTGCTTATTAATTCTTTTATCAAATCAACTGCAAGATAGTAGCTCATTCCCCAGTGCTTTGCAGATTTAAATACAAAGATTCTTAAACCGTATTGTCTGGAACTTTAACATTTTGAAATGAATCCATGTACATACTCCAGTATGTGCTTCTTCCAGACTATTCCTTTCTTAGATTTTCTAAGACCACACACTTTTTTCTTGCAGAGACTAACCTTCTAGGGGAGATATATGTATTTCTGCCATCCTTCCTTCTATTCTCCTATTTGTATCTTGAGAGTTGTCCTTCCTAATAATAAACATGATTCTATTTTAAGCCAAAAGAGATTTAATATTTTGAAAAAATTGTACAGTCATTGGGCTGTTAGAAAAGCATCACTGCTGCATTTGAGAATGAAATTTAAGTGTCCTTCGCCTTTGTGTCACTTGATCAAACTATAGAATGGGAGTATCCAGTTGACAGGGATCATGTCATGTGCCTGGGGGAAAGGGGGACAATTTGACTCCTTCTGTTGTAGTAACAGAGGGCAAATAGGCATTGTCTTTTACCAGAACATATATGGTATAGGTTGAATTGTATCCCCTTAAAAGCTATGTTAAAGTCCTAACCCCTAGTATGTATGAAGATAACCTTATTTGGAAATAGGATCTGATGTAATCCAGTTAAAATGAGGTCATACTGAATTAGGGTGGATATACTCCAATGACTACTATCCTTATAAGAGGGAAATTTGGACAGATACAGAGGGAAACACCATGTGATGGTGATGAGAGTGATGTAGCAACAAGTCAAGTATATAAGAATTGCCCACAGCCACCAGAATCTAGGAAAGATAAAGAAAGATCCTCTCCTAGAGCCTTCAAAGAGAGCATGGGCTTGCCAACATTTTTATTTCATTTCAGACTTCTAGACTCTAGCAATGTGAGAGAATACGTTTTTGTTGTTTTAAGCCATCTGGTTTGTTTTAATTTGTTATTGCAGTTCTAGGAAACTAATGTAACACACAATAGGGGAATTCTGAAATTATAAAAGGGCAGTTGGGTGCTGGACACGGGTAGAAATCCAAAGGTTCAGTAAAGATAATGTATGAGGAGACAGGATTCTGTTCATCTCCAAGAAGCACTCTCTTAGTAGATGAATGTCCTCCCAGTTTTCTTGCTGGACAGATCCTGGATCTCTTAGGCATCAAACTAGAGTGGAAGAGTTCCCTCTGGGTTGCTCAGTCTGATGAACCAAAGCATGGGTAAAAGATTTTTTTCCCCCTTTATCCAGTTTCATAAGTCATAGCATTGGGAGAAGTTCCCCCCAGATTTTGGCAATAATGTATATATTCATCTTTATTCTAAGTTCTGTTTTAGTTGTTATTATGTATGAATATACATGAGAATATTTTTTCGTGAGAAGCTAGGAGGATCTATGATGAGACACTTTTGAAAATTCCTCCATTACTTTTTTTAATCCTTTAAATTATAAGCTTAAGTCAAAAAGTTTAGGGAATAGGGCAAAATAGGCACCAAGAAAGACATCATGTCATATTATGATATCTAAAATTTTGTCAGCTTTTTGTTTCTTTCTCTTAAAATGGGACAGTTTGCCTACTTCTAAAGAATTCTAGGGGCGCCTGGGTGGCTCAGTTGGTTAAGCGACTGCCTTCGGCTCAGGTCATGATCTCAGGGTCCTGGGATCAAGCCCCGCATTGGGCTCTCTGCTCAGCAGGGAGCCTGCTTCCCCCTCTCTCTGCCTGCCTCTCTGCCTACTCGTGATCTCTCTCTGTCAAATAAATAAATAAAATCTTAAAAAAAAAAAAAAGAATTCTAGATTACCTAGAGATATATGGATACTTTAGTCCTAATTAACAAATTATAGAACTGAAAATTTCCCCTTCTATAATATCTTGGTTTGTTAGTCTTTGAATTATGTAACATGTAAGTGGCACTAAGATAATTTAAAGAACTTTAAAATTAAAATTGTGCATTAAAATAATAAGCTAAGAGAACCAGTTATGAGTCGAAAGAGTGCAGTTGTTTTTATAATTCAGAGGACTGGGGTGCCTGGGTGGCTTAGTCTGTTAAGCATTTGCCTTTGGCTCAGGTCATGATCCCAGGGTCCTGGGCTCTAGCTCTGCATCTGGCAGGAGAAGGCTGTTTCTCCCTCTCCTCCCTGTTCATGCTCTTTCTCATTATCTTTCTCTCTTTCTCAACTAAATAAATAAATAAATAAAATCTTCAAAAAATAATTCAAAGGATTTCATGGAGATTAACTCTTAAACCAAGTGTAAGAGAATAAAGACATAATCTTGGACTTTGAAATACTTTTGAGAGCATTTTGACCAACAATTTTTTAGTTTGAAGTTTATTTTAAATGTCTATTCCAAGAATGTAATTGAAGAAAAACTGTATAGTCTTATTTAGAACTTCATCCTGTATTTTAAGCTTTGAACAAGTTAACAAAAATAAGTATTTTAGAGCCTTAAACAAAATTTTCAAAAATTAGAAATCTTTCTCTATTTTACTTATGTTGAAGATTTTTTTTAATTAAAAAGCAGTGGAAGCCTCTGTCTTCTTTAGCAAATTTCAAGGCATCTGTTCTCATAGATATGGTATTTACAAATGAAGGGTATCCAAGACAATTTAAAAAGCAGTGAGATTTGATGAAGGGAAATAGGTGTTTTATTTTTACCCTGTTACTGTTGTCAATCAACTATGCAGAGAAAACAGAGAAGACACAATAAAAGGGCAAAGTCATGTACCTTTAAATGCTCAAAAGGTACAGGTGGTGTCTATGCACTGGTGTGCAAATGAAAGAATTTTTCTTCTTCCTACTCATTTTTCGAAGTCCTTCCTGTACAAGGGGAAAAAAAGTAATTTAGATAGAAAATTCAGAGTCAGTGAAAATTGGTGTGTGTGTGAGCTTGTAGAATTAATTTTAGTTGCTAGGCCTTTCAATATTAAGGTGTGTCCCATGCCCTATGCCCTCTTAAATAATTCTTTTATGTTGCCTAGGGCAGATAGATTTTAAAGTGGCACCTCCATTAACCTTTGCTGTTTACCTCTCAGAAAAAAAAAAAAAAAGATCACTGGAGCTGTATTTTGAGTGCTACTCATGCTGAACTATTTTCACAGAACATTAGTTTGAAATCTAAATGGAGTCTTGACTCTTCTTTTTAGGTAGGAGAGAAATGAGACAGTGAGGAAAAACAAAGATGCTTCTCACTCTGAATTTCTATTATGATACTGTGATGGTATAAAAGAGGATCTAGAGAAAATAAGAATCAAGAAATTTTTTAAAAGGGGAGAGAATTATGTCTAGAAGTCCCAGTGCCAGACAACTAGATGACACTAACTCCTGTTTATTGAGTGCTTATGGCATGCCAGCATAGCCCTAAATGTATCACGCGCATTAAGCTCATATTTCCTCCTGACAGCTCTAATATTACCATCCTACTATGACTCTCATCTAATATTATCATCCAAATTTTACATATGAAAACTGAAGCACAGAGAAGTTAAGAAACTTGGCTGAATTCTCTCCCCTAGTGAGTTTTGATCCTGCAGTTTGCCTCCCTTGATTTTGCTCTTAACTTTTCTACTCTCCTCCCTCCGACCTTGTAATAAATACCTCCTCCATCTCAACCCATTTAGGTATGTACAGGATGTAAATTTCAGTGAATAAGTAGAATGATTATTTATAAATTTCTAGATGTGTGGTACTATTTGCAGACAAATGATAATGGATTGTAGTGGGCTTTTATTGATTTTGTCTGCTTAGCATCTCCCCTCTTATGTTGGTCAGCATCCTGATTTTGCTTACAGAACCTATTCTCTCATCATATTTGTTTTGGTGCTCTGCCTTCCATTGGCTAAGGGGTAGATAATGGCTGGCTAGATCAGATCTTCTGTTCTTGGATTTTGAATCTTAAAAGGAAAGAGAAAGACCTAAGATAGTTGCAGTTCTTCCATCCTGATGACAGGTTCTAGAGGAGACTGATCGGAGTTCTTGCAGAGAATCATGATGGCTGAAGCTGTTCTCAGAAGCCTGATGCGTTAGCTTTTCCTTCAATTCTATGAACTGGCCCATCTCTTTCCCATACATTTCTTCCTGCCTTAAGACAATAGGATTCCATTTATTTTATGTACAATGAAAGAACTTTGATGAATTCACTGGCAGCTGTACTTTTTTCAACAGGTTGACCTAGAGGTCTTTTGGGGAGCCTCCATTGGTTCACATTGGAACACCATGACTAGGGTTTGTGGCTTAAAGACAAGGTTTAAGGGAGCTTTAGGTCTCTTGCTTTCTTTCTGCATGAATGGATAGGAATTTTGTTTTTCCTTGCAAAGAGCCGCTTGTCAGAAAAATTAAAATTGTTTTGGTAGAAATGAATTTTTGGTAGAAATGAATTCTAGTTTCACCCAGAAACTCTTGTTGTCCAGTAGAAAGGGTTGTAAGCAAAAGACAATTTAGTTCTGGTATTGACTCGCTGTTATAAAAACTCTTTTGTATTAAATTCTTATCAAATTTAATTTATATTTTAAATGAGGAAAAAATAGTCTTGGTTGACAATTGTGAAATAGTTTAAAAATGATTAAAATTATTATGTTATTGAGTAGTAGACCTGTATCACCCACTTCCTTTCTTCTCTCCCCTGCTTGCCTCTTAACAACCAACACTACTCATTGCCTCACAATTTCTTGTACTGACTAGACTGTTTCAAGTATCCCATGTGATTTCCCTTGCTTGGGATGCCCTTCTCAAATATATCCATCCAACAAACATCTATTGATCCTCCAAGACCTAACTCCAGCGTCTTCTCTGTGATACAGCCTGCTCTGACTTTCCAAGCTTGGTTAATTACTTTGTCTTGTGATGCTAATCTATGGGATCTTATCTTATTAGAACATGTATTAAACACTATTTAACTACATGTTTGTATCCATCATTTGTGAACTTCAAAGGACAGTCCCTTGTATTTTGGCATCTCTGGTATCCTTTGTGACCTTGAAAATGCTTAAATATCAAGTGTACCTTGAAAAAGTTCCCAAGAAAGCTTGTCACTTAGAGGCACTCTGCTATTGATGATCTATATATCTGAAACTTCTTGGAAAATGCTAAAATCAACCCACAAATGATATATCTTACGTATCTTTTTCCTTCATTATTAATACATTTTTGGATTATGTTACTAAGAGTCTTCGTCTCTTTGGACTGCTCTAACAGAAATACCATAGATTGGGTGACTTGTAAACAACAGAAGTTTATTTCTCACAGTTCTAGAGGCTGGAATTCCAAGATGAGAGTACCAGCATGTTGAGTTGTGGTGAGAACTTCTGGCTTGTAGACTGTCATCTTCTCATTGTATCCTCACATAGCAGAGAGCAGAGAGAGGAAGCCAGGTCTCTTATGACACTTATAAGGGCACTAATGCCATTCACTGGGGCTCCTCTCATGATCTCATCTGATCCTAATCACCTCCCAAAGGCTTCACTTCCTAATATTATCACAGTGAGGATTCAACATGGGAGTTTTGGAGGGAGGCAAACACTCAATCTGCCACAACTAAGTTTTAAAAATTGCAGCTCAGTCACGGGAAACCATGTCTGCTGTCTGTACAGCTCCTACCTGGAGGATGTGGTAACTGTCATTTTTTTTCTGTAGGCCTTTCTGTAGCTCCTACCTCTAAATCCCCAGAAATGTCATTAGCCGTGTATTTGAAATAGACAAATGTCATACCAAGTTAGAGCAGCAAGGGAGAAAAAGAAATTCTCAGCACATTTTGGATACAGAGCATCCAAAAAATGGACTAGGAAGTTGCTGGGGGCTATGCATCTATTAAAGATGTGATTGACAATGGAAACTGTATTATTAAAGCTGCTGGAATTTCTAACTCTGTATCAAACTAGCTTCATTTCATTTTTAGGGAGGACAGTCAGCCCCTACAGTCCTCCTTATGGACTAACTTGTCTTGATTTTAGGAGACAAAGAAATATCTCAAATAGCAGAATTGAAGGCAGATTTGAAGGCGCTCTATCAGACAAACTTTACATTTGCATGTGGTTGGAGACTTACTAGTACATATCTTCCTGGGATAGATTTTCTCTTTTATCTACTTCCTCCCTTGCCCTCCCCTTTTTTAAAGGTTTTATTTATTTATTAGAGAGAGAGAGATCACAAGCAAGGGGGAAGGGTAGAGGGAGAAACAGACCCCCACTGAGCCGGGAGGCTGATGCTGGACTTGATCCCAGGACTGTGGGATCCTGACCCGAACTGAAGGCAGGGCTTAATGGACTGAGCCACCCAAGTGCCCCCCTTCCTGTGGGATATGGGATACACCCTATCCTGTGGGATACACTTGGGTGTATCCACTTCCTGTCTTCCACTACATACACGAGTATTTTCCAAAGGGTGTTTTGGGAAATATTACTCTAAGTATTAACTGGTGCTAAGGGAAGGAAAAAAAAGCTTCTGAGGTTAAACAAGTTTGGAAAGCACTGCATTAAACAGGTGAAACCAGCTTCTTCATTGCCATACATGTTAATTACAGAAGAAGACGGGTCATTCAGCCCAAACCTATGTGCTCACAGGGCCTTCCCGGAGAATGTTCCATGGTGTACACTCAGGCAAACCCTGCTGGGATATAATGGCCTGATTCTTTCTGTTAAAAGAACAGATTCAGGTTCATGGTTGTTGAATATTTTGTAGCATTACTAGCATTTATTCACTTGTTTTCAGCTCCCAGAGAGCTCTAGAATTAATTTGCTGTTTTTTTGCTCTTCTGTGATGAAGAGGTTTTGTTCAGTTTCTTGCTTGATTACCTTTTCTAGGTACTTAGGATACTCTGCCTTTCTGTCTTTTATTATTTTTTTTTAATGGCTGATACTAGTGCCGAAGCATTTTCCTTTCTAGAATCAACTAAAAAATCCAAAAAAAAAGGAAACAAAAATCTAAATGCCAATAGTTTTTCCTTAATGTCTATCATAGAAAATTAGCCAAATTTGGGATAAGTTCCATAGTTATATCTCAGGCTTGGTGAGTTCTAAATGTAGTACTGGTCTAAATTTGCTGACTAGACATATCTCATTGTTTATAAGATGAACACGAGGTTAATAGGCCTATGAGCGAGTTCATTTTTCATAGATTCAGCACACTGGTTAATTAACCCATATTTAATAAGCATCTTCTATTGGCCCTAGGGGCAGAGTAAATACAATAGGTGTGATTTTTTGTGTCTATCTGATGGGTAGAAAGAAGGAAAGAGACACTACAAGATAGGTAGATAGAGACAGTGATGAGTAAGGTTTTGAGGAAATATACAGAAAGGTCATCTATTTATCTGAAAGATAAGCTATTCACAAAAAAGGAAGCAGGAAAGGCAGGATATTCCAGGCATGGGAGAAAATTTAAGAATATTGTTTTTTACTGAACATTTAATTGTGTCCCACTGTTCTGGACACTGGAGATAACATACTACCAGTTTACATGGGAACACACATAAATAAGTGGGTATTTACAGTCAAGCTTGTGAAATGTTAAAAGAGGTTTAGGAGCACATTTCTATGGAAGCACAAAAAAGGGAAGGATTTTGTGGCTAGAAAATTACGAGGTCAAATGACACATTGTGACTGAGAATTACTTAGTTGTCCAATGCTGCCTTAAAGTGTCCATAAAAGGGGTTGAGATATATCCACAAAATTGGAACACCCTGGGACATAATTGCTTTCTCAATATTGCTGTGACATTCACCATGTACAGCTCAATTTTGTGCAAGAAACCTGTTATTCCTACTCTGTCTCAATGATTTTGTGGTCTCTTTTTCATTGGCTCATTGAGAAATTCAGAGACTTGGGAGTGGTTTCTTGTTACACTTCTTCTATGGTTCAAATTTGACCCCTTTGTTCTTTATACATTTAACAGTGACCATCTTCCCCTGAGCATCCTACCTTGGCCTGCCACAGTCTTCTGGTCCTCAGATGTGCCAAATCTTTCTTCCTCTGGCCTTCCCACACATAGTTCTTTCTTCTCGAGATTCTTTCTGCTCTCTTTGCTTGCATAACTCATTCTACTCATAGTTTAGGTCTCAGTTTGGAGGAGCTCTGACCTACTCCTCACCTAGAATAAGGCCCCTGGACTTCTTTGTGCACTTATTACCATAGAATTAATGGCTATGAGTTGACGCCACAAGCACCATGACTGGATCTCTCTGTTGTTCCTTGCTGCATCTCCAGGGCCTCCCACAGAGGCTGATAGTGAGCATCCAGTAAAATAATTTTGAATAAATCAGTGAAAAATAAGACAGATTTTTTTTTACTTAATTTCACAGAGGATCAAAAATGACAAATAGTAGGTTGGAATGAAATGTCAAGTCTAAATCAAATTCAGATGATAATAATAATAGCTCTACCTTTTGAGCAAGAATTATGTTACAGTTAAGTCAGGGTTTTGTTTTTATTTTTTAAAAAAATTTAAAAAGATTTTTATTTATTTATTTGACAGAAAGAGAGAAAACGCGAGCAAGAGCACAAACAGGGTGAGTGGCAGGCAGAGGGAGAAGCAGGCTCCACCTCCCCACTGAGCAGGGAGCCTGATGCAGGACTCGATCTCAGGACCCTGGGATCATGACCTGAGCTGAAAGCAGATGCTTAACTGACTGAGCCCCCTAGTCATCCCAGTAATTCAGGTTTTTAAAATTATTGTAAACCTAGACAATGACTGTACAAGGATGAAACTGGAGTAGGTGTGGACACAGATCTGTCTGACTCTAAAACTTCCTTCCACTTTATCACGTTGCATTTCACTGATAGGATTGTGAGCCAAGGAGACTGGAAGTGAGTCATAGAGAGATAACTAATAGCATGGAGGATCAGGCTGGCATAGTAACTCTGAATAAGGATAATGTCCAGAGACTGGAAAAGTCCGTAAAGACAAACAGAAGCATCCTGTGTCCCAAAACTATAGACATGAAGTGTGGAATGTAAGGTGGTTGGGTGAATGAGGACCAATAGATTAAAGATCCAAGTTTAAAAGATTAAAGGTTCCATTCAAAGACATCCAGAAGGTGTGGGAATCTCTGGGTCATGATCTAGTCAAGGGGACCAAAGCAGAGGCAGCCATAAGAATGTGTGCCTCAGGACTGTATGACCTACATTGTGCCCTGCAAACCACCCTCCCCATCTTCAATTCAGAGACCTAACCTCAGGAGATATGCTGTGATATAGTTTTCGTTTGGCCTCTCTTCTCTCTCTCCCTCTCTTTTTTACTAGGCTCTATTTGAAATTCCTGGACTTAGTTACTTTATTTGTTTTTTACTTTCCATTTTATATATTTGTATAGCCCATTTTTCTTCTCAATCTTAAATTGGCTAAATTTCTTTTCCTGCCAGAGAAATGGCAAACCCAATTTTAAATGTCTCACATTGTTTTAATAAGACACATGAGCACTGCACTTAGTCTTATTTCTATTTTACAGAGGGTCTTCTTAGAATACTTACATATATATGTCTTAGATTTCTTCTTATATATATATAATAGGCAAACATCCTGTATAAAAACAATTTATATATATTACATATATTTATAAATTATATATTATTAATTAAACAATTTTATTGTATAAACTTATAATATATAAATATATATTAAATATAAATTATATGTTAAATATAAATATAATTTAAATAAATATTTATATTTATATAAATATAATATATACTTAAATTATATATTAAATATAAATATATAATGTACATATAAATTATCTTTTACATTGGGTGTTTGTCATCAGGTTTTTAAAAAGATTTTATTGATTTATTTGAGATAGAGAATGTAAAAGAGTGAGAAAGAATGAGCGGGGTAGGGGGCCGGCAGAGGGAAAGGGAGAAGCAGGCTCTCCACTGAGCAGGGAGCCCCACACAGGGCTTGATCCCAGAATGCTGAGATCATGACCTAAGCCAAAGGCAGAGGCTTAACTGACTAAGTCACCCAGGTGCCCCAGCTATCTTCTTTAAAAAAGATTTATTTATTTATTTGAGAGTAGAGAGAGCACATGAGTATGAGTTGGGGGAGGGGCAGAGGCAGAGGGAGAGAATCTTCAAGCAGTCTCCCCGCTGAGCACAGAGATCGACATAGATCAACATGGGTCTTGATCCCATGACCCATGAGGGCACTACCTGAACCAAACCCAGGAGATGGGCAGTTAACTGACTGAGGTACCCAGGCACCCCAGATGTTAGTTATCTTAAATTGATCCCCATGGAGTCCTTCCAGATGCACAAGTTTGATTTACTTCAATTTACTTTTCTATATTTTTATGTTTTTTTAAATAATTTTCCAATGAGATTGACGTTTATCTGAATATAAAAACCAGAGCTACCTAATTTGTTTGTTCATTTGTTTTTTTCTCATAGACCTATTGGTTGACTTTGGGGGAGTAGCCTTTGGATTTGTTTTCTGTGATGAAGTATTCAGAACATTGCTGCTTGCTTTTTTAAAAAATTTAAATTCAATTAGATAACATATAATATATCATTAGTTTTTGATGCAGTGCTCAATGATCCATCAGTTGTATATAACACCCAGTGCTCATCACATCATATGCCTTCTTTAACGCCCATCACTCAGTTACTCCATCCCCCCCACCCGCTTCCCTTCTTTAACCCTCAGATTGTTTCCTGGAGTCCAGAGTCTTATGGTTTGTCTCCCTCTCTGATTTCTTCCCATTCAGTTTTCTCTCCTTTCCCCTCTGTTCTTCTGTGCTATTTCTTATATTCCACATATGAGTGAAAACATATGATAATTGTCTTTCTCTGATTGACTTATTTCACTTAGCATAATACCCTCCAGTTCCTTCCTTGTCAGTATAAATGATAGGTAGTTATTGTTTCTGATGGCTGAGTAATATTCCACTGTATATATGAACCACATCTTCTTTATACATTCATCTCTTGAAGGACATCTTGTCTCCTTCCACAGTTTGGCTATTGTGGTCATTGCTGCTATGAACATTGGGATACAAGTGCCCCTTCTTTTCACTGTATCTTTTTCTTTGGAGTACATACCCAGTAGTGCCATTGCTGGGTCATAGGGTAGCTCTATTTTTAACTTCTTGAGGAACCCCCTTACTGTTTTCCAGAGTGGCTACACCAGCCTGCATTCCCACCAGTGGTGTAAGAGAGTTTCCCTTTCTCCACATCCTCACCAACATTTGTTTTTCCCTGTCTTGTTAATTATAGCCATTCTAACTGGTGTAAGGTGGTATCTCATTGTCATTTTGATTTGTATTTCCCTGATGTCAAGTGATATGGAGCCTTTTTTCATGTCTGTTGGGCGTTTGCATGTCTTCTTTGGAGAAATGTCTGTTTATGTCTTCTGCCCATTTCTTGATTGGATTTTTTGTTTTTTGGGTGTTGAATTTGGATAGATAGATAGATCTATCTATCTAAAGATATCTATATCTATCTATTGGATAGATAGATCTTGGATACCAGCCCTTTATCTATTATATCATTTGTAAATATCTTCTCCCATTCTGTAGGTTGCCTTTTCATTTTTTTGACTGTTTCCTTTGCTATGCAGAAGCTTTTTAGCTTGATGAAGTCCCAAAAGTTCATTTTCGCTTTTGTTTCCCTTGCCTTTAAAGACGTGTTTTGCAAAAAGTTGCTGTGATGAGGTCAAAGAAGTTACTGCCCGTGTTTTCTGATAGGATTTTGATGTATTCCTGTCTCACATTTAGGTATTTCATCCATTTTGAGTTTATCTTTGTGTATGGTGTAAAAGAATGGTCCAATTTCATTCTTCTGCATGTGGCTGTCCAGTTTTCCCAGCACCATTTATTGAAGAAATTGTTTTTATTCCATTGGATATTCTTTCCTGCTTTGTCCAAGATTAGTTGACCATAGAGTTGAGGGTTGATTTCTGGGTTCTCTATTCTGTTTCATAAATCGATGTGTCTGTTTTTGTGCTAATATCATGCTGTTTTGATGATCACAGCTTTACAATATAGCTTCAAGTCAGACATTGTCATGCTCCCAGCTTTGGTTTTCTTTTTTTTTTAATTGTATTTTTTCAGTCTGGTTTTCTTTTTCAATATTCCTTTGGCTAGTTGGGGTCTTTTCTGGTTCTATATAAATTTAAGAATTGTTCCAGCTCTGTGAAAAATGTTGATGGTATTTTAATAGGGATTGCATTGAATGTGTAGATTGTTCTGGATCACATAGATATTTTCATAATGTTTATTCTTCTAATTCATGAGCATGGAATGTTTTTCCACTTCTTTGTGACTTCCTCAATTTCTTTCATAAGTATCCTATAGTTTTTAGAGTAGAGATCATTTACCTCTTTGGTTAGGTTTATTCTTAGGTATCTTATAGTTTTTGGTGCCATTGTAAATGAGATCAGTTCCTTAATTTCTCTTTCTTAGTCACATTTTTAGTGTATAGAAATGCAACTGATTTCTGTGCATTGATTTTGTATTCTGTATGTGTATTGATTTTATATTGCTGAATTGCTATATGAATTCTAGCAATTTTGGGGTGGAGTCTTTTGGGTTTTCCACATAAAGTATCCTGTCATCTGTGAAGAGTGAGAGTTTGACTTCTTTGCTGATTTGAATGCTTTTTATTTCTTTTTGTTTTCTGATTGCTGAGGCTAGGACTTGTAGTACTGTGTTGAATAATAGTAGTGAGGTGGAATAATGTCATGTACCTGACCTTAAGGGAAAAGCTCTCAGTTTTTCCTCACTGAGAATGATATTCACTGTGGGCTTTTCATATATGACTTTTATGATAGTGAGGTATGCTCCCTCTATACCTATACTTTGAAAACTTTTAATCAAGAAAGGATACTGTATTTTGTCAAATGCTTTTTCTGCATCAACTAAGAGGATCATATGATTCTTGTCTTTTCTTTTATTAATGTGATCTATCATGTGGGTGGATTTGCAAATGTCGAACCACTTTTGCATCCCAGGAATGAATCCCACTTGGTCATGGTGAATAATCCTTTTAATGTACTTTTGGAGCCTATTGGCTAGTATCTTGGTGAGTATCTTGGCATCCACGTTCACCAGGGATATTGGTCTGTAATTCTCCTTTTTGATGGGGTCCTTATCTGGTTTCAGGATCAAGGTAATGCTAGCCTAATAGAACAAGTTTGGAAGTTTTTCTTCCATTTCTGGTTTTTGAAACAGCTTTAGTAGAATAGGTATTATTTCTTCTTTAAATGTTTGGTAGAATTCTCCTGGGAAGCCATCTGGACCTGGGCTCTTGTTTCTTGGGAGGTTTTTGATTACTTCTTCAATTTCCTTGCTGGTTTTTGGTCTGTTCAGATTTTCTGCTTCTTCCTGTTTCAGTTTTGGTAGTTTATAAGTTTCCAGGAATGCATCCATTTTTTTTTTCCAGATTGCCTAATTTGGTGGCATGTAGTTGCTCATAATATGTTGCTAAAATTGTCTGTATTTCCTTGTTGGTCGTGATCTTTCCCCTTTCATTCATGATTTTATTAATTTGGGTCCTTTTTCTTTTCTTATGGATAAATTTGGCCAGAGGTTTTTTGATCTTATAAATTCTTGCCAAGAATCAGCTTCTAGGGGCGCATGGGTGGCTCAGTCGCTAAGCGTCTGCCTTCGGCCCAGGTCAGATCCCAGCGTCCTGGGATCGAGCCCCACATCGGGCTCTCTGCTCTGCAGGAAGTCTGCTTCTCCTGCTACCATTCCCTCTGCTTGTGTTCCCTCTCTTGCTGTGTTTCTCGCTGTCAAATAAATAAAATCTTTAAAAAAAAAAAAAGAATCAGCTTCTAATTTCTTTGATCTGTTCTGTTCTTCTGGTTTCTGTTTATTTGATTTCTGCTCTAATGTTTACTATTTCTCTTTTCCTGCTTGGTTTAAGATTATTTGTTGTTCTTTCTCCAGCTCCTTTAATTGTAAGGTCAGTTTGTATATTTGGGATTTTTCTAAGATTTTGAGAGACGTTTATATTGCAATATCCTTCCCTCTTAGGATCACCTTTGCTGTATCCTAGAGGTTTTCAACTGATGCATTTTCTTTCTCATTAGTTTCCATAATTTTTAAAATTCTTCTTTAACTTCCTGGTTGAGCCATTCATTCTTTAGCAGGTGATCTTTAACTTCCAGGTGTTTGAGTTCCTTCCAATTTCTCTTGTGACTGAGTTCAAGTTTCAAAGCATTATGGTCTAGAAATATGCAGGGAATAATCTTAGTCTTTTGGTACTGGTTGACACCTGATCTGTAACTCAGTATGTGATCTACTCTGGAGAAAGTTCCGTGGGCACTCAAGAAGAATGAATATTCCATTGTTTTAGGATGGAATGTTCTGTATATATCTATGCAGTCCATCTGGTCCAGTGTGTCATTCAAAGCCCTTGTTTTTTTGTTGATCTTCTGCTTAGATGATCTGTCCATTGCTTTTAGTGGGGTGTTGAAGTCCCATACTATTAATGTATTATTATCAATGTGTTTCTTCTCTTTGGCTATTAATTGGTTTGTATAATTGGCTGCTCCCACCTTGGGGGCATAAATATTTACAATTGTTAGACCTTCTTGTTGGATAGGCCCTTTAAGTATGTTATAGTGTCCCTTTACATCTCTTGTTACTGTCTTTGGTTTTAAATCTAGTTTGATATGAGGATTGCTACTTCAGCTTTCTTTTGATGTCCGTTAATGAGATAAATGGTTCTCTACCCCCTCACTTTCAGTCTGGAGGTGTCTTTAGGTCTAAAATGTGTCTCTTGTAGATAGCAAATGGATGGGTCTTGCTTTTTTTTTTTTTTTTAAAGATTTTATTTATTTATTTGTCAGAGAGAGAGAGAGAGAGAACACAAGCAGGCAGAGACAGAGGGTGAAGCAGGCTCCCTGATGAGCAAGGAGCCCGATATGGGACTCGATCCCAGGACCCTGGGATCATGACCTGAGCCGAAGGCAGCTGCTTAACCAACTGAGCCACCCAGGCGTCCCGGGTCTTGCTTTTTTATCTAATCTGATACTGTATGTCTTTTGATTGGAGAATTTAGCCCATTTACATTCAGAGTAACCATTGAAAGATATGAATCTAGTGTCATTGTATTGTCTGTAAAGTCCCTGTTCCTGTAAATTGTTTCTGTTCTTTCTGGTCTATGTTACTCTTGAGATCTCTCTTTGCTTGCAGCATCCCCTTTAATATTTCTTGCAGGCTGGCTTGGTGGTAACATATTCTTTAAGTTTCTGCCTGTCCTGAAAGCTCTTTATCTCTTCTTCAATTCTGAATGATAGCCTTGCTGAATAAAATATTCTTGGCTGCATGTTCTTCTCACTTAGTACTTTGAATATATCATGCCAGCCCTTTCTGGCCTGCCAGGTTTCTGTGGCTAGGTCTTATGTTAGTCTGATATTCCTCCCTCTGTAGGTAAGGAGTCTCCTGTCTCTAGCTGCCCTCAGAATATTCTCTTTTTCTTTAAAATTTGCAAACCTCACTATTGTAAGTCAGGGTGTTTTGACCTATTTTTATTGATTTTGGGAGGGGTCCTCTCTGCCTTTTCGATATGAATGCTTGTTTCCTTCCCCAGATTAGAGAAATTCTCAGTTATGATGTGCTCAAATATACCTTCTGCCCCCCCCCCCCCCACTTCCTACTCTATGCTCCTTCAGGCACAGCAATAATGCTTACATTTTTTTCTTTTCAGGGCATCATTAAATGCTCAAAGCCTTTTCTTGTGGGCTTTGAGTTGTCTTTCTCTCTTTTCCTCAACTTCCTTCCTTTCTATCAGCTTGTCTTCTAGATCACTTGTTCTCTCTTCTGCCTCATTCACCCTAGCTGTTAAAGCATCCAATTTATAGCCCATCTCAGTTACAGCATTTTAAATTCAGCCTGATTAGATCTCATTTCTGTGCTTAGAGATTCTCTACTGTTATTTATACTTTTTTCAAGTCCAGATATTAACTTTATAATTGCTATCCTTAATTCCTTTCTGACATCTTACTTATATCCATACCAATTAGCTCTGTGGCAGAGAACATTGCCTCATTCTTTCTTTGTTGTGAATTCCTCCTTCTAGTCATTTTGCCCAGAGAAGAATGGGTGAGTGAGTAAGCACAGTCCAAAATATCAACCATGATCCAAGCAAAATGCATCCTAGACAAATATGAAGTGTTTGGAAACCACAGTAGAAAAGCCAAACCAAACCAAACCCAAACAAAAAAAGGTGGGGGGATGAGAGACCATAATTTCACAGGGTTGACAAAGCAGAGTGATCCACTTGTTCCTGAGTGAATTTCAGTCTGTGTGTTAGAAGACACTATATCCCAAAATTACAAAGGAAGCAATACATATATATATATGTACATATATACACACACACATATATATATTTGAATGGAGTGAAAAAAGGACTAAAATGAAGCATATATCTATAAAGTGTAGATGTAAAAAGTTAAAAAGTGACTTAAAAACATAAGTTGGAAAAATAAGAATCTAGTTGAAATGGTCAGAAGGTAAAAAAGGAATTGGAAAACTTTAAACTGAAAGATAAATTGTGAACAAAAACCTGGAGCTCAACATACTATTTTTCCCTGGTGCTAGAGTTTTACAGTCTTGTGGGATCCATATACTTCTTGTCCATCTGTTCTTACAGTTGGTCTTCTGAAGAAGTCTTCTGAAGCAGCCGTCTGCTGCTTCTCAGGTGTTTTTGCCTAGGCAGAGTTGTACCACGCCTTGCCAGGGGCCTGGGCTCAGTGTAAGCTGGTTCTCTGTGTGGCTTTTTTCCCTGGAAGCTTTCTGTGCCTTTTTAGAGGATCAGAATAAAAATAGCAATGCCCCAACCTCTGGTGCAGAGCTGAAAGATTACAGTCCCCCCTCTTCAATAAACCCTCTAGGACAAACAATCTTCACTTTTGTGTGTTCCAAACTCCACAGACTCTTGGCGTGGGTGCCCAGTATAATCCTCCCTGGGGGGAGTCCCAGGGACATGCAAACATCACTGCCCTTTGTGTGCCTTAGGACTGAGAGTGGTTGCGGGCTCATGCACGTACCCTACTCTGCTGTTCCTGGAGGATGGCTGGGTGTCACATTACTGTCCTTTCCGAGGCCTCTGCCATGAAAACTGTTGTCTGGTTGTGGGTGCAGCCATTTCACGCCTTCTGGGCTATGGTAAATAGCCTGCAGGTCCCAGTCCTTTTCAGTGTGCTCAGGCAGAGAGTGGTCACCTGACCTGTCCAGCTCAAGGTTTATGGCGACCTGAGCTGAGAGTCCTCTCCTGGGCTTGCTGACTGTAACTAGTTTCTCTGCTCCACTGCTTGGGTACTCTACCAGTTCAGGCACCCCCATTCATTCTGTGATTCTTGGGATCCTGAGACCACAATGACTGACCTAGAATTCTGCCCTTTTCATCCCCTGAACCCTTTTCAGAAAGGAATGTCTCTTATTGGAGTAGATTTCTAAGGGTTCTGATTTTGCACTCTGGGGTTATATCACTTTCTGGTAGCCGGCTTATGGAGTCTCCCTGCCCCCTCTCTTTATCTTCCAGTATCTCCCCACAGATTCATGTCTCCACACCTCCTACCTTGCAAAAAGACATCACTTTTCTATTTGTAGAGTTTCAGATATATTTTCTTATATTTCAGGCTGAATTCATGGGTGTTCAGAATTGTCTGATAGATACCCAGCTAAATTCAAGGTATCAGATGAAGCGAGGTCCCCTACTCTACTGCCATCTTGCCTGCCCTACTGTCTGCTCTTACAGGCTTTCCTACCCTGTATTGTTCCTAGACTCACACTGATTTGGGTATGGTGAGGCCTGCCTGAATCACCAGTTACATTTCTCTCTTTCTTCTGTGACTGTCAAACCAATAGTCTAAGATGGAATCTTATTTGCTCCCAGGGCAGAGATATTCTAGGATGATAATTTATAATGGGAAACAACCACAAAGTAAGAAAAAACAACAATAACAATAAACACCATCCCAAACTAGAAATCATAAAAGAATTAAAAAAATTTTTTGTTTGCAATATCCTTTCTGTACAAGGACAGTTTTATGTCTTGGTTAATTTTTTTTTCAATTACAAATGGAAATTGGATGATGTTTTAATTTCCCTATAGCTCTTCAGAACATTTTTGGGGGATGAAAAACCCAGAATATTATTTTTTCATAAATTTGAAAAATAGTTTGGAAGGCCTGTGTGTGAATCTTTAAGGTCAACTCTTCTTCATCAGCTTTATTCTCTATAGAGGGAGTTTATAGTTAGGCATTATGGCCTTAATGTTGTCATCATCTTCATTATCATTATCATCATCATAGCTCATTTTGTACTTTTAGTCAAAGGCAGCCTTAGTTCATCAAAGACTATCATCCCTAAATTTTATATTTAATTTCTCTTTGCATGAAAAGTAAAGTTCCAGTCTTTAACTCAATTTGAATTTTCAGGAAGCTTCCAAAATAAATTTATACCTCCACAGAGATTGACTCAAAAACTGATCATGTAAATGTAGCAAAAAGTACAAAAGACTGATAATTCAGAGACATATTATGATCCAAGCTCTCGCACTAACTACTCTTTGGTGACTTCAGGTAAATAAATCCTTCCTCCTTCCTCCTTTCCTCAGTCAGTTTCTCTCTTCCTCTATTCCCCTTTCCATCCCTCCCTC
>CM053607.1:44273527-44287890 GCA_028646535.1 Procyon lotor | reverse complement strand
TTTTTTTAATAGTTTTAATTTTGCTTCTCAGAATTTTTATCTTTCCATTAATTTCAATAATGTTCACCTTTACCCCATGGAGGATTATTACAATAGCAACTTTGATGTCTTTGATAATTCCAACATCTGGGTATCTCAAGCTTATTATCTGTTGTTTATTCTCCTGGGTGTTGGTCAGATAATTTCATTTCTTTGTATGTTGAAAAATTTTGGATTGTATCCTGGAGGTTTTGAATATTATGTTGGTAGAGTCTGGGTCCTGTTAAATCCTCTGCAGAATGTTAGTTTTTTGGTTAATAAGGAAATCAACCTTGTTATGATTGGACCCCAAGTTCTGATTTTCTTTCTGAGGGTGAAGTTTGCAATTCTAGTACAGTTTCAAACTTTTTCTATGCTTTTTTGGTTCAGCCTGGCGCATATGCCTCTTGGGAGTTAGTTTTGAACCTGGTTAGTGGTTTATATGGTTGTTCACTTCTTGAAGCTTTTGTTATTTTCTTTGGATTTGTTTTGTGTGTGCATAGCTTAGAGACAGGCTCAGGACTTAATGTCACTTCATGCACAGAATTGGAGGAATCCGTTTCTCCAGCCCTTTCCTCTCTTGGATTTTTTCCATATTCTCTAACTCCCTGGGGGGTCTCTTTTCCCAGTACATCTGGTCACGGAGATTTATTTCTCTCAGACTTTTAGCTTTCTCTGCTGCTGTGAAGTTCTTCATGACTGGATCCTCCCACTTTGTAGGCCATTATTTAAAATTTGATTATAGTCCCCAGTCCACCTGCTATTTCTATGTCCCTGTCTATACAGATATAGTTTTCTAAAATACATGTTTTTTAGTTTTTACTTTTCAGATTCTTCAAGTCATGCATTTTGCATTCTTTTCAGAATTTTTGGTTGTAATCACTGGGAGAGAGACTCTATATCTGCTTCTCCACCTTAGCTGGCACAAGTTTCCTGATATTTTATTTTTCCCTAAGTGTTTATTTATTTTCTAAGTCTTCTACCAGAATATATACTATTTGCAAGTGTAACTATGTTTTCTTAAAAAAATGTAAAGGAATAATTATTGTGGGAAATACCTTGATTTTTTGGTAAACATTGTAATGATATAATTGTTTGTTAATGATCAGATAATTAAGTGTGAAAATGATTGATTATAACCAGTTTGGGTGTAGGTGTGGGACAATAGGCAGTCTCCTAATATAATAGTGGTAGCCACATTAGTACATTCTTTTTTCTACACTTGATCTTAGCCAAAAGGCCGAGAAGCGATATTACATTCTTTTTTCTTTTTCTTTCTCTCTCTCTCTCTTTTTTTTTAAGATTTATTTATTTATTTGACAGAGAGAGAGATCACAAGTAGGCAAAGAGGCAGACAGGGGGCGGGGGGGGGGGGCGGGGAGCAGGCTCCCTGCTGAGCAGAGAGCCTGATGCGGGGCCCTATCCCAGGACCCTGAGATCGTGACCTGAGCTGAAGGCAGAAGCTTTAACCCACTGAGCCACCCAGGCACCCCAGTACATTCTTTTTTCATAGTCAACATGTGTGGTATGTGATAAATTTAAGATGGGCATTTCCTTTGATCTAGAAGTTCAAATTCCAGGAGTTTATTCTGTGGAAACACACAAATACATCAGGCAAGTACATGTATGTTCTTTGTAGCATCATTGTATAACTCAAAACCGGGGAGAACTTAAATCCTCATCAGTCTGGTGATAGTTTAACATATTATAGTATCTCCATACAATAAACTCCTATGTAGGTCTTACAAAGAACATGACATTTATATTTATTTATAGAAAAAGATATCTACAGTTAATGTTTGAGTGAACAAATGGGTTATAGAAGACCACACACAGAAAATTCCATTTATGTTTATATGTTTTAAGAAAACACAGAATCACTATATAAGAATACACATGAAACTTTTAAGAGTAATTTTCTCTGGAGATTGGGCTATTTGGGGAACAAGTATGCTATTCATTTTCTCTATTGCTTGTGGTTTTAGGAAATTAATAAATATTAACATAATTTTTTAAATACAAAAATTAAAAATATTCATGAAAAGGGATTTCAGGCCATTTGAGAAGTTTAGATATTTGTTTTGTCCACAACTGAGGATTAAATAATCTGCTTACCCTGGGAAGGTGGTGTGATGGCAGAGATATGACTTAGCTTCAGGTTACTGTCCTGGGAATTACACAGTGCTGCTCTGAGCAGTAATAAGGAACACCTCTGGACAACCAGTTAGAAAGAGATGGTATTTCTCAGTGAGGAAAGCACCATGTGATATGAGGGAGGTTAGAGGGACACTGACTTTTAGGTAGAGAACACATAGATTCATATGCAAAAACTTGTCTTACGGCATATTTGAAAATTCAGTTACAGAGCAAGAAAGACTAAGGTGACTGGTCCTGGCTACCTTATGGAAATCATGAGTAGGGTTAAGTACAACTGATTCCCACTTGCTGGGTTGACATGTCAGCAGAGTAGCTGTTTCTTATCAAGTATATCTTTGAATCAAGACTTCTACAGAGTCATGAAATGATGGCGTTCATAGATCAAAGTTCAAAACTAAAGGGAGCCTTTAAGAGAGTATCTCTGAATTCTAGTATGCCAAGTGTCCAAACTCACATTGGCACTTCGTCACCTACTGTCTTAAAGGATTTGCAAAATTATTTCATGCATGTGAAACTCATTTCTGAACTGTATATATCTTAAGGAGTGACTCCTTACTATGCCTTCTTCTCCTCCTCCTCCACCTCTTTCTCCTCCTCCTTCTTCTTTTATTAACATATAATGTATTATTTGTTTCCTGGGTACAGGTCTGTGATTCATTAGTCTTACACAATTCACAGCACTCACCATAGCACATATCCTCCCCAATGTCCATAACCTAGCCACTCTATCTGCTTTATTCTTCTTGAGTACTTCTACTACTTGACATTTTTCTATGACACTTTAATATTTTTTATTATGTTCAGATAGCCAACATATAGTAAGTACATAATTAGTTTTTGATGTAGTGTTCAATGATTCATTAATTGCGTATAACACCCAGTGGTCATCACAACACATGCCCTCCTCAAATACTCATCACCTAGTTACCTCCTACCTCTACACGTCCCCTCCCCCATAATCCTCGGTTTGTTTCCTGGAGTCCAGAGTCTCTCACAGTTTGTCTGTCTTTCTGATTTCTTCTCATTCAGTTTTCCCTCACTTCCTGCGCTATTTCTTATGTTCCACATATGAGTGAAACCATATGATAATTGTCTTTCTTTGCTTCACTTATTAATCCTAGTAAGTTAAGATTAGCATAATCCCCTCAAGTTCTATCCATGTTAATGAAAATGGTGGGTATTCATCATTTCTGATAGGCTGAGAATATTCCACTGTATATATGAACCTGTTGGTGGGAATGCAAGCTGGTATAGCCACTCTGGGAAACAGTATGGAGGTTCCTTAGGATGTTAAAAATAGAGCTACCCTATGACTCAGCAATTGCACTACTAGGTATTTGTTCCAAAGACACTTATAATTTTATTTTGTTGTTTATTATCTGGTTTTCCACCAAGATATTTCTTGTATGACAGACTTTGTTTCTTTTGTTCTGTGCTATAGGCCCAGTATTGAAATGGTGCCTGACCCAGAGTGGGGACTTACTAGAAAATATTGATTAAAGAATAATGTGTGAAGGTGAGACACAGGGTTTCTACTTTTTCTCTCTCTTCCCATCCCACATTCCCCTATTTCAGTTCCTAGCACAGTGTTAAGACTTTGACATCAGTCAAATAGAGGATGTGAAAATCAATAGAGGATTTAAAAGTGCCCTTTACAGCTATCTTTGAAGCACTCTTGGCATGGCTATTCTTCACTGGTAGCAACATGTGTAGAGTGTGTTTTAAAGCGGGAATATCATGATATTCATCTTCCTACTTATCTAACAGCAAGTTCTTCCCAAACAGTGATCAAAATTAATATATTTCAACTTATCCTGTTCCAAATTCAGTCAATCCCATATATTACTATTTTCACTGCTTCTCAAATAAGCATTTTATTTCACATTTTAATATATCTGAAATATGAATGTCTCCTACCATCATTGGCATCTTAGCAATGTGTCATAGTTAATTTGTAATGTTTGATATATCATACAAATGGTGGATCTTAGATTTTGTGAAATATGGTATTTGGGTTTCTCATACCTCCATTCTAGCATTTTAGAGAATTAATGGAAATTAGTATTGTAGAAAGAAGATTTACAAACCAAAGAACCTTCAATTTTGCTTCAGTTCTGCTAATTATGTGAATGACAATTGGCTGGAACTTTCCCCTCTGGTCTCTCTCTGTTCTGTAGAACTGCATTGGAAAAGAGCATGGGTCTAATATTTTAGTGAGGGATTATTTGTTGCTCGAAACAAACTGTAACTAAAGAGTGAAAGAAGTGACCAGAAAGAATCCTGAGTAGGCATGGGAACTAAGGGCAAGACAGTAGAGTTTGGTTTCATGAATTTCTAATAGTCTGGAACCAGAATATAATCAGGATCTGAAGAAAGTATTCTTTTTATCTTTTCATATCCCCTTTCATTCCACATGTGTTCCCTTCTTAAATTTTCTATTTTCTTTCCTTCCAGTACCATAAACTACTTCCTCTGGGTTGATATGCACATGATTAAAGATGGCTTCCCTAGCTTCTAGTTTTAACTCCAGAGTTAATCAGCATGACTGAGACTCAAGGCTAGTCTGATTTCCAACTTTGGTTCAGGAATACATACTCTATTAGGGAAGAGTCATTTATCATGAACGTGGCTGAAAGGTCCTCCACAGTATTTGGTGGAAGTTAATTCTCAGAGAAGAGGGTACACAACCTGGGCAGATTCTGTAGTATCTAGGTTCCATGGTAGCTAGATAATCTCTGGGGCTCTAAAAGTGGGTGAACTACATGTGGGAAAGAATTGCCTTTTTATTTTTTTATTTATTTTTATTTTTATCTATCATCTATCATCTATCTATCTATCTATCTATCTATCTATCTATCTATCATCTATCTATCATCTATCTATCTATCTATCTATCTATCTATCTATCTATCTATCATTTATCTATCATCTATCATCTATTTTAAGAATTGTCTTTTTGATGTAATCCAGAACTTTTCTGCTAAAGGATGGTCTTGGTGAGGGATTTCAGGAAGTGAACAGCCATTCTTTAATATTGTCTCAGTAATGAAAAATCTTACTGATAACTCCTGGACTTTTTCTTATTTTGTAAAGGGGCCTACATAGGTGTGGCTGCCTTCCAAATCTGACATAAAGCCCTACAGGAAAGGGCTTTAAAAGAAGGCATTATAACTTTCAGTTTTTTCACTTGAAATAATTAGCCAAAGGAAAATTATTTGTCATTGTGAGATCACAATTTCTATCACAAAGATAGAAATACTTTAATCAAGCATCTTTCTGTAGAGTTTGTATTGTCTTATTTTCATTGAGTGAAACACTTTAATCTTATTAATGGTTCTACTTGCAGCTGGGACACTGTGTGTGTCTTTCTGTGTGTGATTGAGATAGAGAGAAAGAGACAGAAAGAGAGAAAAGAGGAGGAGGAGGATGAGGAGGGGAAGAAGGAGGAGGGGGAGGAAGAGGAGAGTGGCTAGAGCAAGGGAACATGGGTATTTATTGTTGTCTTTCTACCTACAACAATATTTCCATTGGATACTTGAGAAAAACTATGGTCTTGGCTCATTCTTCTGGAAGTTTCTCATGTTTAGGGAAGGCAGAAAAAAAGCACTGAATGTCGGGGTGACCTGGGACAATTTTTCATGGTAGAAAAAAAGTCTGAGAAATCTAGTTTCCCTGGAATGAAAACTAATACTACCTGCATGTATACATGGTACTAGATTCTTTTTATATAGTAGTTCTAATACTCAGCAGTTTGGCAAAATATTATTATTCCCAATTCACTGATAGAGAAAACTGAGGTATAGAAATGATAGATAACTTGAGCTAGGACACACAGATAGTATGCAGTGATGTCAGGATTTGAATGTGCGTGTGTCTGATTGCAGAACATGAGTTCTAGTTTCAGCATTTGGGAATGGCTCCGAGAGCTTAGGAAAGTCCTTATCATTGTTTGTTTCCATCAGGCATAATGTCTGTGAAATAGAAATTGCTTGAAAAATATTTGTTGAATTGGATACTCATCCACATACAAGAGTATTGTGAGGGCTGTTGGGGGTAATATGTAATATAGAGCTGAGGGATTAAGAGTTTGGAATTCTGGTCCATCTACCTCACTCCGAGTTTATTTAATTTCTTTAAGGCATGGTTTTTCTCAACAATAGAAGAGAGGATGATAAGACAACTGAGTCTTTGTATCATTATAATGATTAGAAAACATTTTAAGGATTTTTTAAAAAAAGATTTTATTTATTTGATAGAGAGAGACACAACGAGAGAGGGAACACAGGCAGAGGGAGTGGGAGAGGGAGAAGCAGGCTTCCCGCCTAGCAGGGAGCTCAATGCAGGGCTGGATCCCAGGCCCCTAAGATCATGACCTGAGCCGAAGGCAGATGCTTAAAGACTGAGCCATCCAGGAACCCCCATTTTAAGGATATTTATCAGGAAGGTAAACTCATAGCAATTGCTCTGCAAATTTTACTATTGATTCTTACAAAACAAATTTTAGGTGGGCAAGGACTTGGACACTGGATTTTGAAAAAAAAAACGTGTAAGTTTGGACTTGGTTTCAGTCCTTGGTCTGGTGGCGGTGGTGGGACAATCACATTTCAGTTTCCTTGGGACACACAAAACTCACATTTCCTTGTGGCAACTTCTGTTTCCAGGCTTATAAACAGTCTAAAGGCAAAACGATAAAAATTCAAGGCATCATTAGAAGGCATGTAGTAGGTATAACATGGGTAAAACAAATACTCTAGGGTATAACAAATACATTTTATTTCCTGATTTTCCTTACCTAGACTCTGTTCAGTTACACCAAATGTCTATGACTTCCTTTCACTGAGATTCAGAAATCTGAGAATTTGGTTGATCTGAAAAGAAAACAACAAGGAGAAAATTAGCAACAAATTTACTCTTATAATCAGATTTTGAAAGATTCAGTGTCTGTGTACATATCTGCTTATCATTGACATCTACTGATACCTTTTAATGTAGAAAAATGACTAATTCTCTCCTATATCCACAATTTGCAAAGAATTGGGCACTTTGTTACTTTTCTTTAATAGAACACCGTAAAATATGCGATGGAAGAAAGTTTAGTTCACTCTATGTAATTATATAAACTGCTTTAGAACTCAACTTAGATTTGGGAGTTTTATCCTATGGAATTATCTTTTGGTCTTTTGGTTTTTACTTTTGCTTTTAGAAATTAATATTCCTTACCACTACCCATTGGTTGACATCAATCTTGAAGGCCCAACTAATGCCCTTTCATAGAATTGAATTTTACTTCTCTTTGCCCGGATGAATTTCCCTCCAAAAAATTGGCATGTATTTAGTGGGATATTCAAAAATTGCTGGTAATTTGTGAATAGTCCTGCTGGGCAAGAACTACCCTTTTCCTTTATTATAATGCTATAAATCTAATGGAGTGAAACCACAGGAGAATTAGAATGAACAAGCTTATCAGTCTCTGCTGTAACTGTAAAGAATATGACACCAAGACATGCATCCTGAAGAATTTAAAGAAAATGTAATACATTTTTTATCTTGTCTGTTTAATATCAGTATAACTCACCTTGAGACTCTTGCCTTTCATTTCGCCTATGTACAGTGGGTAAATATTCTGAGCCGCAATATTTAAAAGTGAAAGGTTGTGTCGTTTAAATTTTGTGAAAAGAGATGATGTTTCAGATGTGCTTTCTGAGGACTCAGACAGCAGCAGTTTTGAAAAAGTCCTCTTCAGGTCTGAGAACTGAAGGTGGAGCCCTTGTGCTGTGTCCAAGAGGCATTCTCCGCCTTAACTCTTCCAGACTTGTTTATGCAGTTCTAGAAAGGACGCAGCCTAGGAAAAAGAAAAAGAAAAAGAAAAAAATGTATGTTTTGTTCACTCCTGGATTCCTACCCTGGGTAGTTTGTGGAGGAGACTGGATTGTCAGAATTTCATGGGATATGGAAAAACCAGCCAAAAGCCCTGTTTAAGTTTGGAGTTTGAGGTTTTTGCAGTGACTGTGATTTTGACAGTTTCTGGGAGATGGGAGGACATTGTCGTCATTCACCTACGTCTTGGTGGGATTTACCTGGAAACATCCCTAAGGGCCTCAGTTTTACCATTTGTAAAATGAATGAGTTCTTTTAGTTATTTTCTCTGTTCTTTTCCCCTTAGAACACTGTGGGAGTCTAAGGTGTTTGTAAAGTGCTTTGCATCCAAATCAGCTTGCCCTTTGAAGAAATGCAGTTGCCCTAACTAAGTGTGAGGGTAAGGAAAGGAGGGAGTAAAAAAGGTTCTACTTGTCAAATCCATACTGTGTGCTCGGAATGTTACAGTGTTGTCTCGTTTTCTAACAAGAATCCTGTGAAATAGATACTACTAGCACTTTTTCACAGATGGAGAAGCTCACAGTCGGTAACATTAAGTAATTTATATGGAGACATACATTGAGAAAGGGGCAGAGCAATTTTGGACCCCAGCTCAGTTTGACCCCAGTTTTGGGGGTATTTCCAATGTAATCAAGCTTTGTATCCACCTGCAATAGAAAATATGGAAAGTAGTCTTTTTTTTTTCTTAAAGTGAATACAGAGAGTTTAAATTAAAAAGGCATAACATGAACTTAAATTATGTGGAAATATTATTTTTCATCTAAAGATAATTAGCACATTGTTTCGACAAAGGTGCTCCAGAAGAGGAACTCTTGTGCTATGGCTGGGCTTTCCTTCTATTTCACATATTTGAAACATTATTTATAATACTAGTTGTAAACATCTTTGCTTAGTTTGTCTTTTATCAAGCTTTTCTTTTAGATGTGTCACTGTTTGAGGTTCTGAAAGGATTTGCAGATGGTTTCTTCTAACACTTTGATGTTTCATAAATCCTTCATATTTTTTTGGAATTTATTTAGAGATAAGATGGATCCAGTGTTCCAAGTGGCTTTCTAGTTGTCATTGCATAAACCATCATCTCTTACTGACTTAAGATGCTCTTTAACATACACCAAATTTTCATATGCATTTGGATCCATTTTGGTAATTTCTCTTCTAATGCATTGATTATCTCTTCATGTGCTGCTACCACTCTGCTTTAGCTATTGTGGATTTATATTGTTTATTGTTTATTTTTTATTTAAATTAAATTAGTGGCTTTATATTATTTTAAAGCCTCTTAGGGCTAGGTCTTTTTAATACTGTTTTTTTTCCTCAGATTTTTTTTTTTCCTGGCTCTTCTTGCTTTTCTATTGTTCCATATAAATTTTGGAGTTAAGATTACCCTACATTTATTTATAGATTAATTTAAGGAGAAAAACATTTCTATGATGCTTAATCTCCCTATTTCAGAACATGGTATGCTTTTATTTATTCATCTTTTTAGGTCCCTCAAGAGCATTTAAAACTTTTCTTTATTTATATCTTGTGAATTTCTTATGTTTAGTCTTATTTTATGTTTTATTGCTATTAATTTTACAGTATTTATCCCATTATTGTACATGGTTATATTTGCAAATGTGAAAGGCATCAATTTTTGTATATTAAGTTTATTCCAGTCTACTTACTTGCATTTTCTTTATTGGCTGATAATTACTCAGTTAAAATATTGCTTTTTAAAATTTTTTTTTAGTGTATGGTTATACCATATCGTCTTCAAATATCAAACAACCTCACATTTTATTTGCACTAACTAAAATATCCAGAACAATGTTAAATAACTGAAGTGAGACATAACATCCATCTGTTTTTTCTTTTAATATAAATAATTTTCTGATGTTCAACCACCTCTGCATTTCTGGATCCATCCCAATTGGTTATTATTTTAAGTTATTTTAATATATTGCTGGATTCATTTTGCTAATGATTTTTTTATCCTCACAGTGAAACTGGCTTATAATTTTTATTACTCTTTTATTGGGTTTTGTATAAAAATGATTATTGCTTCATAAGATGAACTGTGAAGTTTTTAATTTTTTTTCTGTGCTCTGGAACTGTTTATAATAAAGGAATTATCCATTCCTTGAAAGTTTGGGAAAATGTGCCCTTAAAATATGGGTATTTAATTAATTACCTTTTCAATTTCTTGTATTGTAATTAGTTTATTAAAATATCTTACTGATTCAAGATAGTTTCCATAATATATGTTCCCGAATATAGTCTGTTTTATTTAGAGTTGTTGATTTGTCATGAGGATGCTCAGAATATTCTCTGACAATTTTTTTGATGCTGGAATATCACCATTTTTCATCCTTAATGAATTTATTGATGTAGGCAATGATCATCATTTGCTGTTATATCACAAAAACAAAGAATCAGATCTTGATGGAAGTACATGATCTCACCTATGAACTAGTTGTCTTATTAAATAATGGAACCAGCATTTTATGAAACTGTGGATCTGACTGCCAATTTTTAGTCAATGGAAACTACAAAGGAACATATTAAATGACGCTGCAGGATGTAATCAACAAAATCCAGAATGTGGACAAAAGACATCATTTCAACATAGAATTATAGGGAAAAAGAGGGAGATAAAGAGAGAAGGGAAACTATGCATTAAAAGAAACAGAAAGAAATTTCAATCAATAGCAATGTATGGGGACACCTCGGTGGCTCAGTGGTTTAAGCCTCTGCCTTCAGCTCAGGTCATGATCTCAGGGTCCTGGGAACAAACCCCAGGTCGGGCTCTCTGTTCATCGGGGAGCCTGCTTCCCCCTCTCTCTCTGCCTACCTCTGTGCCTACTTGTGATCCCTCTCTCTCTCTCTGTCAAATAAATAAATAAATAAATAAAATCTTGAAAAAAATAGCAATGTATGGATCTTAAATTGGATTCAAACAAGCTAAAAAAATTGTAAGATGACTGGGAAATATGAAAGCTGAAATATGAATACTGAGAGCATGATGATGATGTAGTGGTTGTCTTTAAAAATAGTTGCTCCCTTTTAGTGATACATACTGATTATTTCCAGATGAAATAATTTAATGTCTGAGATTTCCTTCAAAATCATCCAGGCTGGGGGGACTGGATGGAGGAAAGAGATGAAACAAAATTAGCCATGAGTTAGTAATTACTGAAGCTGGTTGATGGGTACATTCAGATTCATTATTCTATTTTTTCTACTTTTGTACATATTTGAAATTTTCCAAAATAAAAACCAAAAATACCTTCATATTTTAGTTATGTTCCCTGTTTCATGATTAGTACTGGTTATTTGAAATGTTATTTATTTATTTATTTATTTATTTATTTATTTATTTATTTATTTATGATTTTATTTATTTATTTGACAGAGAGGGATATCACAAGTAGGCAGAGAGGCAGGCAGAGAGAGATGAGGAAGCAGTCTCCCTGTTGAGCAGGGAGCCCAATGCAAGGCTCGATCCTGGGACCCTGAGGTGATGACCTGAGCTGAAGGCAGAGGCTTTAACCCACTGAGCCACCCAGGCGCCTCTCTTCTTTATTTTTTTAATAAAACTTTCTAAAACTTTATTTTAAATTAGTCTTTCCAAGAATGTGTGCTTTTCTGTTTTATGTTTACATCTTTGAAATTTGTTTTATTTTCAAAAAAATTTCTTATTAATGCTATCCCTTCCTTCCTTCAGTTTTATTCCATCTACACTACAAGACAGTGCCTGAGAGAGAAATGAGGTTTGAATTTTTTTCCCTGAGGCACTTCAGTCCATAGCACTAGACCTGATCACTCTCTTTCTCCTAAAGATAGGGTTAGTCTATTCATGCCACACATTCCCTTTACATTAGTCACCTCTAGAAGATAAAATCTTCCTGAACATTCATCATCACCCCATTTTGTCATCTGTGTATTGCCGTGTACATCACCAACCCCTTATTCGTGGACTCCAGAGCCTCCACTGTGTCCTATGGGACTTGGATTATTGATCTGTAAATGGTGCCTCCCTCCCCCTTTGCATAACATTCTCATATTGTAACTGAAACATAGTTGTCTTTTATGTGTTCACCTCTCTTGGAAAGGCTATGTACTTTTTTCTTCCTTCATGCTCCTTATATCTCAAGAGCAGATGCTAGAATAGGTATCCTCCTTGCTCTCTTACTTCTTCTAGACTGGAACTCTTTCCTTTTTGAAAAAACTCTGCTCCGTAATCCCTTACCACTTCCCATTTTTCTTCTTATGACTTCAATGCCCATCATCATTCTTGGCAAATCCAGTTGTCAGCCTTCAGTATCTGTCTTCTTCAATCTTTGAACTTTTTATTAATGATCTTTTCCTTTATTCCACCAGCTTTTTAGTTTCATGGACACACCTAGAACCATTTAAAAAGTGGCACCTCATATGTAACCTCAAACGTCAACAAAAGTATGACCTTGAACATAACCTGCTATCTCAATTTACTTTCTCCTGTACAGCTGTTCCCCAGTTTCTCAAGTACTTTTTCCAGTACAGCAGTTCATTGATGACATCATCATCTGAAACTATGACCATAAATTTAACTTTAACTATAGATTTTGATAGTGTAATTTAATTCTAAGTTTTCCTTATTTTCACTTTTTCTGATATTTTACTGTGAACATTCAGCAATTTTGTAATAATTTGGGTGAAGATCAATATACCTACCACCTAGATTCTACCATTACCCTTTTATTCTGCTGCTTATCACATACTTATTCATCTACCCATTGCTCTGTCTATGCACTTAGCCATTGTATTTTTTGGGTTACATTTCAGAGTAAATTGCAGATTTCTGTTTATTTCTCTCTACATGCATCATCATGCATATCCTTAACTAGAGTTCAGTTTTCATTTGCAGCTTATTGTGTTGGTTTTAAAAATTGCATACAATGAAAGGCACAGATCTTAAGTGCATATTGGCAGAATTTTGACAAATGCACAGCCTTATGTAATCCAAACCATTATCAAGATAATGAACATTACCATGAACCCAGAAAATTCCCTTATGTCCTCTTCAACTCAATCTCTGCCCCATACCTCCAGAGGCAACTTGCTTTTTTCATCATAGATTAGTTCTGCATTTTCTGGAATTTCATACAAATCAAATGAAATATATGTTCCTACGTGTAAGATTTTTTTCACATAGCATGTTTCTGAGCTTCAGCCATGTTTTTTTCATGTTTTGGTAATTTATTCATTTTTATTGTTGAATATTATTCTATGGTATGACTATGTCACAATTTGTTTACCCAGTCTCCTATTGATGGGAACCTGGGCTATTTTCAGTTCATATTATTATCTTTTCATGAGTTAAATGGCCATTTGTATATCTTCCTTGTGAAGTTTCTGTTCAAAACTTTTGCCCAGTTTCTAATTGGGTTATTTGTCTTTTTATTATTGTGTTAGAGGTATTCTTTATATAATCTGGGTAACACTTCTTTGTCAGATATGTTTTGAGAATAATTCTGCACTGCCTACTCATTTTCTAAATAGGATGAACAAAAGTTTAAAATTTTGATGAAATTTATCAAATTGTAGTGCTTATTATTTTCCGTGACTTGTACAAGAAACATTTCCCTACTCAAAGTCATGAAAATATTCTCTGTTTTCTCTGAAAGTTTCACGGTTTTAGCTTTTACTTTAGGTCTCTCTATAATGCACTTTGAATTAATTTTTGTATGGTGTTAGGTGGGGATCATAGCTTATTTTTTCCCAGATAGATAGTCAGTTGTTCGTCACAGTTTGTTGAAAAGATTTTCAGTTCTCCATTAGACTGCTTTGGTGCCTTTGTTAAGTTATGCCAGGACCACCCTAGCTTGGTTACTTAGCTTCATAGTAAATTTTGAAATAGGTAGTCAAAGTCCTCTAATTTTGTTTTCTTTATTTTAAAATTGTTGTGGTTATTCTAGGTCATTGCCTTTTTATATAAATTATAATCGCTTATCAATTGCAAAAAAAAAGTCCACTGAAATTTTTTTTTAAAGATTTTATTTATTTATTTGACAGAGAGAGAGAGAGAGGGAGAGAGAGAGAGATCACAAGTAGGCAGAGAGAGAGGGGGAAGCAGGCTCCCTGCTGAGCAGAGAGCCCAATGCGGGGCTTGATCCGAAGACCCTGAGATCATGACCTGAGCAGAGGGCAGAGACTTTAACCCACTGAGCCACCCAGGTGCCCTAGTCCACTGAAAATTTAACAGGATTTGTTTTATACCTATAGCCAGTTTGGGGAAATGGGACACCTTATCCATATTGAATTTCCCAATTAATAAGATCTATATATCT
>CM053607.1:44259495-44273427 GCA_028646535.1 Procyon lotor | reverse complement strand
ACTGAGCTGAAGGCAGAGGCTTCAACCCACTGAGCCACCCAGGCGCCCCCCTAATTCTAATTCTTAATTTATTTTTGATGCTATTATAAATGGAATTTAAAAAATAATTTTTTTTTTTGTTAAAGATTTTATTTATTTGACAGAGAGAAACACAGTGAGAGAGGGAACACAAGCAGAGGGAATGGTAGGGGGGGAAGCAGGCTCCCTGCTGAGCAGAGATTCCCAGGACCCTGGGATCATGACCTGAGCTGAAGGCAGACGCTTAACGACTAAGCCACCCAGGCGCCCCTTAAAAAATAATTTCTTAAATTATTGAGTTCCAGGTATATAAAAGTGCAAATTATTTTTGTATATTATCCTTGAATAATATAAAAAATATATTGAATAAGTATATTTTTTCATATTTTTTTGCATATTGAATATACAATATTTTTTGTATTTTTGCATATTGAATATACAATATTCAATATATTGTTGAATCCTTGAACCCTGCAGATTTTCCAAAATTACTTTTTAGTTTAGGAGCTATTTTTTAGATTACTTAGAATTTTCTATATAAAGAATTATGTAATCTGCAATTATAGACAGATTTACTTCTTCCTTTCTAATCAGTATGCTTTTTATTTCTTTTACTTACCTTATTGCAATAGCTAGGATCAGCACTTGGATAAAAGTAGTGAGAAATGAGAAATTTAATGAGAAAGTGCTCAATATTTTCCAATTAGGCATGATGTCAGTTATTGGTTTTTCATAGGTTCCCTATATCAGATGAAGGATGTTCTTTTCTGTCCTAGGTGACTGAGGGTTTTAGTTATGAGTTGGTGTTGTGTCAAGTGCTTATTCTACATCTCTTGAGATTATCATATATCATATAAATTTATCATGTATCTTATAAATTTTGATTTTTAGTGTGGACATGGTAAATGTGGACATGGTAAATTTATATACATATATATTTATATATTTAGTGTGGACATGGTAAATTTATATACATATAATATATATATACAAAATATATATGTTTTCAAATGTTAAACCAACCTTGCATTCCCTGATAACCCTGTTTACTAGTAATATATTATTTTTATCTATTGCTGAAAGCAGTTTGACATTTTTTTAAATGTCAAAAGTTGTATTTGTACATATGTTTTTGAGGGATGTTTTTCTTTTTTTTATCTTATCTTTATCAGGTTTTGCTATGAATATTATGTTGGCTTCATACAATAACTTAGAAGTGCTTTCACTTTTTAATTTTATGATAGAATTAGTATGAATTTGTGTTATTTTTTTCCTTAAATGTGTGACAGACTATATCAGTGAAACTATCTGGGCCTATAGTTTGGGATAATGTTTTAATAATGAATTCAATTATTTAATAGGACTATTCCTATTTTCTGCTTCATCTTATTTCAGTCATGGTGAGTTGTCATTTTCAGGAAATTTATTCCTTTCATCGCTGTTAAATTTGTTGGCATAAAATTGCTTATACTATTTGTTTATTATGTTTTTAAATTTAGGTTTTTAAAAAATAAGCACTTTATTCAGTGTGGGGCTTGAACTCACAACCCTGAGATCAAGAGTCACATATTCTACTGACTGAGCCATCCAGGTGCCCTTTAAATTCAGTTTTAATGTTCTTTTTTACCCAGTATTAAAAAAATTCTAGCAGTTTTTTTTTTTTTTGTACTTAAAATTTTTTTTTTTAAAGATTTTATTTATTTATTTGACAGAGAGAGAGACAGTGAGAGCAGGAACACAAGCAGGGGGAGTGGGAGAGGGAGAAGCAGGCTCCCTGCTGAGCAGGGAGTCCATTACGGGGCTTGATCCCAGAACCCTGGGATCATGACCTGAGCTGAAGGCAGCTGCTTAATTACTGAGCCGTCCAGGTGCCCCTAAATTTATTTTTTTCTTTAATAAACTTTTAATTTTAGAGTAGTTTTAGATTTATAGGAAAGTTACCAAAGAAATTACAGACGTTCCATATACCTCTTACTCAGTTTTTCCTATTATTTATATCTTACATTGCTATGGTACTTTTGTCACCACTGAAGAACCAACATCAGTACATTACTACTAACTAATCTCCATACTTTATTCAAATTTTAGTAGTTTTTCCATACTTTCCTTTTTCTGTCCTAGGATCCCATTCATGATACCACATTACATGTCTTAGTATCCTCTGGTCTATGACATTTTCTTAGACTTTTTTGATGACCTTAACAATTTCGAGATCAAGGTTGTTTGTTTTTATTTTTTTGGTCTTTTTTTTTTTTTAATAGAATGCCTCTCAGTTTGGATTTGTTTGAAGTTTTTTCTCTCTCTTTTAAAAATTTATTTATTTATTTATTTATTTATTTATTTATTTATTTATTTGACAGAGAGAAGATCACAAGTAGGCAGAGACAGAGGCAGAGAGAGAGGGGGAAGCAGGCTCCCCGCTGAGCAGAGAGCCAATGTGGGGCTTGATCCCGGGACCCTGAGACCATGACCTGAGCCGAAGAAAGAGGCTTTAACCCCCTGAGCCACTCAGGTGCCCCTGAAGTTTTTCCTCTTGATTAATATACAGTTGTGGGGGGCGCCTGGATGGTTCAGTCGTTAAGCATCTGCCTTTGGCTCAGGTCATAATCCCAGGGTCCTGGGATCCAGCCCCGCATTGGGCTCCCCGCTCGGCAGGAAGCCTGCTTCTCCCGCTACCATTCGCTCTCTCGCTGTGTTTCTCTCTGTCAAATAAAACCTTTAAAAAAAATATACAGTTGTGGAAGGAAAATCACAGAGGTGAAATGCCATTCTCATTATATCATACCAAGAGAATATACTATCAATGTAATTTATGGGAACAAATTTTTTTAAAAAGGTTTATTTATTTATTTGACAGAGATTGGGAGAGAGAGCACAAACAGGGGAAGCAGGAGAGGGAGAAGCAGGCAGGGAGCCTGATGTGGGGCTCAATCCCAAGACCTTGAGATCGAGACCTGAGACGAGGGCAGATGTTTAACTCACTGAGCCACCCAAGCACCCCTATCAACATAATTCATGACTGAAGATGTTAACCTTAGTTATCTGACTAAGGTAGTACTTATCAGGATCTCCACTATAAAGTTACTTTTCCCTTCCTTTCATACTCCTAGTCTTTGGAAGCAAGTCACTAAGCTCAGCTCACACTCAGGTGTTGTTATCCTTCACCTCAGTAAGGGGCAATATCTACAAAAATTATTCAGAATTCTTATGAGAGTTCAGTCTCTTATGGGAGTTCTTTTTTCTTTAAAAATTTTTAATTTCTAATTATATTACATTGTCAAGTAATGTGGCCAAATGGCCTCAACTCTTTTTCTCTTTCTCTCCAATACAGATTAGAAGTTCAGTTATACTGGTGAGCAAACTCTAATCAGTTTTGTCAGCTGCCATAAACATTGTTGTATTCCTGAGAACTTGTGCCATATTCTTTCTTTCTTCATGTGAGGCTACTAGTTATTAAAATAATGGATATGTCTCTGGAGGGACATCGATACTTCTGAATTACAATAGGAAAATTATAAGGCTGCCTAGTGAACAATATCATAATGCTTCTTACTCATAAAACAGTCTGAAATGGGGATATTCAGTGTTCATGATGTTTCAAACATTTATTGAGTTTGCAAAGTGTCATGATCATACTGTTTTTGGTGTGGGTGGAAGAGAGTAATTCTACTTTTGAATCATAGTATAACAATGAAAGCTTTCAAAGAGAAGGAATGAGAATAGTAGGTACTATTTTGGTTCTTAACAAAAATATACAGTGAACTCTGTCTGCTGCCATCACAAAGGCATCTGGTGAGAAGCACCTGCTGCTTCTCTTTTCTGTCATTAAAGAACTAGATGTCAGGAAATAAAACCCTTCCAGTGACACATTCTGAAAAGAGAGGGTACAAAATCTTATGTACTTAGGAAGCTTATATAAATTTTGAAATGATGACTTATTTCAACTCTGTTCCTCCTCAGGATGGTAGGATGGTAATGGTGTAGATATTTTTAATGACACTGGTTATGAAGTTTACTTTTTATTTCTGAAGGGTCACAGAGAATTCCTAGGAAAAAATTCTATTATTTTGGTCAATACTGTTTCAAAATATTTTCCATGCCTATGTATAATTTTGTATATATTTACAATGCTATAGTCATACTAACATTTTTAGGACATGTAAAATCATGAACATTTCTTTATCATTTTAAATATTCTTCTAAGGGGTGAGTCTCATATTATTAAACTGTCACAAAGAAACAGTGATGTGATAAACATATCTAGATAGCCATCTTTGACATATCAGTGATTATTCCTCAGAGCAAAGTTCCTCAAACTTGGCACTATTGAAATTTTAGGAAAGATAATTATTTTTGTTATAGGGGACTGTTCTGTGGACTTGAGGATGTTTAGCAGAATCCCTGACCCTTATCCACAAGATGCTAATAGTGGGCACACTCCCAGGTGTGACAACCAAAACTGTCTCCAGACATCGCCAAGTGTTCCCTGAGAGCCAAATTTCTCTCCCTTTGAGAACCACTGCCAAAGAATACAGTCTTTGAAGAATTTGTCACATATATTGTATGCATGATTTAAAGTTTGAAAAAATGTATGTGGGGTTTTGTTTTTTAATTCGAACAAATATGAGGATATAAAGAGACAACTTGAAAATGTGTGGAAAAAATTTCTCATAATCCTTTCTTACTGAAGTTCTTAAAGTTTAATGTGCCTGGTAATAAATATAGTGGTGTCCTGTTTCATCTCCAGGTATAGGGAAATCCTTCTGTGTAGCAGCAGAGTGGTAGAGCTCAGAGACAATAGGAAGAAAAGACCCAACTCAAATTGCTTCTCATTTTCTTAAGTATATAATGTTTTGTGATTTCATATTCTATAACCACATTCATATATTTTTGACTTCTAATGTTTCCTCTTCTGAGCAGTGAATAGGATTGATTAAGTGTTTAGATTCTGGAATCAGCCAAACTAGATTCTGATACTTTATCTTATCAGTTTCTAACTGGCTGATCTAGGGCCTTTAATCCTCAGTTTCTGTATGTATAAAATGGGACAAATAGGATCTACCAAACAGAGTTCCTGGGAACATTAAATATGTTTCAGGACTGTTAGCAATGTTTGGTACCTAGAAGGCATTCATCCCTCCATCCAACTGAAAGAAGAATAATATGTTTTCTCAATTTAATTCTACACCCTTCAGCCATCTAAGGAGGCATTTCAGTAGCAAGAGTTGTTCTGAAAACTTTCATTGGCAAAATAACTTACGTTGTGATATCTTAGAGATGTAAATTTTATAATCGTGTATGAGGCACCATTATAGTTACTATTTGATATTTTGGAACGATAACCCATTGGGTGAGTGTGCAAAGAAAATCCTAGGAGCTTGATTTTCTATATATTTAAAATTTCCTCCATTTTAATTTATATTTTTGTATTTGCTAATGTTTACATTAGTACAATGGTATGGTGTATATAAATTATAAATAGATAAGAATCAATAGAGGATGCTTGCTCAAAATTTCATTACTGGTAAGATGTGAGATAATCTGTTTTAGAGGCCATTCACCTGGAAGGTAGTTTTTTACTATTTCTGTGATTTGGGATGGAAAAGAGTCATAAATCTCATTGCCTGTCAGAACCCACAATTCACTGAATGTTGTTTCAATATCATTATACACAAAGTTTCATCATTCTTGTGATTTTCAGTAGTAGTATTGGTATATTTAAATCTTTCCACCCTAGTCATTCTTTCAAGATTGACTGAAGTAAGGAGCATGATGAAGCATTACTGCATTTCAGTGATAGACGTGGGAAGATTCTTTGTTCCACCATTTCGGAAATGGAAAATAAAATACAAGATTCTGACTTTCTCTTTTGAAAAACCCAATCTAAATAGCTGGGGACAACAATGTCTACATGAACTCTTCTTGTCCGTTCCTTCAATCCTTCCTTGAAATAAGGATATCTAGGAGATAATGGAGATGAACTGTAAAGATTGGTGCCATGTAAGATGGTACAAGGATTGGGGCACCTGGGTGGCTCAGTTGTTAAGCATCCGCCTTCGGCTCAGGTCATGATCTCAGGGTCCTGGGATCAAGCCCCGCATCGGGCTCCCTGCTCGGCAGGAAGCCTGCTTCTCCCGCTACCATTCCCTCTGCTTGTGTTCCCTGTCTCGCTGTGTTTCTCTCTGTCAAATAAATAAAATCTTAAAAAAAAAAAATGGTACCAGGATTTAGGAGGTGTTGAAAGGAAGAGGCAGTGGTGTGTGTGTGTGTGTGTGTGTGTGTGTGTGTGTGTGTGTGTGCGCGCTTACGTACGTGGTAGTTTGAATGGGAGAACCAACATTCATAGGTTCTTGGTGTCTAACAGGGTCTTTATAATGGATGTTTACACCATCCTTTTTTACTTTCATACAAACAAGATAAGGGAGAAGAGAATTTCTTGCCCCTCTCGTGGTAAAAAAATGTTAACAAATAAAGAAGATAGAGGGGAAAATCTAAGTCCTTTGACCCTTCCCTCATTCCACAAACTACCAGTATTTTGTTAGTACTTGCAGAAATTTCTGTCTATACAAGGAAAAAAATGTATGTTTATACTCTTTTCACAAACCAGAATCATAATATGCAAATAGGAATCATACTATGGATACCGTTATCCAAAATGTTTCTCCTCACTTTGTAATATAATTGGATATTTTCCATACCAGTGTATATAGATTTACCCAATTCTTTCTATAGACATCAGGGCATTCTTTTGTATGGATTTACTGTAATACATTTAGCTACTTCCTTATTCAACACTGTAATATCTACTGTATATATCTTTGAACACTTTTCTAGAGATATATTTATAGAAATGGAATTACAGGTGCAAAATGTATGCATGTTTAAAATTTAGATCCAATAAGAGTGCATTGATTTATCCTCCCACAAGTGAGAAATTTTCCTTTTTTAAAAAAATTCATATTGTTTAAATTTTATGGACAAAAAGGCATTTAATTTTCCTCTTCATTGTGATATTGAGCATCTTCAAGAGGTCATTTTATAAACAATTACTGAGATTAAGGCTCTTTACATTGTCTTGGTTTCATCCTAAACTGTTTCTATACTTAGGGTCGCCAAGGAAGCCAGAGTGGAGGCTGTCTGAAGGATGGGTTTGAATGAACTTTGGCTGCTCCATCAAGCAGGCTGATTACTGAGAAAACATCAAAAGCTTCACCCGAGTGACTCATCACCCAGATTCCAACAGAGGTAACAGAATAACTTAGAGTGCACAGCCTTTTGGCTATTTAGTCCTCTGTGTGAGATCAATGGTGCTCATGTTCTCTGCTGGATTTTTGCTTTGGGCAAGAGATTTATTGGTTAGACCTCACATTACAATGCAGTCAGGGGCTTTGGGACTGATTGCCAATACTCAGACGCATAGAGAAAAATTATTTAACATCTTGGCCTCAGGTAACAATATCTACTTCATGGAGTTGGATCAGGCATCAAATTCTAGGGGGATCTACTACTGTCCACTGCATTAACTATCCTTCATGTTGTTTCATTATTTTCAGAGACTTTATTTTCTGTGGTGAAAGCTTGTGGCTAGAGATAAACCAAAGTGGCAATTTTAAGACACATGTGAAATAAAAATATGACAGGTCATGCATGTGGATTATTAGATATAAAATGTAAAATATTGGTGTTAACAGGATTGTGCTCATGTGCTGTAATTATGATTTTAAAATTTATTACCATCTTTTCATGAACTTCAGATCATTTGACTAATTTATATTCTCTAAACATTTCTTATTTTACTCTTTCATCAGATTCCACTCTTAAAATTCACTGCATGGTCCCTATAGACAAGCAAAGGTTCTGCACGGCTACAGCCTTTCAGTTAAAAAAAAGGAATCCACATTTTCCTTCATTTTACTCTTAGACAGGCAGTATATGTTATAGTCTTTCACATGCTTTTCTTCTCTCAGACATTTTCAAGTTAGATAATTTTCAGGTAATGAAGTTTTGGAATCCTGCAGACTTTAAAAGAAATGCAAAGAATTAACAAAAATCTCACACACAAAGCCCTTTTCCTGTATCTACCTAAAAATTACAGCTACCCATTTGCTCGTTGTATTATTATGGAATTGCTAATATTACCTGCTTTTCAAAAGCATTAAAATAAACTTATTTGGAAATGATGTTATTTACTAAAAAAATAGGGCAGAGTAAGGTATTATTTTTCTTTATGTTGGTTTAAAATTGAAAATGGAAAATGGGACATTTTAAAGGTTAATCTAAACAGGGAAGTCTTTTCCTATATAAATATATTATAACTTCATACTACGTAATTTTGGAGTTTTTCCCTGATAATTTATGGTTTGAGAACTATAGGTCTTAGTAAAAATGTACTGTTTTGAAGATTTTTTAGCTTTCATAGTGAGGGTATATGGACTGAAAAAATCATGCATCTTCTAGTATTCTTTATAGTGCATCTAGTCTGGTCAATGGAATCATTTATTTCAAAAGTCAATGTGAAAGAAAATTTTAAAAAGGATAAATTACATGTAATTGTGGTAAAGAATAAGCTTTTACTGATCAGTTAGAAAATACCAAAGACACTCTCTGTGCCTGTGTAATCAATGGTGAGTTAGTAATATTTTGTATAAGAAAGAACATTATTAAAATGTATTAAATTGTTCTGTACTGAAGGGCATAAGAGCATTGTGTAATCTCTAATTCCTGCCAGAGAGAGACTTTGTCATTGGGTAGAACCATTTTTATAGTCTAGTCATGTATTCAACCAGCATTTATTGATGTTAGGTTTTTCTTATGTACCCTACCAGGTACAGAATTTGGGGTGGGCCATGTTAGTGGTAAAAAAAAAAATCAATAAAGCACACTGCCTTAAGGATTTTATAAGCTTGAGGATGGGAGAGCATAAAGAAGTAATCATGTAAACAATAAATAACAATGCAAAAATAATGAGAAGTAATGATTTAAAGGTAAAAATGGCATAATACTAAGTGCTAATATTAGTATAGTGTTACTAATTGCCCACTGTTACCTAAGGACTTGACTCCCCAGCTTCCGTTCTCTTTTCCTCTCCCATCTCCTACTTACTGTGCAGTTTATGAGTAGAAAGATATTTTCTGGGGTTTTTAATCCTCTCTCCTATGCTACAGTGATTGGTCCATTTGAGCAGATTGGTTCATTTGAACCAATTCAGAATCCTCTGCTCCGGGCAGTGTTAAGGAATGGGATTATTAGTCATTTCTGGACAATGGGCTTTGAGAGGTTTTTTTGAGGATGTCTGAAAAAGTTCTTTATTATTCTGGGAGAGCTTTTTGAAGTGATTATTTTGTTTACTCCTTTGTTTTGGATGAGGAAGTCTATAACTTAATGATAACCTCTCATACCTATGAGGGCAAATAAGGCGTAGGCTGAATCTAACACCTTAGAGTAAAGCGCAGAGGGAGAGAGAAAGGAATTAGATCCTTGATGTTATGGGTGAAGCACTTAATCAAACTGAGGCTGAAGCTTACCTTTCTTCTGGACTTTGGGGTAAGTGAGTCAATAAAACACTTTTGTTTTTATGCCAGTCTGAGTTGGGTTTTCTCTTACTTCAACCAGTCTAAATTATACCCAGGAGTTATCTTTTTTGATCTTCATAACAACCCTATGAAACAGATATTATTTTCATCCTTTTACAGATGAGGAAACCAAGGCCTGGAATGATTAAATGTCTTGCTCTGAATCACAGAAGCAGTACACGATAAAGCCAGGACTTTACCTGTGTACTTTAATCCAGAAACCTCATTGCTAAGCACTACATCCTGCTGTTCCCATGCTTTGGGGAATGTCAATCAGTTGTAGGAAAATTATAGTATTGTAGTCAGTAGATAGAATGTCAGTCAAGTTGTAGGAAAATTATCACAATGCTGGAAATACTGGATCTGTGCTTGTAAGTGGAGCTTAAATCAACAAAAAGTGGAACTAAAGTAACAGCTTTGGAACATGGGAGATAAAGTAGCTGTGGCAGGGTCTAGTTCATGTTCAGTCTCTCAGGGGGATAAGAGAGGACAGGACTAGCAGGAAAGGTGAGGGGTTTGCCCCAGAGGTTTGAAGACAAAGAGTGAGATTGGAAGAGGATGGCATAAATAGACAGGGGAAGTTAAAAGGAGAGAGGAGTCCTTGAGAGGAAATGGTGAAACAGTGGAGGGAGCAGAAATATTGAGATTGATAGTGACCTACCTCTAGTTCCAATATATTGAGATGATGGGACTAAGGGTGGGTTGGGGGAAGAAAAAAGCTGACATCACCAGGATTTCTGCACCATTAAGAGTTCAGTATTATCAATATTGGGGAAAAGCTAGGTTTTGGTTGAGAAGAGAACGTATGGCGAGGATGCAGAGAAAGGGGAACCCTCCTACACTGTTGGTGGGAATGCAAGCTGGTGCAGCCCTCTGGAGGACCTCAAAAAGTTGTATGGAGGTTCCTCAAAAAGTTGAAAATAGAGCTACCCTACGACCCAGCAATTGCACTACTGGTTATTTATCCTAAAGATACAAATGTAGTGATCTGAAGGGGCACATGCACCTGAATGTTTATAGCAGCAATGTCCACAATAGCCAAACTATGGAAAGACCCTAGATGTCCATCAACAGATGAATGGATAAAGAAGAAGTGGTATATATATACAATGGAATACTATGCAGCCATAAAGAGAAACGAAATCTTGCCATTTGCAATGACGTGGATGGAACTGGAGGGTATTATGCTAAGCGAAGCGAAATAAGTCGGTCAGAGAAAGACAATTATCACATGATCTCTCTGATATGAAGAATTTGAGAGGCAGGGCAGGGGGTCGTGGGAGGGTGGGGGAGAGAAATGAAACAAGATGGGATGGGGAAGGAGACAAACCAGAAGAGACTCCTAAACTGATGAAATGAACTAAGGGTGGCTGGGAGGTAAGGGGGTTAGGGATAGGGTGGCTGGGTTATGGATTGGGGAGAGTATGTGCTATGGTAAGTGCTGTGAAATGTGTAAGCCTGATGATTCACAGACATGTAGCCTGGGGTAAATAATACATTATATGTTAATAAAAAATAAATTAAAAAAAAAAAGAAAAGAGAACGTAGAGGAAGTGTTGCCATAAGGGTTGAGTAAGAATGTATGTCCAAGGGTTCAAAAGAGCCAAGTGAAGGGTAACTAGGGGAGTTGAGGAGATGTGGGGAAGATGACTGAGCTGGAGAGAACACAGGTGGGAGAGGGCTAGTGGGCTGGAAGCAGGCGCTTTCGGTCAGTGTATCAAAATGAACAAGGCAGAGAGTTATGGGAAAAGAAGAGGCTGTTTCCAGACTGAACTGCTTCCCAGGTTTTATTTACATACGTGGGCTCCTTCATAATTCTGACTCCCAGCGCATCTCATGTCCCATAGGCAGAAGGGAACTGAGGTGGCCATGGCAACCTGACAGACCTCCAACAATATTACTATTCACAAACATTTGGAAGCTGCAATTCTTTAAAAGCAACAATCACATCAGCAGTGGCAGCAGCAACAACTGTAGTAATTTGTAACTCTCCCCTCTAGAGAACCACATAGCTGCATATATTATTTTTTAATAATCAGTGACAAATTAACTAATTGCTACCATCCTTAAACCTGTTTTTCCCTGTAGCTTGTCATTATCTGCAGATGTCAAAACAAGTAAAATAAATGGACTAGATTTCCTTCAGATGTATGTTGATAATAACTGTTCCCCTAAAAAAATTAAAAATTGTATAATGCTGACAAGCAAAAGCTCCTTCCTGGGTTGTTACTTTACAATGCCTTTTTTATCTGTGAATTTCTGGATGATATTGTTAGACTCTGCCTTGCTCCTTTTCTGAATCATCAAATACAATGGTTCACCTGGAAAACTAGTTAAAATTCACTGTGGGAGCATAAGTAAAAACGCACATTGCCAGTTCCTACCTTAGAGATGTGGGTCCATGAGAGCTGGAATATGGCCCAGGAATCTGCATTTTAAATGATCCCTCCAAGTGATTCTGATGCAGGGGTGCTAGGTAAGGCTGTGAGAACAGCTGAAGTTTTCTTGGTGGGCTGGGGGCTGGAGCTTAAATAGGGAGGCATGTGTCTCTGCTCTGAAAGTTGTTTCAGTTCTGTTTTCTAATCCTCATTTTGTTCCTCTTCACCACAAATCTTTTGTCTTTGAGATACAGTGTTATGAAAAACACTCAGGCATTGGAATAAGGTCTGGGTTTGAATCCTAGGTGTGCTAATTACTAAAGGTGAACAGAGGCAGGTAAATTCATTCTGTCTCAGTTTTTCCATCTGTGAGATTTTTTTTTTAGAATTCTAGAAATGACGTTTGGAGAGTGTCTTATTTAATATCTAGTACATAATAAGTGCTTACACAGCTACTGTTGGTATGACCTTGATTTCTACTTTACACTAATTTATTGCACCTACACTAATTTATTGCAATAGGGTTGCCCAATTATGTTAGCTTATGGAAGATCACATGAGCTTGTGCATACACTAGAACGATTTTTCTGTTCTACTACTCCCTTTTCCCTTTCCCTTTGGCTCTGAAAAGACCCATCAGTGAATTGCTGAAGGTGAAGAAACAGTAGTGCTACTAGACTGATGGAAGAACAAAGACCATGCATGCAGTGAGAGTCTCAGAAACTCTTATTTTATGTGGGTGTTAAATAGGAAAGGCACAAGACAAGATAAAGGTATGGTGTTGTCCATTGGGGGCACTGAGCAAGAAAGTAGACCCAGTTATCTGTTTCGTAGCTGTCTTTCCTTCTTGAAGTTGGCAAGTTGGGGTTGGATGGGGACAGACGTTAGAAAAGGATTTTCTTGTTAGCATCGTCCCTGCTGTGTCCCCTCTGTATACTCTAGACACAGAGACTTGAAATGTTGGAGTGAGGGCATGCTCTCAGTTCTGTATGTATGGCTATGCTTTTCACAAAACCTGTTCCTTACCCACTCTTTTGGCATGATAGGGTTTTCTAATTTCATAATTATCATTGGACAGGGATCCATGGATTGGAGTAGATGTTTTAATTTTTTGCTTGTGTTGTAGGAGATCATTAAGAGAATGTAACCTCCAACTGACCTGAGAGCTACATCTGGGCACTCAGGGCCTCCTCAGCCCCTCCCCTGTCCTTGGAATGCATATCCTGCCTGCTGTTTCCTACAGCTGGAGCTGTTTTTCAAGGACCAGACCTTGAGAGGACAATGTGTTGTTGGGGTCATTGATGGTGGATGTGACTAAACCTAGTGAAGGCCTTTACATAAACTTTTAAGATTTTGGCAGCTGAGTGCAGAGATCTGCTCTTCTTGAAGCCTTTCAGACAAGCCTCATATGTTCCTTTGCTTATTCAAATAGCCACTTACCAACCTGGAGGGGTCTGCTTCTTTCTCTGGTCTCTCTTTGCCCTTAATGCACCGGGGCCAGTTTGTAATCTAACAGCTTGGATCATAGATCCTGGAAAGAGAATTTCTTGGAGATTCTTAATATATTTCTTAATGCTCCAGTGCCAAGGGGATTTAATGTTTTGTCATAGATTGCAAACGGGCAGCTGTGAGCAAACCATTTTAATAAGGATGCTCCTATTTTGTTTATTTAGTTAGATTTTTTTTTTTTTTTGATATGTGTGTTTTTGATTTGATGACATTGGCTTTTGAAGAGTCCAAGAAAGTTATCTTGTATAACAGTCCATATTCGGGAGTTTTTGAAAGCATTTTATTTTCTTTATTTTTTTGAAAGCATTTTTAAAAAAGTATTTTATTTATTTGACAGAGAGAGAGATCACAAGTAGCAGAGAGGCAGGCAGAGAGAGAGGGGGAAGCAGGCTCCCCGCTGAGCAGAGAGCCCGATGTGGGGCTCAGATCCCAGGACCCTGAGATCATGACCTGAG
>CM053607.1:44236275-44258995 GCA_028646535.1 Procyon lotor | reverse complement strand
CCCTGATTCAAATAAAGATGATGAACATTTTTTCATGTGTCTGTTAGCCATTTGTATGTCTTCTTTGGAGAAGTGTCTGTTTATGTCTTCTGCCCATCTTTTGATGTAATTATCGGTTTTGTGAGTGTTGAGTTTGAGGAGTTCTTTATAGATCTTAGATATCAGACCTTTGTCTCTAGTGTCATTTGCGAATATCTTCTCCCTTTCCTTGGGTTGCCTGTTTGTTTTGTTGACTGTTTCCTTTGCTGTGCAGAAGGTTTTTTAACTTGATGAAATCTCAAAAGTTCATTTCGCTTTTGTTTCCTTTGCCTTTGGAGACATGTCCTGAAAGAAGTTGCTGGGGCTGATGTTGAAGACGTTACTGCCCATGTTCTTCTCTAGGGTTTTGATAGATTCCTGTCTCACATTGAGGTCTTTTATCCATTTCGAGTTTATCTTCATGTATGGTGTAAGAGAATGGTCAAGTTTCATTCTTCTACATATAGCTGTCCAATATCCCAGGACCACTTATTGAAGAGACTGTCTTTTTAATACCTACTCTCCTGAAACTGTTTCAAAAAATAGACACAGAAGGAAAACTTCCAGACTCTTTCTATGAAGCCAGCATTACCCTGATCCCCAAACCAGGCAAAGACCCCATCAAAAAGGAGAATTTCAGACCAATATCCCTGATGAATATGGATGCCAAGATTCTCAACAAGATCCTAGCTAATAGGATGCAACAGCACATTAAAAAGATTAATCATCATGATCAGGTGGGATTTATCCCTGGGATGGAAGGGTGGTTCAATGTTCACAAATCAATCAATGTGATAGAACAAATCAATAAGAGAAGAGAGAAGAACCACACGGTCCTCTCAATTGATGCAGAAAAAGCATTTGACAAACTTCAGCATCTGTTCCTGATTAAAACTCTTCAAAGTATAGGGATAGAAGGAGCATTCCTCAACATCATAGAATCTATCTATGAAAAACCCACAACAAATATTCTTAATGGGGAAAAGCTGACAGCCTTTCCTTTGAGATCAGGAACACGACAAGGATGCCCACTCTCACCACTCTTGTTCTACATAATACAAGAAGTCCTAGCGACAGCAATCAGACAACAAAAAGAAATAAAAGGTATTCAAATTGGCAATGAAGAAGTCAAACTCTCTCTCTTCGCAGATGACATGATACTTTATGTGGAAAACCCAAAAGACTCCATCCCCAAACTACTAGAACTCATACAGCAACTCAGTAATGTGGCAGGATACAAAATCAATGCACAGAAATCAGTTATTCTAATTTTCTGTCATAATCTGTCATGTATGTAGAAGTTACAAATTCACAAGAAATTATAGGTGCAAACAAATGGGAATTAAAGATACATATTTTGCGTTAGTAAGGATCTCAGCAAGACAGAGATGGCAACTCATAGTAGATAATTTGAGAAGAGTTTAATAAAGGGATTCTTATAAGTGGATAGGCTAGAGTGTCTATACAGGTTGCTATAACAAAGTGCCATAGACTGGGTGGTTTAGACAACAGAACTTTATTTTCTTACAGTTGTGGAGGCTGGAAGTCTGAGGTCAGGTTGCCAGCATGGTTGAGTTGTGGTTAAGTGCTCTCTTCCTGGCTTATACAGGGCTGCTTTCTTACTGGGTCCTTACATATGAATTGAGGGGAGCACAATTCAGTCTACAGCAGTTAGGGAAGCCAAGGATAGTGCAGTACCTAGGACTAGAAACATTAGGGAGTTATGATTCTTAAGCCTGAGGAACTGGGGAACGTTTGGCCACTACTCTAGGCAGAGACAGAATGCATGTGACAGGAGTCATAACCATAGCTGGGGATTGCACCCAGCCAGCAGCATCCCCACCTGAAAAAGGAGGAAGACTTCATTTTTCTGCCTTTCCCTGATTTCACCCTTACACTTCTCAGGGATGGAAACTAGCTGGAAGCCAGAGGGAAATGAAGCCCATTGATGGAATCTCTACATATATAGGGGAAGAAAAAGAATTTTTTCTCCACCTTTTTGGGTTCTTATTTAGACTTCTATAATAAAAGACAGATTAATAGGAGGAAAACAAACAGAAGTTTATTAATACATATATCTCATGGATACATGGGAAATACCCAGAATATATTCCCTGAAGTGGTGTAGAATTCAGACTTAAACACTATCTTCATTGGGGAAGGGGAAGTGGGGTTGTGGGCCTCTTAGTGGAGGGTGAAATGGTTTTGGGGGAAGATGAATGGGCTCTTAGAAGAACAGAGGGGAGATATGATAGTCTGTGACAAAGTTGTTCTAGTCTCCTCTCTTGTGAAAATAATCAGTCTTTTGGTGTGAGTTTGAAGACAGGAAAGAACCTATGTCCCAACTCACCGTAGTCAGGCAGCAGCTGTTCCCTCTGACTTGCAAAATGGACAGCCTTTTTGCTCTGTTTAGGTCTTTGACTGATTGAATGGGACCCACTTACAGTGCTTTTACTCCATCTATTGATTCAAATTCTAATCATATCCAGAAACATTGTTACAGACATACACAGACCAATGCCTAGGCACTCTGTGGCTCAGTCACTTTGACACATAAAATTACCATTTTACCAGTCTGCTCTCTGCCTAAGGCTAGTCAGAGGAGGTTTCCTGTCTGAGAATCTGTTTCTTCTCTAGGGAACTGAAACTAGCAGGACGTTTACCAGAGGTTACTATCCTGTGTAATTCATGAGGGCAAGGCCTTTGCCTAGTGCAGATCTGCTAAGTAGCTTACCCTTAAGGAGGACCGCCTTCTTTGCATCCTTCTTCTCTTATTTAACCAGACCCCTATCTCTCTTTCCTCCCCCTTAGCAGCCCCGATCTATTGCTTCTTGATCACTAACTTCTTACCCTATATGCCCCGATTAGGGACCAATTCTCTACCAAGAATCCGTTAACCTTCTTACCCTGTATGCCCTGATTAGGGACCAATTTTCTACCAAGAATCCGTTAACTCAATTACATGCTCATCCTAAACATTCGTATTTAAAGCTTGGCCTTCATTATCTTATCCAAAGACACTGTTATCCCAACACTTTTCTATTCAAGACACAGCTATCCCCATACCCCCACAACAATGGATCTGTCTCAGGCCTTCCTTGCCCGAATTGATACTTCAATGTCAAAAAAGAGGTCAATCTTCCCCATGTCATAAAACTCCCAAAAAGGAGATTTACGACAATTGAAGTCCTTTTGGAGGATCTGACTTTAGGCAGAGAAGGGGAGTTCAGAGAACACCTGTACCTGAATTTGCTATTTTTCGAGTGACTAAAGCTCCAACTAATCAATATATACCAAAGTGGCATTTTTGCTATCTTTCCTATATCAACCTCTCAAAGCACAGAGCACGGTGGCAAAGAAAGAGTGGACCTTGAAGAGCAAAGAGAAGATATCAAATGTACCTAATGTTTACTTTGTCTTATAACTAACCACATTACCTAAAGTGGGCCTTCTTGAACATCTGGATGGCTCAGTAGGTTAAGTATCTGCCTTCAGCTCAGGTCATGATCCCAGAGTCCTAGGATGGAGTCCTACATCAGGCTTCTTGCTCAGCAGGGAGTGTGCTTCTTCTTCTACCTGCCACTCCCTGTCCTTATACTCTCTTTCTCTCACTCTCTATCTGGCAAATAAATAAATAAAATCTTAAAAAAATAAAGGGCTTTCTTGGGGCATCTGGGTGGCTCAGTCAGTGGAGGGATGCCTCTTGATTTTGGCTCAGGTCATGATCTCAGGGTCCTGGGATGGATCAGCACAATAGGCTCTATGCTCACTGGGGAGTTTGCTTGAGGATTCTCCCCATTCTCCCTCTGTCCCTCTCCCTGCTTGCACATTCCCTCTCTAACATAAATAATCTTAAAAAATACAATGGACCTTCTTATTTATCTCTCTCCTCTCATATTACTCTCTACCACATCTTTGTGGTTTTTTTTTTTAAATAATTTTTTCCTCTTGATTTCTCTTTATTTTTTTCTCCAAATTTTTATTTCATTCTAGTGAGTTAACATATACTGTAATATTGGTTTCAGGAGTAGAATTCAGTGATTCATCATTTACATATGATGAATGTAAATGTTTACAGTGTTTATCCTACCAAATGTTCTCCTTAATACCCATCATCCATTTTAGCCCATCTTCTACCCACCTTCCTTTATCAACACTCAGTTTGTTCTCCACTGTTAAGAATCTCTTATGATTTTCTTCCCTTTTTTCCCCTTTCCCATATGTTCATCTTTTTTCTTCCCTAAATTCCACATTAGAGTGAAATTATTTGGTATTTGTTCCTCTCTGACTGACTTATTTCACTTAACATAATATACTCTAGCTCCATCTACTTTGTTGCAAATGGCAAGATTTCATTCTTTTTGATGACTGAGTAATATTCTCCCGTGTGTGTGTGTGTGTGTGTGTGTGTGTGTGTGTGTGCTTACCACTTCTTCTTTATTCATTCATGAGTTGATGGACACTTAGGCCCTTTCCATACTTTGGCTATTATTGATAATGCTGCTACAAACATTGGGGGTTGTGTATTCCTTTCTTTTTCTTTTTCTTTTTTTTTTTTTTAAAAGATTTTATTTATTTATTTGACAGAGAGAGATCACATGTAGGCATAGAGGCAGGCAGAGAGAGGAGGAAGCAGGCTCCCCGCTAAGCAGAGAGCCTGATGCGGGGCTCGATCCCAGGACCCTGAGATCATGACCTGAGCTGAAGGCAGAGGCTTTAACCCACTGAGCCACCCAGGTGCCCCGTGTATCCCTTTCAATCTGTATTTTTTGCATCCTCTGGGTAAATACCTAGTAGTGCAATTACTGGATCATAAGGTGTTCTATTTTTAACTTTTCAAGATATCACCAAAGTTTCCCAGAGTGACTGCACCAGTTTGCATTTCCACCAACAGTGTAAGAGGGCTCCCCTTTCTCCACATCCTTGACAACATTTGTTGCTTCCTGTTAGTCATTCTGACAGGTGTGAGGTGATATCTCATTGTGTCTACCACATCTTGATTATCTCCTCCATGTCACTTACTACAATGGGAAGTTATCACCTTCGTTTATTTATGTATTTTGTATGTGTATGACTCCCTACATTAGTTCTAAGTTTTTAAGGACAGGGACTTTTGTTGCTGTTGTTGTTAAAAATTGTACTTCCCTTCCTCATTATGACTGGGTGAGTCATAAGGTTTGTTTCAGCCAATAAGTTGTGAGAGATGTGAGAGACACTTCTAGGCTGAAATGGTTAATCACTGATATAATACAGTCTGGACCTAATTTTTTTTTTCCCATTGTCAGAGTGACCAGCAACCTTTGAAATAGTTGCTGCTCTGTCACTTGGCACCAGGAGTGAAAAGACCTGAAATGGCAGCTGTGTGGTATGAGGGAGAAAAGGACTTTTGTTTTTGTAAATCAGTGATATTTTAGGATTGTTTGCTAGCAGAATATAACATAGCCCTATTCTGACGAATCCTTAATTGTGGAAAGAAGAAATAAACTTGTCTCCTTTAATCTGAGCTGATTTGTAAAGTCTGTGATTATCCAAGTAGCTGATTTACATAGTTTTGAAACTTTAGCTTGTCAATAAGTCCTTGTTGTAACCTTGAAATTCACAAGTTTAACATTCTATCTCCTAGTAGAAGGATTTCTAAATATAGCTCTCATTAACGCCAACGCTCCTTTGCATATTGGAATGACACTATAGCCCTTGAAATTGTAAGTCTGAGTGAGAACGACAGATGAAAGACAGATCAGAATCATGCAGGCTGTCTCTCCTGGGAGGACAGGAACTAATTTGAGTTTTGAATTTATCCTTCTGATGTTCTAATATTCCCAACAATAGTAAGTCATTTTAAAATGGAGAATTAGAGCTGTCTGTGCCTGTTCTAGTCGCTCATGTCTAGTCCACTCTTGTTATTCAAATGTGACTCTCGTTCATTACTTTTATTTCTTGACAAATAGGTCTGTAGACATGTATATGCTTTGTCCTGAATGTTTAACAGGAAAAAGAAAAGGTTCCCAGCATAGCAAATTTACAAAAAGTGTAAAAAATCTGAAGTTGAGGGGCTCGGTCAGTTAAATGTCTGCCTTTGGCTCAGGTCATGATCTCAGGGCCTTGGGATTGAGTCCCACATCCGACTCCTTGCTCGTCAGGGAGCCTGCGTCTCCCTCTCCCTCTGCCATTCCTCTGGTCTGTGCATGCTCTCTCTCTCTCTCTGTCAAATAAATAAGTAAAATCTTTAAAAGAATTTGAAGTTGAGTGTATTTTAAACCAAGACCATTCTTTAATTGCCTATTTTAACTTTATCTTGGTTTGCATAAAAATACTCTTTATTTATAGCCTTAAAGTTGAACCAAATTAATAAAAATATTAACCAACCACAACTGTTAACCAATATTTTTTGGAGAAGAGATACTTTTGTGGACATGGTAAAGGTATAACATTCATCTGCCCATTTCAGTGAAAAACTTTTAAGCCCACTGCTATGCCAGAATAGGGAAAAATGGGGTCAGACATGAATGTGGACTGGTGATTTCTCTGTTTTGTCCAGTGTATCTAAGGACCATCATTTAAGTACTAAGCTCAAGAATCATATGTGTAAGTGGCCAGAGATTTTAGAATAGGCTCTAGGATACATGAAATCTAAAAAGACTTTTTTAAGTGAAGTTATTACTGAAAATAATGACTATATGCCTCTAAAAAATTAGAAATAATTAGAGTCATACAAATTGTAGGGAATAAGTTATTTAAGTGAAATTGAGATGAAGTGTTAATTGTGTAGGGAGAAATCTGGGTGCTCTGTAAAAGCTGGGTTCATAGTCTAATAAAGAGAAAGAACTCATATTTGTTTTGTTTGGTGGAGTTAGGGGAAAAGGCTTTTGGAAGATGTTGTTCCTGAGGGGTTCATGTATAGGAAACCAAGTCTAGTGGATTCCTGTGAATTAACTTCCATTATATTCAAACCTGACTGATTACACTTTGTAGTATTTTTAACCCTGCTTCACAGAAATTCATATCAGCTGTTTACTCTTCTACCTCAGTCCCAGCCATACTTACAGAATGTTCTGTTAGGCAAGTGGAGCCAGTTATTAGATTAACAGAGATGATTTTTTCAGGGACTGGGAACTGTAGAAGGGATGGGTACGAAGGGAATCTATTAATTCCCAGTAGCTCTGGATTGGAAGCAAGTAGATGGGTGGGAGAGTTCCTATAACTTTTCTTTTTGAATGTCTTCAATCAAATCCTCACTTTGGGGAAGTATAAATGCTGGGCAAAGAAATATAATTTAGGCTTTTAAGCTTGAATTTATCAAATCTTTCAAGACCAAACAACTGTTATTGCTAATGCCTGCTCAATATTCTGTAGCTGGAAGAACCAAGGCCAGGATGACTATGCTATTACAAGTAATTTCATCTGTTTATGGTATTGTGAATATATGTGATAAGCTTCTGTTATTCCAGGTTAACAGGAAGGCATTTCTCTTGGTGGCCCTGAAACACCTGATTGGTTGGACTTATACATGTTCTTTATCAATATGTATTATATCCATTTAATGGAGAACTCTAAATTATTTTCCATCTCCTTTTTAGAAGATGAAAAATACACAAAGCTACTCTGATATGCACAGGATAGACTGATTTTGATGACTTGTGTTTATAGTATGACATTATTATTGCTTTTTTAAAAGATTTATTTATTTGAGAAAGAGTGCAGAGGGAGAGAGATGGAGGGAGGGAGAAAGTCCTAAGCAGACTCTGCTGAGCACAGAGCCCAACATGGGGCTCAGTCTCATGACCCTGAAATCATGACCTGAACCAAAACCAAGAGTCAGATGCTTAACTGTGCCATCCAGGCACCCTTGTAGCATAATATTATTATTTCAGATCAAAGTCTTGAAGCCTCATAAAATGCTGAGGCACCAAGAAAGATTAACTGATATATACCTATTTAACTGTATAACTATAGGTAGATATAGTATGTGTGTGTGTGTGTGTGTGTTCAGAACTTGTTGAATTAAAGGATCTTTTGCTTTAATATTTAGTTAACAAGGCAATTAAATTAACCACAGTTTCTTAATACTTGAACTTTCTGCATAATGTGAAATGTTTAGATTAGCTGATAAAGTAGCTAATTAAAGTACACAATGAAATTCAAGACCACAGCACAAAAAGTGTTTATCTAACTAGTTATTTGTCATTAAAATTATGTCTAAAAATAGTTGCTAAAATATACTTTTGTGACTAGTTTTAATTTTTGTATAATAAGGCAGCTAATGTGGGCACACATTCATTTAATGTATTGAAGATGGCCTTGAAATACTGAATCTTGAATCTCTCAGTGTGTTATTGTTTTAGACTGATTATGTCCCTCCCCAAATTCATACGTTGAAGTTCTAAGCCTCAGTGTGTTGGTATTTGGAGGTGGGGGTTTTGGGAAGTGATTAGGTTTAGATGAGGTCATGAAGGTGGGGCTCCCATTTTGGGATTGGTGTCCATATAAAAAGAGGAGGAGAGACCAAAGTTCTCTCTGTGCCATAGGAACACACAGCAAGAAGATGGCTATCTGCAAACCAGGGAGAAGGTCCTTAGTAGGAATTGAGTAGGATGGCATTTGATCTTGGCCTTGATCAGGACTTCTCAGCCTTGAGTAGGATGGCCTTGATCTTGGACTTCTCAGCCTCCAGAACAGTGAGAGATAAATTTTTGTTGTTTAAGCCACTCAGTCCATGTTATTTTGTTATGGCATTTTGAGCAGACTTATGTAGTTATCCCACTACCCTGGTGTTAGCAACCCAAATATCACGGTTCTATGGTGATTTTTTTTTGGAATATAAAAGCAGGTGTTATTTCATTTCTGAAGCTCTTTGAAAATTTGGTGGTCCTGTGGTAATGAGTTTCATGGCATGTACTTTGTCAAAGCTTATTTTGGAGGGGTAGTTGGAACGTGTAATGGTTTCTTGTGACTTCATTAGGTACCATATGGAGAATGTAGGAGATGGTTCTTGGTGAGTTTTATTTATTATTGAAATAGAATTTAGAATAAAATGGCTTTTAGTCAGGGAAGTGAAACTGTCTGATACATTTGGTTTTTGAGTAGTCCTTTGCTTTTGGATAGGTCTGTCTCATATTAACTCTAAAAAGATCTTCCTTATGAGAAGACTTGAGTTAAATGGAGGCAGAAAGAAGTTGTGATCCATGAATACTTATTTCACATGATGATTATTTGGAAAAAATTCAAACAGACAAGTTTTTGTTTACACATTAAAAACCATGACTTCAAAAGGATTATTATTGGATTGAGTAGATCAATCTTCCCATATGGGTCCAGTGAAAATGAAGTAGAAGCATTGAGTTCATGTTGATAATAGAGAGAAATTAGCACTTGGGAAATTGTTTTGTTTCATCTGAAAATGAGTATCAGCTAGATTCTTTGTTTCCACTTTCTCCCTGATGCACTGATATGTCCATCAGTCAACCTGAGGTAAAAGAACTTGCATCTATAATAAATGTATAATTACTTGACGTCTATTGAATACAGGGGATCTATTCTTTCAGATTCTTTGGAAAAAAGATGCTGAAAATTCCTACCTTTTGGAAAAAAATGCCAAAAATGTTTACTCATTATCATCTTCCTGTCCCCCTCAAGAAGATGAGGCAGCAGTGGAACTTTTTTTTTGTTATGTAGCTTATGAATCTCTAGGAATAGATATGAAATTATTTTTTTTCTCTTTTCATTCCATTTTGCTTTGTGATAGATCTGTGGTGTGCTGTCTATATTCTCCACCTGCCCACTTCTTTCTCTCCAGTATCTTCTACCATTAGCATCAAGGCACACAATTCACTCAGCTGTTATTTTAGAAGTTGAGTTAAGGTTTATAGTACACATGTTTAATTTGTCACATTTAACCTTACTAATAGCTCACAGGGGAGTGCCTACCTTATGTTCAGCAAAGGAGAGTCTTTTTTGCCCAAGATTATGACCCATCTTCAGGAAGAGCCCGTATGCAAAGATTATCCAGTGTAGGGTGTAAGAGCTTGTCCTCTTGCTTCAGGACAAGCATTGGGACATACAGGTTCAGAATTCTCAATGGGATTAGCTGAGAACTCTGTTGGAACTATATCAGTTTTATCTTGAAAGACTTCTCTAATAAACTACTTGAATACAAATATCTTAGAGTCTGTTTCCTGGGTATCCTGACCTTAGACAGTTAGAACCAGCAGACTAAAGGAGAAGTAGACTCTATAGTGAGATTTTGGAGTTGATTTTTTTCCTGGTCAGCTGGCAATGAGGACCCCAATCCTGATGGTAAGTGGAGTATAGATAGCCTGTCGTATGATATGTCAGTGAAATTATTCAAATATCCAGTAGTACCACTACCAAGATCAGATGCTGGTAGAAGGAAATATACCAAAAGATTCAATAGCCAGGTATTTGAAAGGTTTAGGGGAAGTAGTAATCATAAGATCTGTGAAACCGGTTATCCTTGAATGCCATGGGTGCATTGCAGAAAGATAATGGAAGGCTGTGGATGACCAATAACTGATTTAAGTGTGAAAGTCAAAGGACCTCAATAGTAAGATATAAAGAAACTCTTATCTCTCAAAGCAAGGAAGTGGGAACATTGGCTATCAGGATCAAATCAGGTTCCATAAGTGCAGAGTTGTAGAGAATTTAAATTCTCAAAGCCATCAACTCTGCTATCCAACATAAAGATCCTGGTTGAGAGGGAGTGGAATGCTGAAACTTAGGATGGGGATATTTGTTAAAATACTCGAGAAACTTAGAACTTAACTATTTTCCCGAATCCCCTGAGCCTGCAGAAATAACCCATTCCATCCTATTAAAAGCTAGTACAGTCCCTTTTGCTTGAAGATGATGCCAAAATTCATATACTCAACACAGCTTTCTTTTGATTGTTACCAAAGTGTATCTTTTTTCCATTCATTTAATTTTAACCTACTTGTGTTTATATATTTAAAGTTCATTTCTTATAAGCAGCATATAGTGGGACCTTAATTTTTTCCCCTCCAATCTCTGTCTTATTAGCATGTTTAGCCTATTTGCATTTAATGTGATTCTTTTATTATTATTATTATTTTTATTAACATATAATGTATTATTTGCCCCAGGGTACATGTTTGTGTGTGATTCTTGATATGGTTGTTTATCTGTTCTCTTGATGTTCATCTACTGTATGCTCATCTGTTCTTTGATTATTTTTTTTCTATTTATGGTTTCATTTGGATTAATTGTAGCTTTTTGGGGGGCTCCATTTTATCTTTTCTATTGGCGCATAGGCTATTTTTTTTGTTATTTTAGTGGCTGATTTAGGGTTTAAAGTACTTATGTTTAATTTATCACAGTCTATATTCAAGTGGTGGTATACCACTTCATCTATAGTATAATCCTTTTGTTTTTCTCCTTCCAACTTTATGCTTTCGTTTCACACTTTTATATATGTTACAAATCCTGGAGTACATTGATACTCTTTTTGTTCAGTCACTTGTTTTAGTGATATTTAAATAATAAAAAAAATCACGAATATTTATCCATGTAGTTACCATTCCTACTGTTCTTAATTTCATTGTATAGATCCATATTTCCACATGGTATCATTCTACTGCTGCTTCAAGGACTTCCGTTACCACTTTTTGTAGTGCACGTCTTCTGTTGATGAATTCTTTGAGTTATATGTTTGAAAGAGACTTTATTTCACCCTCAATTTTAAAAGATGTTGTCACTGGGTATATGAGGTTGGGTCAACAGTTTCTTTCTTTCCATACTTTAAATATGGACTGTTAGCTGGATCCCTTTAACTCATTGCATCACTGTCATTTTTTGCCTAATGTTTAGTGTTTTAAAACTGTGGTTTCATATATTTTATTTTCTTTATTATTGCTTCAGGTGGGAGTATAAATTCAGTCTCTAGCTTCATCTTGTCTGAAAGCTTTTGTATTATATAGTAATTATATAGTAATATTTTCCAGAGAGCATTCATATAGAAGTGACTCTAAATAATTAAGTGGACAACAATGATTTGGCCAGGAGATGTCAACTAGCTTCTGTCATCACTACCTCAGTTCTAAGAGTAGCCATAGTGGCAAAATGGAGGCTATCATGAGACCCAGCTTGGGCTTTAACTCACCTAGCTTAGTCTTGCTCTGTTGCTGCTTAATGACTAAACTGCCAGCAAGAGAGATAATGCTGAGCCCTTGATATGGCATAGTTCCTTGAGGAGACAAACTATTCATTTGGTAATCATTACTATAAGTTGATTATATTGAACTTCTTCCACCTTGGAATGAGAAGAGACTAATGCTGACTGGAACTGGAATATATTTTGGGTATGTTTTTGACTTTCCTGCCTATAGCTAGCTACCTCTACTATCCAAAAGGTTGCTAGTGTTTGATCCATGGATATAGAATTCCACATAACACTGCCTCAGATCTAGGGGCCCACTTGATAATGAAGGAGGTGCACATGAGTACATGACAATGTTACTCATTGTTTTATCCTATACCATACCACTGAGAAATAATGCTAGAATAATGAAGGGATGAATGAACAGCTTTTTAAAGGCATTACATACTATATACACTAATCATAATCATGATATGATACTATGTCTCCAGTGAGTAGACTATATAAGTCTGGGAAGGAAGAAATGGAAGTAGGAGTTGACCTGCTTCCTATCACTCCCATTGACCCTCTTATGGAATTTGTCTTGTGTATTTCTACAAATCTGGGCTCTGCTGATCTAGAGATTATGGTTCTCAGAGAGAGAATCCTTCCACCAAGGAACATGGCAAGAATCCCATTAAATTCTAATCTATGGCTAAGTGTCCAGTCACTTTGGTATCCTTGTGCCAAGAAACTAGAAAACAAGGAAAGGAGGCAATATTCTGGCATGGATGATTGACCATCATCATCAGGAGAAGATAGGATTGCTGTTATACAATAACATACCCAGATGATCCACTGGGTGTCTTTTGGTATACCCATACCTGATTTTGAGCACACATGGACAAATGCAGTAACTAGCCTGAGAAGTGTATGGTGAACAGGGGCTTAAATCTTGAGTCTTAGACTGACAAAGGTGCTTGTTGAGGAGGAGAGGAATCTAGAACTGGTAGTAGAGGAAAGAGATGATAAATATCTTTTGAGGCCCTGAGAAGAGTTACAGTGGTAGAGAAGCTGTAGTTTATCCCACTAACTTTCCACTTGCAAATTTTCCCAGGAAAAGAGAACAACCAGAATCCTGGAGGAAGTGTTTCCAAATGAAGTGAACTAATTTACTACCAATGGGTCTAGGTAGCACAAGGGGCAAACCCACAAATGTTCTGATGTGCTGTCTAGATCATGTACCTCAGTATCATGGCCCTCATTTCCCCAGCTTTTGGTAGAGGTATCTGTGGAAAGTGTACAGCTGAGGCTCTCCCAGAAACTGCTCTCAGTGGAAGGCCATTTTGCCCAAGGTTATGTTCCATTCCTGGGAGCAACTTACGTACAATTACTGGACAATGTGGGGGGAAAAAAGGCCTGGTCCTCTGGTCTCAGTTCAGGATAACTCTGAAGACCATACTAGTTTCAGAGTTTCCTCTGGGTTCAGCTGAGACCAACTTTTTCAGAGTTTAACTGTCTCCATTGCTCAATACCGCTTCCTTTACCCACTTATGGATGTTAATGAATGCATATCCCAATGAACTTCATCCATGCAATCTTCATTTCAGAGTCTGCTTTCCAGGGAACTTGATCTGTATAGCACTTTTCCTTGTTCTTAGGTAGCTTTACACTATAAAACCAACTTTCAGTCTTCAGGTAATATAATTGAGCTTAGTGTTTAATATAAGACCTGTATGGAACTGTCATGAATGACTATTGTTTCTGCCATTCAGAATCTTTTAAGCTTTCTTCTGGCAACTGTATACTGATTTTCCTGTGGGGATACATTTTGTTTTCCTGCTCATTTTGCATGCTCTGCATGACATTGATTCACATCTAGCTTAAGGGATTGACTTGAGATTTATAAGTAACCATTCAAAGTAACACTTTTCTCTGGTCAAAGTTCAGGAATAAGTACCTCACTCAATAATAAAGAGTGAGACAAAACAAAACAAGTAAGAGCTGCTAAGGAAAAGGTAAATGCTCTTTTCCTATTGTATTTGAACCTGGAAGCTTATACTCTGGAACTACTGCTTATTATTTTGCTCCCTGAGATTGAAGCCAACATTGAGGAGAGTAGAACCAGTAGAAGAAAAGGGTCTCGGTCCTTATGTTATTATTTGAGCTCCTGGATCAAGACATACCTGAAGCAAACATATTCTTGGAATTTATGTTATGTGATTCCAATATTTTTCTTTTTAGGATAAACTCTTTTGTGTTGAATATACTGAAAGTCTCATGGTTGATGTAATATCTTCCTGAACTAAGTTGTGGAAATGAAAAATTAAATTACTAAAAGCTTGTTATATGGAGGGAACAATTTGCATGAAGGAAATAGATCTGAAAAGAATAAGGTGCCACTGTGAGCATTTCAAATGTTCAAAGTTGTAAGTTGCTAGGAGTTCTGAGGAAATTGAGGATGATATTTTCCCCTTTTCCTACAGTATGTTCTATTCTTATTACCATGATAATTACTGTAATCATATCGGCATGGTATAAAAAGGTCCTGCTGTTAATTATGGAGAAAACAGGAACACTTTGTTATATTTTCTCCAATTATTATATTTCATATTGCATATCTAGCATCTTCCTCCATATGAAGAAAAATGCCCCATTTTTTTGCAATGTCATCTGGCTAGGGGCAGCCTATTATAACCTCTCTAAACCTCCATTCTCTAATCTGTGCAATGGGAAAAATTCCTCCCTTCTAACAACAAATTGTAATGATGAAATAAAATGATGTACATGTAGGTGTTTTGTAAACTATAAATGACTCAATAATCACCCATGGCTTTTATTGATGGAAACTATTCTGCAAGAAATAAATAAATGATGTAACCCTGAATATTTTAATTTCTTCATAGTAAGCTAAAATATATGGTGTTGACATGGATATTGACTTCTCTACTTCTTAAGTAAAATAATGTGTTAAAGAATTATTAAGGCCTCCATGGCATCTTCAGTGTTTTTTTTTTTTTTTTTTTTTTTTAAGTTATTTGTAGTCAAATGGATGAGTCTCTATCCCTAGAGATTAATAACTTGGATTCTAGGAGCAAACATCATCCAGACTTCCCTTCTGGGGCTTGTCTTCACTCTTCTTAGAGCCTCTTGATGCTTCAATTACTGTGTTTATCTCAGGATATTGAAGCAACTAATATGTCAGCCTCTATTAAACTGAGAACTCCTTGAGGCCAGGGCTTATATCTGTTTTAAGACTCTCTCAATGCCAAGCAACTCACAGTGATTGCCACATTGCTAGTACTAAATGAATGTTTTTTGAATTTAAATTGAGGTTCTTCATTGCTTGATCCTTATATTTCTTCTAACAAATTTATTGTTCTTCTTTATTTATCTATTTATTTTTAATTAACATATAATGTATTATTTGTTTGAGGGGTACAGGTCTGTGATTCATCAGTCTTATACAATTCACAGCACTCACCATAGCACATACCCTCCCCAATGTCCATCACCCAGCCACCCCATCCCTCCCACCCCCTCCACTCCAGCAAACCTCAGTTTATTTCCCGAGATTAAGAGTCTCTTATGGTTTTTCTCCCTGTCTGGTTTCACCTTGTTTCATTTTTCCCTCTTTTCCCCTACGATCCTCTGTCTTGTTTCTCAAATTCCTCATATCAGTGAGATCATATAATTGTCTTTCTCTGACTTACTTTGCTTAGCATAATACCCCTTAGTTCCATCCACATTGTTGCAAATGCCAAGATTTTTGTCTTTTTGATGGTGGCAAAGTATTCCAAAGCACTCCATTATCTATATATCTATATAGATATAGATATACACACACACGACATCTTCTTTATCCATTCATTTGTTGATAGACAATTAGGCTCTTTCCATAGTTTGGCTACTGTGGACATTAAGAGCCTCCATTTTTTATTGCATTTCACTAATAGCTTTATTGATTTCAACTTGGTTAGATTTTAGTTCTTTTATTTCTCCAGAAAGGGATTCTCTAGTCTCTTCTATGTTTTTTCCAAACCCAGCTAGCATCTTTATAATCATCATTCTGAACTCTAGTTCTGACATCTTACTAATGTCTGTATTGATTAGGTCCCCAGCAGTTGGTACTGCCTCTTGTTCTTTTTCTTGGAGTGAGATTTTCTGCTCTGTCATTTTGTCCAGAGAAGAATAGATGAATGAGAGAACAAAAATCCTGAAAGAATAACAACAACCCTAGAAAAATATATACTAATCAAATCAGAAGACACCCAAAACTGGGGGGAGAAGAAAGGAAAAAAAGAGAAAAAAAATATGATTAAGCTGTTGAATAGAACAGAGCCACACACTTGATTTTGTGTGTATTTTGGTCTGTTTGAAGAAACTGCCTTCCAAAATTTTAAAGAAAGAAAAACATTATATATATAGTAAGGGTAAACATGATGAAGGGATGTAATATGAATGTAAAGATGAAAATTAAAAAAATATTTTAAAAAAGGATTTGATAAAAAAAAGGATTTGATAATGTAAGTTAGTTGAAAAAAGACAAAAAAAGAGAATGTGATCAGGCTGGAGACTAGAACAAAGCCATACACTAGATTTAGGGTATATTTTGGTCTGTTAGAAGAAACTGTATCCCAAAATTTTAAAGAAAGAAAAACATATATATATATATATATATATGGTTAAATACAGTGAAGGGATAGAATGTGAGTATAAAAATGACAAAAAAGATTTTTTTAAAAAGGTATTGATAAGGGGTGCCTGGGTGACTCAGTGGGTTAAAGCCTCTACCTTTGGCTCAGGTCATGATCTCAGGGTCCTGGGATTGAGCCCTGCATTGGGCTCTCTGCTCAGTGGGGAGCCTGCTTCCCCCTCTCCCTCTGCCTGCCTCTCTGCCTGCTTGTGATCTCTCTCTCTGTCAAATAAATAATAAATAAAATCTTTAAAAAAATTAAAAGGTATTGATAAGATAAAATAGTTAAAATTGGTTAAAATAGGAAAGAGGAAAAATTAAAAAAAGAAAAATAGAAAAAAATAATGAAAATTAAAAAAAAAACTTTGAAAGACTAAGGAATCATGGGGGAAAAAGCCATGAATTCTACGTGCTGTATGCCTCTAGCACTGGTGTCCTGCAGTTCTCATTGATCAGTAAACATGGTCTTGGCTGGATGTTCTTGCTGATCTTCTGAGGGAGGGGCCTCTTGGAGTGATTCTTAAATATCTTTGCCTGAGGCAGAATTGCACCACCCTTGCCGGGGGCCTGGCTAAGCAATCTGCTTTGGTTCACTTTCAGTAGCTTTTTTCCCTGAAAGCTTTCCATACAGCTTTGGAGGAGGAGAATGAAAATGGCAGCCTCCTAATCTCTGGCCAGAGGAGCCGAGAGCTCAGGGTCCCACTCCTCAGTGCTCCCTCAGAGAAAAGCAGTCCACCACTCATATCTCCCTGGTCTCTGGCTGCACTCCGTGCTCATCTGGCCTGTGACTGAGTGTTTCTGTCTCTGGTGCACAGCCCAGTGTGGAGTCTCTAAACCCAGAAGATTCCTGCAGCAGGCTCCTGCACCACTCCTCCTAGTGAAGAGGATCTGTCCAGATCCCTGGATCTGCCACTTGTGCAGTCCTTGTTTGAAGAGCAGTGCCCCGACTGTGCCTCAGATCATGGTTTAAGGTAACCCTGAATTGAGAGCCCCCTTCTCAGCTCTGTCTCTGCAACTGGCCTCCCCGCTCTCATATCTGGGAGGTCTGCTGCACTCAGGCACCCTTGGTCTTTCTGTGACCCCAAGGGTCCTGAGACCACACTATCCAAATGAGGGCTCCCCTTCCCATGTTCTTCCCCTCCCCTTCGCCCCCCCTTAGCCTCTGGAGCAACGACCCTCAGTGGAGCAGACTTCTACAAGTTCCACTTTTAGCTCTGCTGCTCTCTCACTTGCTGGGAGCTGGCCCCTCCCACATGGTCTATCTTCCCATATATCCCTTCGGATTCACTTCTCTGCAAGTCCTACCTTCCAGAAAGTGATAACCTTTCTGTTCATAGAATTGCTGCTATTCTTCTCCTTGATCTCCTGTTGAGTTTGTAGGTGTTCAGAAAGGTTTGATAACTATCCAGCTGAATTCCTGGGAAATTTAGGTCTCTTACTCCTCTGCCATCTTGCTCCTCCTTTCTTTCCTTTATTTTTGAAAGTTGGCAGTAATTTTTCTATGTGATTAATTTATATTGATGGAAGAAGAAGTCTTTATTAGATCAAACCTCTAGGGCTATATCTGGACAAAATCAGAAAGATATCAAATCTATTGGTAATGATTCAAAATACCTTTAAGCACAAAAGTAATGTATGTGTGATGGAGATTTTTTACATAATTTAAGGGCTAGATAGGTGATGGGTATTAAGGAAGGCACTCATTATGATGAGCACTAGGTGTATATAAGTGATGAGCCACTGAATTCTACTCCTGAACCCAATATTGCATTGTATGTTAAGCAGCTAAAATTTATTTATTTATTTAAAAAGATTTTATTTATTTGAGAGAAAGAGAGAGAGAGAATGAGTATAGGTGTGGGTTGGAGAGAGGCAGAGGGAGAAGCAGGCTCCCTGCTGAGTGGGGAACTCTCTGCTGAGTCCCTGATGTGGGGCTCTATCCTAGGATCTTGAGATCATAACCTGAACTGCAGGCAGATGCTTAACTGACTGAGCCATTCAGGTATCCTTAACTAGCTAGAATTTAAATAAAATTTGGAAAAAAAAAAAAGAAGCAGATACTGAGACTCTGATGACTTCCTTTCTGGAACACTTTTCCAAGTAACTTCTGGACTCTACCCTAAGTACTGAATATTTCAGGGCTCCAAAACTGTTGTAACAAGAAAGACTAGGGAAGGGGGGGTCTACAGGGATGGACTCAGGCAGAACTCTTTTGCTGAGGTTTTAAATGAATGTTTGAATGTATGGATAAAAATGTAAACAATTGGGTGACTTAGGAAAAAATTATTTAAAAATAATTAGTAAGTAGGGTGTAAAAACGGCAATTCCTTCTTGTTCACCTTCTCCCAATTTCATCTCATTTCCCAGGGAGAACCCCTATCATTTCTTTGATATATATATCTATATATATCTATATATATCTATATATATATCTATATATAGTCCCTATATATAGATATATATATTTATTTATTTTTTTTAAAGATTTTATTTATTTGACAGAGAGAAACACAGCGAGAGAGGGAACACAAGCAGAGGGAATGGTAGCGGGAGAAGCAGGCCTCCTGCCAAGCAAGGAGCCCAATGCGGGGCTTGATTCCAGGACCCCGGGACCACGACCCAAGCTGAAGGCAGACGCTTAACGACTGAGCCACCCAGGCACCCCTATATATATATCTTTCTATATATTTTTCTTTGCATTTGGAATCACATGTGTGTATGCATATGCACAAATGCACCCCATCTATTTGAAGAATATTTACATAAAGAAAATCAGAACAGACAAAATCATTTTCTGGAATTCCTCCTACCCCTTTTCAATTAGTATACCTGGAACCACTTTGCAAGTCAACCTATAGAAATAATTTCATGGTTTAAAGTGTTTGTATTTCATCTATAGCATATTATAAGCACAATTAGTATATGCTGAATAAAATTTGTTATTTTTATTTTATTTTATTTTATTTTATATTAACATATAATGTATTATTTGCCCTAGGGGTACATTAAAATTTTATTTGTTTTTCATTGCAAAAAAGAAGGCAATACTATTTTTGAACATGTTGTTTTGAACATGTCAGGGTTCTGTAGCATGGATTCGTAGAAGTAGAATCACTGAGTGAAAAGATATACCTATAAAATAGATGCCAAATTACCCTCTAAAAGGGTTGTATCAATTTATGCATCCATGCATTTATGCATTTATGAGAGTATTTCTCTTCATGCCACTGACAACAAAGGATTTTTATTATCTTTCTATCTGTCTATCTATCTATCTATCTATCTAGCTAGCTAGCTAGCTAGCTAACTAGCTATCTAGCTATCTAGCTATGTAGCTATCTAGCTATATCTATCTAATTTTACCAGTTAATATGTGAAAAGTGTTATCTCCTTGTTACTTTATTATTTACATTTACCTAATTACCAATGATATTTTCTTGAAGGATGAAAACTCTTCTAACTTTCTGAATTAAGTCTGTAAGCTGTGGTATTTGTTAACATTTGAATCATTATTTTAAAAATCCAGACATTATGAAAAAGAATGAAATCTTGCCATTTGCAATGAGGATGGAGTTAGAGAGTATTTTGCTAAATGAAATAAATTAGTCAGGGAGACAAATACCATATGATTTCACTCATATGTGGAATTTAAGAAACAAAACAGATGAACATAGGGAAAAGATGAGAGGCAAACCAGGAAACAGACTCTTAATTACAGTGAAGAAATCGGAGGGGAGGTGGGCGGGAGGATGAGTTAAACTGGTGATGGGTAGTAAGGAGGGCACTTGTGATGAGCACTGGGTGTTTTATGTAAGTGATGATTCACTAAATTCTACATGTAAAACTAATATTACACTGTATATTTACTAACTGGAATTCAAATAAAAACTTGAAGAAAAAAATCCAGGCATTATGAAATTGTGTTACTTTTCAATAGGGATGCAAGAATAGTTATTTAAATCATTGTTAAAATCATTGAATTATTTAACTGTAACTTACTTGAAAATCTAAAAGATATTTCCAAGCTCTTTCTTCATTTTCAAGCCAATTTTCATCTTCTGGACATTCTGCTCACTGTCTCTGCTCGTTCTGCTCACTGGTTGGCCATTATGCTATGGTGCATTTAAAATAAGGTGTATTTTTCTGCTAGAAAATTTTGAGAATTGGATGTAATAGTTATAATCATTAAAAATTAATAGCCATTATCCTTTACTGAGCTAAGTGCTAAGCATTATTGCATTTAGTTTCCCAAAGCCTCACAATTAGTAGGTGTCTTGACAACAGAACTATGATAATCCTATGGTTTCTTTATAATTTATTAACATAGTTTGTTTCTCTCTAATTCACACCCCATAGACTTTTTTTTTCTTTTAAAGATTTTATTTATTTATTTGACAGAGAGAGAGATCACAAGTAAGCAGAGAGGCGGGCAGAGAGGGAGGGAAGCAGGCTCCCCACTGAGCAGGGAGCCCGATGTGGGGCTTGATTCCAGGACCCTGAGATCATGACCTGAGCCAAAGGCAGAGGCTTTAACCCACTGAGCCACCAAGGCACTGCGCCCCCCCCCCCCCATAGACATTTCTTGATGGATAGAGACTAGGGCTTTTATAGATCTTGTCAACAAAATGTGACTAAGTCATAGTCCCTCAATCCTCTATTTAACAACTTTTGTCTACTAGGAATCTTTGAGAAAATTAAGGTATATAGAAAATGATTGAGCTACTCATTTCTTCAGTTCTCCTAAGGATGGTATGTTAGTACCGTTCTAGATGCATAGGAGATAAGTTAATTCATTATATATGGTGTATATCTTGGGATATTAGGGCTTAATGCTCTCATGGACTGAATTCTGGTTGAGAAAGGCTGGTAGATTGTCATCTTCCATGAGTTTCTGTCACTTGAACAGTCTTGTTTAAATTTTAAAAACACACAGGAGTCTTAGTGCCTGTGACATAACATTTCTGTGACTTTTTGGTACAGAGTTGTCATTCAGGTAACAAGTCTATTTAGGAATAAACTTGTTTTCGACAAATTACCTGTGTGTTGATAATTTCAGTTGGCAAATATGTTAAGAAAGCTTTATTTTAGTTTCAGCCCCCCACCCCACATCAAACTGTAGACTTGCTTAAAAAATAAACAAAATCTCAGTAGAATAGGCCAACAAAAGTAGGAGCTGGTTCTTTGAAAGAATTATAAGGTCTATAAACCCTTAGCTAGACTTAACAAAAAGAAAAGAGAAAGGACACAAATAAATAAAATCATAGATGAAAGAGGAGGGATCACAACCAGCACCGAAGAAATACAAACAATTATAAGACCATATTACGGGCAACTATATGCCAACAAATTAGGCAATTTGGAAGAAATGAATTCATTCCTAAAAATATGTAAACTACTAAGCTGAAACAGGAAGAAATAGAAAATTTGAACAGACTCATAACCAGCAAAGAAATTGAAGCAATAATAAAAAATCTCCCAACAAACAAGAGTCCAGGGCTGGATGGCCTCCCAGTGTAATTCTATTAAACATAATACCTATTACTCTGAAGTGGTTCCACAAAATAGAAATGGAAGGAGAACTTCCAAACTCATTCTATGAGGCCAGCATAACTTTAATTCAAAACCAGACAATGACTCCATTAAAAAGAAGAATGACAGGCTGGTATTCCTGATGAACATGAATGGAATGATTCTCACCAAGATACTAGCTAACCAAATCCAACAGTACATTAAAAGAGTTATTCACCATGATCAAATGGGATTTATTCCTGGGTTGCCAAGGTGGTTCAGCAATTGCAAATCAACCAATGTGATATATCACATTAATAAAAGAAACAACAAGAACTGTATGATCCTCTCAATAGATGCAGGAAAGGCATTTGACAAAATACAGCATC
>CM053607.1:44199839-44236175 GCA_028646535.1 Procyon lotor | reverse complement strand
GACTCTACCCCAAAATTCAAAATTCAGCAAAGTGGCAGGATATAAAATCAATGCACAGAAATCAGTTGCATATCTATACACTAACAATGAGTCAAAAGAAAGAGAAATCAAGGAATTTATCCCATTTACAATTGCACCAAAATCCATAAGGTACCTAGGAATAAACCTAACCAAAGAGGTAAAGCATCTATATTCTGAAAGAGATGTAGGAAGACACAAAGAAATGGAAAAACATTCCATGCTCATGAATTGGAAGAACAAATATTGTTAAAATATTTATGATACCCAAAGCAATCTACACATTCAATTCAATCCTTATCAAAATACCATCAACATTTTCCACAAAGCTGGAACAAACAATCCTAAAATTTGTATGGAACCAGAAAAGATCCTGAATAGCCAGGGGAATGTTGAAAAAGAAAACCAAAGCTGGGGCATCACAATGGCTGACTTCAAGCTATATTACAAAGCTATGATCATCAAGTCAGTAAGGTATTGGCACAAGAAAAGACACATAGATTAATGGAATATAATAGAGAAAGTGGAAATCAACCCTCAACTCTATGGTGAACTAATCTGCGACAAAGTAGGAAAGAATGTCCAATGGAAAAAAGACAGTCTCTTCAACAAATGGTGTTGGGAAAATTGGACAGCCACATGTAGAAGAATGAAACTGGACCACTTTCTTACACTACACACAAAAATAGACTCAAAATGGATGGGTAAAAGACCTCAATGTGAAACAGGAATCCATCAAAATCCTAGAGAAGAATACAGGTAGCAACCTCTTTGATTTTGGCCCCAGCAACTTCTGGCTGGATACATCTTCAAAGGCAAGGGAAATAAAAGCAAAAATGAACTATTGGGACTTCATCAAGATAAAAAGCTTTTGCACAGCAAAGGAAACAGTCAACAAAACTAAAAGACAACCTACAAAATGGGAAAAGATATTTGCAAATGTCTTGTCAGATAAAAGGCTAGTATTCAAAATCCACACACACACACACAAAACCTTATCAAACTCAACACCCCAAACCAAAAAATCCAGGCAAAGAATGGGCAGAAGACACGAACAGAAATTTCTCTAAAGAAGACCTACAAATGGCCAAAAGACATGTAAAAAATGCTCAACATCACTTGGCATCAGGGAAATACAAATGAAAACCACAATGAAATATCACCTTACACCAATCAGAATGGCTAAAATTAACAAGTTAGGAAACCACAGATGTTGGCAAGGATGCAGAGAAAGGGGAACCCTTTTACACTATTGGTAGGAATGCAAGCAGGTACAGCCACTCTAGAAAACAGTATGGAGGTTCCTCAAAAATTTAAAAATAGAGCTACCCTACAACCCAGAAATTTCACTACTAGGTATTTATCCAAAGGATATAAACATAGTGATTTGAAAGGGTCCCTGCACCCTAATGTTTAAAGCAGCAATGTCCACAATAGCCAAACTATGGAAAACTATGTCCATTGACAGATGAATGGATAAAGAAGATTTCTGTTTTGTGGAGCCACTTCAGAGAAATAGGTATTAATTCTTCTTTAAATGTTTAATAGAGGGGCGCCTGGGTAGCTCAGTCGTTAAGCATCTGCCTTCGGCTCAGGTCATGATCCCAGGGTTCTGGGATCGAGCCCCGTATTGGGCTCCCTGCTAGGCAGGAAGCCTGCTTCTCCCGCTACCATTCCGTCTGCTTGTGTTCCCTCTCTCGCTGTGTTTTTCTCTGTCAAATAAATAAAATCTTAAAAAAAAAAATGTTTAATAGAATTCCCCTGGAAGTCGTCCAGCCCTGGACTTTTGTTTGTTGGGAGAGTTTTGATTATAGCTTCAATGGAATGCTACTCATTCATCAAAAAGGATGAAATTTTACCATTTACATTGACATGGTTGGAACTAGAGGGTATTAGGCTGAATGGAATAAGTCAGTCAGAGAAAGACAAATACCATATAATACCAAAGATGAACATAAGGGAAGGGAGGGAAAAATAAAATAAGACAAAATCAGAGAGGGATAGATTAGAGACTCTTAAGTATAGAAAAAAACTGAAGGGTGATGGAGGGGAGGTAGGGGGAATGGGGTAACTGGGTGATGGGTATTAAAGAGGGCACATGATGTAATGAGCCCTTGAATTAATGAGCACTGGGTCTTATATGCAACTGATGAATCACAGACCTCTACCTCTGAAACTAATAATACACTATAAGTTAATTGATTTTAAATAATAATAATTAACCCCCTCCCCAAAATGTAGACTTTATAAGAAATTCCACTGGACCATATCCATGACATTCTTTTGGAATTTTTGTCAGAAACCGGGTAGTTAATAGCCAGTTTATTGACTTGTTTTTTTTTCCCTTACTCATAATTTCTTCTTTTAGTTGGTTAAATTTAAATGCTTATGCTTGACATTACCTACAAGACTAAATGGATTTTGATACTGATTTTGCTGTATGTGCCTGTATAGCGCTCTCTACTCTCAAGAAGAGTAGATAAATTTTTCCTGTAAAGGCCTAGATAGTAAAAATTTTTGGCTTTACAACCCATAAATTTCTGTCACACTTACTTAACTCTACCTTTGCAGTGGAAAAGCAGTCATAGTATGAAAATGCCTGAATGTGTTGTGTTCTAAGATTTTATTTGGAGAAACAGGTGGTAGATTGGGTTGTTTCCTTGACGATAGTGTGCTCACTCCTGCCTGTAGAAGAGACATTAAGAACTGGAAAATTCTTTTTTTTTTTTTTAAAGATTTTATTTATTTGACAGAGAGAAACACAGCGAGAGAGGGAACACAAGCAGAGGGAATGGTAGTGGGAGAAGCAGGCTTCCCGCAGAGCAGGGAGCCCGATGCGGGGCTCGATCCCAGGACTCCGGGATCATGACCTGAGCCGAAGGCAGCCGCTTAGCGACTGAGCCACCCAGGCGCCCCAAGAACTGGAAAATTCTTAATTTAATGCAATTTTTCTACAATTTTAATTTTTCTAGAAAACATGAATTAGAATTGCAGGAGCCAGGCAGTTCCCAAGATCAAACACTCAGCTTTGATTTTGACAATATCCCTTTATTTGTCTTACTGAATGTATCCTCTCAGTCCGGCTCTATCATAAACAGTTTATATGCACTATTTCTTTAAATCATCTCTCTAGCCCTCTAGATAAGCATTATCATCACTATCCTCCAGAGGCTCAGAGAGACTAAGGAAATTACTCTAGTGTTCATAGCTGGTGAGTGACAAAGTCTAGACTTCTACTTAAGTCTGTTGACCTTAAAGCTCTTTGCATTAGAATATTATTTTTCAAGGTACAATTGAAAAAGATTGAAATAAATGCAAAAACCTTATTGTCTTCTTAGTGATTCCTGGCTTCAGGATTTGAGAAAAAATGACTCTGAAAAGTGGTGGTAATATCAACATCAACAACTAAAAAGTAAATAAATGAAAATACCGAACTGTAATCTGCAATAGTGAGAAAATAATTACATTATTTCTGAATGTTCATAAAAATATGAACTTGATATTATCTAGAAGAGTCAACTTTAGAGCAAGTCTCTTTGCTTGTGAAAAGGGGAGATACTCTCATTGAGAAATATGAGGAATATGAGGTTTTTATTAGAGATGCCCTATGGACACTCACTCCCTACTCTTGGCTGCTTGTAACACTGGTGATACAGCTTTGAGATCTGTACCTTCAAGATGTAGAATAGCACACCAGGAATGCTGCTTTTATTCCCTATGCAGAACTATTTTTAAAAGTTTAGTCTGTGCTGACAGCCCTGTGTTCATCTTAAATTGAATGTGACTGAGAATTTCTCTTTTAAAATGTCTCACTGCTTTTTAGTTTAATTCTGAAAAACAGGATAATGCCATCTTTTCTTTACAAAAATCAAGAATCAAACTCTACTGTTAAAGACCTTTGCAATCTGTCAGATGTGTTAAATGAGGTCCATTTGTAACTGAGGCTCCATAGGAATCCTTAATAAACAAAGGCAAAACAGAGATCAGACTGGCTTTCAGAATCATGGGAGACTTATTTTGAACTTGATAAAACAGGAGATCAGGATGATTTTAGGCAAAACTCAAGAAGGGTTTTATACAAAGTGTGTTGATGAGCTCTGGCCCATTATGACAATATTTCCCAGTCTCCAAATTATTGTCATCCTTGCTCTAATTTCCATAAACTCACATCCCACGTGCAACTGGAGTTACTAATAAGGAAGCAGTTTCCACTGGCCTCTGATGTTTACTTTACAGGACTTTTTGGTCTTGTTGACACTCTTATCTCCCACACTGGCAATTAAATTTTAGTGTCCAAACTATCTGGACTCCCCAGTGTCTTAAATATAATAGTTTAAATTTTGGGGTTGTAACTCCAGTATCAATAAATACCAACAAATAGGAACATCCTTATTTTCTATGAATGTATGTAAGATATAGGAGAAAAATGTTTTCTTCAGCTTTATTCAGTCCTTAGAAAAAAGAAAAACTCTTCATTTGTCTTTCTGAGGTAAGAAGTTATTGCAAATGTAGGAAAAAGATTTCCGTAGTACTTTATTCGGGAAAACGATAATTTTAAAAAAACCTCATAGTTGGTCACTTTCCTGGGTAGGACAGAGAGAAAGATGCAAAGTGTGAATATTTAAGTTTTCTGACTTTTCTCATGAAAGTTTCAATCATTCACTCAGATTCTTTTTTTTTTTTTTTTTTTTACTCAGATTCTTTTTGATGTTAACATTAGGAGTCCGAGATATCCACGTTCATGGTTTCATCCATTTATCATATGCTTTGCGTATTATTAATGTGGAGTGACATGAGATTTAGTGACCTACATGTGATATTTTTTTCTACATGTGATCTTGATCTTATGTCATATGTTGTGACTTAGTTTTTAATTCTTTAAAACCTCTTGCTCATTTGTCTCCTTTATTCAGTTCAAGTCCCAAATTTTCTCCCAAATCTTGATTTGAAAGTGAGAGAGGACTGATTGAACCATTCCCTACTGTAAGGGATATTGGGAAATAGTAGAAGTTGCTTTACATTCCTATATGTAATTTAAATGCATATTATTTGCAAGTGGTGTGAATTATATTTCCAGTCACTTAACCACTTAACTTTTATCTATTATCTATCATCCATCCATCCATCCATCTATTATCTATCTATCTATCTATCTATCTATCTATCTATCTATCTATCATCTATCTATCATCTATCATCTATCTATCATCTATCAATCATCTAATCTATCATCTATCATCATCTATCATCTTTGTATCATCTATCATCTTATCTACTCACTTATTTACTTTAGTAGCTTCATTGAAGTAAAATTTACGCACCATAATATTCACTAGTTTAAATATAAAATTTAATGATTTTAGTCAATTTATAGAGTTGTGCCATCATCACTATAATCCTGTTTTAGAACATTTCTATCAATTCCAAAAGATCCCTTGTGTCTATTGACAATCAATTTCTGCTCCCACTTCCAGCATCAGGCGACCCTTGATCAGCTATTTCTACAATTTTCTTGTTCTAGACATTTCATATAAATTGACTTATCCAGTACATGATCTTTTGCATCTTTTGCATAATGTTTTTGAGCATGATGTAGCATGGACCAGCAGTTTGTCTCTTTTTACTTCACAATAGCACTCCATTGAGTGGATATAGTACAGTTTCTTCATCCATTCTCTAGTTGGTAGGCATTTTTTTCTGTTTTTGACTATTGTTAATAATACTACTGTGAACATTTGTGTGTATCTTTATGTGGATATGTTTTTTTTTTCTTTTAGGTAGGAATAAACTTATTGGGTCATGTAGTAAGTTTACTGTTTAACATTTTAAAAAACTGAAAAATTGTTTTCCAAAGTGTCTGTACCATTTTACAGTCTCACCAGCAATGCATGAGAATTCCAGTTTCTCCACATATTTACCAACACTTGTGATTGTCTGCTTTGGAATATACTCAGTTTAGTGGGTCTAGAGTGGTCTCTATTATGCTTTTAAGTTGCATTTCCTTAATGACTAATAATATTGAACACATTTTCATGTGATTATTAGTTATTTGTCTAGTGAAATATCTATTCTGATCTTTTGCTCATTTTTAAGTTGATTGTTTGCATTTACAATTTTGAATTGTAAGTTTTTCTTTTTTCTCTTTTAGATACAAGAGGTTCATCAGGTACATGAATATTTTCTCCTAATTGGTGCCTTAAAAATTTTTTTTCTTAATGGAATCCTGAGGCATAGAAGTTTTACATTTTGATGAAATTAAATTAACCAAAACATGCTTTGGTGTTGTATTTAAGAACACTTGACTGAAACCGATGTCATAATGATCTTTCCTATGCTTTTTTAATTCAAGTTTTGTAATTTTAGGTCTTACATTTATTAATTTTTGAGAGAGAGAGGGAGAGTACACATGCACAAGGAGGGGCAGAAGGACAGGGAGAGAGAGAATTCCACGCAGGCTCTGTGCTCAGTGTTGAGCCTCATGTGGAGCTCAGTCTCATGACCTTGAGATCATGATTAAGTCTTATGTTTAAATCTCTAACCCATTTGTTTTTTTAAGCATTTTAAAAAAGATTTTATTTATTTATTTGACAGAGAGAGAGAGAAAGAGAGTGAGAGAGGGAACACATGCAGAGGGAGTAGGAGAGGGAGAAGCAGGCTTCCTGCTGAGTAGACAGCCTGATGTGGGGCTCCATCCCAGGACCCTGGGATCATGACCTGAGTTGAAGGCAGAAATTAATGACTGAGCCACCCAGGAGCCCCTCTAATCCACTTTGAATTAACCTTTGTGTGTAGTGTAGACAAAGGATCTCAATTCATCATTTTACTTATTGGTATCAAATTGTCCCACTAGTATCCCTTCCCATTCTTGACACCTTTATTGAAAACCATAAGGTAAGGATTTGTCTCTGGACTCTCAGTTCTGTTCCATTGATCTGTATGTCTCCCCTTTTGCCTCTACCATATAGTCTTAATTGCTGCAGTTTTATTGTATGCTTCAAAATTTCAATAAGTAAGTTCTCCCACTTTCTTTTTTTTTTTTTCAAATTGTCTTCGTTATTTTGGATCATTTATTTATTCATATAAATTTTAGGGTCGCCCTGTTAAATTCTGCAAAAATCATACTGAAATAGTAGAGATTATATTGAGCCTAAAGATAAGGGGGGGCCACTTGGGTGACTCAGTTGGTTGAGAGTCCAACTCTGATTTTGTCTTAGGTCATGATCTTGGGGTCTTGAGGTCGAAACTAGTGTGAGGCTCCCTGCTTAAAGATTCTCTCTTCCTCTTCCCCTGCCCTTCCCCTACATCCCCATTCACCCCCTTCTTTCTTTCTAAAATAAATAAATAAATCTTAATAAAACAAAAAAAACCCTAAAGGTAACTTTGGGAAAAATTACCATCTTTTTTTTTTTTTTTTTTAAAGTCTGGATCCTCACCCCAGGGCCTTCTTTTTTTTTTTTTTTTAAAGATTTTATTTATTTATTTGACAGAGAGGAGAGAGATCACAAGTAGGCAGAGAGGTAGGGAGAGAGAGAGGGGGGAGCAGGCTCCCCGCTGAGCAGAGAGCCCGATGTGGGGCTCGATCCCAGGACCCTGAGATCATGACCTGAGCCGAAGGCAGAGGCTTTAACCCACTGAGCCACCCAGGCGCCCCGAAAAATTACCATCTTAACACTATTGAACATTTTAATCCATTAATATAGATTGTCCCTCCATTTATTTGTAAACTTTATTTATTTATTTATTTTTAGTAAACTTTATTTTTTATAAAAGATATTTATTTATTTATTTGAGAGAGAGAGAGAGAGCAAGCAAGCATGAGTGGGGGTGGTGGGGAGAAGCAGATGGAGAGGGAGAGGCAGACTCTATGCTGAGCAGGGAGCCAGATGTGGGACTCCATCCCAGGATCCTGGGTCATGACCTGAACCGAAGGCAGACACTTACCCAATTGAGCCACCCAGGTGCCCCTGCATTTATTTAGATAATTTTTCTTAGCTATATTTTGTAGCTTTCAGTAAACTAGTCTTGTACTTCTTTTGTTAAGTTTATTCCCAAGTATTTTATTCTTTTTTGTTATTATTACAGATGGAATTTTTTTCTTATTTGCTTTTCTGATTGCTTATTATTAGTGTATAAAATACAATGAATTATTAAATATTATTCTTGTATTCTGTGAACTTGCTGATTTTAATTGTTCCATCAGTATTTTTGTAGATTCCTTAGGATTTTCTACAAAATTTTATTGTCTATAGGTGAAAAAAGCTTTACAGCTTTATTTCTTCTTTACCTTTTTCTTTCTATTATTATGAATATAATAATAATTATTATTTGCTTTATTGCATTGGTCAGAACCTCCAATACAATGCTGCATAGAAGTGGTGATAGCAGAGCAGACAGTGAAAGTCTTGCTTTGTTCTCAAACTTAGGGAGAAAGCAAAGTCTAGTTTGATGTTGGCTATAGATTTTCTTAAATACTCTATCAAGTTGAGGAAGTTTCCCTTCTTGAGAATATAAATAATGAGTATGTTGAATCTTTTTCAGATGCCTTTTCTATGTTTATTAAGATGATCATGTGATTTTTCTTTTGGTCCTTTAGTCTAAAAAACATGTTACATTAATTTTTTGGTCCTTTAGTCTAATAAACATGTTACATGTAAAATGAAATGTTAAACCTTTACATTTCTGGGATGAATCTCACTTGGTAGTAGTGTATAATTATCATCATCATCATCATTACTGGATTTGGCTTACTAGTATTTTTTGGAGGAATTTTTACATCTTTGTTCATAAGGGATATTGGTCTGCAACTTTTTTTGGTTGTGTCTCTGTTTGGCCTTGGTAATACTGGCCTCATGGAATAAATTATATGGAAAAGTTAATAAAAAATACTATTTTTCTTTTTTCTAGAGTCAGATTTAGTCATTGAGTCAGTTATTTTACATTTTAACTCCAGAATTTCCAATTAAAAAATTTCTTTTGAAATTCTCTATTTAGTATATAGTTGTCATTATAATTTCCTTTAATTCGTTAAGCATAGTTCTTTTAGTATTTTGAACATATTTATTATAGTTGTTTTGTAGTCTTTTTCTGCCAAGTCTACTATCTGTGAACCCTCAGAAACAGTTCCAATTATCTGATTTTTTTCTTTCTCCAGTAGGAATCAAACTTTCCTATTTTTTTATATCTCATTTTTTATTGTTGAAAACTGGACATTTTTGATATGTAGAAATTCCAGATTCTGATTTTTTAAAATTTTATTTTATTTTTTCAGTGTTCTAAGATTCATTGTTCATGCACCCATACCTGGATTCTGATTTATTCTCTTCTGTTTTTTTTTTTTTTTTTCTCTGCTGCTATTTTGTTTCTTTGCTTAATAGATCGCCTGGACTAGTTCTGGGAAGTCTACCTCTCCTTTGATGTGTAGCCACTGATGTCTCCTCAGTGTTTTTGTAGTTTTTTTCCTTAATTCTTGTTTTTATTTTAAAATCTGGCTCCCTAGAGGTCATCCTTGAGTCAGCTTGACTTGATATTTTGCCAATGATTGGCCAGAGGTTGAGTTCATAGGGGAGGAAGAAAAAATTTTCCTCTGTTCACCTTAGGTTCTTGGCTAGGGTTCTGTAATAAAAAACAGATTAGTAAGACAAGAACAAACAGAAATTTGTTAACCTGCATATATATGAGGAACTCAGGGAAGAGTAAGTCAAAGAGGTGGCTTAGAATTCAGGTTTATATAGGATATTCAACAAGGAACAATAAATTTGTAAAGAAATGACAGGACAAACGAAAGCCATTTTAGGCTTCTGAGACCAGCAAACTATGAGAAGGTAAAATAGATGAAAAATTACTGGTAGATAAAGGCTACCAGGATGATACAATTTATAGTTGTCTTTAGGGATTAGGTTTTTTTTTCATTTTTTTTATTGTGTTATGTTAGTTACCATACAGTACATCATTAGTTTTTGATGTAGTGTTCCATGATTCGTTATTTGCATATAATACCCATTGCTCCATGCAATCGGTGCCCTCCTTAATATCCATCACAAGGCTCACCCACCCTTTCATCCCCCTCCTTTCTAAAACTCTCAGTTTGTTTCCTGGAGTCCATAGTCTCTCATGGATTGTCTCCCACTCCAATTTCTCCCTCTTCATTTTTCCCTTCTCCTAATGTCCTCCATGCTATTCCTTGTGTTCCATAAATAAGTGAAACTGATAAATGACTTTCTCTGTTTGACTTATTTCACTTAGCATAATCTCCTCCATATTACTCAGCCATCAGAAAGGATGAATACCCAACTTTTGCATCAACATGGATGGGACTGGAGGAGATTATGCTAAGTGAAATAAGTCAAACTGTGATTAGCTTTTGTCCTTCCTGGGAGAAAGGGGAGGAGGAACACTTGTAAAAATTTATGTCCTGCTTTTAGGCAAACAGAAGGCAGGGAATTTTTCTTATATCTACTTCTCAAATGCCTTTAGCTCAAAATAATCCTTGTGCTAAAGTAGCCTATTTTGGTGTGACATATTTTGATTTCCTTCAGTGTTCAAAGACCACAAGCCAATAACATATCCACCCTTTGCCAGTGGATATACATGTAGTTTGGGGGAATACATTTGATTTTCCACCAGTTTAAAAGTCTTCCCTGACTTTACTTGCTGTTTGCCCTCTTCTTTCATTTTTATCTAGATGAATGACTTCATGATCTCCAGGGGTTATGCAAATTGCTCCCTAGTCTCCTTGTACTAGTGCAGCCTCTCAGTCTACCAAAGGGATATGCAATCTCTTATCAAGGCCTCATATGTATGTCTCATTCTGTGGATCTCCTTATTAAATTTCTAGCTAGTCTGCCAGTTTGTTGATGGATCCAACCATCATCACCTCAGGCCAGCTGTGACCTTGGTCTTCCCCATTCTCTTAACACCAACATGGCTACTCTTTATGACAGTGCCCAGGAGCATGGGTTCTTTCTGACCTTTCCTCCAAATTAAGACATTCCTTTCAGGCAATAAAACTGCTGGTTTTCACAGCTTGCCTCACCCCAGTAGAGCTAGGAAACTGATGGTGTTAGTGGGGGGCTGGAAGCAGCTCCAGGCTAAAACACCAAGACTCCCAAAATTATTACCCCAAATTTAGGATTTTTCTTCTTGAATAAACATTTCTCCATTTCTTATATGCCTTTGGCCCATGTACAATGAAATTATATCTTTGGTACATTTCAAAATTCTGAAATGTTAGTTTTTTTTTGTTTTTTTTTTACAATTTTATTCCACTTTATCATTGCTTTTTGAGAAAGTCTGTTGAGCTCCTTACTCCAGTGTTCCAAAAGTCCTGCTCGAGTCACTTTTTAGCAGTTGTTCTCAGGGCCATAAAGATAAGGTTACAGAGGCTGTTTAAGATTTTTTGAAAATTTTTGTAATTAAACACAACTGGCTTGTTAATTTTTCTAAGCATTTGCCACATATTGCTTACTAACAATCATCTCTTTGTTTAGAATTTGTTGGTAGTTACTCAAAACAGTTGTAGGGTGTGATAACATTTCATTTAACATTTTCCTTATCAACTGCTGGTTGAGTAACCTTACATTGGTTAGTAAAGTGAATATTTTCATTGAATTCTAGTATTTAGTTCTCTCTCTGATTTATATCTACCTGATTCTTTGTAGATAGTGATGTGCTGTCTTTGTGAACCTGGAGATTATTCAGTGACAATTCTCTGAGGCTCTATTTCCCCCTCTGCTCTTCCATTCATCTCTTTGGTTAATGGCTTTCCCAAGTCTCCCTTCTCAAGGACATCTTTTCAGCCAGTTTCAGGACCCAATCTAGATCACCTGTGTTCAGTCCTGCCTCATATATCTTTCTTTCTTTTTTTTTTCTTATTTATGGTTGTTTCCCTTTGTAGTGGAGAGACCTAATCCTGCCTTAAACAATAACTTGCAAACCTTTAAAAATCTCTCACTTGAGGAGAATGGTAGAATAGAATTTCAGGTCTAGAAAATATAGATTTAGTTCTGATTCTCCTTTTCTGTAAAATGAAGAGGTTGGGTGAGTTCAATTTTAAGCTTACCTCTGGCTCCACTGCTCTGTGATCCTCTGGATTTGAATTCCCATATTAACTACAAAATATGCCTATTTAATAGATTTGGTTTTTTACATTAAAACCCAATTAACATAAATATGCAACTAATAAGAAAGCCAGCTATGTGTTAGTTAATTGCTCATTTAATAAAATTGTCCTGGGACGTGAGGTAAGATTTAAAGATTGAAATAAACCTTCCTTTCCATATGATGTTCTCAATCACAGACTGTCTTTTGGAAGTGATTAGGGCCCAGCATTTCCCTCTTTCACAGAAGAGGAAAGCATTGAGAAGTTAATAGACTGGCGGGCAAGGTCACATAGGAGGTTAGTGTGAGAGCCAGAAATGAGATTTCAAACCCTAAATAGCCTTCCATTCCCTGCTCCTCCATAAGTCTTTGCTGCTGCCTTCTCCTTCTTCTGTTTTTAGAAACACATTTAGCCCATTTTGAGTTGTGCTAATTATTCAGTGTGTATTAAATATCAACATGAATATTGAGACTGAAAAATAAGCCGTGTATTTATTGCATCTACACACTCTGAGCACATGCTTAGTTTGTAAATGAGACACCATATTACTTTATCATATAACAATACATCGATACTGATATTAAATTGTTGCTATTTTTAAGTTTATGCTCAGTTTTATTTGAAATAGTTCAAAGCAAATATGGTTGTTTATTCACTCCCTGTTAGAGAAAATACACTTTATTTTTTATCATATCTTTTCAACTCTCTGTATCCTTTCAGTTGAGATTTATAATTAATCTTGGCTCCTTTTCTTCACCCAAGTAATAAAAAATTCCTTTTACTGAACACCTGGTATCTGATTGGCTCCATGCTACATGCTTTACAAAGAGGATATCTAATTCTTGGAATGATCCTGGAAACTAGAACTTGCTTTGCAGATGAGAAGACTGGCTTACAGAGATGGCTTAGGGACTCATTGCTAGTAGGTGGTAGGAACAGTTTTCAAAACCAGAACTTTGGCTCCAAAACTTGGATCCTTTTCATTATCCCACCTATATCTTCCCTGCCTACAATTCCTTTTGGATCCTTTAAGGAATATTTGTAGATGTTGGCTATTATATTTTATTTGTTATTTGGTCTGTTCTGATTCTGTTTTGTGTTTTGGTTTTTTTGGAACTTTTTCCCCCATACCCTGCAATTCTGAAAATGTTCTTAATTATTTGGCCCTGAGTTTCCTGTCAAAAGCATGGGCATATAACCCAAATAGGGATGGCACAATCAAGAAGCTAACATAGACACTCAGAGGCACTCTTTTTGCTGAATTTGTAGCTTTGAGGACCACATACCTTATCTTTACCTTTATATAGTGAGAGTTATCTGGGAGAGCAGAGATAAGGGAAAGAGTGAGAGATTTGATAACGCTGTGTGAACCCCTCAACCATCTGTGCCTGCCTGAGACCAGTCCATCCTCTGTAACTTCAGGTTAAGTGTAACAATATATTCCTGCTGTTGCTTAAACCTGCTTCAGTTGAATTTCTGATACTTGCAAATAAACAATCCTAATTGAGAATTCCTAACACATAGTTACTCTTATAGCACTTGCACTGTATTGTGAAGCTTGTCAGGGATAACTTTATCCCATGTAATACTATTTGATTGTTACATGGCTGTTCCAGGTGACCAGCCCAAGCTCCTCACTCTGGAGCCTCAGTGAAGACAACCATTTTGGCTCTTCACTGAGGTATGTAAAATTCATGCTGATTGGGTAGATATGTCCACTCATCTTCCACAGTTGGGAATGGAAGTCTGGGGGGAAAAGATGCAAAAGATTTAAAGATGATAGGCTCTTCTTAAGGTTGCATTTAATTTGATGTGCTGAAGCTTCTGTTCTTAGTGCTGAATATTCATGTTTAGTGAAGAGTCCCAGAGGCTTCACAACAGTGTCACTTTCTACAATTTTAGAGTGAAGAGAAATGTGCCTTTTGCTGATAATGTAGCTGAAGAGAGATGAAGGTGAGCTGTGGAATCTTTTTTAACCATTTACATTCTGACAAGGCATTTTATAAAAAGCTCACAATTCAGGAAATATTAAGAGCACTATGAGAGCTTTTACTTAATTCCTGATAAACTTGTTTTTAAAAAGGATAGGTGGAGGGCAAAAATGCATAAATAACCCATCTTTTAATAAACCTTGGTTAAACTCAGTGTGAGATACATACATTATTTCAAAGTTATTAACTTCTTGACTCAGTTTAAAATGCCATAAATTACACCTGCACCAATGACTTAGCCACCCTCTCCCCTCAAGTAGTGCAAAATGTCATGGGATGATAACAGGGTTAGAAGTAAATTGAAGCTGGAATGAAATCTTAATTCATGCAGGTTGATAGGATTTCTTATCACTACTCACTGTTAAAATGCAAAGACTTGCTATCTTTTTACTTGCCAGCATTTTCCATCATGCTATAGGGAGATTTCTTAATAAATACTATTCTAAGGCATTTGCCTTCAGGGAAGCAGAGTAACAGGAGAAAGTGAAATGTGGTTAGATTAGAAAAACAGAAGCTGACTTCTTACCTGAAGCAATTAGGAACAATGGGTGGTGGATTCATTGAAAAAGTCATTTAGAGAGCGAATCATAAAAAATGAAATATACACATTTAAATATTTTATTTTAATGTAAAACATTTAAGTATATATTCATTTGTCAATTTCATCAACATGATCTGAGGACTTTCTTTGAGGGAGCTCCACTACTTGAAGTTCTGTATCTGTTTTCTTGACTATGAGGCTATATCCGGAGGCTATATCTCTCATATTCTGTTTCCAGGTTCTATTTCTTTAGAAAGAGTCAGAATTCAAAATTATTTATGACGCTTCCTATTTCCAGATTTCATCTCGATTTTTATGACTCCCCCATTTCATTCATATTAATTCAATAACAATTTTTGTAGTTGTCCTTTTTAGAACATCTTTTCATAACATTGAACCTGGTTTTCATAGAAAAATACCTTTCATTGTTTTTGAACTCATATTTCAGTTGTTTACACTATAGTTCATTGAATATTTTAATTGCCTTGATGACGTTAGCTGGTATGAACAGGATAGGAACAAACACAATTGACTGTTGATAAAGGTACAGCCCAACTGGTGGACCCATAATTGGGTAGAGGGCTAGCAAGATGCTTATAAGTTTATCATGCCCTGAATGTTAGTTTAGTGAGTTTATCAGAGGGAAGGGCACAGGTCTGTTAATCTATTGAATAGTTTAAATGAAGGTCAATTAGAGACTTTCTATAGTAAAATGCTTTCAAAGAAGGAACTGGACAGGACCTTGCACTCAACAGTCTTTTTTTTTTTTTTTTTTTTTTACCTTTTTAGATTGCTGATCTTTGCCTCAATGAACAAGGAAAAAAAACTCACAAGAAACTTGGACCTCATTAAAAGTAGATTTTCTTTCTGTGTGTGTGTCAGTGAATAAGCCAATTAGAAGTGAATTTTGGTTTCTATTGTAGCCGCCAGGAGTGGGATGGAAAGGTGATAGGTGGATCCCTGGTGTGGCTGAAAGAAGTGCAGGTAAGACTATAACCAGATTGGGACTACTGGGATACACACTTGTTTAAATTCTGCTTTGAGACCTGAATCAATCCCAAAGACAATCTCCAGTGAACTTGGTATCTCACAAATGTCATTGCCTTATTCCCTGTGGCCTTAGAGGGAGGAATGTCAAAGTGATAAACTGGAAAGTATATGCTGCCCTTGACCGGCTGCTGTAAACATGTGTCTAGCTTTCTCTTTATCAAAATCCCATAGGACTTGTTTGCAATCAAGTTCCATCCCCATTTCCTAGCAAGGGAACCTGAAAAATGACAGGATTGCAATTATAAATGTTTGGTAGCTTGGGGTAGGATACATATCTTTGATCATAAGTGCCATCTTTTTCCAACTAAACTACGTTGCCATTAAAATTTATAAAAACCAGTTTGTAATGTGTTACTGATTAATGGGGGCACAATATAAGTATACCTTTTAATGGAAAATACTGCCGTATGCGTTTGGGCCTATGAATTATTGAATATGTCATCTATTGAATATCTATAGGCTATAACCTTATTGGAGTGTAGCGTACAAGGCAAAAGGGAAAGAAATTATGCTCATGTTTTGGTAGATACTGAGCAATATCTTGCTCCGACCCTGTATGCCATGTGTGAACAATTACCAGGGCTCATTTGCAATGGATGTTACAAGCCGCTGTCAGTATTCATACCACAAATGGACACTCAAAAGCATTTCCATTTATCCTGCTTTTTGAATGTTGCTTTAATAGGACCATGAATCATAAATAATGAAATCTAAGCCATGCAGTTCTCAAGAGCTATGGGACTGAGCTCCTCCTAATGGAAAAGGCAGATTCCAGATAAACAAGCCTTGTTCTGATGTGTTGATCAATGCTGAGAATTCTGCACCCTCCACCCACTCCCAACCACAAACAGGGCATGAGGAGTGAAGAAAGGGGGTCTGAATTCAAAATAAATGTTTGTAGAATTAGTGAAAAGCTTTGACTTATGCTATTAACTTTGCATGTATAGTATTAGATGACATTATGAGGACAGAACTGTTTTATATTAATATGAATAAGGAAATTAGGTACCTTTTTTTTTTAGTGTTTTTTTTCAAAGGCTTCCAGACTCATTTCTCTCCTTGCTTTCTTTTGAGTTCTAACTCTGACTCGCCTGTGAAGTTTCTAGCTAGGAAAAAAGGGAAAAAAAGCTAGATTTCGTCCCATTGGTAAAAAACTATAATTTAGAAACTCTATGTGGTTATATTATGATATTTTTACATGTGGAATTATGTATCTGGTAATTACAGTGGGCATACTTATATTTCCAGTTATTTCTCCTGCAGTTTCTTATGACACAGTTATTTAAAAATGCTAAACTGTCCTTTTCGGATATCTATGGAGATTAATAAAATTAATTGGTTAATGTTACAAAATCTACTGCACTTGGTCTTTAGTATCAGATTGTGATTGTGCACACATATATAAAATAAGACATATTCTTATTTAGGTAAATGAAAGTGTTATTGTAGCCACTAAAAAGACCATTATAAATCTTCTCATGATGCTTTCAGTGAAAAATAAAAATTGTGTCCTAAATAATTGAAGATATATTAATGATTCATACACGTTAGATCACTTGAAAAGCTCAACTTGTCATTTAAGACACAATCTCTACTGATTGCCAGGTGCTTTCATTTCTTTCAAATATTTCCTGTGCTTTTCCAATGCCATATACCTTCTGCAGATTTGTGTTTTTATTAATGATTTATTAACTATTAACTAATGTACAGAAGGTGACAATATTGCATATTACATAGTTACATTTCTTCTTTTCAGAGCTAAATGTCTTATATTCTCAGCTGTAATGGAGGAAAGATGACTATAGGATGGGTAAAGTTTAGGTTCGATTTATAAGAGCTTTCAATATTTGGAGAATAAATAATTTTGTATGGCAAAAACAAAAAATTGATTTGATTTTAGGGTGACTATGGGTCTGCTAATTTGGAAAGAGACAGAAACATTATAACACAAACATCAGAAGTAGAAGAATAACTGATTCCCAACAACTCATGGAAATAAAGTAATTGAAGGCCTTGGCTCAGCCATAATTTTTGGATCCAATGTGAAAACTTTTTGGTTCTATATATAAATATCAGATATTTTCAAATAGAGCAAAGATGTCTTTGCATTTAGAGGTACTATTCTTAAGCTATTGAATATTGAAAATATGCTGCATATATTTGGGTCTATGGAAAAATCAGCTTAAAGTTTAAGACTGTGTAGTTTCATTATTCTGTTTTTTTGTTAGCTAATCAGAATGAGAAATGTAAGCCTCAATTGTTCTCGAGGGATTAGTGGCTAATCTTGTCAAATTTTCCTATGTCATTGATTTATTTTGGACATTGATCAAGTTTGACCCTGATCCAAGAAGTGATACTTCAGCATTCCAGGGGCTTTCTCCTTAAGTGGGGTAGCAGGCAAAGCTAATCACCTTTGAATCTCACCCAGATATGAATCCTTCAGTGTATTATATGCTTCTATAGGCTTTTAAAATATCATTTCAATAACAAATTTACCATAGCCCAGGAACTCCTTAGTCAAATTGTATTAGAAAGTTGAAAGAAATATGTCATCATTGACTGAGTCAGGCCACAATTGATTGCCTATTTCTATAGGTAGGGCCAACTATAGTCAGAATGAAATGATGTATTTTTATTGAGTTATGTTGTTATCATTTGTATGGATAACATAAAAAATAGTAAGAGTAGTATACTCAGGTGGAAAAAAGCCTTTAAACTTTGCTCTTTTCTTCATTCATTGTTAGGAAACATTCGGAGACAATATAGTTTTGATTGACTACGTATCTGAACATTAATTTTTTTGTAGTTTCTTTCCAACTAATTGAGTTAGAATATTTCTGTAAAACTATATTCACTCAGAATTTATATTTAATTAAAATTCTCTAATAAAGGTCAGTGGTGGAAAAGTGGAATGATGGTCGATCTTTCTTGTCAAATGAAAAATGGGCTTTGAGGATTTTTGAGGTCTGGTATGGGGTACCATTCAATGCTACCACATGTATGAGCCCAAAAGTACTGGTATCCACTTATCCTGCCTTCCTTTCTGTTACTATGGAAAACTAGCTGTTTTCCTACTTAAGACCAGCACCTCCCCTGGTTCCCATTTTCTTGTGCCTTTTCAAGAACTCTAGCAATTCTCTTTTCTCCTATAAGCAATTTTCCCACTATGATTTTTCATCAGTATGATAGTATGATGGAATATTATCCACTAAAAAAGAAATCTCTTGCATTTACTTCCTCTTCTAGCTCCCATCGCATTCTGTAGCTTTTCTATAACAAAACTTTTAGGAAAACAATCTGTTATCACCTGTGAGCAATCTCTCTCCTCCCATTTTTTTCTTGGCCTTTCCTCATTCCATCAAAGTTTAGTCAAAGTCATTAGTGACTTTGCTTTTGGTCATCTAATGACCAATCTCTAGTTCCTATCTTACTTATCCCTTCAGGTCATTTGACACAGGTGTTTATTCTCTAATTTTTTTTTTTTAATTCTCTAATTTTCAATTTAGTTTTTGGAACACCATTCTTCCTTGTTTCTTCTTTTACCTCACTGGGTACTTTTTCTGTCTTCAATAGCTTCTTCTCATCTTCCTAACTTCTTTGGGATGTTTCAGGGGTATATCCTTAGTCCTTGCTTTTTCTTTACCCACAGACTCTCGATTTTTGATTTCATCAGTTCTCATGGGTTTAATACCTTCTAAATATTAACAGTTCCAAAATTTCTGTCTCCAGCCTTGACCTTTTTTCCCGAACTCTGAATATCTAGATTCAAGTACCTGCTTGTCATTTCTACTTCATTGTATTGCAAACTTCTCAAACTTAATAGTGTATGTCCCAAACTGCCCTCCAATTTCTGCCCTTTGCTCCTCAACATTGCTATTTTAATGAAGGGAAACTCTTTTCTTCCATTGGCTTAGGCAAAAGTTAAAAAAAAAAAAAAAAGAAAAAAGAAGCAAAACTGAAGAACTAAAACAAAAACCATGGAGTTTCCCTTGCTCTATTTTTTCCAAACCCCACTTCTAATCTTTTAGGAAATCCTGTTGTCTCTACTGTCAACATACATATAGAGCTAATCCATTTGTCAAGATTTTCATTGTGACCACCTCAGTTCAACTTGCCAAATGTTTTGTCCACACTGTCTTGGTCATTAACTGGTCTCCTTACTTCCACACTTGCTTCTCCTGTGGTCTGTACTCACCACAACATTTTTTTGTTACTCAACAGAGTAATTTTTTTTAAAAGCATAGGTTATATAGTGTTCTTCTCTTCAAAATCATTAGCTGGCATCCCATTTCAGTCAGAATAAATATCACAGACTTTTCAATGGCCTAATAAGTTTTGAAGATCAGTCCTTCAGTACTTTTCTAACCTTAGAGAGATAGAGAGAGCACAAGCAGGGGGAGCAGCTGGCGGAGGGAGAGAGAGAAGCAGAATCCCCCTGAGCAGGGAGCCCAATGTGGGGCTTGATCCCAGGACCCCGGGATCATGACCTGAGTCAAAGACAGATGCTTAACTGACTGAGCCACCCAGACACCCCTAGAAAAATAGATTGTTTTTAAATTTATTTCATTTTTTATTTATTTTTAGTTAAAGGGATTGCTGTCATGGTTAATAAAATTAAGCCTATGTACCACAGGCTCACAGAGCAATCTTCCTCAGTATTCAACCATTTGAATTATACCTCCACCATTTTTTACATATTATTTTTGCTTAGATTAATATTATATATAATGTATAGAAGGTAAATATAAAAGTAAGTTATGAGGAATTCTTGGTGTCTGATGGAACAAAATGAAATTCATTGAAATCTTTTTTAAATTTAGTTTTTTGTGGATGATTCTACCCGTGCTACTTCTTACAAGCTGTCTTGAAATTAGATTTCAGGCTGTATCTTTAAGATTAGCACACCACAGGGGCGCCTGGGTGGCTCAGTGGGTTAAAGCCTCTGCCTTCAGCTCAGGGTGTGATCTCAGCGTCCTGGGATTGAGCCCTGCATTGGGCTCTCCGCTTGGCAGGGAGCTTGCTTCCCCCTCCCTCTCTCTCTCTCTCTGCCTGCCTCTCTGTCTACTTGTGGTCTCTCTCTCTCTGTCAAGTAAATAAATAAAATCTTAAAAAAAAAGATACACATACCACATTATTTTATTTCATATAATGCTCCACCTAAAATAGTCTCTAGACCTACCATGGACTTGTTCTATGCTTTATTATACCAGGAAAAGGAAAACGTATCACCTAAGGCTTAGTTTCTGCTCTCTAGAGGCTTACAAATCTGGTTTATGGGGTTAGATAATGAACATATGAATTAAGAATCAATATGATACATACCAGTACTTCCTAAATTTAGAGGATTACCATAACTATTCTAGTAATTTGGTAAATACACAAATTTCTAGATTTCTTTCAGAAACTGATTAGTAATCTGAAGTAGATTTAAGTCTGAAGGAGAAGTCAGGAAGCCCAATGTTTAAGAAGTTCCTCGAATGATTCTAATGGGCAATGAGCTGTTTACACCCCTACTTTGGATCACAAAGGAACTAGAACTAGAGCAGGGCTATCTTTCCTTGGCATGAGATTGTCAGGTGTTGAAAATTCCATTGGATAAAGAAGATATGGTCCATATATACAATGGAATATTACACAGCCATCAGAAAGAATGAATACCCAACTTTTGTATCAACATGGATGGAACTGGAGGAGGTTATGCTGAGTGAAGCAAGTCAAGCGGATAAAGTCAATTATCATATGGTTTCACTTACTTGTGGAGCCTAAGGAATAACATGGAAGACATTAGGAGAAGGAAAGGAAAAGTGAATTGGGGTAAATCGGAGGGTGAGAGGAAACAAGAGAGACTGTGGGCTCTGAGAAACAAACTGAGGGTTTTTTTTTAAGTTTATTTTTTTATAAACATATAAAGTATTATTTGCCCCAGGGTACATGTCTGTGAATCGTCAGGCTTACACATTTCACAGCACTTACCATAGCACATACCCTCCCCAATGTCCACAACCCAGCCACCCTATCCCTACCCCCCCACCTCCCAGCCACCCTTAGTTCATTTTGTGAATTGAGGAGTTGCTTAAGTTTGTCTCCTTCCCCATCCCTTCCTGTTTCATTTCTCTCCCCTTACCCCCCACAAACCCCCGCCTTGCCTCTCAAATTCTTCATATCAGAGAGATCATGTGATAATTGTCTTTCTCTGACTGATTTATTTCACTTAGCATAATACCCTCCACAAACTGAGTGTTTTGAAGGGGGGGGGATTGGAAGGATGGGTGAGTCTGGTTGTGGGTATTGAGGAGGGCACGCATTGCATGGAGTACTGCGTGTGGTGCGTAAACTGTGAATCTTGGAACACTGAAAAAAAAGTTATTAAAAAATTACATTAAAAAAAGAAAATTCCCCTGGACTTTGAATAATATAGGTCAGATTTGGTAGACAAACATAGATTGAAGGGGGGAAGAGCACACTTATGGAAAAGTATAATTAGATGTATAATAGTTACAGTGCTCTCTTTTCTGAGTAAAAATACACAACTAAAAGAATCTGAAATCATAAGAATCTTTAACAAGAATTCTGGATATGGGGCAGATTCTAGGATTCACTAATTTAGCAGGTCAATGATGCCATCAAAGGATGACACTTTTCTAGCTATTAATGAACCACCATTTTTGGTGGTTTGACTTTTCATTGTTAGGATTAGTGCTTCATGGTTGCTACATGATCACTCTAGCTCTAGACATCATGTCCTCATACAACTTCATCTATGAAATATATGCATATATAGGAGTTTCACCTTACATACCTTTTGGTTAGGAAGGATAACTATTCCCAAAGCCTTTTAGCTGAATTCCCCAGATGTTGTCACATGCCCAAGTCTGAACTTCATATCATCTTATAAGCTGAGTTTCTGATGGTTTGGACTTTTATAATGAAAGGTAAACTGTGAGAGGAAATAAGAAAACAGGGCTAATTCCTGGTAGATGGGCAGCCAGAAGTGCTGGAACAAAAATGGTGAATACTTAGTATAAAAATAGTGAAGTACATAATTTTTATTTAAATTTGTAAATACTGTTCTCCTTTTCAACCCTTCTTTCCAACACAAGACTTTCTCTGGCTCTCAGAAGTATGGTGCGACATTTTTGTGAGTAAAAGAATGAAGACAAGAATATGGTTTTGAGGAGTAATTGTTTTGGTATCCCTAACCTTATATGAGTTTTACTAGTCTTTTTCTTTTATACCTATTTGGGAGTATTATAGAATTGGGATTTTTGATGATATATGTAGCATCTTGTTCTTAATTTTTTTTTTTTTTTTGCAGGGCTCAAACTCACAACCCTGAGATCAAGACCTGAGCTGAGATCAAGAGTTGCACGCTTAACCGACTAAGCCATCCAGGTGTCCCTAATTACTATTAATATTTTTAAAGAGTTTATTTATTTATTTGAGAGAAAGCAACAGAGCATGAGTGGAGGGGGAAGGGCAGAGGGAAAGAGAAAAGCAGACTCCCTGCCCAGCAGGGACTCTGATGTGGGGCTCTATTGATCTCAGGACCCTGGGATCATGACCTGAGTCTAAGGCAAATGCTTAAATGACTGAGCCACCCAGCGCCCCCTAATTATTTTTTGAAATAACCTTTTAATCTTAGAATAGTTTCAGATTTATAGCAAATTTGTGAAAACAGTATAGAAAATTCCCTTATATCTGTACTCAATTTCCTGTTTTTAATATCTAAGTATCATACATTTGTCACAATTCATGGATCAATATTGATACACTGGTATTAACTAAAGTCCATACTTTTTTCCGATTTTCTTTGTTTTCCCCTAATGTCTTTTTGTTATTGTTCCAGGATTTCATCCAGCATACCACATTAATTTTTATGTCTCCTCAGGTACGTTTGGCCATTAAAATTTCTCAGACTTTCCTTGTTTTTAGTGTTTTACAGTTTTAAGGAGTACTGGTCAGGTACTTTGTAGAAATCACTCAGATTGGGATTTGTCTGATGTTTTGCTCATGATTTATCTGGAGGAATGTGCTCTTGGGAGAAAGAACACAGAGGTAAAGTTCGATTCTCACCACATCATATCAAGGAAACACACTATCAACAAGAGTTATCACTGTTGATATTTACCTTGATCACCTGGCAGAGTCAGTTTTTGTCAGGTTTGTCCACTGTAAAATTATCATTTTTCCCTCTTGTCATACTCTGCTCTTTGGAAACAGCCACTATGAACAGCTTACAGAATGGGGAGTTAGTGTTCATCTCCTTGAGGGAGCAATAGCCATATAAAGTATGTGGAATTCTGAACGGATTTGTCTCTTCTCCTGCATTTGTTTATTTAATAATTTATTAATATCAGTATAGACTGGTGAATATGCATTTTATGCTTTGGGTTATAACCCAGTATTACTTTAGTTTGCTCAAATTGTTCCAGCTTTGGCTACTGGGAGCTCTTTTAGTTGGTCCTGTTCCCTTGGACATAATTGTGTGTGTGTGTGTGTGTGTGTGTGTGTGTGTGTGTGTGTGTGTTGTGTGTATGTGTGTGTGTAGCACTTGCTTTCTGGCACTACAAGGTGCTCCAGCTCATTGTTTATACTTCCTGCCTTATTCTAAGAGTCACGTCATTTCTCTAAGGAACCCTGGTTCCTATCATTGAGAATGGTGTTAGAAGCCAACATCTTCCTGTTAGCTACCACAGCCTCCAGGCCCTCTCAGCCAAAAGACCAAGGATATCTATATATATTATATCCATAAATATTTCTATATTGTAATCAGTTCTTATTAAGCTGAATTTGAGATCATATGATATCTTCAACTCTATTACTGCATGGATCATGATAGCCTCTCTTCTTGTTTGTCTTTAACATCCCATTCTAACAAGGAAAAACCTGGCTCCTACCATCCACCTTCCATTTACTTAATTTTTCAATTACGGTGTTACTTCAAAATTGTTAGCTTATACCCCTTAAGAAGCTACTTTGTCAACTGGAGTATAGTGCTTATGCATAGTTCCCTTTACCTTTTGTGTTTCAAATTCCACTCATTTTTTTTTAACGATTTTATTTATTTATTTGACAGAGAGAGAGAGAGATCACAAGTAGGCAGAGAGGAAGGCAGAGAGAGAGGGGGAAGCAGGCTCCTCGCTGAGCAGAGAGCCTGATGTGGGGCTGGATCCCAGGATCCTGAGATCAGGACCTGAGCCAAAGGCAGAGGCTTTAACCCACTGAGCCAACCAGGCGCCCCCAAATTCCACTCATTTTTAAAGTTCCAAAGTCAGCACCTTCCCCCCAATCCTTTTCAGTGAAGTTGTTTCATACCTTTGTAATACTGTTGGATTCTTTTGTCACATACTGCTTTCTATCCTGTGATCCCTAATCTCCTAAATGATTTTTCTTAAAGTTTGCATATATCAAGGTTTACACCTGGTGCTACACAGTTCTGTCGGTTTTGACAAATGCACTGAGTCATGTATCTACCATTACAGTATCATACAGAATAGTTCTGCTGCCCTAAAAATCCCCTGTGCTCCACCTATACATCCCTTTTTCCCTTTCTACCCTCCCAGACCTCTGGTAACCATTGATTTTTTTAAACTACTGATATTTCTTATTATATCTATAGTTTTGCTTTTACCAGAATGTCATATAGTTAGCATCACACAGTCTGTAGCCTTTCCAGACTGATTTCTTTCACTTAGATATATTCATATTTTTCTCCTCTTTCAAGATTTTCTCTTTATTTCTACTTTCGTGTGGTTGGAATATGGCATGCCTAAGTATGGATATTTTATTTTACTTTTATTTTTGTTTATTTGTTTACTTAAATTTGGGGGTGCTCAGGGATATTAATTAATTAATTATCCTGCTTAACTAATTAATTAATTAAATAATCCTGCTTATTGTTTGGTATCTCATTAATTTGGATAGCTATTGGTCATTATGATTTCAAGTATTTCTTCTCTCCTCTTAGCTCTTTCTTCTCTTCTGGTATCCCGGTAGTATGTATGTTAAACCTTTTGTAGTTGTCCCTCAGTTCTTAAATGTTCTATTTTTTTTTTCTTCTCCTTTTTTTCTCTTTGCTATATATATTAGCCTGCATTCAAGGCCATTGATTCTTTTCTTGGCTTTGTTGAGTCAATTGATGAGACATCAAAAACATTCTTCATTTCTTTTTATTTAAAACATATTTTATTTATTTATTTGACAGAGAGAGAGATCATAAGTAGGCAGAGAGGCAGGCAGAGAGAGAGGGGGAAGCAGTCTCCCCACTGAGCAGAGAGCCCGATGTGGGGCTCAATCCCAGGACCCTGAGATCATGACTCCAAAAAGGCAGAGGCTTTAACCCACTGAGCCACCCAGGCGCCCACATTCTTCATTTGTATTATTGTGTTTTTGACTTTGAGCATTTCTTTTAGTTTCTTTCTAGAGTTTTCATCTCTCTACTTCTAGTACCTATTTTTTCTTATATGTACTCTATTTTTCCATAAAGCTTTTAATGTATTAATCATAATTATTTAAAAATTTCTGTCTGATAATTCCAGCAGCTCTGTTATATATGAATCTGGCCCAGATGATTACTTTGTTTCTTCAGGCTGTGTTTTTTCTAGCTTTATGTATGCTAGTCATATTTTGTTGAAAGCTATTGTTTCAAGCAATAGAAATCGAGGTAAATAGGCTTCTTATATGAGGATTTATAGTGATCTGCCTAGGACTTGGGCTGTATCTAATGATTGGTATCGCTATAGATCCCGGATACTTCACATTCCTCTGCTTCTTTGCTTTTGTCTCTTCTTTTAATTTTAAGCTTCCCTCAGTGTCTTGTAGCTTTTTCAGCTGTAATCCATAGTTATATTGGAGACTTTTTGGTGTGGTTGTAGGGTATGGGACGAGGGGCATTCTATAATCTTCTAATTAAATTTCGTATCTTAGTGGCCTGTGTCTTGGGATCAAGACATTTACAACTATTTTTCCAATAGTGTACCTTTTATCCTTGCCGTCCCCTACTTTTTGCTCTGGCTGCAACATTCCCAATTTATTTCCTTGAAGCTTTGAGCTGTTTTGGTTGTGATTGTTCCTGCCTTAGGTGAAAGAATAAGGCTGGGGTGAGAGAAATGACCTCTTGCAACTAGCATAAAGCTCCAGAAAAGACTTTTGCTCTGGAGAAAAGGTCTTTGTTATGGAGAAGACTCTGGGTATTTTTCATACTGATTATTGTTTCTCTTCCCCGCCAGAACCAAAAGGAGATTTTTCTTAGATCTTCACTGCAAGCACCTAGTGGGATTCGTGGAAGTAAAGCCCATAAATGCATCTTTTTGCCTTAAGATTATAGCATCAGGAGTTTCTTACTCTCATACCTGAACATACTCAGTCTCCTGCCAAAACTGGATTTTGTACTGGATTGAATTATGTTTTCCCAAAAAGATATGTTCAGGTCCTTGAGGAGTCCATTCATGCCCAAAAACTTACGTGTGATTTTTCAGGCTCCAAAGCAAGCAGTTTACAAAGGCTTTACCTACCTGCAAGCCTAATGAGGAGAAGCTGTGTTCTCTCCAGCAGACTTGGTGCACAGTCAGTGAACTGGTCTCTGAAGGAGGCTACAGTCAAGGTGTTAGTCCTTTCTGGCCAACTGTTCTCTTGCACATGTCTGCATTCCTAGCCTACGTACTTGCATTCAAAAGCCTTTTTATTGGGGCCCTCTTCAGACACATCTGCTAAAACCTCCTTACTTAGGGGAGGGTCCCTTGAAGACACTTTTTCTCTGCTCCAATTCAGGACTCAGTACTTTTCCATTCCTAGCCCTTCCCCTTATCCTTCTGGCCTCCAGGTCAAAAAAACTGCAGGAGCTTGTTGTTGGGGGCTCTCTCAGCAGTGAGTAAGCTCCTTATGTCTGTGCTGATCCTCCTGCCCTTCCACAAATACTATCTTATGGGGAAAAATAGAACACAGGGTAGTCAGTGCTTTCTCTGGAATAGGCTCTTGCTTATACTATGGCAGTAAGAGATTAAGGGCTTGACTGTTACTTTTTTGTTTCACTTGGCTACTCCAAAACTTGGCAGCTCATTTCTTTTCAGCACACCTCAGCTCTTTCCAGCCCTAAACCTTGTAGCTGTACATGAGACATTATTTGGAAATAGGGTCTTTGTAGATGTAGTCAAGTTAAGATGAGATCATACTGGATTAGGGTAGGCCATAAATCTAATGACCGGTATTTTTCTAGGAGGAAAGAGAAGGAGACTTGAACATAGAGACATAGATACATACAAACCGGAGAAGCCATGTGAAACAGAGGTAGAAATTGGAGTGATGCAACTGCAAGTCGAAAAATGCCAAAATGTCTGGCAACAACCAAAAGGTAGAAAAAGAAAAGGAAGGATTCTTTCCTTGAACTTTCAGAGGGAATATGGTCTTGTTAACACCTTGAATTCAGATTTCTTGTCTCCAGAACTGTTACAGAATAACTTTCTGTTGTTTTATATGGCCAGTTTGTGATCTTTTTCTCTTTTCTTTTTCTTTTCTTCTTTTTTTTTTATGGCAGCCCTAAGAATGTACTACAGATTTTGTAACTGACAAGTGGATGCTGCTGTAATAAATAAAAAAAAAAAGTGGAAGTGGATTTGGAATTGGAATTGGATAATGGTAGAGGTTGAAAGAACTTGAGACACATGATAGAAAAAGCCTCACTTGCCTTGAAGAGACTTGATGGAAATGTGGAAGTTAAAGGTGTTTCTATTGAGGTCTCAGATGGAAGTGAAGGGCATATGCCTGCAAACTGGAGGAAAAGTCATCCTTGTTATAAAGTAGCAGGAAACTTAGCTGAATTGTTTTTAACTTTTGGGTGAAAAATAGAACTTGTAAGCAATGAACTTAGATATTTAGCTGAGGATATTTACACGCAAAATATTGAAGGCATGGCCTGGTTTCTCCTTACTGATTAGAGTAAGATGTAAGAGGAAAGAGATGAATTGAGGAGGGGATTGTTAAGTGAAAAAATCAGAATTTGATGATTTAGAAAAATCTCAGCCTATTTATATTGCAAAATATACTAAAACATGTTCTGGGTAGAGTGACAAGGGTGTATTCAGGCAATCATTTGGGTTGGGAATGCCTACCTTATGCCTGTTGCACTGTTTTATTTTGGAAGCAGGTTTCTAGTCTTATATGTCCACCGGTAGAGAGAAATTTTGCCTTGCGAGGGATTAAAACAAGTCTTACTCATACTTAATTTAGATTACTTAGATGATGAGACTTGGAACTTTTTTTTTTTAAAGATTTTATTTATTTATTTGAAAGAGAGATAGAGAGAGGCAGAGAGAACACAAGCAGTGGGAGGAGGGGCAGAGGGAGAGGGAGAAGTGGACTTTCCACTGAACAGGGAACCCAAGGTGGGACTTGATCCCAGGACCCTGAGATCATGACTTGAGCTGAAGGCAGATGCTTAACTGACAGCCACGCAGGCATCCCAAGACTTGGGACTTTTTAGGTTGATAATATTTAGATGAGATTTTGGACTTAGATTTGATGCTGAATAGGGTTAAGACTTTCAGGGATTTTGGGATCGGGTAAATATATTTTGCATGTGGGAAAGACATAAATTTTGGGGGCCAGAGGGCAGTCTGTAATGGTATGAGTTGTATCCCCCTGCCAAAAAAAAATGTGTTTAAATCCTAAACTCCATTAGCTGTGAAAGCGATCTTATTTGGAAATAAGATTTTTGCAGATCTAATCATGTTAAGATGAAGTTATACTGGGTGACTGGCATTTTCATAAGAGAAAAAAGAGGGAAATTTCTGATTATAGTAGAAGGTGAAAGGAGAAAGATAAATTGAGAAAGAAATTGCCAAACAAAAGAAACCAGAACTTGATAATTTGGAAAAATCTCAGCCTACCTATATTTCACAGAGACAATACACAGAAGGAGAATATGGAGAAACACAGAGGGAAGACAGCCATGTGAAGACAGAGAAAGAAATTGGAGTAATGCAGCCATAAGTCAAGGAATGTCAAGGTTTTCTGGCAACAACCAGAAGGTAGGGAAAGGCAAGAAAGGATTCTTCCCCAAAGGCTGCAAAGGGAGAGTGGCCCTGCCCGCACTTTGATTTTGGACTTCTAGCCTCCAGAACTGTGAAAGAATAAATTTCTGTTGCTTTAAGCCACCGAGTTTGTGGTAATATGTTGCAGCAGCCTTTGGAAGTAATATATCATTTAAATTAACGTCTTTACCAGCTTTTGTCCAGATCTTGGCTTGCTTTCTCTGAATGAGCATGACTCTTGAGATTTTGGGCTGGTCGTTTACCCTGCAAGCTCAGTTTTCTGATAAGTCCAAGAAAAGTAATTGATTTGGCCATGTGTTCAGCTTTTTTCCCCCCTTTGGATGGAAATGATGACTTCCAAACTCTTTCATGTCAGAACTAAAACTGAAGGTCTCCCTGTTAAGTTACTTTTGATCCCTGCTCTTTTTTCCCCCATCCTGTTTGGCATTTCTTTCTACCTTTACATAAATGTTCTATGGAAGATGTGAGTTTGTTTACTATAAGGCCTCTATCATCAAATATTCTTTTACCTCTTAAGCTTTTGACAATATTATGCTTAGTCTAGAATGTCAGCTACTCCATGAAATCTCAGGTTCCCACTCTTGTCTGGTTATAACAAGTGTTTCACCATGAAACAGTTGGAAACTTTCTCGATCATAGTGCTCATCGAATTATACTATAGATATTTCTTTATTCAAAAATAAGTGCCCTTAGCATCTTTTTCATATGTGATGCTCTTAATTGTAGTTCAACAACTTTTTAAATTTGTTGTTGAATATTTGTTTTTCACTTTAGAATATTACTTTCATATGTGAAAGAGGTATGTTCTTACAGTTCAACACTATATCCATTCATTTATTGAGAGAATATTTTTGAATGTTTACTAAGTGCTAGGCTATTAGAGAAGGAATTGGGATATTAGTAACAAGAAAAATGTATCATCAGCCCTCTTATGGTCTAGCAGTAGAGGAAAACACACACCCATCCCGTCCTCCACAATTATATAAATTGTAATAAATACCATGAAGGAAATAAATGAGACATTGGGAATTAAGGCTAACTATATGTGTTAGGAGCCAATTAGAATAGACTATTTTTCAGAGGTAACATTTAGGCAAGTTCAGAAGGGTAAAGAAAAACAAGACACCAGAAGATAGTAGTAGAATTGTAACCAGTTTTCCAGTCTGAAAAATCATATAGTATGGCACTAAGGTAGAAAGTGTTTGACTTTTTTTTTTTACACTGAGAACTCCTGAATCAACAATTATGCCCCACACATTTGTGCTTATAATACATATTACATCACATAGTAAGAGAGGTTGCCTTCAAGGAAGAGGGGTTTATGAGTAGGTTGACATTTGTTAGTTGCCAACTAGCTGTCAAACACTGAGAATGGATCACATGTTATTTGATTTAATTTAATTTTTAACTTAATTTAATTCTACAACAGACTTGAAAGACAATACCATTTTTTTTTTTTTATGTAGAAGAGAAAACAGAGCCTCAGAAGAGTCAGATTTCTAACCCAAGGGCATGGAACTACTAAGTGGGAGAGATAAGGTATGAACCTAGGAGTTTATGTAACAAATTTCTTGCCCTATTGACCATATCATATTGCTTCCTAACAACAAATGACTGTTGAGTAAATGAATAAATTAAGGCTGGAAAACCTGTTAAATATGAACATTTAAATCATTGTTATAGAATAGTAGTTTTAGAATTTTATCTTAAGTATTCTTGGTTGGATATTTTTTAAGTTATAAATTTTATGTGGATGTATCATTCTACGTTGGATTTACAATACTATGCTTATTGCTATGGCAGCCATTTGTAATAAATCGCTGTTTACCAGGCCTAAAGTGGTTGGAAGTTTAGGTTTTCGATCTGGGTATTTATATCTTGGAAGCAGAGTAAAAATATAAACCATTAAGCAATGAGGTTTGTAACTTAACCCAATGTAGGAATGTATAGCGTTCAAATGAATAAACAAAATGTGTTTTGCGAACAGTTTGGAGACATTTTATGTTCAATAAATTCTAAAATGTAAGACCCTTTTCACCTATAGCCTGTGCAGCTGATAGCCTTCTGTTCACCAGCATGGAAAAATATGTTTCATATTAAGTGATGGCAGAAGCATCTGTTTCTGTCATTTTGACTGCACATCAACTTCATTTCACGTATGCAAATGGCATAAGCTCTTTACAAAGGAGCCCCATAGTGTAATTGACTTTGTATTAAGGATTATAAAATTTGTTATTCTCATAGACCTTGATTTAACCCATGGGTAAATTTTGAGTGCGACTCTTGTCCAGAGATTTGGAATATCAGATCACTTTAGGGAAGGCCAAAGTCACAATACAGGTGTGTAGGAAGATAGGAAGTCTAAATATTTGTGTCAGATAGGGGAGGTGATTAATTTAGTGGATAGAGCCCTGGGATAGGGTGAGAAAACATGGTTTCAAATATTAGTCTACCTTGGACAGATATGCGAGCCTGAGCAACATGCTTAGTCCTCATAGAGTTAGATGTGTGAGGGGTTTAGCCATTTAGTGCAGGGAATCCCAACATGCCACAGGTCAACTACTGATGATGTATGTGATGATTTTAAGCAGTCTAATGGCATGGCTTTCAATAATCTTGAATCTCATAAGCAAAAAAGTTAGTTTCTTCTTGATTACTTTGGTTTACTCAGGAGGGCAAAGTCTGAGTTTGGTGTTTGGTGTGTCTTTATGATCTCTCCAACCTTGTAATCTCTTTTTTAACAGAAGAAGGCCTAAACTCAGTCCTTGATAGAATAATAGCTAACTGAAATACTATAATACTATTTTGTTTTCAATATATCCATTTGTTAGGTTACCTTCTAACAAATGCTAGGTTACCTTCTAGCAAATGCTACTGTGAATTGGTTACTTGCATTTTTTTTTTTCATTTGAAATACAGCCATTTAAGTAACAAAGACATTTGATTTATTTTATTTGTTATTTATTTATTTATTTATTTATTTAAATTAAATTAGCCAAGTTATAGGGCATCATTGGTTTTTAATATAATGTTCAATGATTCTTTAGTTGGGTATGACATCTAATGCTCATCACATCATGTTCCCTCTTTAATTCAAATTAGGTAAATCTTTAATTCAAATAGGTAAAACTCAGTAACCAATAGTAACAATGGTATATCAACATGGTAATATCATTCATTCATTCATTCATTATTGAGTATATACTAGTGCCAGTCTTTATCTTAGACACTGGAGGAAATAATGATAAATAAGATAGATATGATCATATATATCTATCTTATAGATATTTATATCTATAATGTACATATTTTATAGATCGTATCTATAAAATCATAATCATATCTATCATAATCATAGATATGATTTTAGGAACTATACAAAGGGGAAACAAAATAAAAAAATGAATGAATATAAAATATATCATGTTGTGATAAATTCTAAAAACAGAGCAGGGTAAGGGGATAGAGAGTAAAATGTGTGTGTGTGTATGTATGTACATTCACTATTTTAAATATAGGATACTAGGGGGATTTTTTTAAAGATGACTAGAATAAATTGAAGGAATAATGTATGCAAATATCTTGGACAAGACGATTATACATAGAAGGAGAAAGAACTATGAAGTCCTGAGTCAAAATAAACTTGGTGTGCTAGAGCAATAGCAAGAAAGCCATGTGACTTGACATGAGTGAATATGGCAGATAGTGTAGAAAGCTGATGTAAAGGAGGAGGAAGTGTGACATCAGGCAAGACCTGTTAACCATGGTAAGGAGTTTGCACTGCATTTTGGGAGTGATGGAAAGTTCTTGGAGACCTTTAAGTCAGGTTGTGCCAACATCTCCTTTGTTAAAAAAATGCCTTTATGGTGATTATTACAGATGATAAGGAAGATTTCATTCAAGAGGGACTTCTGCAATAAGTTTTTTGTTTTGTTTTTGCAGTTAAGTTTTAATGGAGGTTTTACAGTAAGGGAGAAAGATTGAATCAAACTCCTGATACAAAAAGGACAACCAGGAATTTATATCTAAGGAGCAGGATGGGGTTAGTGGATGGAAAATTACTGGGAGGAAACATGAGGGGTTAGGGGGCTTCTGGCTAGACAAATTTGACTGCATTCTTGCTGAAGGCTGGCCAGAGTGATAAAATATGAAGTGTGATCAGATACCAAAATGTCAAAGATGAGGAGTTTGGTTAGATATTGAGGGTGAGATCCAGTAGGATTCTTGTTAAGCTGGACTTAGCAGGCCAAGGATAGAGCCCAAGTTTGGAGCCTAGTAGAGAAGAGTGCTCAGAGGAGCCTGACTCAAGTTTTATGAAGGAGAGAGTTCTTGTCAACTTTGCAATTTAGAAATGCCACTTTGGAAATTTTTAGAGAACCAAATATACTGGGACATGAGTTGAAGTAAAGAGGTGAATAGGAGGTGATTGCAGTGCTCTAGGTGAGCAAAATGGTGGATTGGCTGCAAAGTACGGTTTTGCAGGTTAAGAATTAATTCAGAGCTGAAATATAGCTAGAGCTCTATTCCTTGAACTTTGTGTCCTGGCACAGAGTTGTTTTCACCTAGAGGAGGGAAAGCCCTTTTCTAATCTTTGCAAGGTCATCTGCTCTCAAGCCATATGCTCACAGGAGGGGCGTAGTTTTTTAAATCTCACAGATGTTCCATTTTTTTCATCCAGTTATATGCCTGCTTAGAGTGAGTACCTTTTAGAATTTTGCACAATGAAAATTTTAGGCCAGCAGCATCCTCACTTCTACTATTGTTGTGATGATGACACGGGGAGAAGAGACAGGATTCAGGGTAAGTGTCAAGAGCTTAATCAGTGGGACTTGCTAATATATTAGATGTGTGGTTTGAAGCAAAGAGAGAAGTCAAGAATGTCTCCCAAGGCTTTTGACATGAATGACTGGGTAAGAGGTATTGTCACTTAGTGAGATGGGGAAGCATAAGGGAAGAGGTAATTTGGAGGTTTTAAAGAGGGCAGGTTTTGTTAAAGGGTTTTATTTTGGATGTTAAAAGTGAGATGCCTATTAGACATCTAAGTGGTGATATTTAATAAGAAGTAGAGTATATGAATCTGAAGTCCAAATGAAAGGATACAGGGGAGTATATATGTGAGCATATCTGTATAGATAACATTTAAAGTTGAGTGTGTGACTAGTGAATGAATGTAGATGGGGTGAGAATTGAGCCTTGGAGCACTGTGACTTTTAGAAATCAGAAGAAGAAACCAAGACGACTGAGAAGGAGCAGCCAGTGAGGTAGGAGGAAAAACTCAGGATAGTGAGGTATCCTAGAAGCCAGGTTAAGCATGTATTTCCAGAAGGGTAGAGTGATCAACTATGTTAAATGCTGCTAATAGGTCTGGTCAAAGGAGAACTGAGAATTGATCATTGGATTTGGCAAAATGGAGATAATGTATTACCTCGATAAATATAGTTATTAGTGTGCAAGAAACAAAAATGTCTGATTAGAATGGGTTGAGGAAAAACATGGAAATAAATAGATCCAGAATTTTTTTTTTAAATTTAAGCTTTTATTTTAATTCCAGTTAGTTAACATTCAGTGTAATATTAGTTTCAGGTGTACAATATAGTGATTCAACCCTTCCATACATCACCCAGTGCTCATCATGACATGTACGCTCCTAGGTCGCCATCACCAATTTAACCCATCCCCCCAGCCCCCTCCCCTCTGGTAATCATCAGTTTGTTCTTTACAATTAAGATTCTGTTTCTTGATTTCTCTCTCTCTTATTTTGGAAAAAAATTTTTTGAGCAGCCTCACCATAAAGGGGATGAGAAAAATGGAATGATAGATGGAAGGCGATGTGGGGTTTGAGTGATGGTGGTATCATTACTTATTATATGCTGATGGAACTGATTCAGTAGGTGAATCATGAAGATGGGAAATGAGTGAGTTTTGAGGGATTTTGCCCCCCTATTTTAATATTCCTATGTTTGTAGACAGGATTTTATAATTAGGGAGGTTAAACCAAAATCACACTACTAGCTAATAGATTAAGCTTTCAGGTTCCTAGTCCAGAACTACCTTTACTACCTACATTGTTTCAGTGTGTCTAATCTCTGGGCTAGAGTACTTGGGAAAGCATACAGAAATTACCATGACCTGTTTTCATATTGTCTTGAAGAAGCTCAAAGATGAGAAAAATTTCAGGGAACAGTATACCATACCAAAATTTTGAATAACTGATTTTTTGGAACAGGCGTTAATTTTTGTAGGTATACGGAGAAGGAATGGTGATGAATGAATCATTGGTGGGAAGTATTTCGGGTTAAAAGAAATGCATAAAAGCAAACATTCAAGAATGATTCTGGTATCTAAAAGGAAGTAAAGTGTACAAATTGATTAGAAGCAGGATAAGGGTTGGGGAGGAACTGCAATGAAGTCAGTAGATTAAATGATTCCAACCTATTGTTAAAGGATGTGAAGAGCCTGGGAGAAATTTCAGCCAATTGTGGTAGGAAATGGGAAACTACTGAAATTTTCTGAGGTGGGAATCTGGAAGACATCACACTAATTTTATTTGTGGAAAGAGATGGGTGAATTCCTAAAAATCTGAGTTTTTTT
>CM053607.1:44146376-44199339 GCA_028646535.1 Procyon lotor | reverse complement strand
AGTTTTTAAGTACAGTAGGCTCCTGAGCTGATAGCAACAGAAGTTAGTGAAAGAGAAAAAGATTGTAGGAGATGTTCAGTTCAGTTTGAATTATGATCAAATATACACCAAGAAATGGTCAAGAGACATGTGGCAAGAGCTAGGATAAATGGGAGGAATTAAAGGTAGAATTTTCTGAAGCCCTCATATAAAGTTGAGTGTTGAATCTGTGATGATATGGTACAAGAGTAATTTTAGGTAATGGAAGAATAGGGGGTCAAGACAGAGTTATTGTAAATATTCACACTGATTTCTTTGAGCTTCCATTTCTCCTACTATGAACTGTGATTAACATTGCATACCACATATCGTGTTCATGGGGGTTGTGAGGCTTTTGGAAAGTGAGAGATGTGAAAATTTTTGAAAATACGTGGTGTTATTTCAGATGCAGGGTGAAACTGCAATGACAAATGACATAAACATGATCAAATAGGACAACATTTCAAGTTATCTAAAAAATAATGAGATTATGGAAAGGTAAAATTACCTATCAATAACAGTGGCTTTAATAGGTTTTGTTAGGATGGGCTGTTGGATCCTTCTGCACATATGAGTTCCAAACTTTTAATTCCAAACTTGAGTTTGAAGATGGAAAACAACTGCTGAAGAAGAACCATTTTTTAAAAATTCAAATTGAGAGAAGAGAAGTTGTGTAACTGTTGCTTTAAAGAAGCAGCTGGTAGCATATGTCAGGACAATTTGCAGCTATTATCACCTCTTTAAGATACTGAGAAAATTGAATTGCTGACTAATGTAGTTGGGGTGAAGGTCACCTTTCAAGAACCAGTGACTGCAGTATGATCCTATTTTAAAAATCCCTCTTGCAAAGTTGCATTTGGAAGAGAGCTTTCCTCTTACAACAAGTTATATTTTATTTTAAGATACATCAAGTTTGACTATATATATTTTTATATACATCTATATATATCTATTGATATATATATATCTACATAGTATATATTTGTACCACTGGAAGAAATGCCTATCCTCTTTTCCTTTTTCTATTCTCTGTCTGCTATAGAAACCAGTTGTGGGGAAGTGAGATTAGGAGGAGTTTGGATGATGGTAAAAGGAAAAACAAGACAAATTAACATTTTAAATATGTATTTTTAAGTCATTTTGTATCTAGGGGTGGTGATGTGAGACAGATGTTTATGTTGCTCATGCATTCACTGTTCTCTGTTAGTTTCTGCGGCAAAGATAGAACCTGACTTGGTGTGAACAAGAGAAACTGCTCTGCATTAAAATGTAAAATACTGTCTCCACTATGGGCAGAAAAAGCTTTTGCAAATAAATTTACATTTGAGAAAATACTGTTTTTCCATGAGAGTGTGTTTGCATGTATATGTGTGTATGTATTGTGCTCTGATAGTTGAAAGCATGAAGGGGCGTATCTTTGCCTTACCATTGTGGGTGATGCTTCAAAATGCATAGTACCCGGCGTGTAGAAGGGACATGACATGATAAATATTGTATGGGCTGCTATGACAAATACCATAGATGGGTGGCTTATCAACAACAGACATTTATTTCTTACTGTTTTAGAGGCTGGAAGTCTGAAATTAAGTCTCTAGCATAGCACATTACTTCCTTACATGGTAGAGAGGAGAGAAAAAACAAGCTCTCTTGTGTCTTTTTATAAAGACATTAATCTTATTCTGAAGACCCCACCCTCACAGCCTAATTACCTCCCAAAGGCCACATCGCCCAATACTATCACACTGGAGGTTAGGATATTTCAATGTGAATTTTGAAGGGACACAAACATTCAGTCCATAGCATTTGGGGAACTGACTGATGAAAAAACCAAATATATTAAAAGCCGTTGAGATCAACTATATTTGGAGTGTGAAAACTCTCTTTCATGCGCAGTGTTTTGCTGGAGCCCTCCATCACCTTTTTCTAGAATGAATGAACTTCTGAAAATATACTGGAGTGCTTAATTGTGTTTCACTGCAAGCCTTGAATAGGGGAAGGCATGGATCTTATGACAAGTTTGAGGATTTTTTCCAAATGAAGAGGGGGAGCAAGCACACAAGCAGGGGCAATGAGAAGCAGGTTCCCTGCCGAGGAAGGTGTCTGATGTGGAACTCGATCCCAGGACCCAGGGATCTTGACCTGGCTGAAGGCAGACATTTTTTTTTCCCCCAAATATGTTTATTTTAATTTTTCAGGGTTACAAGATTAATTGTTCATGCACCACACCCAGTGCTCCATGCAATACGTGCCCTACTCAATACCCACCACCAGGCTCGCCCAACTCCCCACCCCCTCCCCTCTAAAACCCTCAGTTTGTTGCTCAGAGTCCACAGTCTCTCATGGTTCATCTCCCCTTCTGATTTCCCCCCATTCCCCATTCCCTTCCTTGTCACAATGCCCTCCATGTTTTTCATTATGCTCAGCACTTAAGTGAGACCATAAGGTAATTGGCTCTCTGCTTGATTTATGAAGGCAGATATTTAACTGACTGAGCCACCCAGATGTCCTGGGGTTTATATTTTGAAGGGACTCATTTTTGAGGATTGAGAAGAGGACAGACTTACAGAGAAATAAAGCTAGTGACTGTAGATCAGCCTTAGAGAGCCCCCTGTAAATAGTTAACTTTTATTTTATAATTTTTTCCCTCAGATTATGGGAAAAATTGTATTTAGGATCCAGGTATAAATTTTTTCTTCACTATAATTTACTTTACTTTACCTTAATTGTGTCCAGAACTTTAGAAAAGTCTGATAGACTTGTGTTAGGATTTTGGGGAATTTGTATGTGGTGGTGGTGGGGATATAGAGAGAGCCCATGGACCATTTAACGTGACTAGTTAGACCACTCTTTTCGTGGCTTGAAATAAAATGCAGCCCAGTAGTTAGGAAAATAAAGTCATGACAGAGTTGTCTGGCAACATTTCAGACAGATTGGCTTTGCTGAAACATTTTGTGTGTTGGGATTTTGACTTTGCCATTAATAGTTTGGAGACAGAAGGCCATTTAATGTCCAATAAGAAGGCAAACTCATTTGGACCATTTAGCCAAAACAATGGTTAATTTTTGTGCCAATCTGACTGGGCCAGAGTATGCCCAGGTATTTGGTCAGACATTATCCTGAGTGAGTCTGTGAGGTGTTTTGGGATGAGATTAACATTTAAATCTGTAGACAGAGTAAAGCAGATTGCCCCACCATGGTGTTGGTGGGACTCATCTAATCAGCAGAAGACCTGAATAGAAAAAAACTCCCTCCCCTTAGTGAGAGATAATTCTTCTTGCCTGAGGGCCTTTGAACAAGGACATTGGTGCTTCTGCTTCTTAGAACTTTGGACCTGGACTGGAACTAAACTGTCAGCCCTCCTGGACCTTCAGCTTGCCACTTCACCCTGCATATTCACACTTCACCCAGTCTCCATAATCGTAGGAGCCAATTCCTTATGATAAATCTCAATCTTTCTCTCTGTCTCTCTTTCATATTGGTTTTGTTTCTGTGAAGGACCCTAACTGATAGACTTGCTGTCTTTAGCCGATCTTTTAATATACTTGCTTCCTTCATTAGTAAGTTATCCAAAAATACTGTATTTACTATTCCCCTACTGCAAACCAGGCACTATGCCAGCTGCTGAAGATTCAGTACACACTATAGATACTGCCCCTGCTTCTGTGGAAGCTCGCAGACTAGAGAGAGATTGACAGTACACAAAAAAATGTATAGAGAATCTTATATTTACAGCATAGAAAAAGGAGGGGAAAACTAAAAGACACACTTCACCTGGTCCAGGATATAGAGAAGACAGTAGCATTAAGTTAGGTCTTGAGCCGTGAGTAGGAATTACATTGTGAAGGTGTTTGAGGGATAGCGTGGAAATAGAGTGTTTACAAAGGCTCTGCATTCATATAAGACTTTGTATGTTTAAGGTCTTGGTGTGTCTGGAATGTAAAGAGAGAGAGGAAAAGTCAGAAAAGTTGTTATTGGAAGGGATCAGATTACGTTGGCCATTAGGCTCCATTAAGAATTTGAGATTAGATTCTGAGAGCAAAGGTAAATCATGTAAAACCTTTACTTAGGATGTGACACCATCTTTCATCCTTGAAAGAAAAAAGCAATCACTCTGAATGAATGCCAGCAGGACAAAGGTAGCTATGGAGGACCATTTGGGGTGACAGATAGAGTTATCCAGATAAAATAGAACAATTGCTTTGATTTGGGTGTTGTCAGGGAAAATAGAAGCAAGGAAATAGCATCATTTAACAGGTCAAGGAAAATTGGAGGGAAGCAGACTTTGTGGGATGATCAAGGGTTCTGCATTGGAAGTGATACAATCAGGTGGCTGAGATGCCCACCCTGAAATGGTAAGCAGGGAGCTGGAGCTCAGAAGATAAAAATGTTGGAGCCTTCTAGGTGCACAAATTAATTCATGACATGAGCCTGCAAAAGATGGCTAAGTGCAAGGGACTGTAGAAGGGAAAAGAAAGAGGACGTAGGACTGAACCCAGTGGATACCTAACATGGTCAGTCTAAGAATGCTGGAGTATATTTTAAACAGGGGCATTTGCTTTGTCAAGAGGAGGAGCATTTGTGACTTGGAATGTTTTGCAATGGCTAATTGAAACCTTTACCCAAAGTGACCACTGATGACCTTCTCCTCTACTCTTTATCCATTACCTAGAAATTCCTTCTCTTCCTCAGTATAGCAAGCTCATCTTGTTACCCTGTTTTCTCTCCCTAGACCAGAATAAATAAAGAAGAAATTCTTTACTCTCCAGGTGGTGTTAGGTCAGCCTTTCCCACTCTGTAATTTAGCACCCACCTTCAGTGTTTACTGAATTTTTCTAGGACAGGCAAGCCCCTGAGGCATCCTCAGAAACAGGGGAGAGGTACTCAAAGCTCCTAACTAGGATTCGGTTTAGTTTGCTGATTATCGACCCCAGAGTTGAGTCAGGATTCTAAAGGAAAAGAAATGCTAACCCTTTCAGGACCTGCAAGTCTTTGCAGTCAGTATCCATGAGCATGACTTTAAAAGTAGTCCAGTGCATTCTCCCACACTGGAAAAGTACATTTTCAAGGGGAAAAGAATTAAGGCTGTTTCTTACCACAATCAGAGTCCTATTATCAAGGGGAAGCCGATTTTAAAATAGAAGGATTTTTAGATACACTAACCCCTAGAAATTTTTTATTTCAAACCTTTCTGTCCTTCACCCTTCTGGCTTTGAAGATAACCTTCAGCATGTAAATTGATGCAGCAAGGGTTGAAGCCCAGAACCAAAAATTCTGATACAATATTTCAAAGACTGATGCAGCCTCTTTCTTCTGTACTGACTGCTAAGAACACTGTCAGTACTTACAATGGAATAGCAGTCAGGTTTTGCTAGACATTAACTCAGTACTTGCCTGGAAAGTTTGAGCTGCTCTACCTAGTTAAAAAGCACTGCATACCCTCTTTTACCATGAACAGCTGCCTCTTTTATTCCAGCATCTGACTGAAAGTTTCAGAGGGCAATATATTTTATGGATTCAAGTGTATAAAGCAGAATAAAAAGCTACATAGCTCTGCCTTCTAGAAGGAACAATGGGATTGTGGGAGATTTAGGTTCGGTTCCATTTACAAGCAATTGTTTAAGACCTAATATGTACCTACATCTGGATTAAATATGAAAACATAAGATAAAGTCACTAACCTCAAGAGGTACACCATCCAGGGAGTGTGGGGAGGACAGATATAGAAAAATAATTACCGTATGCAGTATTAAAACAGTGTAAGTTCAGAAGTAAGAATGGGTCTGTGGTTGCTATTATTTTTTTAATAATGAGTTCTTTCCCAACAGTGGCCACCATTGACCATTTATTTAGTGTTGGTCCCATCCTCAGTGCTTTATACACTTAATCTTAGTTAATCCACACAACTGTGAGGTCAGCACTCATTTTGTGGCTGAGCAAGCCGGCTGAGAGAAGGTAAGTAATTTGTCCCAGATCTCATAACCTCTACTCTGTTTAATTTCAAACTCCTTACCATAACTAGTTTGTGAAATTGTTTCCTCAGAATGGTGAATGTTAATAGGGGACCTGGGAGATGTAAATTCCAAAAAGACAATCCCAGCAGTCTCAGGGAATTGGAGATGATGCATTTTCTGGACAATTTTTAGAATTTTTTTTTTCTTCATGCACTAGAGATTTCACAGTAACAGGTTTATGATGACCACAACTAATAACCCTAAACTGACAAAGTTAAGGAAAGATTTAAGATTTAAGTGAGGTATTATTTCCTTGTAGTCTACTGATAGTTACCCACCCCATGTAGAAATATAAACATCTGTGTACACAGTCATAAAAGCAAACAGAAAACATTTGGTAGATTTTCTCCTGCTAGATGGTCTAAATGTTGCTTCATAATGAATTAAATCAGTTTTGTTTTTCCATCTTTTGGAAGGTACTATCGTAAATGGCATTTGACTTTTCTTGGAATTGGTTAATTTTAAATGGAATATTGAAAAGGAGCACCAAAATCACACATTTCTGTGTGGTTGATTCAATTTACTCAAATCTAACGGAAAAATGTGTTCATTTCCATTTTTAAAAAATATCAACAGATTCAGAGCTAAAGGAAAATATAGCTAAGGCAACAAAAAAAACCCCTACTTTTGCTGTTAGTGACTTTTTAGAAGCTGAGATTATAATATATATTGTATTGTTGTTTTTGACATAGCATTATTTAGATATTCTCTACTAGTTTGGTATTAACACTAATATGAATTTAAAAGATATAGGAATATAAATGCATTTTAATATCAGAAAGTCTTACATTTGGTGAGAGTCAAAAGTTTGTAATTTTTATTATCCCTTGAAACTTCAAATTCTTTTTTTTTTTTTTTTTAAAGATTTTATTTTATTTATTAGACAGAGAGAAACACAGCGAGAGAGGGAACACAAGCAGAGGGAATGGTAGCGGGAGAAGCAGGCTTCCCGCAGAGCAGAGAGCCTGATGCGGGGCTCGATCCCACGACCCCGGGATCTGACCTGGGCCGAAGGCAGACGCTTAACGACTGAGCCACCCAGGTGCCCCGAAACTTCAAATTCTTATTACTTATCTAATAAATATATATAATATATATTATATATAGATATAAAATAACTATTACTTACCTAATACATAAAGAAAAGCATTTTTAGTAAACTTGCTTTCAAACGGATGGATGAAATTCATATTTTATACACATATCATCTAAATCTTTACCATTTTCCTTAAATGGAAATTTGGTTTTTTGCCTGACAAATAGAATGGAATTTCCATTATTAGAGTCTTATTTTATTTATTTCCTTTTTGTCACTCTTTTGTAGTTGAGATAAAAAGCAGAATTAAATTTTGTATCAAATTGCCTTAAAGATGTCTGTCAGTAATTTCCTTTTTCCATCCATAGTCACTTTCAAGGGATCTGCCCTGCCTCTAGCTCCAACATGAGATGTCCTTTGAGATATGTGACTGCCATCCTTAACCCCTCCATTCCTATTCCTCTTTTAGATAACTCATTGAGGGAGCCAGGAGTGGATCCCTGACTTCCCTTGGCCCATCAGGTGTGGATTAGAGAAATGAGACTTTTGTGGGCAGCTGAGCCGGAAGTCCCTGTCCATTCTCCATCCAGGTACTAACCAGGCCCAATGTTGCTTAGCTTCTGAGACCAGGTAAGATCGGGTGTGTTCAGGACGGTATGGCCAGAGACAGTCCCTGTGCATTCTGGTGTTGAGTTCTCTATTTTTGGATGGTCTAGATGAGGGAGGCCATTTGTAAAACATGGGATAAGTGACTTAAGCTAGAAACTGGTTTAGAGTGAGAGACACACAAATGCACAAAGACCCAGAATATAAGGGACATATTCTCTCTTCTAGCCTGTAACCCTCACCCCAACACCTCCCATCCTCCCACATACCTAGCTGCCTGACAACTTTTTGTTTTTTCTGGAGACCCTCCTGTAATTCTTACAGTGAGATTGGTTGAGAATGATATAAAACCAGTTTTTCTTTGAAGTATATTGGGCGGGTGTTTGTGCTTCGCAGTCAAACGGGCACTATCTAACATTGGCAAAAAAAATGATTCATTATCTTCAGTCTTGAATAACAAAGGATGCTGAGTGTTTGACATGTGCTTAAAGCTAATACATTCTGTGTAGTGGATATATGGTGTTTTTTCCTGTCTTGCACCCATTTACTTCTGATCATTGCCATTATTTTGATAATCACACTTTGAGTTTCCTTTGGTCAAGTACTTCTTCTCACTTCTTAACTTGTATAATTGTACAAAGTTGATCACTATGTCCAGACAGATTCACAGATGGGTACATTACTCAAGTTAGGTACATGGCACTCCATTTTAGGAATGTGCCAATTATCACTGGGGAAGAGAATTTGAGGGCAGTGTAAGCCTGGAGTTGCTGAGAGCAACTACATGGAAAGAACCCATCAAAATATAAAGCCAATACAGAGGAAAGCTGTGGAAATTGTGGAAGGCTAGATAGACTCTGGCATCATTGTTTGAACCTCTGGATTCGGCTGTATCAGAAGTAAGAATTAGCACTGAACTCTTTAGTTTGTGAAGATAATGACACCCTCTCCCATCCATTTTTCCTCTATGGCAGTTGTTTTTTGTCATATGCAGCTCATAATATTGACCAAAATACTCTGTGAATATGACATGGGAAACAGAAGATCTGGAACCTACCCCTAAATAATTTTCTATAAGTAAAATAAATAATGTGCATGTAGTCATTAGAAAACAGTATAAAATGTATTATTAAATGTCAGACTACTAAAATAGTCTCAACATTGTCTCTCGAGATGCTGACGGTAAAGACAGGTCAGAAACTCTCTTCATTATGTAGAATCTCTATTCAATCCTGAATTATGTTTGAAAGTATTGCCCCATCCGCATAGTCAACAGATATGAAGACAAAGTACCTGGAATGTGGCAGGTAAGCACCTGTATTTTGTATCAGATCATAAAGAAATCTGAAGAAAAATCATATGAAAAGCACTTGCATTTTACATTAGAAAAAATAAATATACTAAGAAATCATGAGAAAAAAAGCAACTTTTACGACCAAAAAATAAAGCAAAAATGAAACCAACCAAACAAAACCAAGGGAGAGGTTTTTAAAAATTGGTTATGTTAAGGTTTTCTTTGATTCTTAATTGCCACTTGGAAATATCTCATCCATTTTATTGTGTACCACTGCCAACCAGGACACTAAATGTATTTCCTTTCTTATAAATGCTAATTTATTTATCCATTTTTATGTACACAGGTAGGCTGGTAAAGCAGATGTGGAAAACAGAACACAGCAAGCCTCACTGAGCCCAGGGATTTCTAAAGAGGTCCATGATTGGGCTTCAGGGGCATCTCTGCTTCTCCAGAAATTGTCAAAATTTGTGTAAATGTGCATTTTTTTTGGCCACAAGAGAAACTATAATTTTCATCAGTTTCTCAAAGGAATCTATGAACCCAGAAAACTATAATGTTCTGTCAGTTAAGGGCCATTTATGAGACACTAATTATCAAGGCTATTAATATATGTTATCATATTAAGATACTGTTGGCATTTTGAAGTAAACTATAGGTAATGCTACAGTCCTAAATACATTTTAGAATTAAATACATTTTTCCTACGTAAAACATACCCATGCAGGCTATAGCTAAGTAATAATTGTTTCAGGATATTTAGCTTAAAAATATATAGCAATTTTCATCTGAATCAAAATAATATATTGACTAATTCAGTTCACATTTATTATCTATCTTTGCTACTCTCTGGGTATTAGCTTTATTCTGTTTGAATGTCTTCCTCCATTTTCAAGAAACAAGTCTTCACATAGCTCCTGACCTTTACGTTCCTCAGCTTTTTCACTAGGAAAAGTCTATTTCTTTCTAACATTTCCCATTTGAAAAATCTTAGGAAAAATATTTAGTCAGTCTCACATACTTACTCCTATTGCCCTGAGGCTAAGAGAATGGGTACTATGGCTAGCAGATTTTATTAGAATATGTTTGGATAAAAGCACATACCCCGCCCCCTCCCAGGGACCTAGGATTCCCAGGAAATATGAAGCATGATGGGAAAATAAAATGATAAATATTGGTTAGAGGGAAAGTATTCCAGGAAGTAATGTGAAATATAGCACAAATATTTAAAATATCATGGAAATTTGCAAGTTCAACTCGAGCCGTAGCATTCTTTCTGGGTTGTAAGAAGTACAGATTATAGAAGTAGACAAGGGCCAGTTTAGGAAGACTGTGTATGCTGTGATAAGGGATTGAAATTTGATCCCACATACCAGTGCGTTGTAAATATTGCATTGGCCTCACAGAATGGAGGGGGATTTGTTAAAATGCAGATTCACAAACTCAACATTAGACACAAAGAATCCAAAGCACTAGAGGCCTGTGAGCCTACATTTTTAAAAAGCACCTCAGGTGATGCTTAGGCCCACTAAATACTGAAAATCTCTGCTAGTAGAACAGAAAAATATGCAGACACTAAATGGTACAAAGGAAAACATCTATTAATATGGCTCTGGGCCCCAGATTAAGTCAGTTTAGTTCCATCTGGCAACGTGTGGGTTTGTGGCACATGGGGGCTGCATGTCCTGTAGATACGTCTCTGAGTAATTTTGTTCTAGCTAATCATTTCAAGGAAAACCCCCTGATGAGGAAATATCCCTACTTTAACTTATTCAAAGAGAGCTTTAAAACCCGAGAATTGGGATCCCTGTAAGCATGAAAAGTTCTGTCTTTCAAAGCAGAAACAGAGATTCTGAAAAAGACAGACTGTAGGGACACCTGGGTGGCTCAGTTCATTAAGCAGCTGCCTTCGGCTTGGGTCATGATCCTGGGGTCCTGGGATCAAGTCCCATATCGGGCTCCTTTCTCAGCGGGGAGCCTGCTTCTCCCTCTCCTTCTGCCTGCTTCTTCCCCTGCTTGTGCTCTCTCTGTCACTGTCTCTCCAATAAATAAATAAAATCTTAAAAAAAAAAAAAAGGAAGACAGACTGTAACTCGAGATGTCTAACTGAAGAGATGCTGGTAATCAGTATATTGTCCTTAATCAGGAAAATTCAAGTGTTATATAAATATCCAGTTTGCATAAGTTTTCCTGACTACCTTTATTAGCCAGTTTTGCTTATCAGCATTAATGAGGAAAAGGTTTCTGCTACAGTGGATTGTTTTTTGTTATTAGATTTTAAACTCCTGGAGGCAATGATATCTTTTACAATAAATTCTGTATAACTGGTTGCACTTTCTTTTACATAATAGCTCATTGCTTTTATAAAAGAGTATATACTTCAATAGAGTTTTTCCATTATATCATTTTATTTGATATAAACAGTATTTGGACAGTATTTGGACCAAACAACAAGTGTCCTAAAGATTTTGCTATGGGTTTCCAGTGTTTGACCCAGGATTTAGGCTGAGTAGCCAAGAGATTATGTGAAAATCACTGCAGGTTTTTTCTTCTTTGAAAACAAAGAATTCCAAAAATTGGGTTCATTTTAGCTCAGAATATTCAATCCTCCTGGCCTCAACCCTTCTGTTGAATACCTGTATGTTCTTGAGAAACTATTCAATATTTTAAGGTTTTGTCTATAAAACTGGGATAATCACACCATCTTGCTCATCCCAAGACAATGAGAGTCAAATAAAATGATATAATGGAAAAACTCTATTGAAGTATATACTCTTTTATGAAAGCAATGAGCTATTATGTAAAAGAAAGTGCAACCAGTTATACAGAATTTATTGTAAAAGATATCATTGCCTCCAGGAGTTTAAAATCTAAGACAATGCATAGGCAGGAAGAAAATAGCTTCCTGCAAATACTATTGTAACTGGGAAAAATTGTGAAATGTGGACATAAAATAAGTGTCAAGATTCTGGAAATGTGCCTGTTTACAGCAGAGTTGTTGACATCAAGTAGAATAATGATTCCATTTAAAATTCTGACAGCTGCTACTACCTGCTTGTTTTGTTTTGTTTGGAATATTACTTCCTGGCCTTTCTGCTCTTTCAGGCTAGGCAGATAGCAAGATTTGAAAGTAGGCGTATACCTGTGTGAGTCCATAAATGAAATGAAGCCTTCAGAAAGAGATCTGTTCCTTCAAAGCCTTTCTTTGGGTTTTTTGATGTGACCCGATCTTAATGTTTAGAGTTCGGTCCCAACAAGCCACCTGTGGTTTCCTGGCTATAACTTAGCCCTTAGTCTACTCTTGGGTCAGTTATCATGTTGTTTCATGCTGTCGTTACATCCATCTTGCTTGGCAGCATCATTATTCTTACCCTTGAATCTCACAGCTCCTTTCCATACAAGAATATCTGAGTAGAGTTATTGCTCCTTTGGTACAGTGATTTGGCCTGCTTTTTCTCAAACCTACTGAAAAATTAAACAAGTTGCAAGAGTGTCTGGTGTAAGGATTTCTTTGGAGATTATCAATAGCCTCTGGTGCACAATTCAGTCCATGGCGTTGGCAGAGACGGACAGCTTGTGAGTGTGTTTATTGCTGTCATAATAGGATCTTATACATTCATCCATGACAATCATAGGGACACTGTTTGTCCAGATGCCCAACATTTGTGCTCTTTTAAGATAGCCCAAACATCTGTCAGGAAGGAAAAGCCCATTTTCTTAAAACCTCCTATACATATGGGACTGTTGTTAGCTGGAGTTTGTGTGTGTGTGTGTGTGTGTGTGTGTGTGTGTGTGTGTGTGTGTGACTGTGCAGGAGCACCCCTTAACAGAAGAACAGATATGAGATACCCGTGAATCTCTCCTCTCCAGTATGTACAGTTAGGTTCAGATCCTCTGAAATAGCCGAGACTAGCAGCAGACCTTTAGCAGGATTGGCCAATGCTTGGTAAAACTCCAGGTAATTTTTAAGCCTTTACTTTCTCCCCAAAGCATAGCAATGGAATCAGACAAGTCTTGGGTTCAAAAGTGAGTGCCATTTGCCATTGTGTCATCTCCCATATGTTAAGCTTTCTGTAAATTGGGAACAGTAACTTCTCATAGGTTTGTTGTAAGGTTTAAATGTACAGTATATAAAAGGCCCAAAATAATACCAGACATATAGAAGATACTCAGTAAATATTAGAGATCTATCTCATTGTCAGTTATGTTTTTTCACCTTGTGTTTATGTGTTGTGATGGCATGAGATGTATCTGTTCATATTTTCCATCGGCCAATATTTTTATTTAGAGGGTTTTGCAAACTCAATTCCGTGAAAGCCTGACATTTTTATGTATCTTACGTATGCATCTTAGAGAATCTCAAAACAACTTTCATTAGCAAACTTAATAAAAGCACAGCTAAATTAAACCAACTGAACTCCTTGTTCTGTTAATAAATCTCTTTCAATAAGATTCTGGATTATGGTAAGAGTTACCTGAGGATAAAATATTAATTTGTTTTTAATTCGGTGCACTGCACTGAAGTATGCTGATATTATTGAACTTAACTTTTCTCTGACTTGGAGGTGAAACTAAATCATCATCAAGTAGTAAGGCCACATACAGCAGCAACACACCTGCTGAAGAATTTTGCAAACACTGCAAATTTAGGATAAAATTTAATCAGCTGGAGCAAAGCTATATATTTAATATACATTAACACATCGTAGATGAGTGATATTAAGTTGTTTACTTTGATTTGAATTATTTAAAGACATTCAGCAAAATGGAATAGTTTATCTTCTATGGCTTTCTATGGATGGACTCTATGATTTAAAGTTTTTTTTTTAAGATTATTTATTTATTTGACAGAGAGAAAGAGAGAGAGAGAGAGAGAGAACAAGTAGGCAGAGAGGCAGGCAGAGAGAGAGGGGGAGCAGGCTCCCTGCTGAGCAGAGAGCCGGATGCGGGGCTCCATTTCACCCTGACATCTGAGATCTGTGACCTGAGCTGAAGGCAGAGGGTCTAACCCACTGAGCCACCCAGGCTCCCCTGAAAGTCTTTTTACAAATGAAAAGAAGGGGAAGTTGGAAGTAAGAGAACTGAATTTCAGAGATGCATTTACATACTACTGAAAATTGCATAGGTAACAGTGAGAGACTTTTAAACTATTAAAGTGCTGTCTGGCATTAGTGGAGTTTGTTTGGTCTTCCTTCTTTGCTCACAGTGTTGAACATATAACTAATGCAATCTTATCAGTCTCCTATAAAAACGCTTTTGCTATTTTTCCATCACTGAGTGCAGGAGTAAAATACTCATCTGCCTTCCAAGGTCCGGCAGGAAACAAAACAAGTGAAGTAGGCTGGGTGGAGTCTGTGGCCAAGTGGATGTCACATACCAAAGGCCATTGAACCTCACCTCCATGATTATTGTTACATTTAAGTTTTCAAGAAAAGACAAAAATAGGGATTTTTATGTAAAAGTGTCCCTTCATGTAATCTATAGGAAATTGAAAACCTGTTCTACCTTATGGAGGAAATTTGAGCTGCATGGGTTTATCTGATTCTTCCCTCAGGCACAAAAGGCCATACCTAATCTGGATTGATTGATTGATTGATCTATTGATTAAGAGTAAAAGCTTAGCTTTAAAAAGCAGCAAAAGCATAAATAGGAATTTTCTGAATTCAGATTGTATAAATGTGAAAAACTGTTACATTAATACGAATTTTAATGAAAAGCAGGATAGTTGTGAAAACTTATTATACATTCACTTGATATTTGGTATACATTTCTTGACATATTCCCATATGCCTTGCCCAAGATGTCCTGCCCACAGCTTTTCTTTAACTTTTTAACTTTCTTTTTTTGTCTCAGTGCTTTACTCTTACCTACCACTATGCTACCCCCTACCCCTAACTCCCTAACTTTTACATATACAGAGCACTTGCCTTCCTGTTATGTCAAATTGTTTATTTTTTCCAGAGCACATCAATCACTTTCCTACCCCCTGCTGTCTTCCAAGTCACCTTTCCACACATCAGGTAGTGAAATCTCTGTATCTTTTTTCAAGTACCAGCAGGTGACAAGTCTTCTGAGTTTTCTGTGAGCATCTGATCCCAGGACTGAGAGAATTAGTTGCTCACTAATTGCACTCCCATACTTTATTGTATTATAATTACTTATTTGCATGTCTATTTTACTATTACTCTTCCATCTCTGTTTGCTCCAGTGTTGCAGGGAAGAAAAGCACAATGGCCATAGACAAAGTGTAGGCTTCCTGATTTGTTATCAAGTCACCTTTACTATCATTTCTTTTGGAGATAAAGCTACCTCATGGGGATAGGAGATAGGCTTAAAGGCTGTCCACTTGACTGCTTCATAGAATGGGTATTTGGAATTTCTGAATTAAGCTTGATGGGGCAGATGACCCATAGTTCTTTGTTTAATAAGGTTGATCTCGTAATCTTAGTTCAATCCAAGCCTGGGTAACTTTTTCTGCTTCATTCCTGTCTCCCAGCCTTGGCACTCACTTAGGAAAGCTTTATCAGGAAGGCAGGGGAGGGGGGAGACGCTTCATGATATAACTTTGATAAGTAATTTGAGCTATTGAACATTTATTTTTCATGATCTCTACAAACAATTCATTCTTAGCCCCTCTTGGCTGCTCATTATTGTTGCCCTAGAAGCCAGTTTTTCAAACTTTCTTATTCTAACCAGAGTGGGAGCTTTTCATGAAGGCAGGAGCTGTATCTTATTAACCTTTGTATCCTCAGTGCCTAGCAAACAAAAAGAGCTCAAATACTTGTTAAGTGAACAGTCTAGCGGGAAGGATGACTAAAAAGAGGCTGTAAGATCTTGTTTTTCATTTATAGCTAACATTTTGTGACCTAGGCTGTCAGATGTACCACAGGCTTCTTGACCAATCTCACATTTACTAAACAAATAAAATGAAGGCTAATAGGGCACCATGTTGGCACTTTCTTCACATTTTAGGCAGATGGAGCAAATGTAATTTACTGTGGTTTTATTTTATTTTCTCTCAGCCCGTATTGAACTTGGAGTTTACCCAAGGTTTCCTCAGCCTGGTCAGGGACCTTGTCAAGATCAATGGCTGTTCTCCTCACAATTTCCTTGCCTCACACTTATTTATAGGCTTTAAAAGAAGATTTAATTTTAAGATTAATTCAAGATTAAATTTACTTATTTTGAATAAGTATTAAGCTATCCGAACATATTGTGGTATGTCTTCTTCTAGTTTTGTCAAAAGACACTTACAAAATAAGATAATATATCAAAATGATAATCAAGTTAGTAAAAATAGCAGTCATTCACTGAACATTTAATATATGCCATGGTCTGTACCAAGCACTTAAGAGAAATGATATATTTACTTGGCAACTTCCTTGTAAGTTACAGATGAGATTCTATAGCTCAAAGATGTTATGTAAACCCCACAGGTGGGTAAGCTAGTAAGTGTTCATCTAGCTTTCAAGCCTGAAGTTTTTCTATGATACTAAAATCTGAGAGTGCAGTTTCACTTCCATTGTCTTCACAATTCAAAATCCAAAGCAAATCATTTTAGTAATTCCACAATTCTCTAAATTAGGAGCAGTCTGAGGATTGCAGCACCCTCAGAGATAAGAGGGTGAACGCAAGGCCTGCTTCCAGGAAAGGTGTTCTCTGCAAGTCTCCCGTTTTATACTTTAATATCAGTCTTGGTCTTTGTTCCTTTATAGCTAGCTCCCTTCTGGCCAAGTAAAAAGTAAACATTTTTGTAATTACACCTACTAATTCTGCTTCTCTTGGGGCTCTTATACTAAAATCAGCAATCAAGTGATCTCAGTTTACAAACAGTACCTCACATGCACTGGAAACCTAGGATAAGACTGGTGCTGGAAAGGGTTGAAGAGATTATCAATACAATGTTTACTTCAACACTGAGTACAGAAAGAGAGGAGGCTCTACATGGCTTGCTTAAGAAGTTGGATTTAGGGTGCCTGGGTGGCTCAGATGGTTGGGCATCTGCCTTTGGCTCGGGTCATGATCCCAGGGTCCTGGGATCAAATCCCACATCAGGCTCCCTGCTCCTTGGGGAGCCTGCTTCTCCCTCTGCCTCTGCCTCTCTCTCTCTCTCTCTCTGTCTCTCATGAATAAAGAAATGAAATCTTAAAAAAAAAACAATAAAAAAAAAAGAAGTTGGATTTAATAAAAAATGGAAATATAAAGCACGTTCCCAGACATGGGGGCTCTTGTTATATTTGTAAAAAGTAGGTGAATAAATACCAAGTGTGCCTTCTGGGTTGGATATTTTAAACAAACTTTTCATTTCTTTAAATGTTTACAGTTTTAATCTATTTTAACAGTAGAAGATATTTACTTAAAGCTCTTATTTTCAATTATGACATCATAGCTTCTATTCGTTTTTAGGTAGGTATGAATACTTTGCCCATTTTGTGTATATTTAGAATGAATGGGTGTTCAAAGTTAATAGATTTTTTTTTTTTTTAAAGATTTTATTTATTTGATAGAGAGAAACACAGCGAGAAAGGGAACACAAGCAGAGGGAATGGTAGCGGGAGAAGCAGGCTCCCTGCCGCGCAGAGAGTCTGTTGTGGGGCTCGATCCCAGGACCCTGGGATCGTGACCTGAGCCCAAGGCAGACGCCTAACGACTGAGCCACCCAGGCGCCCCTAGATTGTTTTAATGCTCTAAGTTACTTGGATATCTTAGTACCGACTAATGTCAATTTTTTGAATACTAAAGCAAAAATTAAAATCTCCCTGAGATATTTCAAATTTAGATATTTTACAATTTTAATTGAGTATGTGGATTTATTTTAGACTTTAAATTATTTGAAATGGCTTAAAGAAAATAATCTACAAACTGGAAAAAAAGACAGGATTTGAAATTTCTATCAGAAATATTTATAAGCAGAAATAATGAAACACTAAACTAATAGGGACTTTAATAAATAGGGGTTTGTTTTCTTTTTTATGACAAGAAATATGGAAGTAGATGGCTCCTAGAATTGGTTTAGTGATTTAGTAATATCAGGGATGGTATCTCTGTAATCTTCTTGATTTTTTCCACATAGTGACAAGATGGCTGCCACAGCTCTGGGCATCAAACCAACATTCAAAGCAAGAAGAAAGAAGGAATCATTAATAAGGAATCTGTTTTAGTCAGGAAAACAAAAGCCTAGAAATCCCTTAAACCAACTTCTGCTTATATGTCATTGGCCAGAACTTTGTTTCATGGCCATCTCTTAGTATAAGCAATGCTGGAAAAATGAATATTTTACTTTTTTAGCCATTACAATAGAAGCTAGTCTGGCAGAAGGGAGAGGGAAATGGCTCTCGGATCTGCCAATTAGTTGTATTTTTTGTTGTTGTTGTTGAATCATATGGTTGTTGAAGCATGAAATAAAATATCTGGAGAGCACGTAGCAGAGAGTCTGACTTAGAGTAAGCAGACATAGTAGTGATTGTCATTACCAATAGCAAGGAAATAAGAAGTGCTTACTTGGCAATCTCGCCTCTCTTTGTTATTATCCTACACTTACGACATGTAATAAGCTCTTTGGAAATAAGGTTTTTATTTTAAATAAGGTTTTTATTTTTTTAATAAAAAACCTTTTATTAAAAAAGGTTTATTTTAAAGCTTTAGAACTTATCACTTTCTTTCATTAAATTTCTATTCATGTCTTTATTTGGGCTGATGACTGTAAGGTAAAAACAAATCATTTCTGTTTTCTGATTCATGGTATTCTCTACTCTCACAGAAATACGGAAGAAAGAATAATTATTTGAGGACAGAGTGTCATATACCCCAAACCTTTCTCTGTCTAACATCATTTGATCTGTGGTAAAAAGAGAAACAAATTCTGAGAGGTTGAGCAAATAGCAAATAACTTCACCTTTCGAATACCCTAGGTTTCTTTTCTATATTAGAAAAATATATTGAATATTTCCAATCTCTGAATGCAAAGACATGATGAGCATATTATACAAATGTTGATATAGTACTGTCCTTGGGAAAGTATGGAAATTTTGGCAAGAAGTGGAGTGTTCCTTTAAAATGACCTTTGATTTGTAGTAACAAGAAATAAATAGATTGAATCTAGTTGTCATCTAGCTGACTTTTATTGAAAACTCAAAAAGAGAAAATGTAGCAGCAAGGAATTACATATACTCTAAGCAAACTCTTATTTGATGTCCTAGAATAGATTTTATTTCTTTTTTGTTTATTTGTTTGTTTCCCTAAAGCTTATGGGATATTTTACTTCTCAGATTAAGCACATCTAATTTAGAAGTCTCCCTTCAGGTCTTACAACAACCTTTGGTAAAAGATATATCAGATAACTACAAAGACTTGACCTGGAAGTTGACAGTAATTTTAGTTAACTTGTATGTCACGCCTGAATGTAAGTAGTAATAACAACAGATATTTAAATCTGTAATGAAACATTTAACTTCAGTTTATTACGGGAAAAAGAGACAAATGGAGAAAATTGTGCTCAGCAAGTCAACATATTCAGGTTAAAAAGAAAAGTGGGTTAATAAATTTTCAAATTTCCAGAATATAATAAGGTACGTCAATGTGTAACATAATAATACTGTGTAACAAATCACCCCAGAACAAACACATATTTATTATTTCTCAGGGGGCTATGGGCTTGCTGGGTGGTTATGTCAATATAGGCTGGGTTGATATGAGCTGGGCTAGAAGGTGCATCTGTGGTCGTCTGGCAGGTTAGCAGAGAACTGTCTTGACTATGATGTCAAGCTTTAGCTTAGACAGCTTGGCTTTAGTCTGTAAGTCTTTCACATGCTTTTCATCAGATAAGCCTTGGCATGTTCGTTTGATGGTGGAAAGGGTCCAAGACTGAGTCAGCCCAATCATGCAAGAGGGCAAGCAGAAACATACATGTCCTTTTCAAGTCTTTGCTTGCAGCACATTGGCTAGTATCCCATTGCCCAAAATAAGTCAGTGGCAGAGTCAGTGTGGGAGAGAACACAGTTAAGGGCAAAGACCAGGGTGTAGGGAGGTACTATGTGGGACCATTAATGTAATCAAGCTACCACACTCAGCTTGGTTTTGTTTGGAGAGTATAGCAAGAACAAGCCCTGTTCTTTTGAGTACTTTAGGTAACTTTGGTTGCATTGTTAGTTACTAATTGGCTGTAGAATTCTCAAACTAGTTTCTATATAAACTAGTTTGCTTGTTTTTTTTTCAGATGGTAATTACGGTATTCTCAGACTTGATACCAATTTTCATTTTATTTTTTCGAGAAGTTTTGTGAATATTGCAGTTAATTGGCTGCATCTCCACAAAACGAGCCTTTATGTTTCTTTTCAATAGATAGAGGCTTCTATTTCTCTCATATAGCAGTTATTATCCTTGATTAAAGGGAAGCCCTATCCAAGAGAGAGAGAAAAAATTCAAGTATTTCTAGAAATAAATTAGGCTAGACAAGAGGAGAAAAAATATCTACTGATTGGGATAAATTCTGTATTTGTGTAATGTGCTATATCAAACTATGACACTTGCTTGAAGATTCTTAGATGTAGGATGATATATATGTTGCATACAGCCATTGAAAAACTTTGCCCTATAAGTACCTCAGAGATGTGACTATCATAATGACATAAATACTTGTTTGCAATTATAAAGTGTCACTGTCACTATTAGAAAAATTTATGTTATTGCCTTCAAGTTTTTATAACTTTTTGAAAAATTACCTTATATGAGCAGATTCTGAGGCATATGTTGAAACTTACATATGCCCCTATTCCACACTTAATTATTACTAACTTAATCTAAACTTGCGACTATATGGTGAAAAAGTCCAGGCTAAAATTTCAACATAAAAATTTCAACTTAAAGGCATAAGGGAATAAAAGTGAAGAACTACAGCAATTATTTTTCCAAGATGGAAAGAAAATGCAAATAAGCATTGTTTGTGAGCTTATGAAAGATATATGAAACAGGATAAAGTGGCCATCTGTTAAAATAATTCAAAAGCAAAAATTTAGTTAGTTATTGACTGGTCTTAATAAGCTCAAATGTTGTTAGTTCACCTGCAAAGAATTTCAATCTAAAATCAACTCTTCATCATTCTTGAATCAGCATTCCATGATCTGTGTCAGATCACAGTAGTTCATGCACAGCAGCAGGTGAACCAGATGCTTCACCTTAAATTAGCAAAATAACAAGGCAAAATTCTCCTTGCAAGCTCTGATTCCCTCCCTGCATTCCTCCCACACGCAGAAATTGGAGACAACCCCTCCCCCTCCAAAAAGACCCGTAAAGATTATTAGGACAGACTAATTATATGGCAATGGGTCCTTGTTTTTGTATTTAACCTTCTTTTGTTTTTGTATTAGCTTCTGTTATATAGCATGGTATGTGGTGAATAACTGAAAGTAAATGTCTCTATTACTTCTATAAAGGTTATTTATATTTTCTCATGACTAGATCACTTGAAAAATGAACTCAAATCATAACTCAGATGCTGATGCTTCTATTTAAAAGGGATATTTCTGGGTTTTCTTTTTCTCTCTTTCTTTTTTTGAGTGTGTGTAAATGCTGGTGGGGGCCAGGCGGAAAGAGAGAGAGAGAGAGAGAAAGAGAGAGTGAGAGAGAATCTTAGGCAGGCTAAATGCCCAGTGTAGTGCCCCAAGTGGGTCTCCATCTCAGGACCCAGAGATCATGACCTGAGCCAAAATCAGGAGTCAAATGCTCAATGGACTGAGCCACTCAGGCACTCCAGGTCTCTCTTTTTTTATTCTGCTTTCTCCACAATGTACACATATACATATATTTCTTTTCAAAATGGCTCTTAACCTAGTTACAGACAAGGTCAGAAAGAAAGTTGTTAATCTTTTATGAATGGCAAATAGCTTATGTGTAACAGATATTGAGAAGTTAAGTCTTTTACTCCACTTCAGCCATTCTACCTTTAGAAGCTAATCAATCTGATCCTCATGGTAAATGGTTAAAAAGTTGAGCTACTTTCCCACTGTTAGTGAGTATACCATGGAAATAACAAAAAAGATGCAGAAATATGCACATTATGATTCTCAGAGCAGCCACAGCTTGTCTGTGTGCATACCATGGAAATAACAACTAACTTGTTCTAAAGAAGATAAGTTTTCTATGTGTCCTGTTATCACTTAGCATCAGAGGGATATTGAATTAGCTAAAATTTTTATCTTGACTCTTGACAGATCTCACTAAAATTATAGGAATAAAAGCAAACTTCTCCCAAGGACAGTTGTGCATTTATACATTACATTATTTATGATTTATGACAAATTATAAGAAAATAAAACATCATAATTATATTGTGATTGCAATTAACATATTTTATTGCTGCCTTTTGAAACAAAAACAAATATTTAAAATAGTAAAAATTGAATATGTTTTTATTATTACATTAAGTGCTAAACAGATTACTTATGTATTGTTACTAAGAATACATGTCACTATTCTGATTAAAATAAATTTGATTAGTATCTTAAAAATGCAATAGACAGGGCCACCTGGGTGGCTCAGTCAGTTAAATGTCTGACTCTTGATTGATTTCTGCTTGGGTTATGAGCTCAGGGTTGAGGGATGGAGCCCTATGTTGGGTTCCACACTCAGTGCAGAGTGTGCTTGAGATAAGTAAATCTTTAAAAAAATGCAATAGACATTGCTGCTATAAGAGAGACTGAGGAAAAAAGACTGAGTTTATGGCATTCTTAAAAAATGCTGTGGTTGTTTCTTGTAATGCTGATGTAAATAGCAGGTGAAAAGCCAAGAAAATTAAACTTTCTAAAATATAGAATATAAGACTACCTAAGAGGGCAGTAAATATTGACTCTCATGGAAAGTTTTTAAAAAAGATTTTATTTATTGGGGCGCCTGGGTGGCTCTGTTGGTTAAGCGACTGCCTTCAGCTCAGGTCATGATCCCGGAGTCTTGGAATTGAGTCCCGCATTGGGCTCCCAGCATCTTGGGGAGTCTGCTTCTCCCTCTGACCTTCTCCCCTCTCATGCTGTCTCTGGCTCACTCTCTCTCAAATGAATAAAGAAAATCTTAAAAAAAAAAAAAAAAGATTTTATTTATTTATTTATTTGAGAATGAAAGTGAGCGAGCTGTCGGGGGAGGGGCAGAGGGGAAGAATCTCAAGCAGACTCCCTGCTGAGCGAGGAGCTTGATGCCATTGCGGGATTCGATCTCACCACCCTGAGATCATGATCTGCACTGAAACCAAGAGCCAGACAGTTAGCTGACTGAGTTACCCAGGCACCCCCCTCCCGCGGAGAAGCTTTGAGCAGCCCCATTGAAGACATAATCTGAACACACTTGTGATTGGAGCAGGGTTTGTGCTTGCAGTCGTGTGTGCTCTGTTCCCCAGCACAGGGGCTCTGTGAACTGTATGGGGTCCGCTAAGGTTCGAGCGAGAAGAAAAGGCTTAGCTGTTGGCTTGTACAGAAAGTGGATGGATTTAGTTTCATGATTATAATGGATAACTTTTTGCTCTAGGAAAAAGAATCTGAATGTAATTGGCAGGAGTGCTATTATGAGAACACTGCTTTTCCTAACAAAATTCTGAAAACCTTATTGAATGAATTTCTCGGAGGTTAGTGAGATTCACAAAGACAACTTTATGAGCTCCAAGCGTTCTGTGATGATGTTTTCATTCTCTAGAGCAGAGATCAGCAAACTGTAGCCCACAGGCAAAATCTGGCTTATTGCCTGTTTTTGTTTTGTTTTGTTTTAGAGTAATTTTGAGTTTACAGAAAAACTGAACATAGTTCCCACATACTCTCATCCCTTCCACAGTTTCCCTTGCTATTCACATCTTGCATTGGTGGGTACATTTGTTAAAATTGATTAACCAATATTGGTACATTATTATTAGCTAAAGTCTATAGATTAGTGTTCACTCTTTGTGTTGTAAATTCTATGAGTTTTGACAAACACATAATGTCCTGTATCCACCATTAGATATTATACAGAATAGTTAGAGTCACTGCCCTAAAAAGCCCCTGTGTTCCACTCATTTCTCATCCCCCACCCCATGCTAGACAGCTACTGATCTTTTTATTATTTCCATAGTTTTTCCTTTTCCAGAATGTCATGTAGTTGGAATCATATAAGAGGTATCCTTTGCAGATTGACTTCTTTCACTTAGCAATATGCCTTTTAAGTTTCTTCTCATCTTGTCATAACTTGATAGCTCATCTTTTATTTTATTTATTTTTAAAAAAGGTTTTATTTATTTATTTGACATAGAGAGAGAGATCACGAGTAGGCAGAGAGGCAGGCAGAGAGAGAGGGGGGGAAGCAGGCTCCCTGCTGAGCAGAGAGCCCGATGCGGGGCTCTATCCCAGGACCCTGAGATTATGACCCGAGCTGAAGGCAGAGGCTTTAACCCACTGAGCCACCCAGGCACCCTGATAGCTCATCTTTTAAATTACTGAATAATATTTCATTGTATGTGTGTCCCACAGTTTGCTTAGTGATTCACCTAATGAAGGACATCTTGGTTGCTTTGAGTTTTTGGCAGTAATGAATAAAGCTGCTATAAATATCCATGTGCAGGTTTTTGTGTAGACATGAGTCTTCAACTCATTTGAGTAAATACTAAGGAACATAATTGCTAGAATGTATGGTGAGAGTACATTTACTTTTGTTAAGAAACTGCCAACCTGCCATCCAAAGTAGCTGCACTCCTTTGCATTCTGTCCAGCAATGAGTGAGAGCTCCCATTCCTTGGCGTCCTTACCACTCATTGGCCTTGCCTGAATTTTGGATTTTGACCATTCTGATGTGTGTTATTAATTGCCTATTTTTGTAAATACAATTTTACTGGAACATAGATACGCTCATTCATTTACATATTGTCTATGGCAGCTTTCATGCTACAACGGTAGAGTTGAGTAGCTATGACAAACACCATATGGCCCACAAAGCCTAAACTATTTACTGTCTGGCTTTTTATGGAAACTTGCTTTAGAATACTTTTTTCTGACACATTCCCTCATGCATTTTTTAGAATTTGTATAAAATTCCTATGAAACATTTGTGTTTTATTCGTTAGAATAATCACGAACCCACTGAGACCTTTTACCAGAGTAGTGGAGTAGATCCTTCACTAGTGCACTAATTGAACAGGTCTATCTGCAAAGAACTTGAAAAAATGAGGCTTTGAGTTCTTTTCTTTGGCAGACATTAAATAATGGAGGTTTCTCAAAGCCAATAAAATATCATCACAAACTGTATAACTACAAATAGAATAATCTTGAAATCATACATTAACTTTGTAGAATGCAGATATGGATGTGTCTATATATATACATATATATGTAAATATTTACTAGTCAATATTAATCTTTATGGAGGAAAATCCTACTTGTGATCAGGATTACTTCCTCTTTCTCAATTTTTAAAAATTATACTCAGCAATAAAAAGGAACACACTACTTATACATACAATAACATGGATCATCTTAAAAGATGCCAGACAGAAAAGAATATGTGGGAAAAAAAATGGAAATAAACAAAAGAAAAGAATGTGTGGTTTTCATAAGTGCTTATGTGTCGACATTAATATAATTATCTTAAAAGATAGAAATTGGTTGCTTATGAAAGAATGTGGCTTGAAATATATTCAAACACATAAGTTATTATGGCATGTAAAGATAAAAACCAATTTGTTCTCATGGATTTAGAGTGAACTCTCTATTGGTCACACTATCCCTTGGAACAGTGTTTTCCAGATCTGGTTGCCAAGATTTCCAAGGCTAACTTCAGTGTACCTGATTTATAATCTGAATTAAGGATTACCCAAGGTGATTCTGATAGAGTTGTTCCAAAGACCATCGTTTTTGAACTGTACCACATATGTAAGATATTCTCTGGAAATTGAGAATCAGAGTTCATCATGCTAGTGATACTTAGTGAATTTAGTTTATTTTGATTTGTAATTTGTCCATTATCATTAAATGAAATTGCTTTAATGTCCAATTTCTTTCAGAAATACCTTATTTTTGAAATAGGAATGTGGAATAAGCAGATTTCCCTAAACTCAATCTTGCTAAAGAAGTAGCCAAAATTTAGATTCACCTCTCATCCCATGAAGTCACCTAGCATTCTGTCTTAGCTTTCCATTGACGTAGCCACAGGCTGGGAATGGGGACAAAGGCTTTACAAACTGTCAAGGCCACAATGTTAACAGCTGTGTGAGATTGAACTGCTGAGTCGCTAGAGCCATTTTTGTTTAGCAAAGAATTGCATGCTTCATCTCATACTGCTTTTATCTTTCAAGTTGTCATATGTGGTTCATCCCAAAGCATTCTTTAATTCCTGACCAGAAACCTACATGAGAATTAGTTCATGTGCTGTGAAGAAAACAACAGAGCTGTCCCCTGAGGAAGATTGTTTTCTGGCACTGATTTGTTTTACTTCCTAGCATTAGGATTTAAAATGGGAGAACATTACTGAGGTGGCTTTAACAGCACAGTGGCCTATGCAAGCAAACCCAAATCTAAGCCTATAAATGCCTTAAGGTTTCAAAATCAGAATGCTGAGGATAACCAATCACAAACAGCCAACTATACTTTCTTTAAGCTGTAGCCAATCAAATAATTTCCTTTCTTTGCTACCACATATTATCTATATAAGCGTTTACTCTGGTTCTTGTCTGATAAGCACTCGTAGCTACTTATGGTTTGGTGCTGCCTAATTACAATAGATTTTTCTCAAAAAAATCCCCACAACCCTATAAATTTTGAATATGTCTCATTTATCTTTTAAAATTGGATATAATAAATTTTATTTATTTTCTGTCTTGGCTTTTTCCTTTTTAAAACCTGAATAATGGGGTACCTAGGTGGCTCAGTCAGTTAAACATCTGACTCTTGATTTTGGCTCAGGTCATGATCTCAGGGTTGCTGGATCGAGCCCCCTCAGGAGCCCCTGGTCGAGCACTGCACTGAGCATAGAACATGCTTATTATTCTTTCTCTCCCTCTGCCACCATCCCCTGCTTGTGTGTGCATATGCACACTCTCAATGTCTTAAAAACAAACAGAAAATAACACCTGAATAATAATTCCTATTCTTTCATTGTCACAATACTGTGTATCAATCATGATCATGTCAATAAAAGTGCTAATATGGAGAGACACATCCATGTCTTTTTAACCCACTGCTTTACCTTTCTATTTGGCTTGGTATCATTTGCCTAGGGTCTTAGGAAAGGTTCCTCTCCCACTTTACAGCCAAGCCTCTCTACAGTTCCTTGTGGACTCTTGTTTTGTGAATCTTCTTAAATTATGCACGTGAGAGCATTTGTTCTCTGCTTTTAAAACTTCCTAGTTTCTGGCATGGCAATGTTTACTATCCTTTATTTAGCATTCGAAACTCCTTACAACTGGGTCCAATATGAACCTTCTTTAGTCCATCTGAATTTATGGCTGCTGCTCTGTGCATAGTCATTTTTGCTCTGTGACTCTATTTGTGTTATTTCATCTGGCGGGAATACACTTCTTACCCTCCTTTCCATTTGCCTAGGATGTGTTTTTTACTCACCATTTCCACTATAGACTTTTTAGTTCTTTTTTTAAAGCTCAGCTGAAATGTTAACATCATCCATATTTTGCTAACCCCTCTGACCCAGTACTAATACCTTTTTCCTTTGTGCTCTTCTAACACCTAGTTATTTCAAAAACTGTCTTTGAGAGTTAGGCTTCCTCTCAGCGCAGAGATTTATATATTTGATTTTATGTATTAAAGTAGTCATTTCTTCCAAATTTTAATGTTTCTGAAATTGGGGTTTGTCTTAAAAATTCTTTGTATACTTAATGATTTTCTTTTTTGCAAAAAATTATTTTTTTGGTTTAACTTAAGTTGACAGTGTCTTATGTTGAATGAATATAGTCTGTGCCTGGTGTTCCTTTGCTGTAATGTAAGTTTCTTGGGTGGTGAGGACCATGTCTTACACAGTTTTCTGTTTTCCACAGCTCCTTGCACAAAATAGATAATCAATAAATGCTTTTAAAAGGAATGAAATACACAAAATGATATAAAAATGAAAGATATGATATACTATTTCTTGGGTTGTGTGTGAAATGAGATCCTGCACTTTGAAGGTTCTCTGGGAGTTCAAATCATAAATCCTCTATTCTTTGTATCATTCATGCCTATTGTACACCTGTCATGATTTACTGGGAGAGGTATGAGGGATATTGCCTCTCATGGTGTTTTGAGTATGATCTGTTTATTTTTTCTCTGATATCTAGCTACTGCATTCATTTTTATGCCACACTGCTTAAGTAGGCAATGATTCCTTCTGCCTTGCTTTATTTTATTTCAGCAATCTTGCTCAGCCAGCAGGGAGGCCTATTGGTAGCTTTCCTGGAGTCTCTTTACAACAAATCCTTTCTATTTACTGAGTATAACACTTTGCCAAAAGTCATCCAAACAGTTTTGGATTCTTCTTTCTGGCCTTAAATTGGAAGAAACATCAATTTCAATAGCTTTAAATCGATTTTCAATTATTTCTGTACTTAGAGCTTCGAGAGATTTACCTGGTAAGTTTAATATTCTGTTTTGTACTTCAGGTTTTTTCCTCCATTTTTCAAAAGCACCTAAATGTTCCAGAAATTATCTTCACTTGATCTTTGAACACCCATGCAATGAGTTCCAGTTTTAATCATGCTTTTCTAATTTCTGTCTAGTTAATAAAAATAATTATGGCAGCTAATATTTTATGCTTAGCATTTGTCATGTACTGTGGGAAGCATTTTATGTCAATTATTTTGCTTCCTCTTTACAGTAAACCTATGAGCAAGAATTATTATGATTTCTGTCAAATGTAAGCCAGATAATATCACTTCTCAAAATCATCTAATAACTTCTTATTACCTTAAAGGTCCTTGCCATTAACTAAAAGGCGTTTATGGCCTGTTCCCCAGCTGGGATCTCATTATTTCCCTGACCTCATCTCCTACTGCTCTATTTTTCATCTCTCTAGTCTAGCTATCCTCATCTCTTGTCAGGCATGGTCTTGGCTCAGGGCCTTTGTACTTGCCATCCATGGGGCACTCTTTCCTTCCATGGATATCAACAAGACTTTTTCAGGTTATCACTAAGATCATATTCTTGGTGACATCTTACCTGGTTCTATCTAAAATACCTATCTAATTTGTACCTAATACCTCTCTAATAGTTCATATCCCAATCTCTGCTTTATTTTATTTTTATTTCTACGTTTAGTATGCTCTAATATGTTGCATATTTTTCCTTTTTATTGCTTCATTTACTTAAAAGTATGAAGGCAGGGCCTGTAGCCTCTTCTGTTGACTTCTGCATTTCCAAACCCTGAAATGTTGCCTGACATATAACAGGCACACAGTAAGTATCTGTTGAATGAATAAATGTATGAATCAGAGATGTTAAGTAATTTAAGATATTTTAACTAGTAATTTGCAGAACTAAGATTTAACACAGACCATTTTATTTTTCACATCTAACTTTTAATATGTTTAAGGAGTTTGTTATATAGAAAAATGGAAGGTTGCCTGTGACTTCTCCATAAGAAATTCGTCTACATTATATTGTTTGACAAAGCAGACCAAGACTCTCTGATCATAGTCGATATGGTAGATTCCTAAATGTTTTCTGGAAGCATCATTAGATACATAATGCATATAAGTTGTCTTCTCTGAAATTTTTTAATTGAAATGTGTCCATAATCTTGTCATTTCTGAACTGCCAAATTATACTGCAGTCTGTTGATCAAGATTGATTCTGAGCATGTGGGACACATATTAAACAAGAAAGAATCTTGTTTGTTGTTTGTAATGTGATGGCTAATGCACTGGAAACAGATTGCATGGACATTAAACTTCTGTCCACACATCTATGTTCAACAACCCAAACAGTAAATATTTGCCTTGATGATTGCTTTTGCTATAGGGGTGCAAACTTCCATGGCTCTAATTTTTTGGTATTCTTGTTCTATTTCTTTTCTTTTTTTTTCTTTTTTTTAGAACTTTGACTTGAATATAAACTGGCAAAGAAATACTCTTTTACTACACATTTTGAGAGACTGGTATGGCGATATGCTCTTGGAACAGAAGCTAGATTATAATCAGTCTGCTAATAGTAGCACAATGTCATTTCTTAAAATGATCCTACAGCCACCTTGCTAATGTCAGGGATGATTTGAACTGACTGATTTGATTGCTGCTTTCTTCCTACAAGAGGTCTCAATGCATGAAATAGCTTATATATGTAATTTAGGTTTCCATGATTTCCAGCAACCTAATGATGCAGAGAAAGATGAAATAAAATTCCCACTTTTTCCCAGATAGAATCTAAACATCTGTCTTATAGAGACAGAAGGATATTATAATTGATGGAAAGATGATAACTTAATGCCTGTTTGGTGGTTTGATTTTCTAATAGATTATTTGAAAATTGTCCAGCTAGTGCTGTTGGGACCTATTAATATCTTTGTAAATAGCTTCAGGATAGAAAAGGGTAGAGGAGGAAGCTTAGCCTAGTACTCCAGACAATACTTCCTATGCTATACTGATACTGTACTATGCTATAATCTTATACTTCCAGATGAGTATTTGAGTGATTTATATTTGAATCACAGTCTGTAACTCAAGAACTGTATAAAATACCCTTTCTTCTCTCAATTTTTCTATTTCTCTTATACCATAGTAGTCCCTGATTCTCTTTGATTCTCTTCCTTTACTTCCTATTCTATGAAACCCCAGACTATGTTTTTTGAAGCATTCCCTCTCCTCCAATCAGAATTACTGCACCTATTCTCCAAATTCAGAATGATAAAATCTTGGGGACTAGGTTTACCAAGAAAACTCCCTTTGAAAGAGATCAGAGAAGAAGGAAGGGAAAAACAATGAGCAAAAAAGACCAAATTCATTATAAATGGAGTTGATGTAAGAAATCTAGGATCAGTCAAATGTTAAGTTTCTTTTACCTGCATCAGAATAATTTTAACCTCAGGCGTATTAATATTAGTGGCTCCACAATGGTCAAGTCAGATAAAAGCAGCATGCCTGTAACCTATAGTGTGTTCACGAGTAATTCAGAGATATGGCAATTGACATTTGGGAACGTATAATTTTGACTTTCACACATGAAAGCCAAGATATTACAACAGTAATTAATTCTTTAGTCATTCTGAAGGTAAAATTTAAAGTTTGCCTTTTGTGTGGACTTTATACTGAAAACATTGGGATGACGGAAGTTGCCCTTTCTTTTGGAGTATCCCCACCCTCCTTTCTATTGTTATCCCCAAGCTCCCAAAAGACAGTGCATATGGAATTTTTGAACAAGTGGGCTTCTTTCCTAACTTGGTGAGCTGAGCTGGATGACAGAACAAACATTGAAGTTTCTTTTCATTGTCTTCCTAGAGTCTTGAGCTAGTTATAGAAGGTTAATTTCCTCTTTCTTAGCCTCTAAAGTCTGCCTGATCCATTTTAGTTCTTAATATCTATCTATATCTATCTATCATCTATCTATCTATCTATCATCTATCTATCTATCTATCTATCTATCTATCTATCTATCTATCTATCTATCATCTATCTATCTATCTATCATCTATCTATCTATCTATCTATAGATATCTATCTCTCTCTCTATATATATTTTTAAAGATTTTATTTATTTATTTATTTGACAGAGAGAGAGAGAGAGAGACAATGAGAGAGGAAACACAAGCAGGAGAAGTGGGAGAAGGAAAAGCAGACTTCCCACCAAACAGGAAGCCCAATGTGGGGCTTGATCCCAGGACCCTGAGATCATGACCTGAGCCAAAGGCAGATGCTTAGCTGACTGATTCACCCAGGTGCCCCAAGTTCTCACTATATTTTTATACATATATACTGAGCTTCTATTATGTTCCAACCACTGCACTAGGTTAAGGTTCTATCCATGAGGTGTCTATACCAGAATTTTGCTTTTAGACTCAGAACCAGTGTTCAGCAGAATGTACCCTTAACTCACACCAAGTCTAATAAAATTTGCTTGTCCAAGTCTTTATCTTCAAAATCCTCCTAACTGCAGGGTAACTAAAGAGCTAATCCCTCTTCCCCCTGTCCCTCCAGTTTCTAATTTCTTCATTTGTGAAAAAGTGCCTGTAATGTTCTTTGTTTCTAGAGTAATATTAAATTTCTACATTTCTTTTTCTTTTTTCTTTCTTTTTTTCTTTATTTATTTGACAGAGAGAAACACAGCGAGAGAGGGAACACAAGCAGAGGGAATGGTAGCGGGAGAAGCAGGCTTCCTGCCGAGCAGGGATCCCGATGCGGGGCTCGATCCCAGGACGCTGGGATCATGACCTGAGCCGAAGGCAGACGCTTAATGACTGAGCCACCCAGGCGCCCCTACATTTGTTTTTCTTTTGTGAGTGTGTATTGCTTTTTTCATTCCAAGTTTTTTTCCCTAATTTTGGGCAAAGAGTGTAAGTGTGTGTGTAAGGTGGTGGCAAAGGACAAAATTATAAGATTGGAAAATACTTGCACTGTGAGATCAGCCTGTTTCTGATAGTTTTAGTTTGGGCACCCCCAGAAGCAGATCCTGAAACAAGGACTCGAGTGTAAATGAATGAGTAGGGAAGTAGGGAAGAGATATGGGAAAAGTGAGGTAGCCAGTGTAGGAAACACTATCAAGGCAGCCGCTGATACTGGTGATCATATTTAATGCCTCTAGGAATTCTGAGAAATTGTGTAAAACTCTTGTGGGGTGAGCAAGCTGTGCATTTATATGCATTTATATAGCTTTTCCATTCAGCCATTGGTTTAGGCTGCTCCCTGGGGTGGATGCAGTAGTTCTCTGGAAGCTTGGGCCTGCTGGATATAGGCAAGGCAGCCTTCCAAGGCTTCAGAGACTCATAGCCAAGGGATGCAGATACTGACAGTTGGTATTTGTGCAGGACCAAACTGAAGTAACAAGACCCAAGGGATGTGGGCTGGGAACCAACAGCATCTGCTAAAGAGTGATAGTCCACAATTTTCATGATTCCCAGTTATTTGGCACATAGAATATACTTAGCTCATATTTCTTGGCCTATTTTAGGTACTCAAAAGTTTACTTCTTCTTTTCAGTAAATAAAATTTCTGGATCATAAAATAACTTTTGACATGATTAATCTTCATATCGGCAAACTTAATTTATCATCAATGACAGAATTATTTCAAAATTAGTCTTATTAAGTGGTACCTCAAGGTGTTGTATATTTGATCAAAACTATTTTAGTAAGATCTACTATAACCTGGCTATTTGTGATTTTTTTAAAAAAGATTTTATTTATTTATTTGACAGAGAGAGAGAGATCACAAGTAGGCAGAGACGGCAGGCAGAGAGAGAGGGGGAAGCAGGCTCCCCATTGAGTGGAGAGCCCGATGCGGGGCTTGATCCCAGGACTCTGGGATCATGACCTGAGCCGAAGGCAGAGGCTTTAACCACTGAGCCACCCAGGTGCCCCTCTATTTGTGATTTTTAAAAAACGTTTTTAATGCTTAGAATAGACATATGTTAATCATTATATAGAATTATAAAATGGTAGAGCTAAATATAACCATACAGATAATGTAATCAGGCCCCTTGCCACCCTGTAATTACTTAGTAGATGAGGAAACTAAGGTTTAGTTAGAACCACTTGCTTTAAGTTGTGAAAATAATCTTTTCTTTTTATAACCCTACATAAAACTAGAGAGAAACCCTGGGTCCATGGTAAAATGTTTTGTTATTCTTGGACTGAGGATTAGATTATAAACTTCTAGAATTAATGTGAAGTTCTTTGTACTTAGAGTCATTGGCCATTATCTTGGAAGTTAAGCTGCTTGTTCCTGGGGTTCTTTTTCTCCTTGAGGCAAAGGTACCACAATGATAGGTTTTTCTTTTCTTTCTTATTTTTTTTTAAGAATTTATTTATTTATTTGCTATATAGAGAGAGCACAAATAAGGAGAGCATCAAGCAGAGGGAGGGGGAGAAGCAGGCTCCTCACAGAGCTGGGAGTCGATCCCAGGACCCTAAGATCATGACCCAAGCTGAAGGCAGTCATTTAACCAACCAAGCAACCCAGGCACCCCATGATACCCATGATAGTGTTTTCTTATCCCAATGTGTCAAACGTATTGTTCAGATGGTGCACTTATTGTTTTTTTCAACATAGGTTTTACTTTTATCATCTGTATCCTCCTAAGGAATAGCCAGTCTGCTGGTCCCATTTTACACTGAAAACTCTGCTTTGATGCCTGGGTTTTATTATTTTACTTCCAGACAAGTCCCTGTATTGACTTAAATTATAAAGATTTATTATTAAACTGGAAGGAACAAAGTGTAAAAGCAAGTGGAAATACTTTAAATTCACCCCATCTGATCCCTAATAAATATTTAAAATGCATAATAAAGCAACATAGATTGAATACTTAGACATGCAAATATGGATATTTTTTCTTTCAAGATTTTATTTAAATTCAAGTTAGTTAACATATAGTGTAGTATTAGTTTCAGGGATTGAATTTAGTGACTCATCACTTGTATGTAACACCCAGTGCTCATTACAAGTGCCTTCCTTAATGCCCATCACCCAGTTACCCAACCCCCTACCCGCCTTCACTGCAACAACCCATAGTTGGTTCCCTATAGTTAAGAGACTCTTATGGTTTGCCTCCCACTCTGTTTTTATCTTATTTCATTTTTTCTTCGCTATCCCCATGTTCATCTGTTTTGTTTCTTAAATTCCACATACAAGTGAAATCATATGGAATTTGTCTTTTGCTGACTGACTTATTTTGCTTAACTTAATACCCTCCAGTTTCATCCATGTTGTTGCAAATGGCAAGATTTCGTTCTTTTTGATGACTGAATGACTGATTTTACACACACACACACACACACACACACACACACACACCCCATCTTTATCCATTCATCAGTCAGTCGATAGATATTTGGGCTCTATCCGTATTTTGGCTATTGTGGATATTGCTGCTATAAACATTGGGGTTTATGGGTCCCTTAGAATTGAAATACAAATAAAAATCAGTGAAGTGCCACAACACACCAGTCAGAATGGCTAAAATTAGCAACTCAGGAAACAACAGAGGTTGGTGAGGATGGAGAGAAGGGGGAACCCTCTTACTCGGTTGGTGGGAATGCAAACTGGTGCAGTCACTCTGGAAAGCAGTGGGGAAGTTTGGAAGTTTCTAAAAAAAAAGTAAAAAATCTGGATTTTCTTTTGATTTGACCCATTGTTCCATGCTTCTCTGCATTGAGGCTACAGAGGCTATGAAAATTCTCTTAGAAATTCTTAAAGGTCTATCAGAATTATTGTTATTACTTCTTATTTAAATTTAATTAGCCAACATATAGTACATCATTAGTTTCAGATTTCATGTTCAGTGACTCATCAGTTGCATATAATACCCAGTGCTCATCACATCATATACCCTCCACATCATGCCCATCACCCAATTACCCCATCCTTCCCCCCACCTCCCCTCCAGAAACCGTCAGTTTGTTTCACATAGTCAAGAGTCTTTCAGGGTTTGTTTTCCCCTCTGATTTCTTCCCATCCCATTTTCCTTCCCTTCCCCTATGATCCTTTGTGCTATTTGTTATACTCCACATATGAGTGAAACCATATGATAATAGTCTTTCTCTGATTGACTTATTTCACTTAGCATAAAACCCTCCCGTTCTCCACATAAATGGTAGGTATTCATCATTTTTGATGGCTGAGTAATGTTCCATTATGTATATGAACCACATCTTTATCCATTCATCTCTTGAAGGACATCTTGGCTCCTTCCACAGTTTGGCTGTTGTGGATATTGCTGGTATGAACATTGGGGTGCAGGTGCCCTTTTGTTTCACTACATCCTTATCTTTGGAGTAAATACCCAGTAGTGCAACTGTTGGGTCATAGGATAGCTCTATTTTTAACTTTTTTTTCATTATCATATATATATATTTTATTGTTATGTTAGTCACCATACACTACATCATTAGTTTTTGATATGGTGTTCCATGATTCATTGTTTTCATATAACACCCAGTGCTCCATGTGATACACACCCTCCTTAATACCCATCACCAGGCTCACACATTCCCCCACCCCATCCATTTTAAAACCCTCAGTTTGTTTCCTGAAGTCCATAGTCTCTCATAGTTTGTCTCCTCCTCTGATTTCCTCCTCTTCTTTTTTCCCTTCCTTCTCCTAATGTCTTCCATGCTATTCCTTATGTTCCACAAATAAGTGAAACCATATGGTAATTGACTTTCTCTCCTTGAGTTATTTCATTCAGCATAATCTCCTCCAATCCCATCCATATTGATGTAAAAGTTGGGTATTTATCCTTTCTGATGGCTGAGTAATATGATGTGCATATGGACCACATATCCTTTAACCATTTATCTGTTGAAGGGCATCTTGGCTCTTTCCACATTTTGGCTATTGTGAACATTGCTGCTATGAACATTGAGGGGGTACATGGTCCTTCTTTTTACTACATCTGTATCTTTGGGGTAAGTACTCAGTAGTGCAATTACAGGGTCATAGGGTAGCTTTATTTTAATTTTTGGAGGAACCTCCACACTGTTTTCCAAAGTGGCTGCACCAACTTGCATTTGGAAATGCAAATTTCCACCAACAGTTTAAGAGGGTTCCTCTTCCTCCGCAACTTCTCTAACATTTGTTGTTTCTTGCCTTGTCAATTTTTGCCATTCTAACTGGTGTCAGGTGGTATCTCAGTGTAGTTTTGATTTTAATTTCCTTTTTGGGTAATGATGGTGAAGATTTTTTCATGTGTCTGTTAGCCATTTGTATGTCTTCATTGGAGAGATGTCCATTCATGTCTTCAGCCAATTTTTGACTTGATTGTTTGTGTGTATTGAATTTGAGAAGTTCTTCATAGATCTTGGATATCAGCCCTTTTTCTGTAGTGTCATTTCCAAATATATTCTCCCATTCTGTGGGTTGCCTCTTGTTTTGTTGACTGTTTCCTTTGCTGTGCAGAAGCTTTTTATCTTGGTGAAGTCCCAAAAGTTCATTTTTCTTTTTGTTTCCTTTGCCTTTGGAGATCTGTCTGCAAAGAAGTTGCCATGTCCAATGTCAAAGAGGTTACTGCCTATGTTCTCCTCTAGGATCTTGATGGATTTCTGTCTCACAGTGAGGTCTTTCATCCACTTTGAGTTTATCTTTGTGTATGGTGTAAGAGAATGGTCCAGTTTCATTCTTCTGTATATAGATGTCCAATTTTCCCAGCACCATTTGTTGAAGAGACTATCTTTTTCCATTGGATATTTTTTCCTGCTTTGTCAAAGATTAGTTGACTATAAAGTTGAGAGTCCATATTTGGGCTCTCTATTATCTTCTATTGATCTATGTGTCTGTTTTGTGCCAGTGCCATGCTGTCTTGTTGATCACAGCTTTGTAATACAGCTTGAAATCAGGCAACATGATGCCCCCAGCTTTGTTTTTCTTTTTCAACATTTCCTTGGTGATTTGGGGTCTTTTCTGGTTCCATACAAATTTTAGGATTATTTGTTCCAGCACTTTGAAAAATACCATTGGTATTTTAATTAGGATGGCATTGAAAGTATAGATTGCTCTGGGCAGCATAGACATTTTAACAATATTTATTTTTCCAGTCCACGAGCATGGAATATTTTTCCATTTTTTTGTGTCTTCTTCAATTTCATTCATGAGTGTTTTATAGTTCCTAGAGTATAGATCTTTTACCTCTTTGGTTAGGTTTATTCCAAATTATTTTATGGTTTTTGATGCTATCGTAAATGGAGTTGATTCTCTAATTTCCCTTTCTACAGTTTCATTGTTAGTGTATAAGAAAGCAACTAATTTCTGTGAATTGATTGTGTATCCTGCCACATTACTGAATTGCTATATGAGTTCTAGTAATTTGGGGGTGGAGTCTTTTGGGTTTTTCACATAAAGTATCATGTCATCTGTGAAGAGAGAGAGTTCAACTTCTTCATTGCCAGTTTGAATACCTCTTATTTCTTTTTGTTGTGTGATTGCTGTTGCTAGGACTTCTAATACTATGTTGAACAATAGTGGCAAGAGTGGGCATCCTTATCGTGTTCCTGATCTCATTGAGAAGGCTCTCAGCTTTTCCCCATTGAGAATATTTCCTGTGGGTTTTTTATAGATGGATTTTATGAAGTTGAGGAATATTTCCTCTATCCCTATACTCTGAAGAGTTTTAATCAGGAAAGGATGCTGTATTTTGTCAAATGCTTTTTCTGCAACAATTGAGAGGACCATGTGGTTCTTCTCTCTTCTCTGATTTGTTCTATCACATTGATTAATTTGTGAATGTTGAGCCACCCTTTCATCCCAGGGATAAATCCCACCTGCTCATGGTGGATAATTTTTTAATGTGCTGTTGGATCCCATTAGCTAGGATCTTATTGAGAATTTTGGTATCCATATTCATCAGGGATATTGGTCTGAAATTCTCCTTTTTGATGGGATCTTTGCCTGGTTGGGGAAAGACAGGTCTTGGGGAAAATGGGGCCTTCGCCTGGTTTTCCAGCCTTGGTAGTTTGTAGGTTTCTAGGAACACATCCATTTCTTCGAGGTTGCTTAGTTTATTGTCATGTAACTGTTGATAATAATTTCTGAAAATTGTATTTATTTCCTTGGTATTAGTTGTGATATCTCCCCTTTCATTTATAATTTTATTAATTTGGGTCCTTTCTCTTTTCTTTTGGATAAGTCTGGCCAGTGGTTTATTGATTTTATGAATTCTTTCAAAGAATCAACTTCTGGTTTTGTTAATGTGTTCTAGTATATTTCTGGTTTCTAATTCATCGATCTCTGCTCTGATCTTAATTATTTTCTTTCTTGTGCATGGGTTAGGTTTAATTTGTTGTTGATTCTCCAGATCTTTAAGGTGTAAAAATAGTCCGTGTATTCCAGATTTTTCTTTTTTCTTTTTCCTTTCTTTCTTTCTTTCTTTCTTTCTTTCTTTCTTTCTTTCTTTCTTTCTTTCTTTCTTCTTTCTTCTTTTTTTTTGAGTGAGGCTTGGATAGCTATGTATTTTCCTCTTAGGACCACCTTTGCCATATCCCATAGGTTTTGGATCAATGTGTCTTTGTTCTCATTGGTTTCCATGAATTGCTTATGTTCTTCTTTGATTTCCTGATTGACCTGAACATTCTTGAGCAGGATGGTCTTTAGCTTCCAAGTGTTTGAATTTCTTCCAAAATTCCAAACTTTTTCTTGTGATTAAGTTCCAGTTTCAGAGCATTGTGGTCTGAGAATATGCAGGGAATAATCTCAGTCTTTTAGTACCTGTTGAGACCTGATTTGTGACCCAGTATGTATGTATTCTGGAGAAAGTTCCATGTGTGCTTCAGAAGAATGAGTATTCTGTTATTTTAGGGTGGAATGTTCTGTATATATCTATGAGGTCCATCTGATCCAGTGTGTCATTCAAAACTCATGTTTCTTTGTTGACTTTCTGCTTAGATGTTCTTTCTATTGCTGAGAATGGAGTGTTGAGGTCTCCTACTATTAACTTATTATTATCAATATGTCTCTTTATTTTGGTTAACAGTTGGTTTATGTGGTTGGTTTCTCCTATGTTGGGGGCATAGATATTTACAACTGTTAGATCTTCTTGTTGGATAGACCCTTTAAGAATGATGTAGTGTCTTTCTGTTTCTCTAACTACATTCTTTAGCTTAAAATCTAATTTGTTTGATGTGAGAATTGCTACTCCAGCATTCTGTTGTGGTCAATTGGCATAAAAGATAATTCTCTATCCTTTCAGTTTCAGTATGGATGTATCTTTAGGTTCAAAATGAGTCTCTTACTCATGAAACAAACTGAGGGTTGCTGGGGGGTAGGAGGTTAGTGATAGGGTGGCTGGGTTATGGACATCGGGGAGGGTATGTGCTATGGTAAGTGCTGTGAAATGTGTAAGCCTGATGATTCACAGACATGTCCCTGGGGCAAATAATACATTATATGTTAATAAAACAAACAAACAAACAAACAAACAAAATGAGTCTCTTATAGACAGCATATGGATGGGTCCTGCCTTTTTATCCAATATGCAAACCTTGTGCCATTTTATGGGAGCATTTAGGCCGTTCACATTGAGAGTGATTATTGAAAGACAAGATTTTATTGTCATCTTGTTGCCTGTGAAGTCCTTGTTTCTATAGATTGTCTCTGTATATTTCTGTTCTATATCATTCTTGGGGTCTTTCTCCTTTTATAGACCCCCTCTTAATATTTCTTGCAGGGCTGGCTTAGTGGTCACATATTCTTTCAGTCTCTCCCAGTCCTAAAAGCTCCTTATCTCTCCATCCATTCTGAATGACAGCCTTGCTGGATAAAGAATTCTTGGCTGTTGGCTGCATATTCTTCTCATTTAGTACCCTGAATATGTCTTACCCACCCTTTCTGGTTTGCCAGATCTCTGTGTACAGGTCTGACATTCTGATATTCCTTCTTCTGTATGTAAGGAATCTCTTCCCCCTAACTGCCCTTAAAATGGTTTACTTGGTTCTAAGATTTGCGAGTATTACTATTACATGCCTGGGCATTGTCTGGTCTCCTTGATCTTGGGAGGGGTTTTCTCTGCCTCTAGGACATGAATGCTAATTTCGTTCCCCAGATTAGGGAATTTCTTGGCTATGATTTGATCAAATATATCTCCTAGTCCTCTCTCTCTTTCCACCCCCTCAGGAATCCCAATACTTCTGACATCGGAACATTTCATGGTGTCATTTATTTCTCTAATTATGTTTTTCATGGATTTTAACCTGTTTGTTTAAGGCCTCCTCTTTCTCCATCTTTTCTGTTTGTCTTCAAGATCACTAATTCATTCTTCTGCCTCATTTACCCTAACCATTGGAATATCTAGATCAGATTATATCTCTTAGAATAGCATTTTTAAGTTCTACCAGGTCTGCTCTCATTTCTGTCCTTAGTGAATCTATGTTGTCACTGTAGTTTTCTCCAGCCTGGCTATTGTCTTCATAACTACTAACCTGAAGTATATTTCTGGCATCTTACTTAGCCATATCCTTGGAAGAGGCCACTGCCCGTGGGTCTTTTCTTTGTTAGGAATTCCTCCTCTTAGTAATTCTGTTGAGTTGTGGTTGAGGGGATGTACAGCCGAAAATATCAACCACTGTCCAGGCAAGGTGCACTCTCTTGACTGATGATCATCTGCCCCTGTAGAGATCCAGTTGTATATAATCTTACATCTCAGGCTGATTTCATGGGTGTTCAGAGTGGCTTGGTAGATTTCTAGCTAAATTCAGGGGACCAGTTAAAAAGGAGTCCCCCACTCCTCTGACTTGGTGGAGTCAAGTGGAGTTCTTGGTGGAACTCCTCCTATTTTTAACTTCTTGAGGAACCTCCATACTCTGTTTTCCAACATTTGTGGTTTCCTGTGTTGCTAATTTTAGCCATTATAACTGGTGCAAGTGGTATCTCATTGTGGTTTTGACTTGTATTTCTCTGATGACAACAAATGAGCATTTTTCTCATGTGTCTGTCGGCCATTTGTATGTCTTCTTTGGAGAAATGTCTGTTCATGTCTTTTGCCTATTTCTTGACTGGATTATTTGTTTTTTGGGTGTTGAATTTTATAAGTTCTTTATAGATCTTAGATACCAGCCCTTTATCTGATCATTTGCAAATATCTTCTCCCATTCTGTAGGCAACGTTTTAGTTTTATTGACTTTCTTTTGCTGTACAGAAGCTTTTTATCTCAATGAAGTCCCAATAGTTCATTTTTGCTTTTGCTTCCTTTGCCTTTAGAAATGTGTCATGAAAGAAGTTGCTGTAGCCGAGGCTGAAGAGGTTGCTGCCTATGTTATCCAATAGGATATATATATATATTTTTTTTAGATTTTATTTATTTATTTGACAGAGAGAGAGAGAGAGATTGGGAACACAAGCTGCGGGAGTGGGAGAGGAAGAAACAGGCTTCCTGCTGAGCAGAGAGCCCTGTTATCCAATAGGATTTTCATGGATTCCTGTTTCACATTTAGATCTTTCATCCATTTTGAGTTTATATTTGTGTATGGTTTAAGAGAATGGCCCAGTTTCATTCTTCTGCATGTGGCTGTCCAATTTTCCCAACACCATTTGTTGAATAGACTGTTTTTTTTCCACTGGATATTCTTTCCTGCTTTGTCCAAGATTAGTTGACTGTAGAGTTGAGGGTCCATTTCTGAGCTCTCTATTCTGTTCCATTGATCTGTGTGTCTGTTTTTGTGTCAGTACCATACTGTCTTAATGATCACAGCTTTGTAATAGAGCTTGAAGCCAGGCACTGTCATGAACCCAGCTTTGGTTTTCTTTTTCAACATTCTCCTGACTATTCAGAATCTTTTCTGGTTCCATACAAATTTAGGATTGTTTGTTTCAGCCCTGTGAAAAATGTCAATGGTATTTTGACAGGGATTGCTTTGAATGTGTAGATTGCTCTGGGTTGCATAGAAATTTTACCAATATTTATTCTTCTAATCCATGAGCATGGAATGTTTTTCTACTTCTTTTTGTCTTCCTTAATTTCTTTCATAAGTGTTCTGTAGTTTTTAGGGTACAGATCCTTTATCTCTGGATAGATTTCTTTCTAGGTATCTTATGTTTTTTGGTGCAATTGTAAATGGGATTATTTCTTCAATTTCTCTTTCTTCAGTCACATTATTAGTGTATAGAAATGCAAGTGATTTCTGTGCATTGATTTTATATCCTGCCACATTGCTGAATTGCCCTATGAGTTCCAGCAATATTTGGGGGGAGTCTTTTGGGTTTTCCACCTAAAGTATCATATCATCTGTGAAGAGTGAGTGTTTCACTTCTCTGCCGATTTGAATCCCTTTTATTTCTCTTTGTTGTCTGATTGTTGAGGCTAGGACTTGTAGTACTATGGTGAACAACAGTGGTGAGAATGGCATCCCTGCTGTGTTCCTGACTTTAGGGGAAAGCTCTCAGTTTTTCCCTAGTAAGAATAATTTTCACTGTGGGATTTTCATAGATGGCTTTTCTGATATTGAGGTATGTTCCCTCTATACATACACTTTGAAGAGTTTTAATCAAGAAAGGATGCTTTATTTTGTTAAATGCTTTTTCTGTATCAATTGAGAGGATTTTATGGTTCTTGTCTTGTCTTTCATTAATGTGATCTGTCACACTGATTGATGTGTGGATGTTGAACCTCCCTTGCATCCCAGGATTAAATCCACTTGGTTGTGGTGAATAATGTTTTTAATGTACTTTTGGATCCTATTGGCTAGTATCTTGGTGAATATTTCGGTATCCATGTTCATCAGGGATACTGGTCTGTAATTCTTTTTGATGGGGGGTTCTTTTTCTGGTTTTTGGATCAAGGTAATGTTGGTTTCATAGAATGAATTTGGAAGTTTTCATTCCATTTTTATTTTTTGAAACAGCTTCAGGAGAATAGGTATTATTTCTTTAAATGTTTGGCAGAAGTCACCTGGGAAGTCACCTGGACTCTCGTTTTTTGTTGTTGTTGTTGTTGTTGTTGTTGTTTTGGAGGTTTTTGATTATTGCTTCACTTTCCTTGCTGGTTTTTTTTTTTTTTAAAGATTTTATTTATTTATTTGACAGAGAGATCACAAGTATGCAGAGAGGCAGGCAGAAAGAGAGGAGGAAGCAGGCTCCTCACTGAGCACAGAGCCAGATGCGGGGCTCAATCCCAGGATCCCAAAATCATGACCTGAGCCAAAGGCAGAAGCTTAACCCACTGAGCCACCCAGGTGCCCCTCCTTGTTGGTTTTTGGTGTGTTCAGATTTTCTATTTCTTCCTGTTTCAGTTTTGGTAGTTTGTGTTTCTAAGAATACATCCATTTCTCTCAGATTGCCTAAATTGTTGGTATATAGTTGCTTGAAATATGTTCTTAAAATTGTTTGTATTTCCTTGGTATGGGTCGTGATCTCTCCCTTTTCATTCATTATTTTATTAATTTAGGTCCTTTCTCTTTTCTTTGGGATAAATCTGGCTAGAGGTTTATTGATCTTATTAATTCTTTGAAAGAATCAGCTTCTAGTTTCTTCAATCTGTTCTACTGTTCTGGTTTTGATTTCATTGATTTCTGCTCTAATCTTTATTATAACTCTTCTCCTGCTTGGTTTAGGCTTTATTTGTTGTTCTTTCTCCAGCTCCTGTAGGTGTAAGGCTAGCTTGTGTATTTGAGATTTTTCTAAGTTTTTGAGAGAGGTTATATTGCAATATACTTCCCTCTTAGGACCACCTTTGCTGTATCCCAGACGTTTTGAATGGATGTGTTTTTATTCTCATTAGTTTCCATGAATTTTTAAAATTCTTTTAATTTTATGGTTGAGCCATTCATTCTGTAGCAGGATGCTCTTTAATCTCCAAGCGTTTGACTTCCTTCCAATTCCTCTTGTGATTGAGTCCTAGTTTCAAAGTATTGTTGTCTGAAAATATGCAGGGAATAATGCCAATCTTTTGGAATAGATTGAGACCTGATTTGTGACCTAGTATGTGATATATTATGGAAAGTTCCATGTGCACTCGCAAAGAATGTGTATTCTGTTGTTTTAGGATGGATTGTGTGTCATGCAAAGCCCTTGTATTTTTTGTTGATAATATGCTTAGATCTGTCCATTTGTGTGAGGGGGTGGTGAAGTCCCCTACTATTAATGTATTATTGTCAATGTGTTTCTTTACTTTGGCTATTAATTGGCTCATATAATTGGCTGCTCCCATGTTGAGGGCATAAGTATTTATAGTTGTTAGATTTTCTTGTTGGATAGACCATTTAGGTATGATATAGTGTCCCTTTTCATCTCTTACTACAGTTTTGTTTTAAAATCTAATTTGTCTAATATGAAGATTGTTACCTCAGCTTTCTTTTGAGGTCCATTATCTTGGTAAATTGTTCTTTATCCCCTCACTTTCCAGCCTGATGGTGACTTTAGGTCTAAAATGAGTCTCTTGTAGACAGCATATGGATGGGTCTTGCTTTTTTATCCAATCTGATACTCTATTTCTTTTGATTGGAGCATTTAGCCCATTTACATTCAGAGTAACTATTGAAATATATGAATTTAGTGCCATTGTTTTGTTTGTAAAGTCCCTGTTTCTGTAGATTGTCTCTGTTTCTTTCTGGTCTATGCTACTCTTGGGGTCTCTCTTTGCTTACAGGATCCCCCTTAATATTTCTTGCAGTCTGGCTTGGTGGTCACATATTCTTTCAGTTTCTGTCTGTCCTGGAAGCTTTTTATTTCTCCTTCCATTCTGAATGACAGCCTTCCTGGATGAAGTATTCTTGGCTTCATGTTCTTCTTTAGCACTCTGAATATATCATGTCATCCCTTTCTGGTGGGCCAGGTTTCTGTGGATTGGTCTGATAGTCTCATGTTCCTCCCTCTGTAGGTTAGGAGTCTCTTGTTTTGAGCTGCTTTCAAGATTTTCTCTTTGTCTCTGAAATTTGCAAGCCTCACTATTATATATTGGGATATTGATCTATTTTTTATTGATTTTGGGAGGGCTCCTCTCTGCCTCTTTGCTTGTTTCCTTCCCCAGATTAGGGAAGTTCTCAGCTATGATTTGCTCAAATATACCTTCTTGCTCTCTCTCTCTCTCTCTTTTCACCCTCAGATACCTGAATAATTCTGACATTGGTACATTTCACGGCATCACTGATTTCTTGAAGCCTCTTTTCATGGGCTGTGAGTTGTCTTTCTCTTTTTTCCTCAACTTCCTTCCTTTCCATCAACCCATTTTCTAGAGAGCTTACTCTTTCTTCTGCCTCCTTTACACTAGCTGTTAGATCATCCAATTTTGACTGCATCTTAGTTATAGGATTTTTAATTTCAGCCTGGTTAGATCCCATTTCTGCACTAAGAGATTCTCTAGTGTCTTTTATGCTTTTTTTTTAAGCCCAGATATTAACTTTATAATTGTTATCATGAATTTCATCTCTGACATCTTACTTATACCCATATTGATCAGATCTATGACAGAGAACATTACTTCTGGTCTTTCTTTTGTTGTGAAATCCTCCTTCTAGTCATTTTGCCCAGAGAAGAATGGATGAGCAAGTAAGCAGAATAAAAAAATATCAACCATGACCCAACCAAAATACACACTAGACAAATCCAAAGAGGTCAGACATCATAACAGAAAAGCATACAAAAACAAAACAAAATAAAAAAGGTTGGGGGAGAGAATATAATCTCACAAGATGGACAAAATAGGGTGATCTACTTGTTCCTGAATGAATTTTCATCTCTGTGCTAGAAGACACTAAATTCCCAAATCGCCAAGATAGCAAAAGTTATGTATATACAAGAATAAAATTGAATAGATGAAGAAAGTCCAAAAATGAAGCCTATATTTATAAAATGTAGATGTAAAAAATAAGTTAAAGAGCGACTTAAAAAGAGTTGATAAAATAAGAATCTAGTTGAAACGGGAAAAAAGAAAAAAAGAAATGGAAATTTTAGACTGAAAGATAAGTGAATCGTGAGAAAAAAACCTTGAGTTTTATATACTATTTCTCCCTAGTGCTGGAGTTTTACAGTCTTGTGGATCTGTAAACTAATTGTGCACCTGTTCTTCCAGTTGGTCTTCTGGTGGAGGGGCCTGCCATGCTGCTTCTCAGTTGTCTTTGCCTGGATGGATTTGTTCTGCACCTTGCCAGGGGACTGGGCTCAGTGTAAGCTGATCCTCTGTGTGGCTTTTATTCCTTGAAGGCTTTCCCCATCTCTTCAGAGGATCAAAATAAAAATGGCCAAGCCCTGTTTTCCATGTCCAGAGCTGAAAGATGGTGGTCCCCTCCTCTTCAGTAAACCATTTGGGACAAGTGGTTTTCACTTTTGTGCATGCCAAATTCCAGAGACTTCTGCAGTGCATGCCCACAGTAATCCTTTGGGAGGGGAGTCCTAGGGTCCTGTGTTACTGCCCTTTGTGTGCCCTGGGGCTAAGAACGGTTGTGGGCTCATGTGCATACCTGTTCTGCCACTCCCAGGGGATGGCTGAGTGTTATTGTACTGTCCGTTCCAGGGCCACCACCCTGAGAGCTAACAAGCATAGCAATTTTTTATAAAGCAATGAAATGAGGCACATCATACCTAAACCTGCAGGTTATAATAGGAGCTGTAATCAGAATCCTAATGCCTATAAGAGGAGGAAAAAATGAAGGAATTAAGAAGTTAGAAAACAAAAAACAAGATAACCAAAGAAGGTAGGAAGAAGAAAATGGAGATTAAAGATGTTGTTTATGAATAAGAAAACAAAAATTAAAAAAAAATGCTACAGAAGATAAACACTAATCTGTTTCTTGGGAACTGTGTGTTATCATTCAAACTGGTACATCCTTTAGAGTCTTAAAGAAAACAGTAGGTAAAAGTATTGAAAATGACCAGAGAGTAGCGTATCTATATGAGTTGAATCATGAATTGATAGAGTGGAACTGTGTGCTGGGCATTGTGCTAATAAGTACCTTATTTTATTTAATCTTCACAAAATCCCTTTGAGAAAGGCATTAATTTTATCCTCATTTTATATGTGAAGAATCCGAGGCTTAGAGAGATTAGAAGGAGAGGGTAATATGTACAAGACTGCATAGCTGGTATCAAACCCAGGCATTTTAACTCCAGCATCTTTATTCCTAAATAGCGTTTGGAGTTGGTGGTTCATATTTCCTTTGTTGTAGCTCTAATAGGAAATGTCAGTATGGTTCTATAAAGTCCCTTCCAAGAATTCTACTGTGGAGTTTAAAATACTTTTTTTAAACCTTTAAAAGTTTGTTGTTGTAAATGTATGGAAGTTTGTTTTGGGTAATCATCTGGAAATGTGGGGAATCTACTATCTGATGGGGATGGTGAACTTTAATTCTTTCAGTCTCAATGTTTTGTGATTCCTCCAGTTAACAGGAGGAATTTTGTAGACATCACTCTAAATTGAAAAGAATTTTCAAACAACTACAATAATCCAAAACCCAGAAGATGACTAAAGAATCTTGACTACATGCAAAATCTGGCCATGACTTTGGAGGGTTATTAACAACTGGTGGGGATTTCAATAACATGAATTCTTCAACATTGGATTTCTTCCTCTATTGAGTAGTCTTTTAAGGAGTATGGGACAGACAAAGATTTAGTGAGAGAGGGAGAAAAAATGAATCCCATAGCCATGGATGAGAGTTTCAGCCTGTAAGATTTTTCCTAAAACCACATTATTTTTTTCTTCATATTTAATATGCTCATTGCTGTGAACATATAGTTTCCAAATCTATTCAACTGTTTTCTTTTTTCTCTTATTAATGCAGACCCTGAATATAATATCTAAACCCAATTTAACAATTTGAACTTCTATTAAAACCACATATAAAACTGGCAAACTCTCTCAGCACAACATGTAAATCCTTCCAGGGGAAGATATTGTGCTTTAAATTATGCAGACACATATTCCCAATATTTAAATAAGAATATTCTCCTTGGTTCCAGCATTTCAGAACACTTTTTGATAAAAAAAGAGTGATGTAGAAATGAAGTAAAATAATTTTGGTGGGTATATAAGATCTATTCCCTTGTCAGGTGTCAGTGCCCAACTGGTCAGTGAAGGGAAGTATCCACAGAAAAACTGTGGAGGGTCGTAAAACATTTACAGCAAAAAGTAAAATGGATTAATCAGTTACTAATAGGATGGGAAATAGTATGGGTGTTGAGTCAGATGTCTGATTAAGTAATGACTGAGTCAACCAAAAACATTTAAGAAACTATTTTAGAGAGAGATCTTCACTGTAACATAAACTACTTTTGTCAAATCCCTGTCTTGATTTTCCTCATGCACTTGAAGTGCTTAGCAAGAACTGGCACATAGTAGGTTCTCAAATATTTGTCTAGAGGGAGAAAAATATATTTACTTATACTAGTGAGATATGTTAATTCAGTGCAAACATGTCAGAGGCAGAAAGGTTCTTCTCTGTTGGTATCTGCTGAGAACTAAAGCATATAATAAAATTGGTTGTTTTTTTTCCTTAGGCCTCTGAGTGGCTCTATGGAAGACATAGATGTAATCATGGGTTAGAAATTCTTTGCAACAGTAATGAAGACAGTAAAATTAGATTAAAAGAGATTCACTTCTAAGGTATTACACTGGACTTTGTTGACTTAATTAAATTAATAAATATAATCATTTTAAGTTTAGTGGCAAAAAGCTTCTTTTTATGACATTGTCTTGGAAACCATTTAGACCACCATGACATATTAGATTATGGAAGTATTTTTTTTTTTTTTTGAGCCTGAAGAAGTTTTAAATCTAGGTTCTTTTTAGTGGAATACAGTTTTTTAAAAATTCTTCTTAATTTTCTTGCAGTATGCAAAAATCAAATCACCTCATCATTAATCATTAGAAATTCACTTTAGTTATAACCCCAAAGTTGTGCCATGGAAAAAGAATGGTTTCTTGGGCGGGGGGGAGATGACTAGAGTTTTAGAATTCTAAATGTCACATTGGAACTGATTATTAATTCAAAATATTTTTAGCTGAGCTCTTCATAATCAGAGCTCATCAGGCTATTGACTGTATTCAAGAGCTAAGTAATTAAAAGGAAGAAGTTGACATCACAAGTTAGATTTACCTAAAATCCATGATTATTTTGGCTCAAGGTATTAGCTTTTGTGACTTCCTGGGATATAATTTTTGGATCCCATAGTCATATATTTATTGATCTGTTAGACCTTTTCAACTAAATGTATTTTCTAACAAACTTCAGATACAGATAGGCTCAGTTTCAGGTTATACTGTTGGAATATTTTGTCCTTGAGAGGAAATGTTAGCCAAAAAAAAGTAATTCAACGTTTAACTTGCTTGATCCTCAAAATAATATTTCAATGAATGATTTTAAGATTTTAAACAGGAAACATTGTTTTACACATTTACAGTTTATAATTTAAAGCACTATAGAAAGGATTGGCATAAAGTAAGAGTAGACAAAATTCACATTTAATAAATTGCCTAAAGTTGTACTGTAGATATTGGCATCTGCATAGTTTGTTTTTAGTGACTATAATCTTTTCAGAGGGTCCAATGGGTGGGTTTTAACTTTAACTTTAATAAAGATAGCTTGGAGAAATTAATCCAGAGGAATTGTGCTTTTTAGTTCTTCATGCAAAATCCAAGAATCTTTGCTCTGACCCATCTACCTATTTGAAAGGGTTTGCTGAATGAAAGGCTATGCCAGAACCATCACTAGCTAGATATGAAGGCCAATTAAGGCTTGGTGAAAGGAAAACCTTTTTACTAAAATTGATATCCAATTAGTTTGGGTCTGTCTGATCTAGGTCAGGTAAAAAACTAGGTTTGTTGATTATTTTTTTTTACTTTATTATTTAAATATCTTTTTTGAGATTAGGAAAGTTGTGTATGATTACTGTGTCCACTGAAAAATGAAGCAGAGATGGATAAAGGAGAGGTTATTTTTTCGACTCTCCTCCTTTCGCACCTTAATCAATGTTAATGACAGCAGGTGTATCATTCTACAACTTCTGCTTTCTTATACAAAAGTATGAGTACATGTCAAAAATGTGTGCTTTATCAATGTTTGTGTCTATAAAAATGCATCAAATTAAACATATTACTCTGAAATTTAATATATTCATTTAACAATATGAATAGATTTCTTAAGACAATCAATATAGATCTAACCATGTTTCACAACCACCTGAATGACTTGTTAATTTGTTAAGACACATTATTGGACTCCATTCTCAGAGATTCCCATATGATAGGTCTGGGGTGGGGCCAAAGAATATTTTCAGCAAGTTCCTGGGGTGATGACAAGGCTACGGTTCAAAGAGCCAGATTTTGAGAGTCACTGGTCTAATCTATTCTTTTTGATAAGTATGGATTCTTGTATAGAGTGGAAGTGTGATATATCCAACCATTTCCCTGTTGGTGATCCTTTATTTTTTCTTATTTTGCCATGAGAATATACTGTTGCAATGGACATCTATGTTCATGTAATACAAGAATTTTTTATTTCTATAGGATAGATTCCTAAACTGACATTAGTGGGTCAGAGGTGGTAAACATTTACAATTTTAACAGCTGTTGCCTAATTACTTTCCAAAAAGGGTCTTTGCAATTCACTATTTATTACATATTAGAGACTGTATATCCATTTCCTCATCAGTACTGTATTTTCTACTGCATTATTGTTTCTATATGAGATGAGTGAAAAAATGGCATCTTGTTTTTGCAAATTTTTTATTTAAATTCTAGTTAAAAAATAAATTCTAGTTAGTTAATATATAGTGTAATATTCATTTCAGGAGTAGAATTTAGTGATTCATCACTTACATATAACACCTAATGCTCATCATAACAGGTGCTGTTCTTTTAGCTTGTGTTCCCCTAAGCCCTAAGGGGTTAAGAGAATTCTTGTATATTTATTAACCACTAAGATTTCATCTTTCTCCATTGTTTCTTTAGTTACTTTTCTTTTTCCTAATTATTTCTAGAGATTTTTTAATGTAAGAAATATTAACCCTTTTAATAACATAAGCATTGAAAATACTTCCCTCAGTCTCTCATTTCACTTTTAACTCTACTTATGACATATTTGGCATGAAAACCCTTAATTTTTATGTAATGAAATATTACATAGGGCCTTTAATTCTTCTATCTTCCTTAAGAGAATCTTGTATAATGCAAGGTTACACAAATATTCCTCTAAACTTTCTTATAGTGTTTTAACTATTTTGTATTTTTCGTGTAAATCATTATAGCATTTGGAATTAATTTTAAAATATGTGAATTTGGGGTACATGGGGCAAACATCTCCCCACTTCAGGCACTGGGGGCATTTTTCTCTTCCATGTTTTAGGTCAGTATGACCACATGCAGCAAGTAAACAGGCGCAGTCTTTATGGAAGAGGAGCCCAGGCCTGCTTACTGATTTCCCTCAGAACCAAAAAACCTGAATCATCATCAGAGACCCCAACATAGGTGTTCGCTATAAATATATAAAAGGTGTAGCCTTTTAGCTTAGGACAGACACCAAAGAGAATAGTTCCTAGTTTATACTTGGTCTTGAAAGACACCTTAGAAGTGTCTTATGTCCTGCTCACCATGCCTCCCAGCCAAATATAGTATTACTTAGATAGGGTATTTGGAGTAAATCAGGAGTCTGTGTTCAAGCTCCCCTAATTCAGAATACAGACATTATACAATCAATATAAGTTTATACTCACTGGGGACAAATTAATAAATAGTACCAAAAATAATGCAGGAAAAAGCACCCATGTTTCAGCTACCCAGAAACAAACACTTCTAGCCTCTTACTGTATATCTTTCCAGATTATATAAATAAATAAATAACAATTAAATATGTGAATTTAAAAATATTACTTACTGTGCTGTTTTTACTCTTCTCCCCTACTTTCTGGATATTTGGGTTGCTTTCAATTCTTTGATATCCTATATACATTGCCATAAACATCACTTTAGTCACACTTTTGTGAAGATTTACTATTATTTCTTTAGTGTAAATTCCTAGAATGGTAGCTGCCTGATCAAGGTGTGTATTCATATTTAAAATGTTTCCAAATCATCCTCCAGGAAAATTCTAAAGTTTATACTCCTACCAGCCACACATAAGAATGCCCATCCATTCATAACTCTGCAGAAAAAAAAAGTTGTGTTACTAAGCACAAACATAGTTTCTCCTTAAAAAACACTATTCCTTCCATAGTAGATATTTTATTTTTATTATTTACACTCAGGATTGATTTTTCTTTTTATGGGTAAGAAAGTATTGTAGTTCCCTGTTCTTAGGAATATGTTTCATGTTGAAGTGCATTACTTCCCCTGGCTGCAGGACTGGACTCATGTGAACACATCAGTATATATTGTATTCTCATCCTCTAAGGCTCAGCAAACTAGGTTTGTATCAATTTTGGGAAGTTAATACCATGAGAGAAAAGTT
>CM053607.1:44129449-44145876 GCA_028646535.1 Procyon lotor | reverse complement strand
GATTTTTCTTTTTATGGGTAAGAAAGTATTGTAGTTCCCTGTTCTTAGGAATATGTTTCATGTTGAAGTGCATTACTTCCCCTGGCTGCAGGACTGGACTCATGTGAACACATCAGTATATATTGTATTCTCATCCTCTAAGGCTCAGCAAACTAGGTTTGTATCAATTTTGGGAAGTTAATACCATGAGAGAAAAGTTTTCTCTCTCAGTACTCTGTTTCTCTTTCCCTAGGATTTGGAAAATAACAAAGAAAATGAGAGAGAGAAAAGGAAGGACAAATGGGAAATGGGAGAGAAAGACAGGGACAGGAGGCACAAGGTACATCTAGCTGTGCCTGAAGCAAGAAGTACTGCTAGACTTTTTACTAACATGAGCCAATCACTTCTTTTGGTGAGTGTACCTTCCTTTTATTCCTTTTAAAAGGCACTGACCCCGCCATTTGTTTTCCATTTTATAATAACATTACTCAATAACCTAGAATGTATTTTGAAGCTTTAAAATTAAAAATAATTCTTTGTTAGTTATTGCAGATAATTTGAAAGCAAATAACATGTATTTGTAATTTTTTAGTGTTTACTATTACAAACAGGTTCACACAGGTAAGTCATTCCTCTCCTTGACAAAGTAGAGAATGGACATAAGAGAAGCCTTTGTTCCCATTCCTTTCCCACCTTTGAGCTTTGGCTATTGTACTAGCAATCTAACGTTGACAAATGATTTGGGTTCCCTGGTCACCTCATTAATCACATTAATGATGTCAGACACCAAAAAGAAAGTAGAGAAATCACTTGCCTTATCATCTAATGTCTTTTCATTAGAGATCCAGTAAAGGGATTTTAAAGACATTGACATTGACAGTTAATAGGCAGTTGATATTAATTCTGCTGAAAGCAATAACGAAGCAGCCAGATTCCAAACAAGCTGGAAGTAACCTGGGTGGACCTCAAATGAGAAGGTGTTGGAATCTTTTAAAATTCAACTTACTTTTAGCTTGGATGGAATTGCTTTAATTCAGGGGTAGTGAGAGCAGGCAGAGGTTGGGGCAGAGACAGATTGGGTTTCAATCATTTATCAATATTTATTTTTCAGGAGAGCTCCTGAGCAGGTTGGAGGACAAGAATATTGTTGAAAAGATAACCATTAACTCTGGGATAATATTTATTTGCACATCTCATTCCTAGGCTTGATGGGACTCCCATATTTATTATTGGAGCTAATATGAAAAGCAGGATCACAGCTATTGTAGAAATGACCAAGGGTCACATCCTGGGGTGAGATTAATAGCTTAATGTTAAAGAGATGTCAACAACCTCGCTGCAACACAGAACATCTCTGATGAATTCCGTCAAGAAATGTGAACTTTGGGTCAGTGCAGCATGAGGCTGATAAGGTATGGACTTGGTTTAATTTGATTAGAGATGGATGAGTACTGAAATGCTAAAACATACTTCAGTGTAGCATTAAGTGAAGTTCTGGGAGCCAGTTCTCAACAAAGGTATACAGCTCCCACTGAAATATACAAAAAATGTATTACATGTGCCTTTGATTTTATTCACCTATGTGGATAGCAAACAATAACACATGAAAGACACTGGACTTGTTTTAACCATTTTCTTGGTTGACCCTTGAACACAACAGAGGTTTGAACTATGCAGGCCCACTTACATATGGACTTTTTTTATACATACAGTACTATAAATGCATTTTCTCCTCCTCATGATTTTCTTAGTATTTTTTTAGCTTACTTTATTATAACAGTACGTAGTATGTATAACATACAAAATATGCACTAATTGATTATGTTATTGGTCAAGCTTCCAGTCAACAATAGGCTAAGTTTTGGAGGAGTCAAAACTTATATATAGATTTTCAATATGTGAGAGAGGGGGGCGCTTGCAGCCCTAACCCCAGTATTGTTGAAGGGTCAACTGTGTAGCAAAAGCATTTGGTTAAATTATGTTTTGTATCCCACTCTATGAAAGTGTTCATGATATGTCAAGTATTGTATTAGGCACCTACCAGTACTGAAGAAACAAAATCTTTAATTTTCTTCCTTGGAAAACACTGTAGTCTTAGTTCACTCATTGCTGAACAAATATTCTAGACAGTCTTAAAGAAAATAAGAATGTAACAATAAACATGATATATAGGTTCTTGTCCCCATAGAATGTATATTCTTATAGGGACAAAAAGACAATATAAAATATATTAGATTTTTAGATAGGAATAAGAAATGTGAAAAACATAAAGAGTTACCTAGAGTATGAGGTTAGATTGTTCAGTTAAGAACATTTCTCTGAAAAGGTTAACGTTTGAACTGAAATAAGAAAGTGACTATAAGAAGAAGTAACTCTATTAAGAAGGAATAACTGTGAAGACAAGGTGAAGGAAGAGTATTTCATGTAGAGGAAAGTGAGTGCAAAGTCAGAAGAGACTGGTTTTGAGACATGGTTGTATGACAGGAACCCAAGAGATAGGTAATTCCAGTTTATGCAGTCTATGGCAAGGAGATTATACTTGGTTCTTAGCATAATTTATCTACTTCACTGTAGTCCTTTCTCTTCTTTAAAATAGAGAAAACATTATGACAAAGAATCAAATATTGTTCTTATAAGGGTTGTGTCGGATTATATTTTTGACTGAGAAGTGTAGGAATAAGTATCTACATGTTTGGTGTCACACTGGTCCTAGCCATTGTGGATGAATCTAGTTATATCCTACATCATACCACAGTGGTCATGACAGTATTCGTAGCACAACTTAATCACCAGTGAACAGTGATCAGTTGTTCATATTAACTTTTTAAAAATATCTCTTTCAGACTTTTAACCATCTATCCAAAGTCACACAAGACTGGCATATGGAGGGATTTTGGGAGAACTTTCTGCTCTGTTAAAATTTTGAGAAATATATTTTGGATTGTGGAAAATTTTGGAAAATTCTTCAAAATTTATTATTTCCATACTTTATCTGGGGGTTCTTTCCTAACTTTTTAAGATGGATTGAGAAATAAGTGAGGGAATCCCGAGATAATTTACCAAGAATCTTCAGAAAAGCTACCTCAGTCACTCTCTTTCTGAATGGTGTTTTTTCCAACATCTAGTCTCAGCACAAAACTCCTGCATGTACAATAAGAGTAAATAACAAGTTTTAATATCTTGGTACTTCCCTTTAAAAGGATAATATGCCCCTGGCAAAACCAACCAATAAATACCTTTTATTGCACTTCCTTAGGTGCTGAGTTGGGAAAGTCAAAACTTGATCATGTTCTTTTGAAGCAATGATTTATATAGTATATTGTCAGGGTTTGAACGATCAAGGTTAACAAGTTTTGTTTCTTTTGTTCTCTTTGTTTGAAGAAATGCAAAAATAAGCTGGTGTTCACTGCACAGCTTGAACCGCCCACCCCCTAGGAAGAATTTACATGTTTAAAGTATTGGATTGGTTGGTAGTACTTTTAAAATATGCACAGTTGGCTTTGCCACTGCCACTATCTCAAAGAATAGCAGCTGCTTTTAAATGAAAAGTCTAATGCTTTTTTGGCTGATGCTGTAACACCCATGGAAATCCTCGTTAGTCCCTTTTTTTTTTTTAAAGATTTTATTTATTTGACAGAGGAGAGAGATCACAAGTAGGCAGAGAGGCAGACAGAGAGAGAAGGGGAAGCAGGCTTCCTGCTGAGCAGAGAGCCCATGTGGGGGGCCACATCCCAGGACCCTGAGATCATGACCTGAGCTTAAGGCAGAGGCTTTAACCACTGAGCCACCCAAGCGCCCCAACTCTTAAGTCCCTTTGATATAAGCCTTACATGACATTCAGTGAGGTCTGCTGCCCAGGGTAGAAAGATGACCTCTCCTGCATCTGGGAGCCTAAGTCTGCCACACAAGAGTTTCCAAATGCTCTTCAAGTGCTATGCAGATAATAGGAGGATGAAGGAGGAGCTATGTGCTGCCACACTTTTACTTACCAGTGTGAATAGAACTTGTAGGAAGTAGGTGCTGACAATAGACAATGTACTCAAATATCCATTCCTGCCCATGGATCATGACTGAATCGTGCTGGTATAGAGAAGACCTAAAGGATTAATGCAGGGAATTGTGCCTTGATAATTCTGTTTTTAGGGAAACCTATTGAATGGGAATCCTTGACACAGCCTTTGTCCAAGAAGTGATGCCAGGCTGAGAGGAAAGCTAGTTTTACTCGCAGAGGAATATAGTTTCCCTGCAGCCTAACCTAGAGGCTTGGGCCAATTATGTTTAAGCCATTGACGTTCCTAAACTCTGTAAGAATATCTACATAATTTTATTTATGGTTAGAAGTGGAGAGACAGAAAAGTTAAGAGTTCACCTTTCCCTAGCCCTCTATTTTGAACATACTGTCTCTAGGTATGTGGCTAGTGAGGTAAGGAATAATTTCTCTACTGAAATACCTGAGTTCTTGTTCCAGGGAAAATCAACAAATAGAGTTACACCTAGATAAATAATGGAAATATGGGCTTTCTTAATTTTCTTTTGCATATCTTTGTTCTGCAATTTTTCTAAGATGAGCACAAATCACAGTTCAAATAAAAAAAGGGCATATTTAAAATGAGGTTCAACATTTTCTAGCAACAATTTTCAGCTCCTGTCTCTTACTGTACTTCTTATTCCAAAGAATTGTGAATGCAAGGATTTCAATACCTTATCTACTCGTTTAAAAACATTGAGATCCATCACAAGTAGCAGCTGTTATAAGAACTTTCTACTCCCTTAAACACCTAATCCCCTATGACACATTCCATTTATCCTCCTTTTGTGGAGACTACAGCTTTAGCTGCCCCATGTGGTGAGGCTTGCTGATTTTATTTCATTGCTCAGGATTGCTGCTCTCAGATTGCTGAAAAATGAACTCACTCTATAGCACTCAGTTTGTCGTGTTGCTCTTTTCTGATGTTACTGTTCCAAAGTATTACTAGTAAGGTAACTCTTTGTCTACTCAGGATAGTTCTTCTGTTTTACTTTGTACCTGCCAACCATTTTATATTGGCAATTTGTGCAGGTCTGTGCTAAAAACTTCTTTGAAGAGCAAGTAAATTATGACTGCTTTGAACTCCTCCAGTCAAAGCTTGCTGTTTGAAATTCTGTCTGTGATTTCATTTTTGCTCACCTGTGGGTCTTTATTCTTTCTAGCTAATGAAAATTTGGGCTAAAGAAATGATCTTTTTATTTTCCATAGCTTTGGCTCAGGTTACGACCCGGTGGGGGGTGGTCCCTGCTCAGTGAGGAGTCTGCTTGATCCTTGGCCCCTCCACCCCGCTTGTGCTCTCTTTCAAATAAATAAAATCTTTATGAAAAGGCATTTAACTGGTCAAATAATTATAAAGTTTTGGAATATCAGATTTGGAAGGGGCCTTAGAGACCATCTGCTCAAACCTTTTCATTTGTTAGGTTGAGGAAAATGAGCCTCAGACCTCAAACATATGGGGACCAAACTAAAACTAGAATCCAGATTGCTGGTCTTCTTCTTACCATATCTGGTCTACTTTACTCTAATGGAAAATGTAATTTCATTTTTCACTGTTTAAAACAGAAATGTAAGGAATGCAATCCTTGATTCATCGGAGGGACTTTGGTTGCAAACAACAGAAACTGACTCTGGCCAACTTGGGGAAAAGGGAATTTGCTGAAAGGTCACGAGAGGCTCATCTGATCCCTTAGCACAGGTTTTAAAAGGAGGAGTTATTAGGAGAGTTCATAAGGACAAACAGCACATTCACTGATTAATGTACCTTCAGTGTTCCTCTGGGCTTGATGAAATATTGGACAGTTTTCTCCCTGACTATGAGCCCTTAGCTACCTTTTCTTAGAGTATTTATTTTAGAAAGCTTGCAACTATATATTCTTTCTCTGCTCTGTTGAGATAGAAATCTTCTCCCAGACTCCTCCCAGTTTTATAACCCAAAAGTTTATTTCTGAAGGACCTGAGAGCCATCCCTTTGAAGTGCAACCATCAAAAGAGAGAGGGCCCTTGTCTCCTGGTTTCTGTGGGAGGGTAGGAGCCTCGCTTATAAGTGTCAATTAATAAATCCAGATGGTCTTCAAGATTTGCAATGGGTGAGTAATGTCAAGAAACCAGGAACTTTCTGTCTTTTTCTCTACCATTCTTGACCTGTTTGCTTATCACCCAAAACTGACTAACACTACATGATGGCTGCCAAATGTCCATGTATCACCTTTCTGTTCAAAAGCAGGAAGCAAGGCAGTGGCTAGGGCAGCCAAGAGAGCTACTTCTTTCTTTTCATTAGATTGCTATTCCAGAGGATGCTAGTGTATTTCCTGTAATGTTTTATTCACATGGTTCACATGCCCCTAATTAGTGGCAAAAACAGTGGAATTAGAAAAAAATAATGATTTATTCTCCTAGCAATGGATTAGAAAAATATTCATCCCCCTCCCCCAGACTTAGAAGAGAAGCCAATTTTCTTCAAGTATATTGTTGGCGATCTGATATCTAAACAGAAGTGTGTCATTGTTAGCCAAGGAGAAGGCTGAGGAAGTGAGGAAGTCAGTCATGTAGAGAATCAATAGTACATGCTACAATATACCCTTGAGTGTGTAGACTTACATGGGTTTAGATCTGGATGAAGAAGTCTGGAGCAAGGACACTTCCTCAGAGGAACAAACAGAAATTGCTGTGGACACAAGAAATCTTTTAAAATTAGTGATAAAGAGGGCTGGAGAGTCTCAAAAAAGCTCTAGAAGGCTCATAAATATTTTGCTGGGTACTTACTGAAGGGGTAATTAGAATGTTTCTGGAGGGAGCTATGGTAATAAGTTAAATGCATTAAGATTTTTTTAAAGATTTTATTTTTTTATTTGACAGAGAGAGAGAGAGAGTGAGCATAAGCAGGGGGAGGGGCAAAAGGAGAGGGAGAAGCAGGCCCCATGCTGAGCAGGGAGCCCGGTGAAGGGCTCCATCCCAGGACCCTGGGATCATAACCTGAGCTACAGTTGTATGCCTAACCAACTGAGGCACCCAGGCATCCCCAAATGCATTAAATTTTTATATACATTTTGATTGGTTCAGAAATTTTACTTTTAAGATAATTTTTGCTTTTTACACTAGACAAACAACTATGCATGCAATAATTTACATACTAGCATGTTTATAATAGCATAATTTATAATTATGTGAGCCTAGAAATAGGTAAATGTGCAATGGCAGGGAGTTGTATGAATGAATCAAAAGTTTCTGTTTTTAAAGGATATTTAATAATTTGAAGGATATTGAATATTTCTGTGGAAGAAAGCAGATTTCCAAAAGGATACTTGCAGGGTGGTGAAAACAAGCTACATACAAGGCATCATTTTTACATGTTACAATTGCTATAGATTTTTCATGTTCTTTATACGTTTAGGCCTTTTCTAAAATGTATACAATATTTATGAACTACATGCTATGAAAATATACCTTCTCTTCTGCCCAGGGTAGAACCAGAACCTGATGTCAATTTTGGATACAGACTGTGGTCAGCCCTCCAGGCCTGTTTAACTTTCAATGTAGGATTTAAATTACATATCACAAGAGCGCACTTATAGGTCCGTCTATACATGGAAACTGGGGCTAGAGAGGCCAAGTCACTTGTTCACAGGGCTGGGAAGAGGTGCTATCATTTCTGACTTGGAAAACAGTGTGAAGCTAGGCCTCCCATTGTTAGTTACCTATCCAGCAGGTACGTTGAAGCCTTAAACACCTCAGTGCACTGATGACACATACACTTACCCAAGCCTGTTAGAAGCTTAGTACACTCAATAACACCCATGTCCCTCACATGCACCCATCTCTTGCTCTCCCGCCTACCTCATCTTCTTCAGGGCTGATTAAGTCTAGTCACTGTGGCTTTCTCCTGCTCTTTAAACCTGCCACAGTTGTCCCAATTTAGGACGTTTGTGTTTGCTGCTCGCTCTTCCAGGAATACCCTTTTGTTAGATCTTCAAGTAGCTTACTTCCTCATTTTCATTCATTTCTATTCAAATGCTTTCTCCCTGAAGGGGCCTTCTTTGACCACTTTGTAACTAGTCCCATCTCTCTCTGTCACCTCTCACTGTTTTATTATGGATTCACATCATTTTCCTTTTAGCACAAGGAGTGCCCTATTCTGTGTTCATTTGTGTGCCTGTCTTCCTTACTAGAATGTAAGCCCCATAAGGATAAATAAAGACTTTGTCTTGCTTTCTGCTGTGTGCCTAATGCTTAGAAAAATGACTGGCACATACTATCAGCTCAATAAAATTTGTCAAATAAAATTTGACAGAACCCATGTCTTCTCACCCCAGATTACATGCTTCTCTCTCTCTCTTTTTTTAAGATTTTACTTATTTATTTATCAGAGAGTGAGAGAAAGAAAGCACACTAGCAGGGGGAGCAGCAGAGCAGGCCGAGCAGGCCGAGCAGGCAGAGGGTGAAGCAGGCTCCACACTGAGCATGGAGCCTAATGTGGGACTCGATCCCAGGACCCTGGGATCATGCCCTGAGCCAAAGGCAGACTCTTAACTGACTGAACTACCCAGGCATCCCTCACATGCTTCTCTCTTTTACCTTAATCAGAACATTTGTATGGTTGTGGATTATTTTAGACATGTGTCAATTAATTGATTAAAACATGTTTTTCATAATTATTCATTAAAGTTAGAACATCAAACAGTATTTTAAAAACAGTTGTGCATCTGGAAAGAAGAAAGTAAAGATTCATATACATGTATCTTCTGATAAGTCTATTTTCTGAGTTTACTTTAAGAAGAGGGAACATTTTTGAATTTCATCAGAAATTTAGATTAACTTGTCTATGAAAATTTATCAAAATTTATTTTTGCCTACTGCTTAAGCCCTGCTATGAATTAAAATAGATAATTAGGTAATGAACTATTTATAATGTATTATAGTTATTAGTAAGCTCTAAGTGTTCAAAGCATCATTAGTATCAAAGTGCATAAAGATGGATAAGTTTAGGGTGGCATTTACAGTAAATTATGCAACCCTTTAAAGCAAAACAAATATTTCAGTATTATGTTAATGATTCCTGGGCATAATGTCAAGTGACTGAAGTGATGCTAGGTGGGCAATGAGAAATGAGTTTGAAGCTGATGAGTTCTTAATGATATTATCGTTTTATCTTTTGCCCTTCTCTTGCTCTTCATATTCAAAATTTGATTTGAGTTACCTCCTTTGATAACTGATAAACTTCATCTCATTTCTCAGTGATACATACTCCATTTTTATAATTTTAAGCCTTCATTCCTATACTTAATAAGAATAAAACAATGATACCTACTATTTAGACAGCATTTGTAATATGCCAGATATTATGCTAAGTTCTTTGCACCATTATCATATATAATCCTCTCAGCAAGCTTTTTTTTCTTCTGCTTTTTCTTTAGACTTTTTATTTTGAAAGAATTTAAGACTCACTAGAAGTTTTAAAATAGTATAGAGTTTCTGTGTACCCATCACTCAACTTTCCCCACTATAATGTCTTATATAATCATAGTATATTGTCAAAACCAGGAAACTGACATTAGCAAGATATTAACTTGAATTCAGGACATATTCAGATTATGTAAGTTTTACATGCATTTCTTTTTTGATGTATATAGTCTGTGAAATTTTTCCATATGCATCTATTCATGTAACCATCATCACATTCAAGATGCAAAACTGTTCCATCATCACAAAGAAATCTTTTCATGTTATCCTTTGATACACACATCACAACCTGATAACCACAGATCTCTTTTCAATTGATTAAATTTTATTCCTTTGTGCGTGTTATATAAATGGAATCATAAGCAACCTGTTGAAGGAGATACTAATATTTTCTCCATTTTAACCTAGACACCAAGACACGAAGACTCTGGGAGGATGCCTTACTGAAGGTCAGCCAGCCAGTAAGAGATGGATTGGGATTGGAACATAGGGCTTTTTGACTCCAATGCTCATGCTCTTATCTATGCTACTAATTTTCCTTTTCCTATTTTATAAACAATAAAGGATTAGATCTTAATGATATTAAAATGATTATTTCCAGGACCTATGAAAGTTTCCTTTGAAAAATCTGATATTTATGATATTGAAATGGTCTTTAATGAGTTATTTTTGAAATTTCTATTTGAGTAGAATAAGACATTATAGAATGCATGACAATAAATGGATCTCTTAAGTGGAACAAAGCTTATCTTGGAGGACATCATCTACACTAGTCCCATGATCTGGCCCTTGCTCATTATATGCAAAGAAAATTTTGACTATTCCAGTGTTATTTATGCCTTCCAGTTAAAAGATTGACCATATTGGAGGATTCACAGAGGATCATAAGGAAAAAAGTAAATCAAAGATAGTTACAAAGGCAACAGTATTAGGATGAGACACTAGGTACATAATTTTGAGACAGAATAGACAAATATCTACAATAGGCACTTTAATAATTTTTTTTAAGGTTTTATTTATTTGACAAGGAGATAGAGATCACAAGTAAGCAGAGAGGCAGGCAGAGGGAGAGGGAGAAGCAGGCTCTCTGCTGAGCAGGGAGCCCGATGTGGGGCTCGATCCCAGGACCCTGGGATCATGACCTGAGCCTAAGGCAGATGCTTAACCGACTGAGCCACCCAGGTGCCCCTACACTAGGCACTTTAAATCAAATTACAAACTGGGGAATTACGTAATGAATCTGCCCTGTAGGTACTCTTATTGGGTCTGTGCAGTGTTTAAAAAATACCATTTTGAAATGGTTATATAAAAATGGAGAGATTTAATACAAACTCAAAGTTTCTGGCTTCTTTGGAAAATAAAGTTATCTGGAACATTGGTTCCGCATTACAGCTGAAGCTAAATCATTTCTTTCTCCTCTATGTTGGATCTATGCTTTGCTGGGTGCCATAGTGCCCACCTAGCCCAACAGAACCATATCTGTTATCTGGTGGATATTGTATGCATTGGTCAAGAGGCTGAGTGACATGATTACTTCTAGTTCTACAATTTAAAAAGTCTTGAATTAGATTTCAGTTGCGCTCTCTAGAAAATCGTTTTCTAGATTCTGTGGAACAGTGCTTCTACAAAATGATAAGAGATGACAAGGACTTCGTGGTAAAATAAAATTGGAAATGTAAAGTACTTTATCCCACTCTGGAAATTCATAATCATATCCACATATTAGAAAAGGTTCCAAAAGATCAACAATTATGAGGCCTATTTAACCTTGCTTAACTCAGTATTTCCAATGTATATTTGACTACATAAACATGTTGTACATAAATGTATGTATATATGTATGTATGTGTATAGGTATGTATGTATGTTTTTGTATAACACTATTTCTTGGAAGAATTGTTTTTATTAGAAAAATCTTTTTGGGAAATGCTAAGGGATTAGAAGTATTTGAGCCTTAAATTTCTCATCACATTCAAAATAATTGACTTTCTGGAAATAAAAGTCTTAGATTTTCATTTCACTCCTCTGAAATCAACATGGCATACTCATTGATGCTGACCAAAACAAATACTCATTTTAAACTGGGAACAAGGTTAAAAATAAAAGCCAAGATCTAAGAAGAATTGTGAAATTTAAGACATCAGTGGAACATTCTATGGTTAGCATATTTTAAGGAGAGAGAAAAGTAATTCTTTTGCTGCAAAAACTGCCACATTGTGGTTTTGGTTTTTGCTTTTTAAGTCATGGTGCATTTTGAATTCAGTATGTTATCAGTGTTGGTTTGCAACACTGTCCACATACAGGGCAAGGGGAGCCCAAAGAAAGAGGCAGATCCCTCCAGACTGGTAGATGGCAGCTTTAACAAGCAAGGGAACTTATATAGGAGTCTTGTTCTTTCCAAGCTGCAATATAAGGAGATCCCTGCATCTGCCTGCCAGAATTTAAAAGTTTATACAGTGGTCTTAATGGGTTTCAGTTGTGTATACCCCCAGATGATCTCAAAACACATTGCTCTTTCAACATTATGTCTTTGAAAATGACTTTGGCTGTGGGATTGGTGGGCAGAAAGTATATTCCAAGGGCATGAGGAACCTCTGGTTGCCCCTGTTTAGCTCAAGGGTCAACCAGAGGTCATGTCCTTTCCATGATCTCCTCCAACAATCAGCCAGGCTGATGTTTGAAGATGCATGCCATGATTCTCCAGGGAGCAGCATTTGTTATTTCACCGCATCATACCTTCATTCAGCAAATATGTACGTAGTACTTACAATGTTCCAGCAGCTGGGTATGAATTAGTGAATGAAACAAAGCCCAGCCCTCACAGAACTTACAGTCTTGTAGGTAAAACAAGGAATAAGCAAGTAAACAAGCCAATCAACATTTAATTACCTGTTGCTGTGCTATGAAGAAAGCAAAGACCAGGCTGGTGGGTGGAGAGTAAGAGTGAGGGGAGGGGATGTTTCTCTTCAAATTGGGGGACTCTGGAAGGACTCTTTAAGAAGATGACATTTATGCTGAGCCCAGAAATATTCAAAGGCACCATCAAAGATAAGCAGAAAGAAGAAAATTCAGGCAGAAGGGACAGCATATGCAGAAAGTCGGAAAGACCTCAGTGCATCTGATCAGCTTCTGACTTGGTCTTGTGGCTGAGTGGCAGTGACTACATCGGTGAGTGGTGGGAGAGGGACGGTGGGAGTGGAAGGCAGAGCTCAGTCCTGAAGGATTTCACCTTTGACCGTGAAAAGGAGTTTGGTTGTTTGGTTGGTTGTTTTTTCCAAAGTCCATCTGGATGCTAGTGAAGGGTTTTTAATCGGGGAAATGGCATGTTCAGGTTTATGTTTTTCTAGTATCATTACGGCAACTGTTAATTTGGTTAGGGAGTGAGTTTAGAAGCAGAGGGTTCAGGCAGCAGGCTAATACAGTTATGCAGAAGAGGACTGACTGTGGTTTTGACAATGCTGTGGTGGCAGAGTTGGAGACTAGCATATGGATCCCCTTTGTATTTGGATGTGGTAACAGTAGGATTTGCTGATAAATTTTGTGTGGAATGTGGAGTAATAAGATGACTCTCATGTTTATGACCTAAGCAACTGGGTGGCTTGAACACAATCTGTCCTAGGGCAAGCTAAGGGATGTACAGATTTGGAGGGAGAAGGTAGCAATCCATTTTAAAGTTTGAGAGATTTCTGTGAGACAACTAGTAGAGAAGCCAATATGGAGCAGTAGCTATGAGTCTGCAAGTCAGAGGACAGCTAGAGGCCAGAGCTCTTCATCTGGGGACACCTCTACTCTTGACTAAATGTTTACGAAAATGTAATGAACAGAATATAATAACATATAGGAAGTATTTCCTACTAAGTTTGGTTTCTTAAAGGCAAGACCATTTGTATATCTTTATTTACTTTTTAAAATGATTTTAATTTTAATAATAAAACAGCTTTAAATTTTGACTATTTACTGGCGATGCATTAAATAAATTTCCTAATAACTCATCCAGAAACAAATACCTACATTTTTCTTAACAAACATCTTAGGGCTGGGAGACTATATAATATAAATTTGTAAGCAGGATTTTTTTTCTTTTTTAAATTAACATATAATGTATTATTTGTTTTATTTGTATTATTTGTCTCAGGGGTACTTTCTTTGTTAGATTTTTTTAAAAAAGATTTTATTTATTTATTTATTTGACAGAGAGAGATCACAAGTAGGCAGAGAGGAAGGCAGAGAGGGAGGGGGTGAAGCAGGCTCCCTGCTGAGCAGAGAGCCCGGTGCAGGGGGCTCGATCCCAGGACCCTGAGATCACGACCTGAGCCAAAGGCAGAGGCTTTAACTCACTGAGCCACTCAAGCGCCACTTTTGTTAGATTTTTAAAAGCATTTTCCTTATTTATGTCAATAGTATCTCCAAAATCTAAAATTATGTGAGTCTGATTCTCACTTCCCTTTCATGTCTATAGTCCCAGAAGGAGGGCGAAGAGCTCGTTACACGGTATTCACAGCTGGGTGATTTGCCACCTAGTGTTGGTTGAAAGTCAAATCAAATATGAATAACTAAAGGTTGATATCACCTAACAAAATGGTACACCTTTGTATACAACTCTGTAAGCCCACTTTTTCTTAGTTTCCTTTTCAATTAATTGATCAGAGGTGGTGACGACTTGGCAAAATTCAAATATAAGCTTCATATTTCATTTCTCTTGCATGTTCAGAACAATGACTCTTGAGTTAATCTACATGATAGAGCAGACACTCATTTTAATATAGGAACTCACAAAGAGGTAAAAATGAATAAGCATGGTTTGGTGAAGAGAGCCCTGGTCTTAGACATTCCTTAATCCAAATCTTAGATATGCAATTTATTACCTCTTCATGATATGAGGACTATTACCTACCCTCATTTAGATTTACTCTCTCCCCTGTAGTGTGAGGGCTTAAACAAACAAGGAAAATCTAAACTCAAGTAAGTTTTAAAATAAGTAGAATTTCCTAAAGTTCCAATTTTTTGGCTTTATTTCCAATGTTTTAAATGCTATTTAACTACTGTTTTTCTGTTTTTGGTGTATGGTTACAGGATTCCAGAGATCAAATTATTTTCTGTATATGTACACTATTGCTAGATAGAAGATATAAACTATACATTCGATGTGCATATTCTATTTCTGTTAGGAAAAACACCTTTAGAAAGAGGGTTTTTTGAAAAAAAAAAAAGTGACAATTACAATTCTGGAAAATATGTTCTTCCTATTTTCTGGTTATGAAAATGGGGAATGGGTAGTGCAAGAAGGAAGCTATGGCCATGTGACAAATTAAATGTGGTTTACAGTAAAAAAAAAAAAAAAAGGGTTTTTTGTTTGTTTTTCTGTATCGACCTGTAAGGAAGCAGCTGTTTTGTTTCTGGGATTTTATTGACAACCCTGTGCCTTCTTTCCATTTAATTTTATTTGCCATTATGGCCCACTAAGTAATTAACTCCACATTTTGGAAAATTTAGAGGCTAAAGAGAGCTGTTTGAAAACACTGTTGACTAGTTTTCTTATTTATAATATTTCAAGCTGTGTTAAGCTTTATCACAGACTTTTAAAATGTGAGACCCACTTGTATATTTGTGTCTGGATGGAAATTATGTCTGAGAGAAAAACAAAATTATCTGTAAGAGATTGAGAAATCAAGGGAATGTAAAAAACAAAACAACAAAGCTAAGAAGAAATGCTGAAAGCGGATATTTTTCCATCTTACGTATATAAAAATAACACTAATATTTACATAAGCTTTCAAAGGAGAAATTGATTTGCTGTTATATATTAGGTTTAGTTTGTAGACCATCAAGTTTCTCAAGAGACTCTTCCCAAACTGAATTCTCTTCCCGGTAATCTCTGGGGCCAGAATCTCAGTTATCAAATCTATGTGACTCTCCCAGAGTTTTATCTCCAGACCAGAGCAGTAAGCTTCTGATTATTTGAACTGCTTTCTCAGCATTTCCACTTGGAGGTCTCAAAGGCACATACAAAGTGAAATAATTTTCCCTTACCTAAATTTCTCCTTCCATGATATTTATCCAAAATTTATGCAAATGTAACTATATAACTCTAACCATGTAACTATATATATCTCTAACTCTATATAACTCTTTGTATAATTCTAACTATATATAACTATATACTATGGAGATATAGATATATATCTATAGCTATATCTATCTATCTCATGTTCTATGGTCCAGGCGCACTTTACTAGTTACTGAAGTATAGCAATAAACAAGACCATGTGCCTCTCTTTATGGATCTCTAATGAGCAAAAGCCAGAAGTGGAAGCAGTATCTTCATGGGTACTCTATCTTACTCATCAGCAAGTCCTGCCAATTTTATATCCTTTCATCCACTTTTTAAGTCTATGACTATCTAGTTGAAGGTATCATTTTTGCTCTACTGTGCTACTTATGGCCTCAAGAGTACTTCTCACACCTACTCTCTTCTAAACCGATCTCTGCAAGATCAGTGTAGTAGTCTTTTCAAAACACACATCTTGCCACACATATATCCTTCTTAAAATCTTCCAATGATTTTTCATTGCTCTTATTTTAAAGAGTAAAGGTTTTAACATTGTCCTTAAGGTCTTGAGTGATCTGGCCCCTGCTTGCCTTTTTTGCCTTTCCTCTTGCTACTGTCCTCCTCCTCCTTTTTTTTATATCTCTGTATTCCATTGAAATTTCTCTTTTATAATTTATTGAAAGTATTTCTTTTTTTTTTTTAAAGATTTTATTTATTTATTTGACAGAGAGCGAGAGATCACAAGTAGGCAGAGAGGCAGGCAGAGAGAGAGGAGGAAGCAGGCTCCCTGCTGAGCAGAGAGCCTGATGCGGGGCTCTATCTCAGGACCCTGAGATCAAGACCTGAGCCGAAGGCAGAGGCTTTAACTCACTGAGCCACTCAGGCGCCTGAAATTATTTCTTCTTCTTCTTCTTC
>CM053607.1:44102372-44128949 GCA_028646535.1 Procyon lotor | reverse complement strand
AACCACCTGCACCTCTCAATTGATGCAGAAAAAGTATTTGACAAAATTCATCATCCATTCCTGATTAAAACTCTTCAAAGTATAGAGATAGAAGGAACATTCCTCAACATCATAAAGTCTATCTATAAAAAGCCCACAGCAAATATCATTCTTAATGGGGAAAAGCTGACAGCCTTCCCTTTGAGATCAGGAACATGACAGGGATGCCCACTCTCACCGCTCTTGTTCAACATAGAAGTCCTAGCGACAGCAATCAGACAACAAAATAAATAAAAAGTATTCAAATTGGCAATGAAGAAATCAAACTCTCTCTCTTTGCAGATGACATGATACTTTATATGAAAAACCCAAAAGACTCCACCCCCAAGCTACTAGAACTCATACAGCGACTCAGTAATGTGTCAGGATACAAAATCAATACACAGAAATCCGTTGTTTTCCTATACTCTAACAATGAAAATACGGAAAGGGAAATTAGAGAATCGATTCCATTTACTGTAGCACCAAGAACCATAAGATACCTGAGAATAAACTTAACCAAAGAGGTAAAAGATCTGTACTCGAGGAACTACAGAATGAAAGAAATTGAAGAAGACATAATTTTAATTAAATATTACAAAGAATCAAATTACTAAGATTTTAAGAAGCTGCATGTTTTTGTATGTTTGTATGTTTTTTAATTTCTTATTTTGAATTTTATTGTTCTATCATTATCTCCTTATGTTTTTACAATATCAAAATATTAAAAATAATTTCTATTTTAAATAATACTTTTTACCTTTTTCTTATTGTTATTTTTAGTTTTGTGTTTTTACTCTTGATTAAGAAGGTTTTTCTACCCTAAAATTGTTGATATAGTATCCTATATTTTCCTTTAAGATTTTTATTGTACTATTATTTAAATTTAAAGTTTTAACCCATATAGAATAAACGTAACTATAATAGGAGATGGCAGATTCACTATTATTTTTTTCTAGAGCTGTATTGAAGGTATCACCACTATCCTATCCCCTGACTGAATTAAACTATCGGTTATATCACATGGCAGTATATCATATGTATTTCATATATCTCCATTTTCAAATATTCTGGGTTATATTCTTGTTCATTGATTTATTTGCCTTCTCAACATACTACTACCATATTGAATATCTTGTGGTGGCTTTTTATTATCCACTCACTGTGGGTATTTGCCAGTATTTATGGTTCCATATAAATTTTAAAATCATCTTAAGTAAAAGTCCATGTGGTATTATAATTGAAATTGCATTAAATATATGCAAATTTGAGGATGATCAATTTTAGAAGAAAACTTCACAGCTAAGAATGTGACTTTCTTATCTATTTACTCAGATTTTATAATCCTGCCTTGCCTATCAAGTTCTTCATATCAGAGAGATCATGTGATACTTGTCTTTCTCTGTGACTTTCAAAAAGATTTTCTAATATAAATCTATCACTTTTGCCTGAATTTATTACTAAGCGCTTTTCAGTGTACTTTTGCTATAGCTAATTATTCCCACTACAGATTTACCTGTATTTTTTCTAAGTATTGCTAAAGTAGAAAAAAATGGGTTGATTTATGTTAATGTTTATTCTCTCCATTCATATTATACAATTTTTGATGGATATTCTAAAAGTGTTTGTAATTTTTTCTTGGTTGTTTGCATTTTATGGAAACACAATCCATCAGCAAAAATAGAGCATTTTATTGTTTTCGTAGTGTTTATGCAAGACATTGAATTCTCAAGAACTTCTAAGGCAATGAATAATAATGTTGACAATAGACATGCCTGTCTAGTTCCTAATTAAATTCAAATAGTCTTATTTTTAACAGGATTATTGGTTTAATTTTATATTAAAACTCTTTATAAATCATTTAGCAAAACATCTTGAAACCACTATAAAATGTGCTTTATGATTACCATGATCTAATTGCCCAAGATCTATATTTCTATGGGGTTAGCTTTTGGAAGAGTCTATATCATGTTTTATTAGTATTTTGGGGCATATTTTACTTACATAGAGAGTTGTATGTCAAAAAATATGGCCACTGAATTTTTTCAGATACATTTCACTATTGACATGAATTGTTTATTTTAATGTGTTAATATAATTAGTAATTATTTCCAGATATTAAAATAACTTTGCTTTCCTTAAACTCTACTTAAAATTTTATTTATTTATTTATTTGACAGAGATAGAGAGAGATCACAAGTAGGCAGAGAGGCAGTCAGAGGCAGAAGGGGAAGCAGGACCCCCCTGAACAGAAAGCCCGATGCCAGGCTTGATCCCAAGACCCTGATATCATGACCTGAGCCAAAGACAGAGGCTTTAACCCACTGACCCACCCAGATGCCCCTAAACTCTACTTTTTAATGTTATATTATTCTTTGACACATATCTGAACCATTGGTCAATATTTTATCAAGAATTTTGTTTAATATTTAGAAGGTAAAGTAGTCTATAGTCTCATTTTTATACTACATATTCATATATATTTTTTACATATCTTAAATGTATGGTTATTAGAATAATTTTGGTTTTACAAAATGGATTGGAAAACAATCTGTCTTTCTATGCCCTGCACTACTTTAAATGCCATTAGAATGTTCTGATCTTTAAACCAAATCTAAATTCAGTGGTGCATCCATCAAGTCCCAATTGTTGATCAATGGTAAATTTCACTACACACCTATTAAATTAGCTGAAATTTAGAAGATTAACAATATCAAATGTTGGCAAGGGTATGGATCTGCTAAAATTCTCATACACGACTAGTGGGAATGTAATAATGAGTAAACCTAGTCAAACTAGTTTGATAGTTTCTGGAAAAGTGAAATATATCTACCATATAATCCAAATATTCCAATTCAATCCAAAAGAATCAAAAACATATTAATTCCAGCATAAGAATACAAATGATCATAGCAGCATTATTTGTAATAAGCTCAAAGCTAGAAACAACCCATTGTCCATCACCAGATGAAAGGATAACCAACTGTGATATAAGCATCAAAAGAATACTACTTAGCAAAATAAAGGAATTCTTGATATATGCAAAAGCATGAATGAAACTCAGAATTATGCAGATTATAAGAATCTAGACAAAATAATCACATACTGTATTATTCCATTTATATAAAATTATAGAAAAAGCAAATGAATCTATAGTGAAAGAAAGTAGACCAGTGGTTACCTGAAACATGAGAACCAAGGACTGGGGGATCGAGGGAGTAAAAGACACAATAAGCCTTTTGGGGATAATGTATACGTTCGTTATCATTTTTGCAGTGATTTTTCTATACATATGTATGAAACACTTCTCAAACTCCAATCTTTAAATATGTGCAGATTACTGTATGTCAGTTATGTCTCAATAAAGCTGTTTTAAAACCCCTAAAGTCCCTCTCTAGTCTGTAAACTAACAAAAGGTGAGAAACTTGTAGAGACCAAGATGGAGAGTATGTGCCCTCAACTGAGACTGCCATGTAAATCTGGCTTCCTCTCATGTCAAACTGAAATCTGTCACAGCTGACAAAATCTTATTGCTAAATCTTAAAACTTTCAGAGATACATTATGAAACTAAAAGGCAAGACAAGATAAGTAAAAATATCAGAGCAACCATAACACACAAAAATATGAACCAACTGAATTATATACCTTTGCATTGATTGCATTTATGTCATTTAATATGATGATAATCATAATGTACTTGGTGCATATGTACCTTTAAATAAACTCAATTAACAAAGAGCATTCATCAGCATTCATTCCAAACAACCATGTTTAATGATATCCTTAAGAATAAGAAGTTTAAATCTTGTCATTAATTTTTAAAGCAGTGTATATGAATTTGATTAATAAACTCTAGGTACTGATTAAGCTATCTACTTGTGTATGCATTTGTCTACCAAAAACTCATTGTAATTCAGCAACATCATTAACCCTAATGGTTATTGCCGAAAATGAGGGTGTTGTTAATATCATGGCCATCAGCATTAGCACATTAAAGACACTTTCCCACACAGCTCCCCTCCCCAGCTTTAGTGACTTGATTTTGTTTTGACAAAATGAAGAAGTATTTAATAGGATCTGATTATGATTTATAGCTATAGCACTTGAAATAGCAAAGGAAAATTCTTTATTCTCCTATAGAATATATGAATACATTCCGGAAACTAATGCAGCTATGAAAAAATATTTTATGTATATAAATATGAAAATTTTTCAAATTATATTAAGTGAAAAAATAAAATAAAAAATGATCCTATTTTAAAATATAAACCATAAGAGATGCTGAACTCTGGGAAACAAACAGGGCTGCTGGAGGGAAGGTGGGTGGGGGAAAGGGCTAAGTTGACGATTGGCGTTGAGAGCACTTGATGTAATGAGCATTGGTATTATATGCCGCTGATGAATCACTAAATTCTACCTGTAAAAATAAATAAATAAATATCTATATATTTAAAAAATTAAAATGTGAACCAAAATCACTCTGTATTATATGCATAAGCCCTTTTTTTAGAATAGACATGAAAAGATATTTCTCAAAATATCAACATCATCTACCTTAGGCTGAATGGCAAAGACATAGATTATTTCCCTCCTTATTATTATTACAAAACATATAACTTACCTTTTTAATTTTTATAAAAAATCTGAAAAGAAATATTATCTCTCAAAGACACTTAGTTTTAAAAGTCCTAGGAAAAAAGTCTCCCCTGAAAGTAAAAATACATAAATAATATTATTCATTCAAATTAATCAAGTTAGTTTAATGAATTATCAAATATTGAGGCGAGGAGACATAAGTATGCTAAGTCTTTTAACACTGCAAGATAAACATCATTATCTTCATTTTACAGATGAAGAAATTAAGGTTCAGAGAAAATAATGTTTATTTTCAAAGTCACATAGTTACCAAATATAGGAACTAATTCAAACCCAAATCTAGTTAAACCTTGGGTTTTTGAGTAGACAATATTACTTCTATACCTTCATAGCCCATTTTGAAACATTTACAGACCATGTTCAACAATGCAAATATTATAAGGGACTAAATATTATAGAGCAGACTCTCTGCCTCTAAGAAATATTTTATCTTGGGAGAGAGAAGGCACCACCAAGTGAAGAACAATATAGCACTCAGTAACCAAATCATGATGGAAGAAGCCACATCCAGCTCATTCATCTCTGCTTATTTCTATGCCTTCCATTCAGTAGATGCTTATCAAACATTTATTGAATGATGCCTTTTACTGTGTAATATAAATGTATCAAAATGTTTGATAGTATTCAAATGTGTTCTGCCCAAAGCATATGCTAATATTGTGCAAATCCCACATGAACAAAATACAAACCATGATGCATTTCTCCTTGCTTAGCATTGATATTACTTCAACCACACAACCTTATGTGCCCTAGAAGAGAAAACATGTATGGGCTGCCTGGTTGGAGATATGTGTTGTCCATTGTCTTGACAAGAGAGCTCCCTAGGCAAACTTCATTGGCATTTTTAGTCATTTCTCATCTCAGACTCCCAGAAGCCATATGCCAATTGAATAAAGTTAATTGACACTTACAAACATTTCTAAATATAAGGTACAGGACCAAAAAATAGACTCAACTGAAAGAGATAAATTCATGTCTCTCAAGGGATCATTCATTCCCTTTGGAGCAATTATGTCTGTTTTCCAAACAACATCAATTATGTTAGAGTACTCTCACAGGCCAAGTCACTTTCCATGTAGCCTATACAGGCTCTTCTACTGGAATTTGTGTTTTATAGTTTCATGCTCATATGAAAATGATTTTTAAAATTCTTGGATTCCTAAGCAAAGGGCTCTGTTAATATCGCATCTAGTTGACAATCTGAAATGGGTATTCAGAAAGAATATATAAAATTAGTTAGCAATGGCTTTTTTAGTAGACATGATCCTAAGCCTTAAATATGGCTGTTTAATGTACCAAAAAGAATGTATATATACAGATATGTATACATATTCATATACATTTGTTGCTAAGAAGTAGCAAATTCAGATATACCACAGGTCAAATGCCTCCTTTGTTATCCACTATTGGAATAATCAACATTTACAGTTTTAAATCTATTATTTTTTAATAAGAATTGTATCATATATAATATATAATTTGTTAATATACAGTTTGTAAAGTTGGTAAGGACACCTTTTATTTATTCATTCTCTCATTCATTTTTTAACTAAAAATATTTTATTTAATAAAATTGTTTATATACATTTTATCAACCCCATGTAATAAAGTGTTGCTAGATAAACATAGATTTCACAGCCATTCACACAGATGTGCAAACATTTACTCAAACATTTGTCATTTTCTCACATTCATTCAAATATAATTATGCTTCTCAAATCCCAGTATATTCTTAGATATTACAATGACTTTTTTTAGGAATAAACTTAACAAAAGAGATAAAAGATCTATACCCTGAAAAACATAAAACACTGATGAAAGAAACTGAAGAGAATCCAAAGAAATGTAAAAACATTCCATGCTCATGGACTGGAAGAACAAATACTGTCAAAATATCTATACTACTCAAAGAAATCTACACATTTAATGCAATCCCTATCAAAATACCACCAGCATTTTTCACAGAGCTAGAAAAAGCAATCCTAAAGTTTGTATGGAACGATAAAAGATCCCAAACAGCCAAAGCAATCTTGAAAAACAAAAGCAAAGCTGGAGACATCACATTTCCAGACTTTAAATTATACAACAAAGCTGTAGTGATCAAAATAGTAAGGTACTGGCATGAAAACAGACACACAGATCACTGGAACAGAATAGAAAACCCAGAAATAAACTCATAACTCTATGATCAATTAACCTTTGACAAAGCAAGAAGGAATATCCAATGGAAAAAAAGATAGTCTCTTCAACAAATGGTGTTGGGAAAACTGGACAGCAACATGTGCAAGAATGAAATTCAACCCCTTTCTTACACCATACACAAAAATAAATTCAAAATGGATGAAAGACCTAAATGTGAGACAGGAATTCATCAAAATCCTAGGGGAGAACACAGGCAGTAAACTTTTTGACATCTTTGACAACTTCTTATTGCATGCGTCCCCAGAGGCAAGGGAAACAAAAGCAAAAATGAACTACTGGGACGTCATTAAGATAAAAAGCTTTTGCAGAGTGAAGGAAACAAACAATTAATAAAACTAAAAGGCAACCTACAGAATGGGAGAAAATATTTGCAAATGACATATCCAATAAAGGGTTAGTATCCAAAATCTATAAAGAACTTATTAAACTCAACACTGAAAGAATAAATAACCCAGTTAAAAATAGGCAGAAGACATGAAGACATTTTTCACTCATTCATTTTTGATTCAAGTAAGTATTAACAACATATTATGTATAAAGCAACAGGCCAGGCACTGAATTTTCAAAACATTTCAATGTTCAGTAATTGTTTTAAATACAATTATTCAAAGTATCAACTAAAGTAAATATATCAAGTATTTTGATAACTGAATAACAACCTGAAGAATCCACGCTTATAGATTTCAGTAACTTACTCAATATCTATTAACACTAGTGTTACTATTTTATTGGTTGAATGTACTACTAAATATTTTTACTTTTCAAAATCATAAATAAATGTTGGCAAATGTAAAAGGTCATTAGCTGCACTGAAATATTACAGACCTGCTAGGAAATGTGTTCTCAATGAGATATCAATTAATTTCAGAGACATACATTTCAGATGATCACCCTTGAGCAAGACATAAATGCTACAGGACATTGCTGCTAAGGAGGTGTCTTGCTTTTGTAATAATAAGGAATAGAATGAACTGGATTTTCTTTTTTCTTTTCTTTTCTTTTCTAAAAAAAGGGGAGTTATGAAGACACTTTTCTATTTCCAATTTTACTTAAAAATAAAAAGTCATCAAATAATTAGACTTTCTTTACCTTAGAAATTCTACTTCCATAAATTTTTCTTAAGCAATAATTATTAATTTGCAAAGAGTTACTTAACAAAAAGTGTGCTTCAAACACTGTTTATAATAAAAAAAATAACTGGAGAAAAAACTATTAAATGGGAAAATTTATTCATATACAGTATATATGTCTAAGTCTCTATATATTTTTTATTCAAATTCAAGCAGCTAACATATACTACATCACTAGTTTTTGATGTAGTATTCAGTGATTCATTAATTGCATATAACACCCAGTGCTCATTACATTATATACAGTATATTTATATACTATATATTATATATACTCACTCAAATATACATATAAATGTGATATGTGTGTATATACATAATTTGTTAATTGCAACTGGGTCTAATGATATATATCAAGATGCAAATAACAGTCTGGGATCAGCATGGGTAGTTTTCTTTCATTTTTGTTTGAGTATTCAGACTTTTCTAACTTTCTATAGAAGGCTTGTACTGTTCTTATAATGAGAAAAACATTATTTGAAACAAATACATTTTTAAAAAACTTAATACTGAGGTTTTACAACTCTTAAGCATCAAATATATACTTCATTAATTAGTCCCTCCTCATTTTATGAGCCTCATGAAATGCTGTTAATCTCACTGGCCTCCACAAATTTGTTACTGACTCCAATCTTCATGGATTTCCCATCCCTTCCCAAGCTATATCCCAAAGACATCTTATATATATCATTGAGAAAGTTCATTTCTCTGAATTTCAGCTGTAAAATGAAGGCAATAGAGGATTTTCTCTTTGTACATTAACATTTAATACATTTATGATATTCTAAGATGGTCTAGGAAGTATTCCTAATATATCCCTCACCAACTTGGTTAGTTCAGTGTATATCTTCATGTCCTTATAGGTGAACTTAGTTTATTATTTTCCATTAATCAAACAAAAGTATACTCACTAGGAATACATTTTCTCTTCTAGTATACTGAAATTTCTTAAAGCATAACCTTTGTAGTGGACGTATATTGTTTTATCTCAACAACACACCCTTAATCCATGTGATTTTCATGAAATCGTGAACTCAAGAGTGTTCATGTTACCCAGGTCTATCACTGCACTTCAAGTAATAGGTGTAAGTCCAGAGCAGCAATAAAGAAGAGTTCTTACAGGCAATGTCTGAACACTGGGTGGGAGAATTTTATTTATATTGGTAGGTTCTAAGTTATAGCTGGACTTATTTGTCCAACTTTGATAGTAAACATTCTGGTTTTTTTTCAAGAATAATGTAAATCTTATATGTAACAAGAGCATGAAGGCCAAAGTGAAGCTAGAGCTGTCGACTACCATTTACCCTGAATGCATAAAAAAAGACCACGTGAAAATCAGAGGATGTGGCCAACACACAGAAGGCATCAAAACAGAGAGATGGAGGAAGGAAAAGAAAAATGCTAATGACCTCAGTTACATCTCTGGACCAAAACGTGACGAAATTGATCCCACATCCTGGACTTCTCAGATGTACGATAGAACATATTCCCTGTAACTATTTAAACTAATCTGAACTTCTGGACCCTGTAAGCAGAAGAATCCTGATGCATAAGAATCAGAAACTAGCCTGTTTATTTTTGTTTTTGTTTTTGTTTTTTCTATTTTAGAGCTCTCCCTAATTCCCACAAAAAGTTCTATATCCTATAGCATTCACTATATTTACTGATTTAAATACATGAGAGAATGTTTTCAACCAATTAATTTGTATCCATTTTCAAGCAACACATAATTTTTTCATAGATTTCAAAAGCAGAGCCAATAAATACTAGAAACAAAGCAATATCTCAATTTATAATACAAAGCTGACATTTCTACTCTAGTGTCAAAGTTGACAGACACTCTGTTCCATCGCAAATCATCATTAACCAACAGAAGAAGGAAAACTACTTGTTTCCTATAAAATGACTGCAGGATCAGAATTGGACATGTGCATCACTTCAAATCCTCTCTGCCTCATCTTTTAGTCCAGTCACAGGTGTGGTCACAGCCCCTCACCTCCAGACTGGATGGGGACCCACTTGCCTCCTCTGTCCAGGGTACTCTGATGCCCCAGGCTGGAATGCCTGTAGGAATTTGTTCCTCGATAGCAGAAATACAAAAAAGAAAATGTAGGTAACTTAACACCTCTTGACTACTGTGTAGAAACCCAGGCTAACTTAGTTCATTTCGTAATAATCTCAAAATTACTCTTCACCATCTTTAACCATGCTGACCCACTGGCATGGCCTTCCGTGTATCTACTGGCAGTGATCAGTTAATTTCAAAAAGCTACCAGACCATTTGTAGAAATTGTTGACGGACTTTTTTTTTCTTTTCCTGAACTGGCTGATGAATGTGATCTTCTAAAAAACAACCCATGACCCATTGGCTCGAATTAGCCCCTGATGTTTCAAGTTTAACTTACATTCTCTTTACCCGCAATGAAAATATTTACCTGTAATGACACTGACTTTAACTTAGTTTTGGAGGCCATTAATTTTGATGCCAAAAATTTCCAGCTACGACAAATTATTACATCAAGACTCTTTGGTGCATGAGAAACATTTAACAAACTGATCCCTCAGCACAGTTCTAACAAATGAAAAACTCAATGGCGTTTCTATTGCAATGTAGTTTGTCCCATCAATACAAACAATCTTTTTCTTTAATCACTATTTTTCCTTTCTTAATATTCTTAGCATAAAAATTCACATATCTATCAATTTTCAGGCTGTAAAGCATAATTAAGTGTCTTGAACTTTTTCCTAAACATTTTAGGGCTCTTTTTATTCACTTGCTCATACCCATTAATGTTGGCATAAGATTTTATATACCTATTCTCAGTAAGTCTATAACTCTACCAGGGAATATCATTCTGTTTAATACTTGTGAGAAAATAGTATCATTTGAAACATGGGCAATTTATGCAGCCTTTATAACATTATAATTTGTTTTTAAAGGTCAACTTAGCTGCCTTTCTTATATCCTTTATGGATTTAAACTATAACAGTGTCACTCACATGAAAGAAAACATAAAACAAAATGTACAATGTTCTGGCCATCCCAGGAGACCTGACTCTACTCCAGGCTCTAGTAATCACAAGCCACATGGTACTTTCAAATTACATTTGTCCCTTCTCTTCTCAGAACAAAAAGAATAATAATACTCATTTATTGGAAATAAAATAGAAAAAAATTCTGAAGCATGCCTGAAAAATACATATTCATTGTTTACACCTACTATTTGAGGTCAAGAGTAATAATAGCAGCCTCATTAACATTAATGTATTTATTATCTATTTTATGCCTATTTGCTAAAGCCATTTTTCATTTTTTCGTAAGAGTGAAAATTAAAAAATATTATATTTTGCCCTTGTACAGTATGCTAGGAACTAGGCTGAATTTTTTTTATTTTTTATCTTATGAATTTCAATACTTTAATATAATGATATCCCCATTCTGTAAATGAAGGTTCAAAAAAAGGAGACCATGTTTGAAGTCACAACTTCCTGGCTCAAATTCTCAGTATAAAGTATCATATGATCCCATTGATTTGAGGAATTTGAGAAACAAGACAGAGGATCGTAGGGGAAGGGAGGGAAAAATGAAACAAGATAAAACCAGAGAGGGAGACAAACCATAAGAGAGTCTCAATCTCAGGAAAAAAAACTGAGGGTTGCTGGAGGGGAAGGGAGTTGGAGGGAAGGTGTGGCTAGGAGATGGACACTGGGGAGGGTATGTGCTATGGTGAGAAAATAAATAAATTTTTTAAAAATTCTCAGTCTATTGTCTTTGAGCCATAATGTTAATATGCTAAATTTATTAATATATTTAACAAATACGTATTAAGTACTACTATATAATATATTCTATTTTAAACAGTAAGTATGTAGTATAGAGAAAAGAAAAAAGACACAGCTCCTTTTCTTCAAAGTTTATATTATAAAGAAACCAGCACTTAATTAAAATATAAATAAATGAATATGAGGTGATAAATCTTACAAAGGAACGATATTGAGGGCTATCGGGGCTTAAGTTAGGGAGACCTACTTTAATGCAGAATCTGGAAAATATTCCTAGAGGAAATGTCATTCAAGCAGAACTAAAGAATGAAATTAAGTTAATTAGGAGAAACAGGAATCGGTGGAGGCATCCTAGGCATGTGGGGAAATATGGACAAGGCTCTGTGGTTGGCATGAGCATGGAAGGAGACATGACTAAACGAAGGTCAGTGAGAATGAAGAAACCGAGAGAACACCTTTACCACAGAGGTTCTGTACCCCATGTCAAGGTTTTTTAAACAAAAGTGAGTGGTGCGGGAAGACTTAACATTTTGGAAGAAGGTGTTAAAATGTTTTGTTGGTCAAAATCTATACTTTACCTAGACTTTGACTTATCAAGACTCTTAATCCCATATAATTGTGAATATATACCTTTTCTTATTTTACTAGAACTAAAGGAAAAAAACCTTTCTCAAATTATCAGGGAACTCACAGGCACACAGATATCTAAATTTACATGTATTCACGCATGATATTTCACAATCGACAATCTTACCTATCACCTCCTAATTCACTTTGTTAATATGACAATATGTAATCACCTCTGTGTTGTTCAAAATTTTCAAAATTTTACACCAACATTACCTAGTTCATAGTTTTATGAGGGACAAATAGAAGAAAGTACATATGGTTTAAGGCCTAGGCTATACAGACAACACTTAATTCTCCCAGCAATAATGTGTGACAACAGGCATTAAATATTGTCAATCAGGGAAGCTCACCTGGGCCTGTTGTCCAGGGTTTTTACTGGGGACCAATCACATAGGCACATGACTGATGCTGGTTGCTCAGTCCCCAGCCCCTTTTTGGAAGGTCAATCTGATACACCACTGCTCAAGGACCCACCATAAATCACGTTGTTAGGAAAAACTATCTGCTATGGCCCAATGTCCTAGGTATATACAAAGATACTCTTGATAGGTAGGATATTTCTAAGGCTTAGTTGTTATCTCTAAGGAGCCACTCAAGGGCCAGTCCGGTCTTTGGAATGTGCAAGTTCTGAACATCCTAAGCCTGATGAGTCAATCCTTTATGGCACATAGATGTTTGTTGAATACTAAGGGAAAGAAATGTGAAGAATTTTATGAAAGAAAAAGGGCAGAGCACTTTAAGAGCATATAACAAGGGATTTAGCCTAATTTAGGGATCAAGGAATGCCTTCTTGAGGACAAGTTTAAACTCTGTCCTAGAAGATAAATGGAATTTACCTAATATAAAGATGAGGAATGTAATGAGGGAGTAGAAAGAGAGGGGACAGTGTCAGGGATAGCATTCCAGAAAAAGTGAATAAGCAGGATATGGAAAATCTGGAGACACTTTTATCATTTTTAAATTACCACCCACTGTTTGAAAAGAACACACATTGAGGTTTATAGAGAAACTCTGCATCAATTTCCTTTAGATGCATCATTTAAATTTTATACCAAAAACAAAAATCTCCTTCTTCTGACCCCAACCTTTTCTTAGTTCTCCTCGGCAGTTTACTGAGATTTTCTATGTACCACACATCATGCAGGGCATTGTCAATACAGCAGTAAATCTCAGTCTTGCCTTTACTGACGCTTTTATTTGGCATGATTCTACAAATTGTGAAATTGTAAAGGAGAGGAAAAAGGTATAAATGGGAATGATAAGTGGAACCAAATGTATCTCATTTAGATGGGTAGAAAGGACATCCTCCCTGAGGCATAATATTTGAACTGAGAACTGAAAGACATGTGGAATGAAGCAGATAAAACGCAATCATAATGGGGAGTAGTACTGCAAAAGATATCTAGCCCATGGGAAGACCCAGAGTGGGAAATAATTTGATGTCCCCAGGAGCAGAAAGAAAGCTAGTATTTGCGGGGTATAGTATATAGGAGGAAGGCTGGGCCAAGGTATGGGTGAATTAGAAAATAAAGACCAATTAATGCAAGTTCTTCTGGGCTGTGATAAGATTGTGCCTTTAATTTGAACTGCAGCACCTGAGTACAGTTCTAGAACCATTCACAGCCTTTTTGGAAAGAGCCCCTAATGGTTATTGGTTATAGCCACCCATGGGTCTTACTTCCATCTGTTTTGATTCTTCAACACAACACACACATGTACATGCAAATCAGAGACTTTGTGAGATAGAGCAGGCTAAGTGATATTATAAAACCTCCATTAGCTTTGGGATAAAGAGAGGTCCCGAGTTTACATGAGGTTATTCTTTGAGTCAGAGCCTCTACAAACAGGGTCAGATATCCACCCTGGCAAATTTATAGCCTCACCTAAAATTACTCTCCTCATGACATATTTACCAGCTTCCAGGCCTGCCTCCACTGGTGTGCTGAATCACCCAAATTAAGCCCAAAAAAAATATTTAGTGGGACCTTAATATATACCTATGTATTGGAGATATTGAAATGCTCCAAAAGAACTATATCCTGGTCTTAAGTAGCTTAAACATACTAGGGAAGATAAGATATAGAAATTATCTCAAGTTCAAGCCCAGAATACAGCAAAAGTCACAGGATGAGGCAGACAGTAAGATTCAGAGGAGACAAGAATGGAATGGGATCAGACATTGCTTCCTGTAAGGAATATTTTAGCTGAAACACAACTGTTCCATAGTTTCAACAAAAAGTAAGTAGTAGGTAAATGTTTTAAGAAAATTGGCAGAAGTTCTTCAAAGACATGGATGGGAAATAAGACGCATTGGTTGATTTTAACTTCTACTGGTGCAGGCCAAGCTCCTGTTTCCCTGAAAACTGCTTCCCTGCTTCCCTTTTCAACCTGAAAACAATTTGAAAGTTCCCCTTCCCCTCATGAAACAACATACATACAATACACTCTGTCATTAAAGCAGTCTGAGCTATGGCTTTAGAGCAGAGCCAAGCAGGGAAATTAAATTGTACCCAAAAAACTCAAATTACATAATGCCAAAGATGATGGAAATATTTTACATCTGCAAAGCTTTCAAATATGATTTCAAGAAGCCCAAAGAACAAAAGTTTCATGGACCTCACTACAAAACAGGGAAAAGCTTACTGAAAGTTATCTGAAAGAAAAAGTAACCAAAGATATGATCAAGAAGTTCAAACTCCCCATAGGTGAGTCTCTGTGGTGCTGCTTATAATATGCTATTATATTTACCCTAAACAAAAAAAGACAGGAGACAAGGCTTGAGTTCTTTATACTCAAAAAGCAAAGTGTTTCAGAATGGCATTGTGACAGTTTAAACTTATCATGTTCTATTTGAAAGAATAATAAGAGAAGTCTCTAACAGAGGAAGAGTGTGGCAACACTGAAGAAACATTAAAAATTCAGTTCCTCTCATTTATATTTGCTGCAGAATGAGAATTTCTTTCCTTGCCTAGACTTCCTTGTTTTGCATCCCCTATATGTCATTACCCCTCAGTAAGTTTTTAGAATCAGAGTAGAGGGGCAGAGACTTTCTAAGAATAATGACACATCTATTTATTCATATATTTAATAAATATTTCCTGAGCACTTATTAAGTGCTGGGAATTCCATAAGGAGCCAACCAAGTCCTGCCCACATGCACAGTTACTTTCATGAACTTTACTTTCTAGACCTTTCATCAAAATTATTTTGTGAAAAACTGTATTATCCAAAGAAAGTTTTGTTTGTCTTTATATTTTACTCTAAGGAATACCAAAAACCTGAAGTGTCGTTCCCTAACACATGGGGTTGAAACCTGGTAATACCTCTCCAGCATGGAACTGGAACCCCCAGTAAGGTAGAAGAGGACAAAATGGCCAAGGGGTAGTAAAAAAGAGAAAACCAGCAGACAAAGAAGGGCAATTACGGTACCTAATTCAAGAAGGAACAACAAAAATTTTAATCAAAAATTAAGACTTGTATGTACCGTTTTCTTGAGTAATGATTTCTATCAAAACCCTCCCATCCATAAGCATAACCCGAGGGTTTATATTTAAAGAATTCATTTTTTTTTTCTTCCCCCTAACGCTTTCACAGAAGAAGGTCTTTATTAGGGCAAAGTAGAGGGGTATCCAATATTAGCAAGAGAAATTTTGTTTTTTATATAAGGACTCCAATTTAAAAAATCTAAATCCTTCTCAATTGGTGTTCAGGATCCTGACCCTTAAGGATCTCATATGTAAGTAAGGAAAGAAGTGAGAGGAGGAAGAGAACCCTTGGCCATGTAGCCTTCTGTTCTCACTATGAAGTGGTTATTGTATTGGGTCCTCAAAGAGCCTGAGACCTAGTCTCTTTTCACAAAAGGCCCACATTATGAGGAGGTGTGTTAGACACCATGTTTTTCATCCATGAAAAACAGCCATAAAGGAAATACAAGTTGCAAAAGGAGAGGTTGCTTCTGTTCTGTCAAAAACAGAGAGCAAGCGTCCTATTAAAAGAGTTGCAGGAAGAAAATCTTGACAGTGGTAATATCAGCACACGCCCAGGTAGAGATGTGGAGGATCCTAAAGTATGTTAAAGGTAGAGCCAGCTCTCCAGTCTCGCTGCATTGTTGGATAGCAGCAGAATTTTCTGGGAGTGAAACCAGAAGATATAATTGGATTTTAAGGTTTGGAAAAGTGTGTGAGGAAAGGAAGCACCTTAAATGCCCAGAAGAGAAGCCAGAACTTGCTTGAGCAGGAAATGTAAAATCAACCTGAAGTTTGTTATTAGAACAATGATGTCAGGATTAATAATTTCCCTGGAAAGGACAATTTGCTATTTCTAAATTCACTCGGGGGTGGGATAGGAGGACTTTAATCAGAGAAAAATTTACTAACTTTATATAGGTAATCTGAGAAAGAATTTTACATTCATTGTGCAGTAACTTCCCCTAGGCCTAATTAGAACATGATGGGAAAATGATACTATAATAAGAAGGAAAAGCTGTTTGTGTTTAATAATCCTGATGCCACTGAAAAAATAAAATTAAATTTTTTAAAAAAATTTAAAAATTAAAAAAATTTTAAATTAAAAAAAATTAGATCCTGATGCTATTTATCTGAGAATAAAAATTTCCTAAATGAGCTAATACAAAGTGTAGCAGATCTTTAGCTGTACCATTAGATAAATCTAAATGACATGAGGAGGGCACCTGAGTGGCTCAATGGGTTAAAGCCTGTGCCTTCGGCTCAGGTCATGATCTCAGGGTCCTTGGATCGAGCCCCACATCGGTCTCTCTGCTCAGCAGGGAGCCTGCTTCCCCCTCTCCCTCTGCCTGCCTCTCTGCCTACTTGTGATCTCTCTCTCTCGGTCAAATAAATAAATAAAATCTTTAAAAAAATTTAAAAAAACAAATGACATGAGGAATTCCTAATAACCAACCCAGCAGGGCAAGGAACTCCTCCTTGAAACTGTATCATGCTCACTAAGAACACAGTCTTTGGAGTAAGAGAGGACTATATGAGTTGTGTGATCTTGGGCAAATGACTTACCCTCTGAGTGTCATGCATTTAAAAAGGCAGTTATATATCTACCGAGCATTACCTATGGATCAGGCATCATGCAAGCTACTAGAATATAAGAAACAGAAAGATATCATCCCTAACTTCCTAGAGTTTATACTCTTGTGGAGATGTTTTTTAACATGCGAGTAAACAAACAATGTGTTTTACAAAAAGCAGGTTTTACAAAACCCACATTATATTATAGGTTGTCGTGCAGATTACACAAAATACTATCTATAAATCCCTTCACTGGCATAGTAATACACTCTGAATAAGTCTTAATTATCATTATTAGTGACATTGTAGGCTTCAGGAAGTTGCTTTTGTAAAAGCAATATGCAAAGGCAAATTTTTGTGGAAGTCTAAAGAAGTCAAGTAAAAAATGATTTCAAAAAAAATGATTTCAAAGCAATTAGAATCATGGTTTCTAACCATGGGATATCATAAGTACAATAGAATGGATACTGTGCAAAAAAATTGTGTTTTGTTACTTTAAAATGGCACTACTATGGCAGACATCATTCCTCTTATGTGACAAAGAGCTTTGCCATCCAATCACAGAATCAAATCTACTTTAATGGTAACTGGCTACTTTGGACAAAAGAAAAGTAAGAGTCATGTTGATTGCACTTCAAGGGGATCAGAACATTAAAATAACTGAAGGAGCAATTTACTCTCAGGACAAGAATCCTGTGCTAATATTATTTCACTAACTATGAAAGACATCTATGAGAATGAGTCTGTATTAAAGAAAAGACCAGTAAATTCACAAAGACTTTTTTCTGAAAGTATGCAATCAGGAAATATATTAAGACAGAGTGGAAATTTTTTTTAAAAAACTGTGAATTTTCCAAAAATGGAAAGAGCAGTTTAGAAAGATCTAAAAGTTGAATACTTTTATCAAACTGTGGACTTCTGGATTTCAAGACCCAGAACTTCCTTTGTATTCACTGGTCTAGTATCTATACACAACAAATTTTCAGAAAATACTTGCTAGATACACTGAACTTCCTGGATTTTGTAAACTCTGCTATATATCTTGACGGGTCAATAGCCTAAGGTGAAAATACTGCATAGTCATTCATTATGCAAAGGCCTCACCTGCTACACCAAGGTTCAATTAATAAGCCAAGTATTTCAGATTGAATACCATCTGACATGAAATGGGAGTAAGTCTGTACCACTTCCTCATATTCTTTCCTATTCCTTACTAATCATTTTCCACTGTCAGCTGTCAACACGTGGACCATCACAGAATCCAGTCTGAGCCTCCACTGCAGTTCCCTGTTTCATCTTCAAATGGTGCTTAAAATAATTTGGTTTGACCTCCTGATGCTCTCAGTATCCTAGGAGTTCTGCCTGAAAGAAGAAGAGTTCTGAAAGAATAGTTTGCTGAGCAATGTCACAAAAGGAATTGTCACAAAAGAAATTCAAGAATTGATTAGTTGCCAGACATTTCCATAGAGCCCAAAATAATAGTTCTAAGTACATGTTCTGCCAGAGTATTTTCACACTGAACACTTAGCACGGTGTCTGAAACATAACCTAAGTCACCATCAGCAGTAACTTGGACCATTCCAATAGCCTTTTATTATGGTTTTCTTGCTTCCATTCCTGCTTTTACAACTCATTTACCACTGAGTGGCTAGAGTTATCATTATAAAAGTTAAATCAAATGATGCTGCTCCCCCGTGTAAAATGTTCCAATGCTTTCACTGCACTTGGAATTGACCCATAATCCAAACTGTGATCTTCAAAGCCCTATAGGATCTGGCCCCCATGGACCTCCCTAATGCCAACTCATACTAAGTACCGAGGTTCACGATATGCCTACACACCAGGCTTCTTTCTATTCTTTGGTTTCACCAAGCGTCTTTCTTCCTTCAAACCTTTGCATCTGCTTTTTCCTCTGAAAGGATGACCTGCCCAAAGATTTTTCTAATGAGTGCCTTTTTATTCACCTCAGTTCTCTGTCACTTGCTCAAAGAGGACTACTGTCAACAATCAATCTAAAGGAGCTGCTACTCCTGTAAGTCCCTCTCATCTCCCCGTGCTATTTCAGCCACATATTTATCATTGTCTAAAATGATTCTCTTAAAGTATTTTCTTGCCTATTGATTAGCTATCTATTCAGCAAGCCCACAACTATGATTTGCAACGCCCATTAATGTATATTTTAAATATTTAGAAGTTATAAAGCTGCTTAATAAAATATAAGTTCTTACCTTGATAAAAATAGTTTAGTAATAAAAAGTCAAGTTCAAATTTAGAATTCTGGGATTCCTTGATATTCTGTACCAGAATATAACAGTATGGGAGAGGTCAAATCTTGGCCCATGGCCTGCCCTCTTGTCCTTCCCACTCCTCTGACTGTCCCACTGACAGAAGATCCTCACATTCATGTATGAGACACACAAACCCATTCATCCACATCCCATTTACAATTCCGACTCCTGACCACTCCTCATACATTGAAGGGAGCACCACAGTGTCAAAAATACTCTGTCTTTAAAAGAATGGATCCAGGTGCAGACTCATGCACTCTCCAGAAGTGGGTTCAAGGTGGTCTGGCTAAGGAATTCAAGGTGCCGATCATCCAGATTATAATCTTGAAATATGGGCAAGTGAGCAGCTTCCCTAAGCCATTCAGACTCCCTGGTCACTGAGAAGAGATGGGTTCCTCTTACGCATAAGGTCAAGTACAGGGGCTTGCGGGTGGGTATTGAGGAGGGCACGTACTGCATGGAGCACTGGGTGTAGTGCAAAACAATGAATCTTGTAACACTGAAAAAATAAATAAATAAAATTAAAAAAAAAAAAGTACAGGGGCTTGCTTGCCTGGATTTCAGAGAGGTATTGCGGTCTAAACCCCACTCCTACCCATCCCAATCAGAATGCAAGTACCACAGGAACAGGTCTATTTTTGTTTTTTTGTATTTTCTATACAAAACAGTTCCAGTATATGCTAGATAAATACTTGTTGAATAAACACATAGTTGGCACTCAGATGTTTGTGAAAATGAATATAAGGTTTTAATCTCAAAATATACTTGCAAATGTCTAAATACTTCTACCCTCATCTTTTTTTAGTACAAAAACTTGAATATAAGCAGGAAAAAAAGATGAGTTCTGGTTCACATACCAACTGTCAGAAATAAAAAATAAGAATTCAAAACAGGTATTCAAGAATAGAGGATTAGTTATTGCTATACACCAGATTGTATTCTACAGAATATAATTTTTTAGTAGACTTAGTTTTTTTTAGAAGAGTTTTAGGTTCACAATTTGAGAGAATAAAAAATTTTGTACTCTTCATGTAACACAGGAGAAAATGAGAAATTTAAGATCTACACCTCTTGGGGTGCCTGGATGGCTCAGTGGGTTAAAGCCTCTGCCTTCGGCTCAGGTCATGATCTCAGGGTCCTGGGATCGAGCCCCACATCGGGCTCTCTGCTCAGCAGGGAGCCTGCTTCCCTCTCTCTCTGCCTGCCTCTCTGCCTACTTGTGATCTCTCTCTCTCTCTCTGTCAAATAAATAAATAAAATTAAAAAAAAAATCTATACCTCTTCACCAACAATGATAGGGAATCCATATGTCAAAACAGGTCAAGGATAGGAGAACAGATGGTTATGTAGTGTAGCAGGATAATCCCAGGTCCTCTCTAACAGAGGCCCACTGCTCCTGTTGGAAAACCCAGAATCCACAAAAAGACTGAGGTGCTAGAGGTAATTTGAGATCTGCTACTGGAACTCTCAAAGTCTACCAGATGGTCTCTTTACACTGTGTGAAAACTTTCCCTCAAAGGTGATGGCTATCAAAAAATAAATAAATAAAAATAAAAATATTAAAAAATGATAGTTATCAAAGAATAAACAGAGTTTTTCCCACTGTCAAGTTTTTCTAAAAGGAAACAAAAATGAATAAATAAATAAAAAATTTAAAAAACATTGCCTCAAATTCAAAAGAATATCAATGGCTGATCATGTGGCAGAAGAAACATAGTAATAACAATAATCATGGTTAACATATATTGATTTCAGTTTCTCAAAGCCATGAACTTCTTGCCTCCCCCAGAGCTATCTCTCTAACCCAAGATACCATCAGGCCTCGTCTGACCCAATCAGTAGCCTCCTCCCTTAGGTCTTCCAGTATCCACTTCCTATCTTCTTCACATTGTAGCCAGTTAAAATCCAAACACACTCATCATCAACAATACTTTATCCCTCTTAAAGTCTTTCAGTGCTTTAAAAAAATGTCAAAACAAAAAACCAGAATCTGTAACATAGTCTAAAAGGCCCTATATATGGGCATCTGGGTGGCTCATTGATTAAGTGGTTGCCTTCAGCTCAGGTCATGGTTCCAGAGTCCTGGGATGGAGCCCTGAGGTTCCCTGCTCAGCAGGGAGTCTGCTTCTTCCTCATGGTCTGCCCCTCCTCCCTGCTTATGTGCTTTCTCTGTTCTCTCTCAAATAAATAAAATCGTTTAAAAAAAAAAAAGTAAAAAAATAAAATAAAATACCCTACATATTCACCCTTCTACTACTGTTTCCAGCCTTATCACACATAACTCTTCTCTCTCATCCTCTGGTCTCCAATCACACTGGCCTGAACTCTGTTCCTCAGAAGCTCTCTGCTCCCTGCTGATACAGCACTTTTGCATGTCTTACTCTCCATCTGGTAAAACCTCTCCTCTCGCCCCATCTTCCCTTAGCCAACTTCTACTCATTTATGAGATCTATCTCTAAAGTTATCTTCAAGGAAATTTTCTTGATCTTTTAGACTGACAAATTAATTCAAAGTTACAAAACTGTATTGCTTTATTTCATAGCCCTTATCACAGTTAAAATTGCATACATATTTTTGTGATTATTTAATTCATAGTTGTCTTCCCAATTAAGCTCACAAATTCCTCAACTCATAGGCTCTATGAAGGAAGAATGCATGTTTGAGCTCACTCTTCTACTCCTAAAACTTAAATGCATTCTTGAATGAGTGACATCAGCAACATAGCTCAACAAGATCGCCCTTATTATATCCCTCCTCAACTGCAACTTGGTATCCATCCAAAGCAGTGTCTTTGTGGGAGCTGTAGAATGCAGCACCTTTTGCCAAGGGATCCAAGAGGACTAATAGACATACAGACTTTGGTCCTGGCTGTGGACTCTGCAGCGGCCTATGAACTAGCTTTAGCCCCTCTCAGCCATGGTCCAGGAGCCTGTGGAGAACACTCACTTACAGTCACCCAAGAAGGAGAGAGTTTTGTGGAAGTTCAGGTTTCCGACAGAGGAGTTTCAGCACTCTGTTGGAGAATGAATGAATGAATGAATAACGAATGGATGGATGGATGGATGGATGGATGGATAGATAGATAGATAGATAGATAGATAGATGGATGGATAGATAGATAGAGTTTCAATGCATTGGGAGGGTTAGAGAAAAAGTTTGACTTTACTCATGTCATGCCACCCCCAAGGAGGTACGTAACTCTTTGCCAAACAAGACTTTCTGGACCTGTGACTTCTCCCATAAAGGAAAGTAAGAACATGTAAGAATCCAGATTCCCCAGCTGTATGGTGTGTTATCACAGAGTTCATTTCTCTCTTGACCCATCCAGATAGCTGAGTCCTGAGCTACATGACACATACACATACTTATATCAGAGAAAGTAGACTATAAACTAAAAACTGAAACAAGAAACAATAAAAGTAATTTTATAATAATAAAGAAGTCAATTCATCAGGAGAATATAACTATTAGTATTTGCTTAACATAGTTAGGTATTCTGATGTTGCATGCATATATACTAAAAGCTGTGAAGGCAGAAAAAGTCAATGCAATAATAGTAGAGGGCCTCTGTACCCCATTTCAACAACAGAAACATCACCCAGACAGAAAATCATTACGGTAACTTTAGATTTGAACTATAAACTGAATGGACCTTATAGACATATATAGGATATTCCAGCCAACAGTAGCAGAATACACATATTCTCAAGTGCACGTGGAAAATTCTTCAGTATAGAGCATAAGATAGGTCACAAAACAAGTCTTAGCAAATTTAAGAAGACTGAAATCATACCAAGCATGTTTTTCAACCATAATAGTATGAAACTAGAAATCAGTAACAGGAGGAAAGTTGGAAAATTCACAAGTGTGTGGAAACAACACACTCCTTAACAATCAATGAGTCAAAGAAGAAATCAAAGGATATAAAAAAATCTTAAAACAAATTAAAATGGAAACAATATACCAAAATATAGATGTTGCCAAAGCAGTGTTAACAGAAAGACTTATAACAATAAATGCCCACTTCAAGAAACCAAAAAACAACACCACCACCACCAAAAAAAACCTTTCAAACAGCCTAACCTTACACCTCATGGAACTAGGGGAAAAAAAGTTTAAAGTTAGTATAGGGAAGAAAATAACAAAGACTAGAGCAGAAATAAATGAAATAGAGACTAAAAAAATAATAGAAAAGATCAATGATACTAAGAATTGATTTTTTTTAAAAGATAAACAAAGTTGACAAATCTTTAGCTAGACTAACCAAGAGAAAGAAAAAAAAGTGAGAAGACTCAAGTAAAATCAAAAACTAAGGAGATTGCAATACCAAAGAAATACAAAGGACCATAAGAGACTACTATGAACAAATATATGCCAACAAATTTGACAACCTAGAACAAATGGATATATTTCTATAAATATAAAACCTACCATGACTAAATCATGAAGAAAGAGTAAATATGAATAGCAAGTAACAAGTAAGAAAATTGAATCAGGAATCAAAAACTTCCCAACAAAGAAAAACCCAGGACAAGATGGTCTGCCTAATGAATTCTACCAAATATTTAAAGAATTTATACCAACTCTTCTCAAACTCTTTCAAAAACTGAAAAAGAGGGAATACTCCCACATCTCATTGTATGAGGATAGTGTTACCCAGATACCAAAGCCAGATAAAGAGATTACAAGAAAACTACTGGCTAATAGGCCTGATGAATATGGATGCAAAAATTATCAGCAAATCAAATTCAACAATATGTTAAAAAGATCAGATACTTTGATCAAGTGGCTCCAAGGATACAAGGGAGGCTCACTACATGCAAGCCAATAATGTGATACATCATATGAATAGGAAAAAACAAAAATCACATCATCTCAATAGATGCAGAAAAATCATTTGCTAAAATTTCATATTCCTTATGATAAAAACTCTCAATAAAGTGAATAATAAAGGCCATATATGACAAGCCCACATCTAACATCATATTCAGAGGTAAAATGTTCAAAATTTTTCCTCTAAGATTAGGAACAAGGCAAGGATGCCCATTCTCATATTTAACAATGTACTGAAAGTCCTCTCCAGAATAAATTTAACCAAGAAGGTTACACCTATAAGAATGGCTATTATCAAAATGACAAGTAATAACAAATGTTGGTGAGGATGAACAGAAGGGGCCACCTTGTGGGAATTTAAATTGGTATAGACACTAATGAAAACAATGAAATTTCCTCAAAAAATTAAAACTAGAACTATCATACAATCCAAAAATCCCACTTCTATGTATCTGAAGACGACAAAATCACTCTCTGAAAGAGATATTTTACTCCCATGTTACTGCAGTACTATCACAAAAGTCAAGATATGGAACCAACCTGTGTCCATTTATGAATGGATGAGTGGATAAAGTATATATGGTATGTATACAATGAAATACTATTTGCCATGAGAAAGAAGGAAATCCTGCTGTTTGCTCCAACCTGGAAAGAACTTGAGGGCACAGTTATGCTAGATGGAATAAGTCAGACAGAAAAAGACAAATATCACTTGGATGTGGAATCTTAAAAAAACCAAACTCACAGGAATAGAGTAGAATTTTGGTTACCAGGGACTAGACATTGGGGGAAATGGTACATGTTGGTCAAATGGTACAAACTTACAGTTTTGTGTTTTTTTTTTTGTTTTTTTTGTTTTTTTTTGACAGAGAGAGATCACAAGTAGGCAGAGAGGCAGGCAGAGGGAGATGGGGAAGCAGGCTCCCTGCTGAGCAGAGAGCCCTAATAGGGGCTCAATCTCAGGACTCCAAGATCATGACCTGAGCTGAAGGCAGAGGCTTTACCCCACTGAGCTACCCTGGGACCCTCAAACTTATGGTTAGAAGATGAATAAATTCAGGACACCTGGCTGGCTCAGTTGGTTAAGTATCTGATTTGGCTCAGGTCATGATCTCAGGGTCCTGGGGTCAGGTATCTTGTAGGGTCCTGTTCTCAGTGCTGAGTTTGCCCTCTTTCTTGGCCCTTCTCCCACTTGTGCTCACACTCCCTAATAAATTTTTTAAAAATATGAATAACTTTTGGGGATCTAGTGTACAGCATGGTGATTATAGTTATTAATAGTGTCTTATATACTTGAAACTTGCTAAGGGAGTTGATCCTAAATGTTTTCACTGCAAAAATGGAAGAGTGATGAGGTGAAACATCAATTAACCCTACTGGAGTAATCATTTTGCGACATGTAAGTGTACGCCTTAAACTTACACAATGCTATATGTCAATTATATCTCAATAAAGCTGGAAAAAAAATTCATACTACACATTTGGTGCTCCATCAATATTTGTTGAATAAGAGAATAGGATGAACATATTTGTGTGCAAAAAATGTGCTCTGAGTTATTCATGTTATAGATGAGAAAACTAAAACTTAAGAAATTGAGTAATTTTCCCAATATCATATATTTAGTAAATAGATGTTGGAGCCAGGAACCAAGTCCAGGTTTTCCGGCTCAGAGATTCTACATGCTTGAAAATACTATGTAATAATATGTCTGTAAAAATTGACTTTGCCTTGTTCCCCATATCATGTGCTTTTTCTTCCATAGCATCATCTCATTTGCAGATTATGTTTCAGCAGAAATAAAAATATTCGTAAATTATTCCAACACTGTTTTCAAATGGTTAAGTGAGATAATTCTTTCAAAAACATTCTCCCTTTTTTGAAATAGAAAAGACAGTAAAACATATATTTCTTTATCAACAGGTAAGTTGAAAAATAAGGTCAGATATCCATTGTGTTACACTCAATTATTCCCTTTCCCTATTATTTCCCTATTAAA
>CM053607.1:44081920-44101872 GCA_028646535.1 Procyon lotor | reverse complement strand
GTTTGGTTAATTTGTTCTACTGTTCTTCTGGTTTCTATTTCATTGATTTCTGCTCGGATCTTTATTATTTCTCTTCTTCTGCTGGGTTTGGGCTTTCCTTGTTGTTCCTTCTCCAGCTCTTTTAGGTGTAGTGTTAGGTTGTGTATTTGAGATCTTTCTTGTTTCTTGAGAAAGGCTTGTATTGCTATATACTTTCCTCAACTATGTTTTCATATGACTTGAGTTTATATTCAAGTAAAGCCTTTCTGTAGATTGGCAAAGGCCTGTGGACTGTTATTTTGTAGCCTCTGATTTATAAAACACATGCACACACACACACACACACATCAGGTATTAAAAATTTCAAATATATTAGGGCATTAACAAAGAAAAAGTAATATTTATTGGTGAAATGTCGGTTCTGAGAAAAAAATTATTTTACAAATTGCCTTTAATTTGACAACTGCTAACATACGCTAGTATAATATATACAGTTCTAGGTTTATCCTAGCTTAGCACTATATTCTGTAATATGTTTAGCTATTTATCTCATTTCTGATATATTTCTAGTTAGCAAGCAGCAGAGCAGGAAATCAATCTCAAGAAAGGTAATTTCAGAGTATGTAATTTTGGTTGCATACTTATGAAGGAGAAAAATATTTACAATATCACACTAATGCATGAATTATAGGATACATGGGATCCTTTGAATAGGAGATTACAAATATTCTATGCTTTCAAGATATGTATCATTTGGTAACTCGCAAAATAATTCTGTGAGACTAGACGGTTTTTAATACTCCCCTTTTTCTCTGTGTCCACCACTTGAAAACACCCACACATACTCACATGCATGCTAAAAGTAAGCCATGCAAACCACCTGCTCTCCTGTATATCTAAAATATATACTATTCTGATTTGTTATATAACTCTACAGAAAGACTAAATTACCTGTTTACAAGTGTGTTTGATCTTACAGCAGGGCTTTTGGACATTAAGATTATTTTAAGTGCAGGTTAAGCAAAAAGCTCTGTGTAGAATGGTACTCATGTCTGTTGGAGAAATTTCAATTTTTCTCTACTTTCTAAGAGAGAGATGCAAATCATTACTTCACAGATGTTAAGTTCTGTCTTACCTAAGAATGGCTTCTCCATTGCCGAAGATGAATAGCATAGTATAGTTGTTCCTGCTAAGCATAGATTTAACCTTGCGGTTGTAATTTGTACGGTTTACATTTAAGATATAAATATTTATGGCTCTCCATGGAGATGAGATGATGTGTTTGAGAACTTGAACTCTGTAACCACATGCACCTAGGTTCAGGTACTGACTCTGCTAGCTCTGTAACTCTGGGCAAATAACAATTCTTTCTAGGCCACCCTTAATCCCTTTATAAAACTGAAGTAATGTAGATGCCTAACTCATATGGTTATTTTGGGGACAAACTGAAATTATGCAAATACAGGCTCTAGTATGTTATTGTTAGAGTCTTTGTTTCATATTTTACTATGAAAAGCAGGAAGAATTTCTTTCTTATTTGAAGAAATGGAAGTAAAGAATTCTGGGAATTTTTGTTATTTTAAACTCTATTTTCCCTTAATATATATAACTCTATAGAGGCACCACTTAAAATTATTATGATGTTGAAGAGAATTTAGATATATCAATATGTTTTGTGTTGCTTTGTTATTAGTTTTATAGGAAATCTATTTTGTACAGATCTTAAGCCCCAAGTTAACTAGCTTGTTAGAACATCTAACAATTTGTTAGGGCTCAATTTGTTTACAGGGTGGAGAATATGAATATAAAAATACCTACCTAGAGAAGTATGAGAAAACTGTGAATGCATGTAGAGTGACATGAATATCTGTCAGTGTTTTTACAGAAAATCATGAATTTATGTATCCAAATAAGTCAATTAAACCCATGAGCTCATATTGTCATTTCAAGGTTAATCATAGAAGCTCTTAAGATGATGACCTAATATTACATATTAGGTGATGAATCACTGACATCTACCTCTGAAGCTAATAATGCATTATATGTTAATTAATTGAGTTTAAATAAAAAATAAAATAGTAGAGGCTTTATTTTAATCAATATACTAGATTGTGAAGTCCTTAAGGCCCTGGGCTGTGTGTTACTAGTTGTTTTTCTTTGTAACAACTGGCACAGATCTGATAGATATGAAACATTTAATAAGTATTGGTGAATGAATGCAGGATGGCACAACATAGATAGGTCTCTGTAATACTTTGAAATCACTATGAAGCAGGACCTACTTTAAACTTTTCACGATTATTTTTCATTAAAGGCTTTTGTAAAATGTGAAAAAAAAAAGATGACCTAAGAGTACAAAGTACTACTCATCCCCTCTAATGATTGTATTTTGTGTTTATAATGACAAGTGATGCGGGATTAATAATTTTTTATCTGAACCAAATTGAAGATCTTTCTAAGCTCCATTTCTTTATTTAAGTCTGGTCCCAAGTACCCATAGAATTTGTCATTCCAAGGGCATTGTTGACTTCCTACCTCTCAACTAATTTATATTTTTCAATGCCTAACCTGTAGAGAGTGGTATTAGCTTGGCAGTTAAGACTTATTTTTGTCTCTTTTTTCCTTTCTGGATCTACTGAGAGAAACATCTAGAAACCCCATGAGAGTAGGAGCAAGAAAAGCTCTTTATTGTGGTTTGGCTGATGACTGCTGTTTTTAGAATGCCAGTTCCCGTGGGTGAAACACAAAAAGAAAATTGTATTTAAAAAATAGTGTTCCATGTGATGTGTGGAAAAGTTTGGAAATCCACTTGGGTCCCATGGGAAATTAAAGAGCAGGAAAAATTGGACCAAGGAGATTAAGACAATTTTTAGATTACAAACACTTTCTGGGAAAGGATTCAAACCAATTCAAATAAGCGGCATAGAGGAGAACAAGGGAGGATTCAAGGACGACTGGGTAAAACTAAATTGCAGGGTTAGGTTAATTGGTATGGGCGGAAAGGCTTCCTATCAGGTTTAAGCAGTGAGCGTGTCTAAATAATGCTGAGAAAATTGAGTTAGAGAGTGTACACACAACACTTAGGAACTATGATGATTGCATTTCTGCTTAAACCAGAGATCTAGCTAACGGAAATCATTTTCCTATTTATTCACATGTGCAGGAGAGAAAGGACATCTAGAATTAAATCTGAAGGCAAGCTCATGAGCCTGAGTTGGATGTCTGCAACTCTGATGCAATGATGCTGGGTGCAAATCTTTTTAAAGCTACTTTCACTTACTTAGTTTCTCACTTATGACAAGTAAAATTTAAACAGTGAAAGTACATACGTTCAACTGTGGGAGAGTGGGGATGCAAACATAATCAGTTTTCTAAAATTTGTGTGTAATGGTGATGGTAGTCAAAGTTGATTTTATAAATTTTTGTTTAATTTTCATTTTTCTCTTTTTTAAAGGGTACATGTTTGCTAAATTAAAGACTCAAACCTGGCATTTTTTACCTTAAAAAATTGAATGTGCTTACTTGGAAAAGAAAATACTGAGATATTTTCATAGAGTCATTTTAATACTATTAAAAAAGAAGATAGAGTGTAGTGTTTTAGATAATCAGTTAGTGTTTGCAAATCTAGCATCGACATTCTATTCCATGACCCTTGCCTATACATACAATTACTTTTCCTGAATATCTGCACCATTTTAAGTAGTCAGTGCCATTCCTTAAACCTAATAGTTTATCAGTCAAGGTGCTTGGGTTTTTAGTTTTTTTTTTTTAAGGCAAGTTTTCTTTTCTTTTTTTTTTTTTTAAAGATTTTATTTATTTATTTGACAGAGAGAGAGAGAGATCACAAGCAGGCAGAGAGAGGGGGGGATGCAGGCTCACCACTAAGCTAAGAGCCTGATGCGGGGCTCGATCCCAGGACCCTGAGATCATGACCCGAGCTGAAGGCAGAGGCTTCAACCCACTGAGCCACCCAGGTGCCCCAAGGGTTTTTAGTTTCTTTATTGCAAACAACTGAAACCATCTTTAGCCATCCTTAGAAAAAGATAAATTTAATAAAAAGCTTTTTAGAATTCAAAGTGTAATGTAAAGGCTGAAGAATCAAACTTGTAAGGTGTGTAAGTGGGCAGGAGGGGCAGAAAGAAAGGAAACATAACATATTGAAGGAAGAAGGTGCTGTTATTCTACCTCAAAATCAAGTGAACAGAGTAGATTTGGAAATTGTGATTGGTTCATTACTTGCATATGGCTACCAGCAAAGTGGGTAGAATAAGGATTAAAGATTTTATAACCTTCCTCTGTCCAGCCTCCTATAGAGAGACATGATGTAAAGTATCCCACGGATTGTATTTGCAATGGGGAATGGACGTGGAAAATGGAAAACAAGAACACACTCATACACACACAAACACACACATTCTCTCACACACATACACACACATCCTCAAAATGTATATACAATAGTTAGTGCTCAGAAACTACTTATTTAGTTATTGCACTCAAGATTGGTAAGACTAAGTGAATATAATTTAGCAAAACAGTCATCTGGAATGACTTGCTAATAAAGGTTTGTTACAGCTAGTTATAGATACAGAATGAGTTCTGAAGTCTGTTTTCTATGAATTTTAAATTGACACAAAAAATAGTATTTCTGGTAAAACCTTCATTCAAAAAGGCTGGGGAGGAATCATAAGCTACAAATGTGACATTCTTTAAAGAATTTGTTAATATTAATTTGACTTTTAAAACTGCATTTAATAATGAACTAGGTATAATACAGGAGATCATGGCAGTTAGACCCACCATCCAGTTTCAGAACTAGGCTTTGTTTTAAAGCAGGATAGAGAATACAAAGATGTATTCTTGACAACTTAACCATTTACTATTCTAGCCAATATCTAAAATAAAATGGTAGTATCAATGAGCAATAATTATTGGTGTGTGACTTTTATGTTCTTTCTCTTTTTCATTTAATTTCTATTGGCATTCATTTATAAGAGATGTCTGTCTCTAATTTTACCCATCATTCAAAATTTTGGATAAGTGGCCACAATTTGATATTTGGGCTCTCTTTAGTTCCATGTGATCTGCAGCAAAAGAAGAAAAGAGTGAGAAATTGAAGAATAAAAAAAAAAAAAACCACAGGGTTCAGCCAAATGAATGATTTAAACTAGGTATAATGTTTAAACTTTAGCCTTTTATTGTTGTTTCTGTGCTCTTGTTTGAAACTGCTTTCAAAGTTTGCCTAAGAACATACAGCATTTAATTTTAATCTTCTAAATGAAAAACTTAAAATTTCATTAAATGAAAAAATATGCATGATTTTCATCTGGATAACTGTGACTATGAATTTATTTTACTGGAATGTAATATAAAATCATTACACTCGTTTCTTATGCAAATGTATCAAAATTGACAATTTTTGTTTGCTTATAAGTCATTGAACACTTAGTCGTGTAAATAGAAAAAAAATGACTTGATATCAAAACAAAAACAAAGTAGGAATTAAATTGGCAATTTCCAAATGCATAGCTAAATCCTTTCAAATTAAAGTCCCTGGATGAGTGGCAGAAATACATCAGGGGCAAAGCTGTATTCCACTCTTTCAAAACCTGAGACATGGACTGTGTTAAATCAGGTTCTCTGGTAAGTGCCGTTAACTCCTTCAAAGTCTCCCAGAGCACATTTGATGTTCATATAACTCTCTTGGTTGAGAACAATCAAAGCAGACTTTGGCTGAGAAAACAGAAATAGATTTTCTTAAAAGGATATTGGGAACTTCTAGAATTATTGGGGTGCTGCAAGACAAGGCTCAAAGCTGTACAACTAGAAACCACATATAAAACTAAATCATAGAGTTAGATTGTTAATAGAATTGGCAATTTTCCTGGGATTTATTGTTTTCAGAAACCGTTACCATTGTTGTAAAGAGAGAGATCCTCACTACTTTTGCTGGTTCAGTCACTAGCTCTGATCCACTTAACTGGTTGAATCTAGGCCATATGTGTATGTCATAGCATTGATGCCTAGGGAAGTGAGTATCCAGCATTTTCTAGCTTTCATGGTAGGAGATATTCACGAGATGAGGAACTCCCCAAACATGGGAAAGAAGTTCAGTGTTCTAAAAACTTAAATGGAGCACTTACCACCTATAGGGAATTCAGAGAAGGACATAAAGTAGACTATAGCCAAAGATATAGTATTTTAAAACATGTTTCAAAACAACATCAAGGCTTTCCCATGACCAAAATACCTGAAAGGTATATATTAAACCCAGATTTGGAAGGAGGTTCCTATTAAGCTCTTATCAGCATTAATCTTAAGTAAAATTTAAGTTCTTTCCCCTAGGTGGCAGAACAGAATGTAGGAAAGTTACATTTTGGAGCTTGGAGGAATGTGGTGGTGAAAATTCTAGATTGCTCATTCCCCAGATTAGTATCCCCTGATTTTGCAATTAAATATTAACTAGAGCTGTTGAACATTTTTGTGGTGTATCATATTTATTGATTTGTGTATTTTGAATCATCCTTGCATCCCAGGAATAAATCTTACTTTATCATGGTGTATAATCCTTTCAATGTCCTATTGAATTTGGTTTGTTAGTATTTTGTTCTGGATTTTACATTTATGTTCATTAGGGGTATTGGTGTATAATTTCCTTTTCTTGTAGTATCCTTGGCTTTAGTTTCAGGGTAATGCTGGTCTTGTAAAATTAGTTTGGAAATGTTCTGTCTTCTTTAATTTTTTTGGAAGAGTTTGAGAAGGATTGTCATTAATTTTTCTTTAAATGTTTTGCAGAATTCATCAGTGAAGCCATCTAGTCCTGGGTTAAATTTCTTCATTAAGGAATCTTTGATTACTGATTCAGTCTCTTTACTGTCATTGGTCTGTTTAGATTCTCTATTTCTTCATGATTCGGTATTGGTAGGTTGTATGTTTCCAGGAATTTATCCACTTCTTCAAAATTATCTAATATCTAATTGATGTATAATTTTTCGGTTGGTCTTTTGTGATCTTTTGCATTACTGTGGCATCAGTTGTAATGTTTCCTTTTCCATTTCTAATTTTATTTGCATTTTCTCTTTTTTCTTCTTATTTAGTCTACTGAAATGTTTGTCAATTTTGCTTATTGTTTAAAAACCAACTCTTCCTTTTATTGTTATTTTCTGTTACTTTTCTAAGTATAAAAATAATGCACTTCAATAATATAAAGACAAACATGACAGCCCCCAGCTAGTGTTATATTTATCAGTGAAAAACTGAAAGTTTTTCTTCTAAGATCAGGAACAAGGCAAGGCTGCCCATCCGTGCCGCTTCTATCCAACGTAGTACTGGAAGTCCTTGTCAGAGTAACTAGGCAAGAGAGTAAAATAATTGACACTCAAATTAGAAAGGAAGAAATAAAATTATCTCTGTAGATAGTAGATTTTATATATAGAAAACCCTAAGTTTTCTATATATAAGAAACTTATATATAGAAAAAACAAAAAACTTAGAACTTATAAATAAATTTAATGAAGTGACAGATTACAAAATCAACATACACAACATAAACATCACATAAAAATCATTTGTGATTATATATATTACCATGGAACAATCAAAAAAGGAAATGAAGAAAGCAATCTTATTTATAATGGTATCTAAAAGAAAATATATACCTAGAAGTAAACTTAACCAAGGAAGTAAAAAGCTTGTACACTCTGAAAACTATAAAACATTAATGAAATAAATTAAAGAGGGCACAAATGAATGGAAAGGCATCCCATATTTATGGATTGGAAGACTTAATATTGTTAAAAATGTCCATATTACCAATGGCTTTGAATTGTTATATTTCAGATATATTTGGATATATTCAGAGGAGCTAAGATGGAAGGGCTTGTCTTGACCCTTGAACACAGCTAGATAACTATTGAATCATTCTGAATACCCAAGAAATTGTCCTGAGGACTGATGAAACAAACTGCACAACTAGAGAGAAAGAAGAGGCCACAGTGTGGAAGGTAGGAGGTGCAGAGAATGGTTTGGGGGAGAAATGGATCATAGATGCTACAGAGGGGAGGAAGCCCTGGTTGCAGAGAAAGATGAGACTGGAACACACAGGGCCATCCACTAGGAGAACATTTCCCAAAGCCATTGGCTGGGACAACGACAGGGGCTTATTTTTGTGAGGTTTTGCAACCAGTGGGGCTCAAAGACTGGAGTTTTAGAGGTCTGTGGGTCTTGCTGGGATAGAGCTCTGAGGGTGCTGCCCTACTCCTGAAGAGAAGGCACACAGGCAACCCCAGGGCAAACTGTGCAAAAGTGCATGGAGAGACACTGTTTACTCTTCTTGGGGGTGTATCTGTGAGAGGCAGTGTTTGCAGCCACCTCTCAGGACACAGGAGTGCTGGAGGAGCCCATTTCCCCTCTGTCCTGCAGAATAGGCATAGAGACATCTGCTGAGGACGGCTATATTGTACACTGGCTATTTAGCCCACTTTGCTTCAAATCCCATGCCCCTGAGCATGGGCACATAAGCAAGGCACAACTGTCCCTTCCAGTGAAAACTTCATCAGTCCCAGTGTGGCAAGATCTTCCTCCAGAAGACCTGCACAGGTCCCCCCCATACCAGATCCCTACAGTTTGGAGTTTTAAAAGTGAGCAGGCTTGACTGGGATAGAGCTTGGAGGGCACTCTGCCACTCCAGGCAGGCAAGTAATACAGAGACAGCATGAACACAGCAATCTAAAAATACCTGGGGCTCATGAGAGGAAATTATTCCCTCTTAGCACTGATTCCCTTCTGTGGAGACAAAGGAGTTGACTGGTGCCATTTTCCTCCCCTGCTCTCCAGCATAAACCAACTTTAGTAAACAGTAAAGCACCAAAACTGGCTGCCTAACCTGCTTACACCAAGTTCCACTGTCCTGTGCTTGCTGGTACTGTTTTTCTCAGGCAATTGTGCCTCAGAACCAGTGCAACAGTCTTCCTCAGAAGCACAGCTGAAACCTCTACACACTCCATGTCTACTGACCATAGAGTTCTTCAAGGCTTCAGTTCTGGTAGAAATAGTATCAGGTCTCTTTTAACAAACAGACCAGAACACAGCTAGTTAAAACTCACTGTACTCTGCCTAAGATCCAAATACTGCCCACTGCATGCAAGAAGAACCTCTGCAGACAACTGATCTGAGGGATAAAGTAGCCAAAACACAGCAGCAAAGTATAAGCAGCACACACCAGAGACACTCCCTCAAGTGTCAGGCCCTAGACAGTATATGACCTCTTTTCCATAAAGCCATTACTCTCAGGAGCAGGAAACACAATAGGCTTATACAACACAGAGAAGAAGACAGACCTAGACAAAATGCAAGATGGAAGAATTCATCCCAAAAGAAGGAACAAGAAAAGGTCACAGCCGGGATCTAATCAAAACAGATATAAATAATATGCCTGATGGAAAATTTAAAGAAACAATCATAAGGATACTAGTTAGGCTTGAGAAAAGCATAGAAGTTGCCAAGGAGTCCCTTACCACAGAGATAAAAGAGCTAAAAAGTGATCAGCCTAAAATGAAAAATGCAGTAACTGAGACTCAAAACCAACTGGATATAATGGTCACAAAGATGAAAGAAGCAGAAGAACAAATAAGTGATATAGAAGATAAAATAGGATTAAAAGGAGGAAAATAGACATCCAAGTCCAGAAGACACAGAAAACTCTTGTTAAAATCAACAAAAGCAGGCCAACACCAAGACATACTATAGTAAAATTTGCAAAATATTGAGATAAAGAAAATATCCTAAAATAAAGAAGAAAAAAGAAGTCCCTAATATACAAGGGAATATGAACATGGTTAGCAGCATATCTCTCCACAGAAATGTAGTAGGCCCGAACAAAGTGGCATGATATATTCAATGTGCTGAATGGGAAAAATATACAGCCAAGAAGAGTTTATCCAGCAAGACTATCATTCAGAATAGAAGGAAGGATAAAGTTTCCTGGACAAAAACTAAAGGAGTTTGTGACCACTAAACCAGCCCTGCAAGAAATAGTAAAAGGGACTCTTTGAGTGGGAGAGAAATATCGAAAGAAAGAAAGACTAGAAAGGAATAGAGGACATCTTCAGAAACAATGACAAAAGTAATAAGATGGCACTAAATTCATATCTATCAGTAATTACTCTGAATGTAAATGGACTCAATACTTCAGTCAAAAGACAGGATGTCAGAATGGACAAAACAAAACAAAACAAAACACCAAGACCATATGCTGCCTACAAAAGACTCATTTCAGAACGAATAACATGTGTAGATTGAAAGTGAAGAGATATTTAGAAGAATATTTACGATGCAAATGGATGTCAAAAGAAAGCCAGAGTAGCGATACTTATTTCATAAATTTTAAACAGATTTTAAGCCAAAGACAGTAATAAGAGATGAAGAAGGGCATCACATCATAATAAAGGGGTCTATCAAACAAGATCTAACAATTGTAAATATTTATGCCCCCAACTTGTGAGCACCCCAATACATAAAACTATTAGTAACAAACATGGAGGAATGCATTAATAATAATATAATAATAGGGCATTTTAACACCCCACTTACATCAGTGAACAGATCATCTAAGCAGAAAATCAACAGGGAACCAATGGCTTTGAATTGTTATATTTCAGATATATTTGGCTATATTCAGAATAGTTCATCATAATACATCAGAATTCATATACTTTTCAAGTGCACTTGGAACATTCTCCAAAATAGGTCACACACTAGGTTTCAAATCAGGCCTCAACAAACACAAAAATACTGAGATCATGTCATGCATATTTTTGACCACAAGGCTATGAAACTTGAAGTCAACCACAAGAAAAATATTGTAAAGAACACAAATGCAAGGAGGCTAAAGTATATCCTATTAAAGGGGCACCTGAATGGCTCAGTGGGTTAAAGCCTCTGCCTTTGGCTCACGTCATGATTTCAGGGTCCTGGGACTGAGCCCTGCATTGGGCTCTCTGCTCGGCAGGGAGTCTGCTTCCCCCTCTCTCTCTGTCTGCTTCTGCCTACTTGTGATCTCTCTCTCTATCAAATAAATAAATAAAATCTTAAAAAAAAAAAAAAAGCATATCCTACTAAAGAATGAATGGGTCAACCAGAAAATTAAAAAAGAAATTTAAAAAATCATGAAAACAAATGAAAATGAAAACACAGGGGCGCCTGGGTGGCTCAGTCATTAAGCGTCTGCCTTCGGCTCAGGTCATGATTCCAGGGTTCTGGGATCGAGCCCCGCATTGGGCTCCTTGCTCAGCAGGAAGCCTGCTTCTCCCGCTGCCATTCCCTCTGCTTGTGTTCCCTCTCTTGCTGTGTTTCTCTCTGTCAAATAAATAAAATCTTTAAAAAAAAAAAGAAAATGAAAACACAATGGTGCAAAAACCTTTGGGATACAGTAAAACGGGTCATAAGAGGGAAATATACAGCAATATAGACCTACCTCAGGAAGCAAGAAAAATCTCAAAAACACAACCTAAACTCCTAAAGGAGCTAGAAAAAGAACAGCAAATGAAGCCTAAAGCCAGCAGATTAAGGGAAATAATAAATATTAGAGCAGAAATAAATGATATAGAAACAAACAAACAAACAAAACCCCCAGTAGGACAGATCAATGAAACCAGCAGCTGATTCCTTGAAAAAGTTATTAAAATTGATAAACACCTAGCCAGACTTATCACAAAGAAAAGAGAAAGGACCTAAATAAATAAAATCACTACAAAAGAGGAGAAATCACAACCAACACCACATAAATACAATTATAATATTATGAAAAATTATATGCTAACAAATTAACAATCTGGAGGAAATGGATAAATTCCTAGAAACATAAACTACCAAAACTGAAACAGGAAGAAATAGAAAACTTGAACAGATTTATAAACAGGAATGAAATTGAATCAGTAATCAAAATCTTCCAATAGACCAAAGTCCAGGGACAGATGGCTTCCAAAGGGAAATCTACCAAACACTTAGAGAAGAGTTAATACCTGTTCTCAAACTATTCCAAAAAATAGGAATGGAAGGAAAACTTCCAAACTCATTCTATTAATAAAGCCAGCATTGTACCTGATTCCAAAACCAGACAAAAACTCCACTAAAAAAGAGATCTACAGGCCAATATTCCTGATGAACATGGATGAAGAAATTCTCAACAAAACACTAGCAAATCAAATCCAACAATATGTTAAGAGAATCATTCACCACATCAAGTGAGATTTATTCTTGGGTTGTGTGGGTGGCTCAATATTTACAAATCAATGTGATACACCACATTAATAAAGGAAAGGACAAGAACCATATAATTCTCTCAATAGATGCAGAAAAAGCATTTGACAAAGTACAACATCCATTCATGATAAAAACCCTCAACAAAGTAGGAATAGAGGAAACATACCTCAACATCATAAAGGCTATACAAAAACCCATAGCTATTATCATCCTCAATGGGGAAAAAGAGCTTTCCTCTAAGGTCAGAAACACAACAGGGATGTTTACTCTCACCACTCTTATTTAACATAGTACTGGAAGTCCTTGCCTCAGCAATCAGACAACAGAAAGAAATAAAAGGAATCCAATTCAACAAAGAAGAAATCAAACTTTTAGTATTCATAGATGACGTGACATAGAAAATCTGAAAGATTCCACCAAAAAATTGCTAGAATTGATTCATAAACTCAGTCAAGTAGCAGGATATAAAATCAATGTACAGAAATCTGTTACACTTCTATATACCAATAATGAAGCAGCAGGAAAAGACATCAAGAGAGCAATTCTATTTACAATTGCACCAAGAACGGAATAAACCTAACCAAAGAGGTAAAAGATCTATATTCTGAAAACTATAAAACACTGATGAAAAAAGTTGAAGATGACACAAAGAAATGGAGAAACAGGGGTACCTGGATGGCTCAGTGGGTTAAGGCCTCTACCTTTGGCTCAGGCCATGATCTCAGGGTCCTAGGATCAAGCCCCGCATCGGGCTCTCTGCTCAGCAGGGAGCCTGCTTCCTCCCCTCTCTCTGCATGCCTCTCTGCTTACTTGTGATCTCTCTCTCTATGTCTAAAAAAAAAAAAAAAAGAAAATGGAGAAACATTCTTTTCTCACAGATCAAAAGAAAAAATATTGTCAAAATGTCTATACTACCCAAAGCAATCTACACATTTAATGCAATTCCTATCAAAATACCACCAGTATTTTTCGCAAAGCTAGAACAAACAATCCTAAAATTTGTATGGAACCACAAAAGACCCTGAATGGCCAAAGCAATTTTGAAAAAGAAAAGCAAGGTTGGAGGCATCACAATTCCAGACTTCAAGTTATACACAAAGCTGAAGTGATCAAGGTAGTATGGTATTGGCACAAAAGCAGACACATAGATCACTAGTACAGAATAGAAAATCCAGAAATGGACTCACAACTGTATGGCCAGCTAATGTTCAACAAAGCAGGAAAGAATATGCAATGGGAAAAAGTCTAACAAATGGTATTATGAAAACTCACAGCAACATGCAAAAGAATAAGTGGACCACTTTCTTACAACAAACAGGAAAATAAGTTCAAAATGGATGAAAGAGCTAAACTGAGACAGGAACCATGAAAACCCTAGAGGAGAACACAGGCAGTAACTTCTTTGACATTGGCTGTATCAGCTTCTCACTAGCTATGTCTCCTGAGGCATGGGAAACAAAAGCAAAAATAAACTGTTGAGACTTCATCAAAATAAAATCTTCTCCACAGTGAAGGAAACAATCAACAAAACTAAAAGGCAGCCTACAGAATGGGAGAACATATTTGAAAATGACATATCTGATTAAGGATTAGTATCTAAAATATGTAAAGAACTTATAAAACTCAACACCTAAAGGACAAATAATCCAGTTAAAAAATGAGCAGAAGTCATGAATAGGTATTTTTCTGAAGAAGGCATACAGATGGCCAACAAACACATAAAAAGATGCTCAACATCATTCATCATCAGCGAAATGCAAATCAAAACTACAATGAGATATCATCTCACAACTGTCAGAATAGCTAAAGTTAACAACACAGCAAACAACGGGTGTTGGTGAGGATGCAGAGAAAGGGGAACCTCCTTGTACTGTTGGTGGGAATGCAAACTGGTGCAGCCACTCTGGAAAACAGTATGAGGATTCCTCAAAAAGTTAAAAATTGAATTGCCCTACAGTCCAGAAATTGCCCTACTAAATATTTACCCAAAGGATATAAAAATACCAATTCAAAGGGATGCATGCACCCTGGTGTTTATAGCAGCATTATCTACCATAGCCAGATTATGAAAAGATCTCAAATGCCCATTGACTGATGAGTGGATAAAGATGTGGTATATATATGCAAATCCTTCCATTTGCAACACCGTGGATGGAACTAGAGACTATTATGCTAAGTGAAATAAGTCAGTCGGAGAAAGACAAATACCGTATAATTTCACTCATATGTGGAATTTAAGAAACATAACAAATGATCACATTGGAGAAAAAAAAAAGGGAAACAGACTCTTAACTATAGAGAACAAACTGAAAGTTACTGAAGCGAAGGTAAGCAGGTGGGATGGTTTATATAGGTGATGATTATCAAGGAAGGCACTTGTGATGAGTACTGGGTATTGTACATAAGTGATGAATTACTAAATTCTACACCTGAAACTACTATTACATGGTGTGTCAACTAACTGGAACTTAAATAAGAACTTGAAAAAAAAAGTCCATATTAAAAAAATGTCCATATTACATAAAATGATCTACAATATCAAAGCTATCCTCATAAAGATCCCAATGGATTTTTTTTTTTTTTTTGAGAGAGAGTGCACAAGGTATGGTATAAGGACAGAGGAAAAGGGAGAGAAAGAATCTTAAGCAGGCTCTATGCACAGTCAGTATGGAGCCTGACACAGGGCTTGATCTCACTAACCTGAGATCATGACCTGAGCCAAAATCAAGAGTATGTTGCCTAACCAACTGAGCCACCTAGACACTCCCCCACAATGGAATTTTTTACAAAAAAATTTCAAAATTCATTGGAACTACAAAAGATCCAAAAAAGCCAAAGTGATCTTAAGAAAAAGATCACAGCTGGAGGCATCACATCACCTACTTTCAAAATATGTTACGAAGCTCCAGTAATCAAAATAGTATGGTATAAGACAGACACAGTAGATTGCTCAGAAATAAACCTAAATATGCAGCTGATCTTCAACAAAGGTGCTGTGAATACATAATCAGGAAAAATAGGCTCTTCAACAAATGGTTCTGGTTTTTATACAAAAGAATGTAATTGGATCTGTATATTACACCATACACAAAAATAAACTTAAAATGTTTAGAGACTTACTCATAAGATTGGAAACTGTGAAACTAGGAGGAAACCATAGGGAAAAGCATGTTAACATTGGTGTTGGCAATGATTTCTTGGATATGACAAAAAACACAGGCAACAAAAGCAAAAATAGACAAGTGGGATTATACCAATCTAAAGATCTGCTCCCAAAAAATAAACGATCAACTAACTGAAAAGGCAACCTATAGAATGCAAGAAAAAACTTGCAAAACATTTATCCAATAAAAAAATGAAGGATTACTATCCAAGGTGTTTAAGTAGTTCCTACAACAGGAAAAGAGAGAGGAGAGGGGAGGGGAGGGGAGGCGAGGCGAGGTGAGGCGAGGCCAGGGAAGGGAAGGGAAGGGAAGGGAAAAAAATAGCTCAAATAGAAATGGGCAAAAGCTCTGATGAGACAATTTTTCAAAGAAGACATATAAATGACTACTAGGTATATGAAAAGGTGTTCAACATCAGTAATCATCAGGGAAATGCAAATCAAAACCATGAGCTATCACCTTACACATTTTAGGTTGGCCATTATAAGAAATACATAAGGTAAGAAGTGTTGGAGAAAATATGGAGCAATTGGAACCCTTGTATATTTTTGGTGGGAATGTAAAAGGTTATATCCACTACAGAAAACAATATGGGGATTCCTCAACAAATTAAAAATAGAACTACCATATATGATACCGCAATCCAACTTCTGGGTATATATCCAAAAGAGTTGAAATCAGGTTGTTAAAGAGATATCTGTACTTTCATGTTCATTGCAGCATTATTCACAATAGCTAAGATATAGAAAAAACCCAAATGTCCACAGATGGATAAATGGAGAAAGAAAATGTGACATACACATACGTTGGGATATTATTTAGCTTTAAAAAGAAGTAAATTCTGCCTTTGCAACAACATGGATGAACTTGGAGGACATTGTGCTAAGTAAAGTAAGCTAGTCATGGAGGGACAAATACTGCATGATTCCACTTATATGAGGAATCTAAAATAATCAGACTCCTAGAAACAGTATGGTTTGAGGAGTCTGGGTGGGATGAAGGAATGGAGGTTGCCAGGGGCTGGTGGGGAAAGGGATGGGGATGTGGGGAGTAGTTGTTTAATGGTTATAAAGTTTCATTTATCCAAGATTAATAAATTCTAGAGATCTGCTACACAACATAGGGCCTATAGTTAACAATATGGTATTATGTATTTAAAAAATTTGTTTAGAGGGTAGATCTCATGTTAAGCATTCTTTCCACAACAAATGCAAAACAAAACACTAAACAACAGTAACCACAAGATAACACAAGGAAACTTTTGGAGGTGATATATATGTTTATTACCTTAATTGTGGTGATGGTATCATGAGTGTATTCGTATGTCCAAACTTATCAAATTGTATACATTTAACATGTGTAGTTTTTGTATGTGAATTACACTTCAATAAAGCTGTTAAAAAGTACTAATCCAGGTACTTTGCTGAAGAAATTTGGCTGCTTACCCACTGACTTTAACCTAAGGACATTATTGTTTGGCCCATAAAATACAAACATTATGTGTTTGGCCCATGTAATTATGCAGGTCCTTAAAAACAGAAGAAGAAGGCAGGTGAGAAATGAAGTTTTAGGGTAGGTTAGACAAACTCAAAGCATTAAGACTAAATGTGTTGTTGGTTTAGAAGACGGAAAGGAGTTACAAGTGAAGGAATGTGGATCTCAACCACGAGAAGTTGAGAAAGCCTCCTAGCCAACACCACTGAGGAAATGGGGACCTTGGGCCTATAAGCGCAAGGAAATAAATTTGGCCAATCACCTGAATAAGCTTGGAAGCAGATTTTTCCCCCGTGTCCAAAAATAGTGCAGTCCGGCTCACACTTTGATTTGGCCTGGTGAAACCTGGAGCAGAAACCCAGCTAATATTGGGAATGTCCAGATTTCTTTCTTTCTTTCTTTTTTTTTTTTTTAAGATTTTATTTATTTATTTGACAGAGAGAGGATCACAAGCAGGCAGAGAGGCAGGCAGAGAGAGAGGGGGAAGCAGGCTCCCCGCTGAGGAGAGGGCCCGATGCGGGGCTCCATCCCAGGATTCTGAGATCATGACCTGCACTGAAGGCAGAGGCCTTAACCCACTGAGCCACCCAGGTGCCCCTGGAATGCCCAGATTTCTCAGTTACATAGCTGTGATATAATAAATCTGTGTTGTTTGAAGCCACCAAACATATGGTGATTTGTTTGAGTACCAATAGAAAACTAATACAAATCTATAAGAAAAGAATGGGATGTGGAGTAAAAGCTGATCTTCTTGCACAGAGTCTTGGGTTTACGGACTGGACAATAAGAAACAGAATTTGGAGAGAAGGAGAGGACTGTGAAAAGAAATTTGAAGACTCCTGGAGACACATTTGAACTTCTTTTGTATTGTCCTTTCTGTTTTTAAGTGGTTTTCATTCTCAATATGCCTCTCCTTGTAGAGTAATATCTACAATTATTTACAGATAAAAAGATTCTTGTTTTTATATCTGCAAGGAGGACCAATAAAAGTTGAGGACAGTTTAGGATTTTTACTGACTGGTATAGTAGGTGAAATACACTGCACTGATCCATAAGCCTCAAAATACAGTCATTATTATTTTTTTTTTAGAAATTTTCTCTCAATAAATTATGGGCATAAGTATAGAAGTAAGCCAGTAGCACATACTCACTATATAGAAAGAAATCCCTACTTTCTCAAACACTGAATTAATTTTTTAAACAATGCCAGCATTTGTTTTTGTTTATCCTTCTATGAGTACAAACATTTGAGAAAGTTTGGTTTAAAAACAGCAGCTAAATACTAACAGATGGACTGAGCTGTTTCCAAATAGACATTTGGAAAAAAAATATTACCTATGACAAGAAGGTGTAGACTTCTGAGCCAATTACTATAACATGTTAAAAGTTTATTGTCCATTTTAATATAAGAGCAAACTGAAAATTTTGGAATGTTTGGAAGTGGTTACATGAAGGTACCAGTAAACAATTTGGAGCTAGGGAGGGAGGGTCAAGGTATACCAGCTTCATTTCCATATATTCCCATTTCTAGAGGTAGGACTTGGGCACAACATTATATTTTCATTTATCTTGTCTTTTGACCCACCAGCAGTGGTTGCATGTTGAGTGCTCCGAACATAGAAAAAGCCAGCCATTTGAAACTGAGAAACTAAGAACAATTATGTATTAGAGATAAAACAAACAAATGAACAACAAAAATAGTCCTCTAAACAAACTTGGATTTTGTGTTGCAATAATTGAAAACACACTTAAAATAATTTAAAAATTAAAAGGACTTTATTGTCTCCCACAATTTCAAAATCTAGGAGTAAATATGTCCTTCGAGTTGGTTTGTATCATAGACTCTGGGATGTCATCAAGGTTGAGTTATCAACCACATCTTAAGGCTGTTTCTGTCATGATAGAAAAATGAATATAGCAGTCCTAGTTGTCAAACAAAACATATCACATTATCCCCAAGGAGAGACAGAATGGTTTCTGTCTGGTAGCTTACTTTTTTTATTATTAACATACAATGTATTATTTGTTTCAGGGGTGTACAGGTCTGTGATTCATCAGTCTTACTCAATTCACAGCATTCACCATAGCATATACCCTCCCCAATTTCCATCCCCCAGCCACCCCATCCCTCTCCACTGCCAGCAACCCTCAGTTTGTTTCCTGAGATTAAGTCTCTTACGGTTTGTCTCCCTCTCTGGTTTCATCTTGTTTCATTTTCCCCTCCCTTCCCCTATGATCTTATCTTGTTTCTCAAATTCCTCATATCATTTGGTAGATTTTTCAAAAGAGCAAGAAAAGAAATTTCTCCATATCCCCAGGAAGCACCTACTCTTGCTACTTTGGCTCCAGCTGAGTCACATACATATTTCTTGCCCTATCCAATTACAGGAAATTGTCACATGTGTACTGGTTTAGGACTAGGCTAGTTGAACCAACAGAATCCAGAAATGGGGGATTAATTTCACCTCCACATCCACATGGCTCTTACACAAGGCTATTAGAGTAAACATTTTATTTATTTAATTATTTTATTTTTTAAAGATTTTATTTATTTATTTGACAGACAGAGATCACAAGTAGGCAGAGAGGCAGGCAGAGAAAGTGGGGGGGAAGCAGGCTCCCTGTTGAGTAGAAAGCCCAATGTGGGGCTCGATCCCAGGACTGTGAGATCATGACCTGAGCTGAAGGCAGAGGCTTAACCCAGTGAGCCACGCAGGCGCCTCTAGAGTAAATATTTTAATCAGCATTATAATCTTCACCTAGAAATCTAAGGCTCCTTCCCTTACTCCTAAAATAAGATTAGTTTCCATAATATTTTGTACATTTCTCATCATAACAAGTATTCTACTTTATAGACTTATTTTATTTCTATTTATCTTCTACTGATTTTTTCCAAAATTTTATTTTGAAAATTTTCAAACACAGAATTGATTTAGCATCTATATTTAACACCTAGACTTCTACAAAATTAACATGTTGCTGTATTTGCGTTTGTATATCCATCTACCCATTCCTCAGTCTATCCATTATTCCAGTTTACTATCTTCCGCTGGA
>CM053607.1:44066724-44081820 GCA_028646535.1 Procyon lotor | reverse complement strand
GAAATCTAAGGCTCCTTCCCTTACTCCTAAAATAAGATTAGTTTCCATAATATTTTGTACATTTCTCATCATAACAAGTATTCTACTTTATAGACTTATTTTATTTCTATTTATCTTCTACTGATTTTTTCCAAAATTTTATTTTGAAAATTTTCAAACACAGAAGAATTGATTTAGCATCTATATTTAACACCTAGACTTCTACAAAATTAACATGTTGCTGTATTTGTGTTTGTATATCCATCTACCCATTCCTCAGTCTATCCATTATTCCAGTTTACTATCTTCCGCTGGATTTTAATATCCTTGAAGGAAAGAGAGCTTTTGTCTTATTCAGTATCGCATTCTTTTCATGCTAGCACAGTATTTGAAACATAGAAAGATCTTACTAAAGATTGAGGAAGAAAAAATGGAGGAAGGAAAGAGGGAAGGAAAAAGGAAGAGAAATGAGGGAGGAAGGAAGGGATCTTTTGTAGGAAGAAAGCTTATTTTTAACTTATAACTGAAACAACTTGATTATAGGACATGACAGCATTTAAGAAGTCATGGAGCATCGAGAATTTAGTCAAGGTGTTGTAATAGCATTGTATGGTGACAGATGTCACTATACTTGGTGTGAGCATAGCATACTAAATAGAATTGTCAAATCACTATGTTGTACACTGAAAACTAATGCAACATTGTGTGTTAACTGTAAATCAGTTAAAAACAAAAGGAGGCCATGAAGCAATACTGAATGCCAAGTCCACCTAATGTTTAAACGATCTTTGGAAATGAGTAAAAAAACTAGAGATGTTAATATTTTATCAGTAATCCTGTACATGATCAATTCTATGTGTCTCTATCTATATATATTGGTGGCATGGATTGTTGGTATATGACTAAGAGTGTATTTAAAGTTATTCATGTCTCTTTTCTTTTAACCAGACATCATTCACAACATAGTTCATGAACTAATTTTGGTGGAATTAAACTTGAAATGTTCATAATTGTGTAATTATCATTTTTATTATGTTTGCTAATTAATGCCAGTTAATGAGCATGGCACCTTATGCAGTCAGCTGCACAGGAGGAAGTGTGAGGACAATGATTTGAGTATGGCAGTAAATTCAAGAATCCTTCTTAGCATCTTCATCTAAAAGGCTCAGACAAGCAGTCTGTGATGGTTAGTGGGGTCACATTTGACCTTTGGTTCCCCAGGCCATAGGCAAAGAATAAGAGATAATCTGAGAATAAAGGGTATTGTCAGTTCAAATGCTGCTAAAGTGCATGTGGAGAAGTGAGAGTGTCCTCAGGGCAACAGATGGAGGCCACATCTGGCAGAGGAGGAAGTGAGAAGCCATATCATTTACTAGAGAACAACCAGAGAAACCTATAAGAATATGGTAGGAACCAGTTGGAAAATATCAATAGTCAATTTTTGGGTTGGAATCTGGGACATAATGCCTCTGGAAGTACAGAGATTGCATGGTTCCCAACACATAGAGGGTAGATATACTGAATTCTTTTTCTTTTCTGATGCCTCAAGTGGATGGTTAAACTCAGAAGGCATGAGCAATACAAATAATACACATTTTTTGATATTCAAAAAAATGTGTCTGTTAGGAGGGTAAAAACTAATACATGTTTATCATATACTGTCCCCATGCTGTTGTGAAATAGATTTTAATGATTAATCCAAACAATATAGCTTTGCTGTTTATATTTGTCATTTCTTCTAGTTGGTTACACATAATTACTCTTTTATATTATCAATAAAGTTGACAAGCACAAGAGAGTATTATCCCCATTTTATAGGTGAGATCACTGACAACCAGAGAGGAAAAAGTCATAGTGATTTAGAATCAGGTTTACTGACTCAAACAATTCTACCTTTCTGCATTGTCTTTTGTTTGACAATTATCACCTTGCTTTGAAAGGGAGTTCTGTCTGTTCAATCAATAATGCTATAATTTTACAATTAAAAGTAATGTATAGAATTTGTGGAGTTACCTACAGAATAAGTGGATATGATTAGCTATATTATATTGGTTTTATGTAGCGATTTGGGGCTATGCCTAGAAATCCATTTTATACAACTTCCATTATTTATTTCTCTAATTGCCTTTAAACACAGAAAGAAATGTTATATAAAGTCTATTTTTAAAAGGATTTTATTTATTTAATTGTCAGAGAGAATGAGAGAGAGAGAGCAGAAGCAGAGGAAGCAGCAGGCAGAGCAGACAGAGGGAGACGAAGGCTCCCTGATGAGGCTCCAAAGTGAGACTCCATTCCAGGATCTTGGGATCATGACCACTGCTGAAGGCATATACTTAACCTACTGAGCCACCCAGGTGCCCCTATGAAAGGTATTTTTAATCAGACATAAGCAATCCTCTCAATTTTGCATGTGTACACCTCAGTGAATATTTCTCTCCTTTAGGTCAAAATAAATTAGTAGGACTCTCAGGTACAAATACTAAAAATTCAACTCATACAGATTGCGTAAAATAAGAAATATATAGGCTCTGGAAACAAAAATCTGCCTGTAAAGTTCTCACCTTCTGGCACAGCTGCATGCAGGTGTTTAAAAATGTCTTCAGGATTTTTACTTTTCCCTTTTTTGGATCTGCTTTCCTAGAATTTGACTTCAGTCTCTGGCAAGTTGTCTTCTAAGGTAGGAGAAGGACTACCAGGGGATCTGGGCTTAATTCTAGGCAGGCTAGTGGCACTCAATGAAAGCTACTTTCTTTTCCAATTCAACAACAGCAACAACAAAGTCCTAGGTTTGAGTTTATTGACTTGTGTGAGGTCATTTGGTCATATCTAAATCATGATATGGCCATATGCTAGCCTCTCAATCCCTGAGCTAGTCTCAGATCCCTTTAATCATATTGTCTACACATAGGGTGGGAATCAAGGTACTATCTAGCAGAAGGGAAAAACAAATACTATGCTGACACAAACAATGATGTTACTGCTTAAAGTTTAAGTAAATATGTGTTCTTTATAGTGCAAAGAGAGGAAAAAAGTCATTTTATAAGATATATCTCCTTGAAAGATGTAAGTTGATAATACAAGATATTCATCAGTTATTTATATTTAATATGTTGAAATATCAAATATTTGTTGATTAATAATACTGAATTTTCCAAAGCTTAGTCCTCCTTTAAGGTTTGTAAGTAAAGAATAAATATTAGCAAACTGGTTAATTAGCATCATGTCCTTACTTTTACCGTCAAACGAAAATTTAAATGTAAAGTGAAATTTATTTAATATACAGCCTTCTAAGGTCATTACATGTTTTTATACTTCATATTCAGAATCTTTGACAAAATATATGCTCTGTAAAGTTCTGGAAGCTTTTATTTGAATTTTTTTTCATTTTAATTTTCACTTTCATCATGCCGAGAAGAGAATTCAGAAAGGACATGTCTACAAGAGTTGACACCTTGATATTCTATATTCACAGATTATAACTGGCATGCAAACAAAAGAATTCTGAGTGAAAATTAGTTTCCTGCAGTTGAGTTAGGGTGCTGGGTAACAGTGAGGACTAGTTGAATGGACCGCCACAGGTAGGGTTTTAGTATTTGGGCCTTAGAATCAAACAGAACTAGGTTGAGTTTCAGCTTCATCATTACCAGCTGTGTGACCTTAAACAGTTTGACTCAACAATCCTCAGTTTCCTTATTTTTGAAACTAGTATCAGATGGTCTCCTTCAAAAGATTGTCACGATTATATAAGATTAAGCAGTTGAAAGATTTATTGTAGTTTCTGGTGCAAAACAAGCATTCAGTTAGTCATTCTTTATCATTGACAGACACTAGGTAATGATTTCTTACCCATAGTGATTCAGGGCATAACCCTCACCAGCTGGCTGTTCGAAATGGTTTTATTTGCTCTATCAGTGGACTCTTTTCTCCCTAGTGAAGACATTTGGAAATACACCACTCATTTCTAATAGGAGTAAATTAGATTTTCATCAGCTTCCGTGTGCATATGACTGTAATTAACAAGTAAAATGAACACAGACCATTTAAAATTCATTAAAGTATGGGAGAAAAATTCCATTTGATCACAAGTAAAATTCTCTGCATGTTTACTCACTTAAAGAAAGACATTTGGGGAGAAGTATTTTACTTTCTAATGTGTTAGCAGATCGCAAATGAAACTGCTTGTAACCTCCTGCTGTCGTGGTTATGAAGCTCAGTTAACACTAATTGAAATATCTGAGTGCTTGGTGTCACAACCTGTGAGCCAGGGACAAAAATATTTTGTATATTTTATTATTTGTTTTTTCCAGTGTGAATATTAGAACATTCAGGTTTTTATTTATTGCTCGTTCTGTCTGTATTATCAGTGTAGTAAATAGCTCCTGTGAAATGTGCTTAATAGGAACCCGTTAAAGAATTAATATCCCTGTATTTGTGCCAAGTGGACACAGGGAAATCAGTGTTTGGAACTAAGGTACAAAACTAGACAATCTTAATTCTATCACCAGTCCTCCAAGGATTGACTTTGTGAGACTGAATGGAATCCTCTAGTATTTTGAGAAAAGAAAGAGTCTGCCTCATTCTCTGGGCCTGGTGGAAAGAGGGATTTGCTAATGGTTGTAAAATGTTTGGGACAAAAGGATGGCAGTTTTTATATCTTGTATCTTTTGTATCTTGTGGAGATGAGGCTTAAAAAGTCCACAGGGTCTTTCTTGGTAACTACTTTGCTGAACTCAGTTGCAAAATTCTGTTTGCCTTATGTTATTTTCTAACATGTACAGAAGAAGAGAAATGAAGGAACAATGCATCTGTGCAAAATCTCCATTTTAAATTCAGATGCAAACCAGTTTTGAGGGCCTAGTCATTTAGTAAAATACAATCAAATTATTAAAAAAAATGGCTACTAAGCTATTATGTCCTCTGTTTATTCTTTCATTAAAAATCACACGGACACACAAACACATTTATGAGTGTTTGATGAGCTTGTTTCTGTTCTAGTACCTAGACAGAAAAAAAAGCATTTCCACCTCAGAGCTGCATCCAATCTTCTAGAAGATGGTACAGATTCAATAATTTCTCAACAGTGTAATATTAGCATTTTTTTAAAAACTGTCCCTTAAATCCAAAGCCTAGATTATAACTCTATTGATGCATAAGCTATAAGAGCTAGTAAAGAATTGATTAATTAGTCCAAAATATTCTATGACTTTGTTTTTTATAGTGGTATCCATTTTTGGCCAAAATTAAGAAAATATACAAATGTAGGAAAAACTTGAAATAATTTTATAGTGAACACATTTATGGCACCTAGATTCTAAAGTTTAATTATATTTCCTCTATCACAAATCTATTAATCTGTACAGAAACAACCATTTTAAAGTGTAATCTTACATGGGACCCAGTATTTCCTAAAACTCAGTGCTTCTCTGGTCACAACAGAGCTCAATACCCTGAGATCTATTTGCTCTAGTTAGCCCTTCCCTAAGGGCACCCCTGTTTTAGTTCTACTGCACACAATTTGACAACAAATGATCCAGTCAAACCTTGTTATTTTGTAGGTAAAATAAAATCTGAAATGCAGCCACAAATACAAGGCTACCTTATAAGCTATTGCCAAAATCAGAACTAGAATTTATTTTTCTGTCTTTGCTGCAGATGTAATCTTTAAAAAATAAACCAAAAAAAAAAAAAAAAAACCCCAAAAAATCTCATCATGTTCTTTAAACTGATGTCAGGATAGCCTCATCAGGTTGTGCATTTTGTTTTCTGGAAGAATGACGTGTGGCGCTGGTTAGAATGAGTGTGAGAAAGCTAAGCTCATGTGATTCAGGCAAAATAGCTATTGTTAGGGTATGGGTCAGGGTTATATTTAGGCAATAAGGGTGTTGGTAATGCTGGGGGTCATCAGAAAATTCTGTCTTACATAGACCTAGATTATTGTACAAATGCTATTAAGAAACATCCCTTTCCTTGCTGTTGGATTCATTGATTTACTCTTGCATTCATTCAGGGAGCTCCTCTTTATTACCTGCTATTATCCAGGTTAGTATTTGGACTGTAACTGTTGTTTGTGTTAGCATGTGTATGTTTAGAATTAGGTTTTAAATGTTCTTATTTCCTTTTTTCAGTTACATAGCACTTGACTTCTTCTTTTAGTATAGGACCTTCATATTTGCAGTTTTCTCTACTGGTGTGTTTTGCCTCTAGCTTTTTCAAAGGACTGTTTTTGCTTAGCCTATAGGCATCAAGTTAAATATCACTTGCTCAGAAATGTCTTTCCTGACCCCATCTAAGATTCTCACACAATCACTATGGTAAACATTATTCTATCTATTTCCTTCATAGTTGTTTCCTGTCATCTGTAACTCTCTGGCTTTTTGTTTTGGTTGGTTATTTTCTGTTTAAGATACATTGTAAGCCACATTTCCTGTCATCTGTAACTCTCTGGCTTTTTGTTTTGGTTGGTTATTTTCTGTTTAAGATACATTGTAAGCCAACAAATGGTCCAGTACCATTTACAGGACCAGAAAAAGCAAATGCTCACTCATTCATTTGAGTGTATTTGATTATCTACTATGTGGGAAGTATGGCTTAGAATCTAAAATACTACAATGGAAAAAATAGAGGAAGCCCTTGCTCTTTAAATTTTATATTTTCGTGAGGGAAGACAATATACACCAATAAGCAGATAAATAAAATGATAAGCAAAAAAATAATTAAACTTAGGAAGAGGACAGAGTGATGGAAAGTGCTTTTTTAGATATGGTGGTGAGATAAAGTTTCTCTGAGGAGACTATAACACAACATCATTAATATAAATAATTATTGCGGAAGTAAGCTTAGATTCTGCATTCAGTATTATTAACAATTTTATTTTTTTCCCCAAATACTTTTATTTTATTTTTTCAGTGTTAAGAGATTAATTGTTCATGCACCACACCCAGTGCTCCATGCAATACGTGCCCTCCTCAATACCCACCACCAGGCTCATCCAACCCCCCAGCCCCTCCCCTCCAAAACCCTCAGTTTGTTGCTCATAGTCCACAGTCTCCCACGCTTCATCACCCCCTCTAAGTTCCCCCCATTCACCCTCCCTTCCTTCTCACAATGCCCTCCATGTTTTTTCTTATGCTCCCCACTTGAGACCATAAGATAATTGACTCTCTCCACTTGACTTACTTCACTCTGCATAATCTCTTCCAGTTCCATTCATGTTGATATAAAAGTTGGGTATTCATCCTTTCTGACAGAGGTATAATATTCCATTGTATATATGTATCATATCTTCTTTATCCATTCGTCTGTTGAAGGGCATCTTGGCTCTTTCCACAGTTTGGCGATTGTGGCCATTGCTGCTATGAACATTGGGGTACATGTGGCCCTTCTTTGTAATGCATCTGCTTCTTTGGGGTAAATACCCAGTAGTGCGATGGCAGGGTCCTAGGGTAGCTCTATTTTTAATTTCTTGAGGAATCTCCACACTGTTTTCCAAAGTGGCTGCACCAACTTGCATTCCCACCAATAGTGGAAGAGTGTTCCCCTTTCTCCAAATCCTCTCCAACATTTGTTGTTTACTGTCCTGTTGATTTTGGCCATTCTCACTGGTGTAAGGTGGTATCTCAGTGTGGTTTGGATTTGAATCTCCCTGATGGCTAAAGATGATGAACATTTTTTCATGGGTCTGTTAGCCATTTGTATGTCGTCTTTGGAGAAGTGTCTCTTCATGTCTTCTGACTATTTTTTGATGTGATTGTCTGTTTTGTGAGTGTTGAGTTTGAGGAGTTCTTTATAGATCTTAGGTATCAAACCTTTGTCTCTAATGTCATTTTGGAATATTTTCTCCCATTCTGTGGGTTGCCTGTTTGTTTTGTTGACTGTTTCCTTTGCTGTGCAGAAGCTTTTTATCTTGATGAAGTCCCAAAAGTTCATTTTTGCTTTTGTTTCCTTTGCCTTTGGAGACATGTCCTGAAAGAAGTTGCTGTGGCTGATGTCGAAGAGGTTACTGCCTATGTTCTTCTCTAGGGTTCTGACAGATTCCTGCCTCATGTTGAGACCTTTTATCCATTTTGAGTTTATCTTTGTGTATGGTGTAAGAGAATAGTCAAGTTTCATTCTTCTACATATAGCTGTCCAGTTTTCCCAGTACCATTTATTGAAGAGACTGTCTTTTTTCCACTGGATATTTTTTCCTGTCAAAGATTTTAAATATTTTTTACCCGATAGGAGACATAAATCCAACTTGTAGAGAAGATAATATACAGGAATATTTTAAAATATGTTTAAAATTTATTAATTCTTCAAAAAAATAATTCAGTGGTATATCTCCTGATGCAAGGGAAACAAAATCAAAAATAAATTCTTGGGACCACATAAAAATAAAAAGTTTCTGTACACAAAGGAAACATTGAAACTAAAAGACAACCTATGAATGGGAGAAGATATTTGTGAATGACATATCCAACAAAGGGTCTGTATCCAAAATATATAAAGAACTTATACAACGCAGCACCCTAAAACAAAGAATCCATTAAAAAATGGGCAGAAGACCAGAATAAGCAATTCTTCAAAGAAGACATACAGATGGCCAACAGACACATGAAAAGAGGCTCAACATCACTAATCATTATGGAAGTACAAATCAAACCCACAATGAGACATCACCTCATACCTGTCAGAACTGTTACAGTCAAAAACACAAGACACAACAAGTGTTGGGGAGGATGTGGAAAACAAGGAAACCTCATGCACTATTGGTGCAAATGCAGACTGGTACAGCCACTGTGGAAGACAGCCTGGAGGTTCCTCAAAAAATTAAAAATAGAACTACCATATGATCTAGTAATTCCACCGCTGGTATTTACCCAAAGAATATGAAAACACTAATTTGAAAAGACATACGCACCTCTGTGTTTATTGCAGCATTATTTACTTTAGCCAAATTATGGAAGCCTCTCAAATGTCACTGGTAGATGAATGGACAAAGAAGATGTGGTATGGAATGTTACTCAGCTATAAAAAAAATGAAATCTTGCCATTTGCAACAACATAGATGGATCTAGAGAGTATTACACTAAATGAAATAAGTCAGAGAAAGACAAATAATATATGATTTCACTCATACATGGAATTTAAGAAACAAAACGAATGAAAAAAGAGAAAAAACAAAAAATAGACTATTCTATTCTCTATTCACTATAGAGAACAAACAGATGGTTACCAGAAGGGGAAGTGGGTAGGGGATGAGTGAAATAGGTGAAGAGGATTAAGAGTACGCTTATTGTGATGGGCCCTCAGTAATGTATAAAATTGTTGAATCACTAAATTGTATACCTGAAACTAATGTAACATTGTACATTAACTGTACTGGAATTAATGTAGAAAAAATTAAATAAATTAAAAAAAATTAAAATTCCCATCAGAGAAAAAATAATTTACTGAAGACACCAAATATTAGTACATAGACTTGAATGAAATATTTAATTCTGAAGATGGATAGTAATGGATATTAGTCAAAGAATATGTATATGCAAATTTTTTTAAAGGTTAATTTTCAATGAAAGAACTTACCTTTGCAATCTTTTTCAGAAATTAATCCCTTTTGGGTGCGTGGGTGGCTCAGTGGGTTAAAACCTCTGCCTTGGGCTCAGGTCATGATCTCAGGGTCCTGGGATTGAGTCCCACAGTGGGCTCTCTGCTCAGTGGGGAGCCTGGTTCCCCCTCTCTCTTTTCCTGCCTCTCTGCCTACTTGTGATCTTTCTGTCTCTGTCAAATAAATACATAAAATCTTAAAAAAAAAGAAATTAATCCCTTTTAAGATTTTCACAATCCCTAGTATAGATCTTTTAAAAAAAAAAAAAATCAGTGAATCACCCATAAAATCTTAAGCCAGACACCTTTCCTTTTTGTAGAGTATTAGTATCAGAGATTTTAGTATTTTTCTCCATGTCTTTCCTAAACTTACACCAAAACTGATATTTGCTATGAAATTCCATTTTGTACACTCCTTATACAAACAAATATGAAAAGGAGACTTTAGAGATTTTATCTCTTGGTATGTGCATTATAATGCATAGGTCTAAGCTATTATTATTACCATTGTTATCATTTAGTTTTCATGTAAAAATGTTATTTGAGGTTCTACTTACCATGACAGAAATTTTATTACTAATCTTTGATTTAAAAAAGTTTTATTATACTACTTCACAATTGCATTGTGGTTTTCAATGGTTCTCAATATGTGAATCATGGACTAATAGCATTGCGTAGGAACCTATAAGAAATAAAAATTCTCAAGCCTCATTCCAGATTGACTAAATCAGAAACTATGGGGATAAGTCCCCAAAATTGGTGTTTTAATAAGTCTTCCAGGTGATTTTGATGTATACTAAAGTTCAAGATCCTCTAATCTATATACTATTCTTAGTTAATCCATGGAAAATTTAAATTATAGCAACCAAAATGAATATTTGGTTTATACAGTAAATACTATTAGACTTGACTGAAGTTCTATATGAATTACAAAATATGCCAGCATTTTGCTGCCCAAGATAAACCATTAAGAATTGTGGTATAGAATTGTAGCCTATAAAGTCTGCTACTATTTCTTTCTCAAAGCTTTATGCTTAGGTGAATAATTCAGTCAGTTAAAAAAAGAAAGAAAGCTGATAATATTATAGTTTAGAAACTTATGAAAAATGGTCCTCAACCCTCTATTTTAATCATGAAAAATAGAAAGTCTTCATTCTTTTATTAGTTACTTTAGTTATCTGCTTTACCTCAATTACATAGAGCAAAGATCCCAAACTCAAATACCTCCATGGGCCAGGCTGGTAACTTGACTGAGCTGGTCAGGTGGAATCCCCATTTCTGTACAGAAAACTGTTTTTTCCACTTATACTGAAATATGCAAGCCTTTCAGTCTACTAATTTTGTCACTTTTGATGGAGACATGGGAACAAATACAACCCATTCCTTTTGATTCTAGGAAAATAGCAATGAAGCACAATTATGACTATGAACAGCTCAAGTATTAGGAAGGTAATAGAAGTAGAAATTGTGACAAGTTAAAGGCTGTCTTGTCTTAATGTCAGGAAAGGAGCCCAGTAACTGGGAGGGAGTTTCTTCCTAATACCTGCCAGTTGTAGCCATGTGTGAATGTCAAGTTCAACAGTATTTTAGCCTCTATTTCCTCCCCAAAGAGAAGCTAGAAATGAAAATTTTTATCTAAAATTTCTTTTATTTTGTTTGTGTGATAAGAACATTTAGCATGGGATTTGCTCTGTTAACAAAATTTTAAGTGCACAATACCATATTGTTCACTATAGGCACGGTGTTGCAAGTTTAGAACTTGCAAATCTGAAAATTCACTCCATACCCATTGAATAACCATTCTTTGTTCCCCTCCTCCAGTGACAGGAGGCCACCATTTCTTCTTCTATTCCTGTGAGTTTGATTCTTAAATAAGGGGAATCATGCAGCATTTCTTCTTTTGTGCCTGGCTTATTTCACTTAGCATAATGTCCTCCAAGTTCATCCATTCCCCAGATTGATGCACATGGCATGGTTTTCTTTTTCTAAGGCTGAATGATGTTCCATAATACCTCATTTTCTTTATCCATTCATTTGTAGGTAGATATTTGTGTTGTTTCCATATCTTGGCTATTATGGATTAGCTACAATAAACATAGAAGTACATATATTTCTTTGAGATTCGATTTCAATTCTTTTGGTTATATAAGTGGGATTGATTTATTATATAATTAAGTCTATTTTTTAATTAATTGGCTCCGTAGGACTTATAGTCTCTGGCAGTTGGTAAACTCTATGTGGAGAGTTGTTTTCAGGCAGAAAGTGAACACCTTATCTTCTTATTTGTCTTGGAGAAAAAAATATAGATACAAAAGGTTGAAGAATTTTCCCATGAGATAAATTATATATATATATGTAAAATAGTATAAAATATATAAATATATATTTTATATACATATATGAATCAGAACTATCTGATATCTCTAATTGGACAAAAATAAAGGAGCTTATTATCCCAGCATGTTAATCTTCCCCTGCTTTTTTTTTTTTTTGCCTGCTGATTTAAAGGTTGTATCACCTTAAGATCACTAGAAAACCATTTTAGACAACATCTACTTATGCCCTAAAAGCTTCAAGGTGGTAATCAAAAATAATTTATTCAAGGTAGCTTCATAATGGGAAGTTTTCTCAAAATCTTTTTCTTTGTCTTTTATCCCTATACTCTACTCCCATTTTTCTTTCCATTTTAGATATCCATTCTAACATGTTTAATGAGCTCCTTTTTGTTTATGTGTCCTTCCTAAATAGGTATCATTGTTTTATATGTATATACTTTAAATTCACATAAAAGTAATTGGTTGTATTAAAAAAAAACCTTCTGCATTGTAAATTACAATGTAATATCCAACTGTGTCTATAAAGTGACAAACTGCAGTTATTTAAGCAAACAAAAAAGATTTCCACCTTACTGAGGTGCACTGGAACTTAAACAATTTTTATTAGATTTTAATGCTTTCAATAAATGTATGATTTTTAAAGAAAATTTTAATTTCTTCCTTAATTTTCCCTTTCTTCAAAGGAGCATAATATTTAAGTAGGATGCAAATTTTAAAAACTTAGCTACTTTGCAGTTCCTGCCCATTGATATGAGTGTAAACATGTTTGGGCTGCTAAATGTGTTAAATACATAAATTGAGAAGAAAAAATTAACGTTAGGATTTTTTTTTCCTTTAAAGTTTCACAAAATAGGCCATTCAAATATTTGGAGCTGTGTACTAAAATGACAGATAACAGTGTAAAAATAAAATGAAATTTAAATTTAGTGTTTTCTTGCCCTTAGTTATTAAGCTTATTTCACTCATTCATTTCACAAGTGCTAATGCATAGATATAAAAATAGATGTATTACCAGATCATGCCGCATAATGAGTAATTATTATTCTGGAGATATGACAAAAGATTTCCCCTGTGTCCTTACATGAACTTTTTTTTTCAGTGAAAACACACTTTCTGTCTTTAACATTCCATTTCTTGACTGTTATTATTGCTGCATTTTTTCTTCTTCTGGCTCTAAAATACTCTGTCAATCTTGGATTCCCAAAATAGAACATGATCTTCTAGATATGGAAAGGAGTGTAGTAAAAAAAGGGAAAATGAAGCACATTCTGAAATAAGCAAGGCAACATTGAAACATAAAATTGTAGAATTCGCTTACTTTTGAATATGTATATAAATGTACTGGCTAAGTTAGTATAAGATATAATTCTGTGTGATGTAGTTGCCTTTATCTCAGGAATGTAAGGTTGGTTTAACATCTGTCTTATAAATCATATCAATAAACAGAACAAAATTATTTTGATTGTTACTAATGATCATTAGAGAAAATTAAATATACATTCCTGAAAAACAAACAAACATATTGAACTCCCTCTAGAAGAATTTTTTTTTAAAGATTTGTAAGTAGTTTCTGTATTAAAATAAGTGAAAACATCAAATATAATAGTGAAACATAAGAGACGTTTCCACTAGTAGAAGAACTAAAATAAAAATCCCTACTATTACATTATGTAATATTGTTTGAAAATGCTAACCTGCATGATGAGACAAGAATATTAATAAGTAAGCATACTGTGAGAAGTTAAAATATTATTTGTGATGATAGAATTAGCTTCAGTGTGATTCTCCTTCAGATGAAGATACCCTTCCTCAAGTGTGTTTCTGAGATGATGGCAAGTAAAAGAATGAACCATGAAGAAATGTAAGCACGTGATTTTAATCACTGATTTGACCTACCCTGGTAGAAAAAATAACTGATGCTATGCAGGTGGTCACTTTAAGTGTTCTTTATCTTCTTTTGCTCTTAGTCTTACTCACTTTGAGGAACGAATTATTCCTAAATTCTTCCCCAAACTCTCCCTAAAGGGCGTCTGACTAAATTGAACATGGTTCTGTTTCCATTTATTTTCATGACTGTCCAGGGTTAAGTGAATGGGATACTGTGAGGAAGCTGTGAGTGAGCATATGCTCTCAACTTTAACTAAAAACTTAAGTGATGGTCATATCTCTCTGTACCTTCAGTTTTCCTTATTCTTGTGTTACATTGATATGAGTATCAATCAAGGGGACTTTCTATCCCCTTCTCTAGTAGGGCAGAAAGTGGGCAGGGTATGGGTAAAGGTAGCCAAAGGATACCAACTTCCAGTTATAAGATGAATAAATTTTGAGGATATAATATATAGCATGGTGTCTATGGTCAATACTGAATTGTATATTTGAAAGCTACTCAGAGAGTAGATTTTAAAAGCTTTCAACACACACACACACACACACACACACACACACACACACACAGATTGTAACTATGTGAGGTGATGGATGTGTTAATTAACCTTAAAAGTAATCATTTTGCAATACATAAATATAAGATCACTGTGTTTTACACCTTAAACTTACACACATTATATATCAATTATATCTCAATAAAACTGGAAAAAGTGTTTCGTAAGTAGGTTAACATGGTAAGCAATGGAAATAAGTAGCATAACATATAAGAGCTCTTTCATGTAGAGATCAAAAACTAATACAGACATACTATTTGCAAATAGTAGTGTTTTAAATGAAATTTCAGTCTGAAATGATAGATCTCCAGTCTTTCTCATGATTCTGTGGTTTCTTCTGTCTTGACAAACTTCTATCTTCACCATATTATGGTATGTGATTGAAAGCAGTAAAATGTAGATACTGAATTATCTTATTGTCCAAGGATGCTTTTATAGATTTGAGAGAGTAGAGAGAGATAAGTATAAGAAATGGAATATTCAGTCAGTGTCAGAAGATGGGACAGTTTTGAAAAAGCAAAGAGGGGCACCTGGGTGGCTCAGTGGGTTAAAGCCTCTGCCTTCGGCTCAGGTCATGATCTCAGGGTCCTGGGATCGAGTCCCGCATCGGGCTCTCAGCTCAGTAGGGAGCCTACTTCCCCCCTCTCTCTGCCTGCATCTCTGACTACCTGTGATCTCCCTCTGTTAAATAAAGAAACAAACAAATAAATAAATAATTTTTAAACAAAAAAAAAAAAAAGAAAAAGCAAAGAGAT